>CM057825.1:18760906-19360906 GCA_030068075.1 Paguma larvata | reverse complement strand
ACTCCAGCTCCCGGATTCCAGACTGACGGCAGGGATGGTAGAGTCTTATTCTGCCCAGAGCAGAGAAGGTTCCACCATGGAAATGCCAGGAAGGGGTGAAGACTAGCTTCGGAGAAGAGAGGGCCCAGCCAGCCCCTCTGCTTTCGCCCGCACACTGCAGGGCTTGAGCCTCAGCAGCCCAGAAGACAGGCCCCATGGTACCTTCCAGAATAGGACCCGTTACATAAAGAGCAGAGGCAAGTGGAAAGGATCTGGGGACATGACTCAGAATGACCTCCCTCATCCGTAACAGTGAGGGGTGGAACGAGAGCACATTCTTCCGGCCTCCCCACGCATATGTCAGCCAGAATGCTTTGCTTGTTGTTTCTTCTAGTGGGGTTCCATTGCAGCTCCCATTTAAAGAAAACATAACACAGCTAATGCGCGTCTCTGGACCCCGTGGTACCCAAGGACCCTTCCAGCTCTGACGCGTGCTGTCTCCCCTCTGCTGTCCCCTCCTGAGCACCCCCAGGCCTTGGAAGCAAAAGTTGATGAGCCGAGCTCCTCCAAGGTCAGAGCCATCTGGCCCTCCCCTACGCGTTCACCATCTGTGAGGGTGGGTGCCAGCCCCTCGTGTCGGCAGCTGGGGACACTCCTATAAGAGGGGTACCCGCCAGCCGGGCGGGCCTTTCAAGACACCCCGAAGAGACGCTGGCCGCTGAGGCTCTTGGGAGCACCCCTGGATGCCCTTGGCGCAATCCTGGGGCCAAGTTTAGCCTGCTCCCCGGTTGCCGCAGACGCCGCCGATCCTGAGCCCCAGCCGGTCCCCAGTGACTGGGGGAGGGCAGCTCCCATCTCTGTTCAGACTGTCAGAGTGAGGGGCGTGGTTAGCAGGAACTCGAATCCCACAGAAAGAGGTTTTTCTGGGCAAACAATCCTCGGAAACGCTCCCACCACCCCAACCCTCTTGGAACTTCCCACTTGCCCTCAGCACGCACACTAAGCTTTGAAGATCCCATCAAACGAGGCCGACCAGGCAGCTGCGACCGCCTCCTGCTCACCACATGACCCTCATAAGGCTGCACGGACGTCGAGAAAATGCACAAGATGCCCCTTCGAAGACAAATACCCCGGACAAGGGTGAAGGTGCGAATCCAAAGATGGGGCACAAAGGGCCTGCCTTCAGGGAGCCCCCTCTGCCCGCGCCTGAGCTATCGGTCTCGGTAGCAGGCGGTCTGGGCTGCGGCCAGGAGCGGGGGTCAGAGGCTGGAAGGGGCACGTACCTGGGCGTTTTTGGGGAAAGGTCTCTTGAGAGGAATGAGTGTATTTGCGGTCAGGCCGGGTCTCCTTGGTGAGCAGCGTGGACTCCCTTCGCTCCTCCCGTTCCGGCCTCGTTCAACCTTTTCTAAGCCTCCAAGTCCAGAAGCCTGCTCCCCCTCCCCCCGCCACCAGGCAGGCGACAGGAACGTCCCAGGCTCCTGTTCCAGCGTCCTCCTCACCCAGGCCAAGCCACTCACACGAGTCACGAGGGAGGTGATGGTGTACCTGCTTCCTGTGTGAGGACCCCCCCTTCACCAGGCAAGGGCCCCTGCCGTCCTGTTCATGGATCGAAACACCCGCAGAGGGGAGTGTGGGAGAGCCCTCCTGCCTGTCACCCTCCCCTTCCCTTCCCAGAACACTACTTTACACGATGATACTTGTCGCCTCGGTAACGGCGGCACCCCCCCCCTTCTCTCTCCCTCTCCGTCTCTCAGTGTCTCTGTCTCTCTTTCCCTTTAATTCAGCCCGGGCCTTCTCGCAGTGAGGCAAGCATCTAAGAGGTCCTCTTGTCCACGGCGCTAAAGCTGTGTTCCAGAATGTTAACAAGTGCTTCGCGACAAGCGTCCCAGGTCCGAGCCTGACGTTTGGGAGGCTCCGGGCCTAGAGGAGCTGAGCAGAGGCTCGCGTGGTTATGCGGTGGGCTCTGCACACAGATGGCCCCGCAGGGCCGGGGTCCCTGCTCTGCACCTTTAGGTCGTTAGTCTTGTAAAACGGACATTGTAGGTTTGTCATGCCCATTACGTAAGATGCGTAGAAAGTCACTTAGCACGGAGCATCACTATTAGCTCCTAGTGTCCTTCTGATTCGAGGCAAGCGGAGGCCTCCAGGCTCCCTAGAAAAACCATGGTACCATGGGCAGACACCCCACCTTCGTGGTCTGGTCCAAAGACAGTGAGCAGTGGTGGGAACTTCGGGCAGGAGAGAAAGGAGCGCGGCCCTGTCACCAGGCTGAGGGGACACGCTCCGGGGCAGATCCCTCACCACCCCATTTTACAGATGAGGAAACTGAGAGAAAGAACCAAAGCTTTTCACTAGCTGGGCTCTGAACCCCAAGCCCAGTGACCTTGCCGCTTTGGCAAGACAGCTTGGGAGTTAAGTATAAATCCCCCGGAGGGGGGCACTGGGGAACGGTGACTGGAGAAGGAAGCAGGAGGGATGGGGGGACACCCCCTCCACCCACCGGACCCCCAGCGAGTCTCTCTGCCTGGGCGCCAGGCCTCCACGCTGACCAGTCCCGCGATTCCCCTGGCTTCGGGATTTTCCAGATTCCACCCCTCTCTCCTCCCCTCCCCCTGGAAATCCATCCCAGGCAGGCCTCTCCCAAGCCTCTGTTCACAAAATTATAAGCTTCCTTTGTCCCCGGCCTCCTCTGGTTACAATAATACTCATCGGCTCTCTGGAGCTTTCGGGGACACGGAAAATGTGACTTCACTCCTCAAGGATTTTCTGCTTTAGCAAAATGGCATTGGGGAAAGAAAAAGAAAAAGAACATCTCTGTCCATCCTTGATAGAAAAGGCACCAGGGCTCCCGCTGCCCAGTCCAGAGTCAGGACCAGAAGCCCCCAGAGGGTCCGGCAGAGACAGACGGCCGGCTGGCCGGCCGAACGACCCTCACTTTCCCCCACAGGCTGGGTGGGCTGTAAGGGGAGCAGCGAGGGAAAGGCTCGCTGCCGAGAAGCATGGAAAGCTGGAAAGAGACTCCTCCTGCCTTGCATTCCTTCTCCCCCTAATTTATTATTTCTGCATTTCGTTATTTGTTCAGTCAACCTACTTCCTTGTGCTAGGTGCTTCAAGGGAGGGGCTCTGGGCTCTGGCCACCCAGGTTAGTGTCCCAGCCCGGCCACTTGCTAGCGTTTTTGCTTTGGGTAAGGGACTTCACCTCCCCCAGCCTGTTTTCTCATCTAAAAATACAACGCTGGCCGTTGCACAGACTAAAGAGATAATACGCTTGAAGGCTTAGAAGGAGCCCCGGCAGACTGTAAGCACTCAGTAACGGAGGGCTATTCGTGTCGTCATTCATTCCGGCACCTCTCCCAAGAAGACCCGTGTGACAGGGCTGGACCGCACAGTACCTTCTCCAGACACCCGCAGTCTGCAGACCTGGCCTTGGCCTCTCGAAGCCAAGTCCGCGGTATTGGGCCTTAAGCAATGGGCTGGTGTCCCCAGGGAGGCCGGCAGCGAAGGAGAAGGGCTTGGTGCGCATTTGCTGCGGACAAGGGGTGGGGGAGACCTGGGAGAGGCAGAACTAGCAGTTAGAAATTGTTTCCACAATTTGAGGGATGCAAGAAATGTCATTTTTAAAAATGTCTTTGAATCAAGGTCGAGCTGCCTCTGAGCCCCCATCCCTCCTAGAGGCAGGGAATTCAGTCTCAGGGAGACACCTGCCCAGGCTCTCTCTCACCACCATCGTGGGAAGGGGAGCACGATGGGTCACTGGCCACTGGTCCCCAACAGTTACTGCTGAGACGCCATTCCAAGGCCACACTGTCCCCAGGATCCCAGGGCTCTGAGGCTTCTGAGGCACCGAGAGCCAGAGAAACCCAAAGCCAAACACATCAGGCAGTCCATCCGAGGTCCTGCCCACCCTGGGCGCAGCCAGGGGGGAGGCCGCAGAGCCGCGGGGACTCTGCCCTTAGAGGCTCAAGCCTCCAGACAAAATAGAGAAAAGAAAAGAAAAGAAAAGAAAAGAAAAGAAAAGAAAAGAAAAGGAAAGAAAAGAAAAGAAAAGAAAAGAAAAGAAAAGAATAGAAAAGTTAAATTAAATTAAATTTTAAGTGCCAGAAAAGACCGGTGTGTGTAAGCACTCCCTGGCTCGCCCCGCAGCAGAGGCTCCCACGGGAGCAGGCTGTGACATGACAATTGGGGACAGTGCAGGGAAAAATACAAGGAGAACAGAAAACAACCTCCCCTTTCTCCCACAGGTAGATGACATGGCCCCACCTGCAAAGAGGCAAATTCCAGGGGACACACCCTCTGCACCCCTGCGAGCCCCGCCCCTTACTACAGGCAGAGAGAGCAAGCCACACAGGTGATACCTCAGGGGCAACAAAAGCCCTCCAGGAAGCTAAACCGTGCTCCCCAGAGACGTCCTGATGCCCGCACTCTGGCCGTCCCCAATGTGCCGGTGTCCTGGAAAGATCCGCCACATCGGATCGTCGGCTTATCGCTGTGACCTCGCGGCCATCAGGGTGACAGCAGACTCAGTATTTGGGAAGCGGCACGGGTCCGGGAAAGGAATCTGGAGTTTATTTAGGATCTACTATGTACTGGGTGGTCTCACAAACATCCCTCCTGTTCATCACAACTGCACAAAACGAGTGCTGTCCCTGCCTGGTGATGAGAAGGAAACAAAGGTCCCACAGGGAGAAGAGTCAACGGTCACGGAGTTTGTATGACCGAGACTAGAACACTCAACCAGGATTTATCAGCAATAATAGTAACACCGTGACTTGTGCGGATGTTCCTACTCCCGTTTCACAGACGGGATGCTGAGACACAGCAACCGAATGACCGGCGAGGATCAGGAAGGCCGGCCCTGATGCCGTCACTCTTTCCCCTTTCATCTTTCTCTCCCGGGTAAGGGGCGCAGGCTTGGAAAGTCCCGGCGGCTCTGAGAATCAGTGATGGGGCCAGATTCCTGCGGGTGAGCCGAGAAGCACCATCCGGGGACACGGGTGCCTTTGCACAGGACTTAAAAACTCAGATTATCTCAAAAGCAAACTTTCGCTAAAACGAAAATTCAGATTTGCAAAACTTCAATTAAAGCGTTGCTTCTGGGGGCAGAAAGTAAAACCTCTCCCTCTCGCCCCACTTGGCCCCCACCTCAAACCACTGACCTGGATTGTTGGTTTGTTTGTTTAGTTTTATTTCTTTTTGAGAGAGACGGGGAAGGTGAGCGAGCCAGGGAGGGACAGAGAGAGAGGGAGAGAGAGAATCCCAAGCAGGCTCTGCACTGTCAGCACAGAGCCGGACCCTGGCGCATCCCAGGAACGGTGAGGTCACCACCTGGGCCGAGATCAAGACTTTTACAAAGCTCACCTGACTGAGCCACCCAGGCACCCAAGGCATTCCAGGCCTGGAATTTTTAATTCTTTTAAGCAAGCAGAGAAATGTCTAAAGAGATGACCCAACAATGCCGAGCCACAAAGGAACACAGACTGTCAACATGGAAAGGCCCCCTCATTGCACAGATGAGAGCACTGAGGTCCAGGTGACAGGAGCGACCTGCCCAGGGTCGGGCACTTGCGCGCACACCTGGCCACACACACGCGTGCGCACGCACGCAGGCCCTGCACACTCCGGTTCTGGCCTGCACGGCGCGCACGTGCCCTCCCGCACGTACACACGCAGGGCCCTCTCCTTGAGCCCACCCCTCACCCTCCTAGGGCCTCTGTTCCGCTCACACGTGGGTAAAGACTGCCCCCTGGTGGGCATCGGAGTCCCTTCACAACCTGCAGGCCGGCATCCTGAGCTCTTTTTAAGTCCTCCTTCGAAGGAAAGCCGCCATTTTGCTCTGGGAACTGGACTCGCTCCAGTGTGGTCGGGGGTCTCAGGACCGGGGAAAGAATAAAGCAGAGACTTGATGCTGCATGTCGGGTGCCCAGGACGCTGACTCTGAGCTGGAGAGGGGGAAAGCCGGAAGTTTTGGGGGAGCATTCTAGGGACCAGCGTCTGTGCTGAAGAAGGGGTACCAGCAGGGCAGGTGACCCCACAGGAGCTGGAATGGCCCCTCAACCGGATTTACCAAATTTAGCAAATAAAAATATAGGATGCTCAGTTAAACTGGAATTTCAGACAAACGGTGAATAATTCTTAGTAGAAGTGTGTCATATGCAAGATGCGGAGGGTATCTGGGCAAGAGGGGTGGAGGTTAAGGGCAGGAGCGAAGCGGGTTGGTTACGCAGAGAGGGGGACAAATAGGGAATATACTGAGAATAACGGAGCCAGGTTTCTCACTAGGAAATATGGAAGGGGAGAAAATGGGAAGAAGCCCTGGGGAAGTAGATATATTGGTGTGAGCTCAGCTTTCAATATAAGAAGATACAAAAGGAAATACTGGTGTACGTGTGTTTGGCCATAGATATAATGCTTGAATAAATACATGTGTATATATGCACACATATATAGCTTGAGTATTGTTAACTATTTCTGTATGGAAAAGGCTGGAAGACTGATAGCTGCGTTTCCCAGGTGCCCTTGAAGCCAGCATCTTTGATGTGATTTACACTCTGTCAACAGGGTGCACTCAAGGTTTTCGAAAGCAGAAGTGGGGTTGTTACTGCTGGTGCCGCTTCGGGCTGGTCCACACACGGCAGTGGTGCCAGATTTTCTGTGCAAAGCATCACCCGAAGCCCAATGACGAGCTTCGGGAGATCCGAGGCGGGGCTAGGAGCAGCCATCCTGCCGCTGGTGGGTTCAGAGCAGCTCTGCAGGGTTCCAGAACCACCGGTAGCAGCGGCTTCCCCATCGAGACAGCTTCCTCCTCCTAGCAACGGGAACTGGCTGTTGTGTGGTTCTGGAGACGGTGTTTCCCTGACTGTGGAAGCCACAAACCCCCGAGGACGGTTTCTCAAGCGGTTCTTGGAATCTTAACCTAGAGTCTGTGTTTTCTGCCCTCCTCATAAAAGTTGAATTCTTTTAGTAAACTCTTCCCCACTCAAACTGCCTAGAGGGGTTTTCGGCCTGCATCAGAACCCTGACCATACCGTTGTGTCCATGGACGTGGACATGGACTTGTAGCTTTAGAATCAACTTACGAAGAAGCTGCTAGAGAGAACAGAAAGACTACAAACTTGGTGATATGCAAGGGACAAGGTTATTAACCAAAATTCACTGTTTTGTTTTCCTCTTCTTCCTGGGCAGCTAAGCAGAATATATCTCCCAAACCCCCGCGCGGTGGAGTGTGTCTGCGGGTCTTCATTCCAGCCGATGGCATGTGAGTGACTTGACCTGTGCCACTTCCAAGACGGGGCATCGCCCGGGTTCTCTTGTCCACGCTCGTTATTCTGTCCGGCTGGTTGAGAAGTAGACGGTTACCATGGAAATCCCTGGGATTTGTCATTGAATCCATAAAGCTTCCATCAGCCCAAACCAATGAATTGACTGCCAGCCCACTCATCTCCCCAGTGCTGCCCCGTGAGCGGTAAGTAGACCTTCACCGTGTTCAAGACGTGTTTGTCTCAGCATCTAGTAGCTCCCTAACAAACGTAGTCAGTAAAAGCACACATGAGAAAAGATGAGCACGAAAGGGGAAAACTTGAAGGAAATGGGCTCGACAGTCCTCAACTTAGGAAATGAGGAAATCAAGATACGTGCTTACAACTTATAGAGCAAGAAATAAAGATACATCTTATATAACTTCCAAAATAGACAAAGGAAGGACTGAAGGTAACGATATTAGTAAGAGGTGGAAGGCAAAGGGAGGGGATGACATGAGTTAGCTCTCACTGTATCACTGCAGAAATCTCTAAAACAATGATCAAGAAACAGGAATATATTACAGAAGAGGAAACCAAAAGCAAAATTTTAAAATAGAAACGTTGGGGCGCCTGGGTGGCTCAGTAGGTTAAGCATCCAACTCTTGATTTCAGCTCAGGTCATGATCTCACGGTTCGTGGGATCGAGCCCCACATGGGGCTTGACTGTCCATGCTGACGGTGCAGAGCCTACTTGGGATTCTCTCTCTCCCTCTCTCTCTGCCCCTCCCTCTCTCTCTCTCTCAAAAAAAGTTAAATTTAAAAAAAAACTTAAAAATAAGGAATAAAATGAAAACGTAAGTTCCACCTGGATAATGGGCTTAGGGATTAGGGAGAATGGAGCCCCATGGTTGTTCCCATATTCTGCTTTCAATGTCATGAATTCTTTTTTTTTTTTTAATGTTTATTCATTTTTGAGAGAGAGAGAGACAGAGCAGAGCGCTAGCAGAGGAAGGGCAGAGAGAGAGGAAGACACAGAATCCGAAGCAGGCTCCAGGCTCTGAGCTGTCAGCACAGAGCCTGATGTGGGGCTCGAACCCACGAACTGTGAGATCATGACCTGAGCCAAAGTCGGACGCTTAACCGACTGAGCCACCCAGGCGCCCCTGAATGTCATGAATTCTTAATTCTCCGTGAGTTTGTCTTTGAACTTGTGGGCCTATGGAGCATGCCCAAGGGCAGAGAAGTTGCAGCAAGAAACTTGCCCACTAACCTTTGCTGCCCATGCACACACAGCTGCGGGCAACCCCCAAGAAGCCCAGCTCCTAGCGGCCGCACGGGATTCGCAGGATTCAGCGTGATACAAGGCAGGCATGTTGTATGGACCACTGGGTAAGCGGGGCGCTGTCAGCCCTGAGAGGCCACGCCTCCCATTTGGACCGGGAAAAGGGAAATAGAGTTCTGAGGAACACACACAACCAAGGAACCGACCACATTCTTTCTCATTCCTGTTACTCTCCTGTATTAGCCAATCATTCATGCTGAAAATTATGATACAGAAGAAAAGAGAGATGAGCCCATTGAAAGCATCCTTCGTGTCTGTTACCGGGTCTTCTATTTCTGGCATTTCCATTTGATTTTCCCTATAGTTTCCGTCTCGCTTTTTAAATTACCCATCTGCTCATCCATGCAACAAGTTGGATGAAGCTCAAAAACATATTGCTAAGAGAAAGTCGCCAAACTCAAAAGGCCACTTACTTTACACTCCCATTTACACAGCATTCTGGAAGAGGGAAAACTGTAAAGACGGAAAATAGATCCGTGGTTGCCGGGTAGGGGGGGGGGGGTGATAGAGGGATGGACCGCAAAGAGGAGCAGGGACCTTTGAGGGGTGGAGGGTGGATGGAAATAGTGTGTATTTTTATTCCAGAAGTGTATAGGTTAGTGAAAAATCCATAGACCTGTAGACTTACAATAGTGAATTTTGCTACATACAAATTATATGTCAATAACCCTTATTTAAAAAAAAAAAAAAAAACAATGAAATTCCTGCTGTTACAGATGATCCGGGAGAGCTAACATTTGAGAAGGTGTCCGTATGAAGTGTTGGTGAAGACGGAGGGCGGCAGGAACTCCTGGCACTGGTGATAGGAGCGTAGATTCCTACAAGAACTGAGGGCAGTCGTTTGACGATACCAAGTGAACTTCAACATATGCCTACCCCATGACCGTGCCGTTCTGTTAATAGGTTTATACCCAAAAAGAGATTCATACCCAAGAGACAAGGACAAAGATGCTTATAAAACTTTATTTATAGGAGCCAAAGGTGGGGAAAGCACCTTACGCTCGATATCTGCATTTCTACCCATTTGTGTTTTGTACACTTTTCCGAATGTATTTTGTGTTTCTCTATACTTTAGGAAAGCATGCTCCGTCGTAGCCAGGCATGTGCGGCCTTCCATGCTCGGCCCCACCCGCCTCCGCAGCCTAATCTCCTTGCCCCTGATGTACTCATCCACCAAGCACTCATCCCCCGCAGGGACACACCACGGCCTCCCTGCCTCCGCGCCTTCATCCGCTCTGTTCCCGCTGCCTCGATATTCCTCTGCATGTCAGACTTGGACACCCCTCATCTGCGTGGGAATTTCCAACTTCTATTTCAAACCCAAGTCAGAGAGTACCTCCTTCCAGAAGCCCTCTTTGACCTCCCGCTGCTCACAGCTTCCCCCTGCAAGGCTGAATTGGGCACCTCTGCTGGACTCTCTCATGACACCCATCTGGTCATCTGCACAAGTTGCATTTGGGCTGAATGATTTTTGTTCTGAGGGTCCGTCTTGAGGATGTTACGGTTTTTTCCTTTTTAGTATCCCTCGCCTCTACCCACTAGATACCAGGAGAAGGGTTTCACCCTCAGGTGTGACCACAGTCACCTGGGCAGGCAGAACCACCGCTGGCCGAGAACCACTGCTCTTGGGCTTCAGAGAAATAATAAATAACGTCCTCTTCCCACACCTGAATTCAGAAACAATAGACTGACCGGAAGCCAGAAGACAAAGATCAAAATGTTACTGAGAGAGCTGATCAGAGAATGTGACTTTAGGGCTGTGGCCACCGTAACTTGCTCACGTGTCACTCGAAATGAGACCCTCCCATCCCCAGCTGAGCAATGTTGAGCAATCACAGGGCCCCTGCATGCCGTCACCCACAGCCACATGGGCGAGGAGACTGGATGTCAACGTTCTAGCAGCGTGCTGGCTCTGAGGGGGCAGAGAGAAGTAGAACAAGCTCCATTTCTCCTCCCAAACGCCCCAACCCCGTGAGTCCCTCCTCCTGACATGAAAAAGACAGAGAGGGGTGAGGAGAGAGGCCAGGGTATTACTTGGAAACCGCCCCATAGGAGAAATGGTTCTGCCCCTAAGCCCGTGTCCCTCCGTCCTGGAGATGGCTGCGTGGTTGTCAGCTGGTCTCTCGCCTGTGTCCTCCGTGGATGATGAAGGGCACGGTCAAGGTCTGTGTCCTCCAACCTAGCACAGGGCCCGGTTTATGCGGACAGCTCACTACACGCCCTGTTGTTCTTCTAATCCTCGATACTCCTGCTATTGTAACGGCCCCTTAGGGCCCCGAATTCCCTCCGGAGAAAACCACTCACCGCACTGAAGCCTGAAGAGCGCAAAAGTGTTTCAACTTTGACATCCAGCGGGCTGCCTGGGGCCCTTCTTCCAGCCTTGGCCTCATAGTTCCACCACCACGGCCACAAGGGGGCGACATCCCCCTTCCAATGCCTCTACAGCCCAGCCACCATTCCTAAAACCAACACTTTCCCCTGGACGGAGGCAGGAATGAGACAGAATGCCCACCTCCCCTCCTAAAGGACCAGGTGACTGGCTTTGTGGCCACAGCTGGATGTCCAGTGGACTCAGATTCTAACCATGACATCCTTGGCCATGAGCTGCTTCTGCGTGGCTTCTCTCCCTCCGTCCCTGGATTGCCCGGAGGTTCTCTCCTATGAAGCCGAGGAGCCTGCCCAGCCCCTCCGGAGTCAGGGGAGGTGACCCGTCCAGTGCTGTCTCAGGGCCCTCCCAGCTCTGGCTGGATAGGAAGGCCCCACACTGACCCTCAGTCTTTTCACCACGCCCACCTCCTCTTCCAGGGTGTCACTGCTGCCCTCTGAGGCCCTGTTCCCTGTGCTGCCCGTGGCCAGGCCCTGGATTCCCCCCCAAAGGCATCCCGCAGACTACGTCTGACCTTCTCAGCCTCTTGGTGATGGCTCTAGGCTCTCAATCACTGGACCAGCCATGCTCTAAGAGGTCACATGACCTATGGAAAGTCCCTTCCCCTCTCTGAGCTCAGCTGTCTTGGGCACAGTAAGATGAGGGATCACCAGGTCTCATGAGCCCTGAGCCCTCTTCTAAGGCCTGTCCCTTGCTGCTTCCATCCTCCTCTCTTGTTCTTCTCTGGTCTCACAAGGACTTCTGCCTTCTCAGGACCCTACCCTCAGTAGGCTCCTGCCTCCACCCCCGTCTATACCTTCCTGGATAAGTCATTGGAAGCAGATAGATGTGAGTTCAAATCCTTAGATCGGCTCTTAACTGAATTGTCCCTTCTCTGAGCCTCAGTTTGTTTATCTGTGAAGTGGGGGCGATGATGACCACCTAGCTGAGTTTATTGTAAATGAGATCCGACGTATCCCACGCATTGCAGGCAGCCAAACAATGCGACTTCCTTCCCAATCTCCCGCATCAACGCCAAGCTAGCCATTCTGTGTAAAGGACCACTAACATGTATGTGACTTCATCATTACCGTCCTGTGTTACAAACAAGGAAACTGAAGCACAGGCAGGTCAAATCAGCGGCCTGGAAAGGGGAGCTAGGAAGTAGCAGACTGGAAGGCTCCCCCCCCCCCGCCCCCCCCCCCCCCCCCCCGCCACCACCATGTGCTTTGCCTCCATGTTCCACGTGCGGGTTGTCGAAATTGTTGTCTCATCTTTGTTTCTCAGCTGGGGGTCGCAGAACTTCAGTCCTGCCTCTGCCAAGTTGCCGCCACCCCTCCTTTTCAGGGAAAAGGGGCCTATTCGACTTATTTATTTTTATTTTTTGTCAGATTCTGCTTCTCTTTCGTAAAGACCTGGCACCGTTTGGGGAGACAGGTGGCCTGGGACTCTTCGAGGGAAACGTGGATGTTCAGGCTCATGCCCGAGGAGGGGGGCGGGGTCACTGACTTTGAAGAGGAGGTCAGTCAATTGCCAAGCCCACGGAATGCTCTCAGCATTCTCGGTTCCTGAACCCACGGCCCGGAGACTGGGCAGCAGCTGTTTTCTGCCTCCGTAGGGGCTGGCCCCTGCAGAAACCTGCTCGCATTGAAGGCCAAGGTGCAAGGGCGAGCAGAAAAGAATCTACAGAGTGTCAGGTCATTCCAAAGGGCAAGCGGAACCAAACTCTTCATCGCTTGCCTAGGAGAGACCCTGGCCTGCCCTGCCAGCTTGGCGAGGGAGAGCAGCAGGCCGGCTGCAGGGGGGTGGGCGGACCGGCCTTGCAGACCCAGGGAGTCAGATAGGTCATGCAGAGCTGTAATGAGGTTCCCAGAGACATCGTCTGGCCCAGAGACCCAAGTTAGAGAAGAGGACACAGAGGTTTTCAGAGGGGGATTCTCCTGGCCAGCCCCCAGCGCACCCAGAGGGGGATTCTCAGCCCCCAGCGCACCCAGAGGGGGATTCTCAGCCCCCAGCGCACCCAGAGGGGGATTCTCCTGGCCAGCCCCCAGCGCACCCAGAGGGGGATTCTCAGCCCCCAGCGCACCCAGAGGGGGATTCTCAGCCCCCAGTGCACCCAGATCTCCGTTCGGTGCCCCTCCACCGAGCCACACACTGTGACCAGGGCCTCAGTAGCTCCTGCCACCGCCAGCCACCTGCAGGGTCTCAGGCCCCATCCCCAAGCAGGTCCTTAAGAAGATCTGGGGGTGCGCCTGCGTGGCTCAGTCGGTTAAGCGTCTGACTTGGGCTCAAGTCATGATCTCGGTTTGTGAGTTCGAGCCCCACATCGGGCTCTCTGCTGACAGCTTGGAGCCTGCTTCTGATTCTGTGTCTCCCTCTCTCTCTGCCCCTCCCCTGCTCACAGAGCTGCTTCTCTCTCTCAAAAATAAATAAACTTTAAAAAATAATAGTAAAAAGAAGATCTAGACCGACTCTGATCTGCCAGGAAGGGTGATTAATGATGGAAGCCTCCAGGGGCCTCCAGATCTCTGTCCCCACCACTCCCCTGGAGCTTTTAATAAACAGCCTGCCTCTAAGTGCCCAACTACTCTCCGCTTCCGGCTCTCCGTTAACTGGGTCTCTCAGGCCCTTGGAAGTTGGCTCAGCCTACGGCCACAGTGACCGCTTCCAGGAGTGCCTGCAGTACCGCTATCGGCCTCTGGAGGGAGCCTAAGGCCAGGGACTGCACAGGGAAGCCGGCCATGGTCAGACCTTAAGGCTGGAGGAGAATAGTTCAGATCACAGAATCGCAGCCCCCTCTGGACTTCCAGAGTCCCCCCTTCGCCCCCCGCGCATGCCTAGGCCCCTCCTGTTCTCTGAGGTCCCTGGTCCATCCACCCAGAAGGACCCTAGCCAGTAGCTGCAGCCCGTCTACCGGCCCCCTGGGGAGGGGGGTGGGGGGGTGGAGCCGGCCCGGGGTTGTGGGGGCGGGGGGACAGAGAAAGAGTAATGAGATGGGAAGCGAGGGGAATGGAACTGGGAAGGCAGCGAGAAAGAGCAGCTAGAAGGGGAAGAACGAGAAAGGAAGGAAGGGAGAGAGGGCCCCGATGGGGGGATAACTTGAGATGAAACATCTCCCAGGGCCTCCTCGGGCCTGGCCCTGCAGAGCCCGGACACCCTCCTCTGGCATCCGCCTCGTGCACCTGCCGCCAGCCTCCTCAATACCAGTCCAGGCTTTGGGTTATCAGCGCTCCGGGAGAGAGGAGGAAGTGAAGGGAGAGGCGGTAATGTAACGCCAAGACACACAAAGGCAGCCGGCCCTCACCTGATTTTCACCTTCCTTATCTCCTCTTGGGATAGAGTCCTGCTGGTTCTCCTCCTCTGAAGGAGAGTCATTCAGAGAAGGCTTCTCCCTCCCCAGCTGACGCCTGCTGATACTACTGCAGGAAAGATCGAGGTTAGGGGTCAGCTCCTTCTGCCAGGCCACCCCAAGGGGGCTTCGGATTTCCAGGACAAATCACCTCCTTTCCCGGCCTCTGCCCTGTGCTAAGCAGGTGGAACGTAGGCCAGCCTGAAAGCAGGCTGACCGCCTGAGAGCAGAGAGCACAGCTCAGGACGAGACACGAATCACGGCGGGTAGAAGTCGGGGTTATTGAAAGAGCCGCCCACACCTGCTGTCTCTCTCCACCTCCTGTTCGCTCATGGAGTCACCGACTCTGGGATTATCGTGAGCCCTTTTGAGTCAGACGCTGTGCCCCCACGCTCTGTGGTCACTCTTTCCCCGAAGGAAGAAACGAGGCCCCACGGTCAAATTCGAGGACCTTCCAAGGGCTCATTCGACTTGACCCGAAGGGGGCCGGCCGAACTATTTCTCAGCCACTTCTTCCTAGAAACTCCCGCCCCTTTGCCTACTAACACACTCGTCCTTCCTCCCGTTCTGAGACCTCCGTCTTCTTCACAGGACCCTCTCCCTCTACTTCCTCCCTGTACACCCGTCCCCGGTCCCACTCATGACCCTCCTCTCTCTACGATGCCTTTAGATCAGCATGGCTCTCAACCCACAAACGCACGACAACCTTTCTGTGACTTGGCTTGTTTTCTCCATCACATAGCCCTGTCCACTAAAGTAGCAAATAACCTCAGGGTGTCCGGTACTTGAACCTTAGGTAGGGGCCGAGGCATCGTCTGGGCTGCGTAGCCCCGACGAGGCCGCTGTCTGCAGTTTCCGGGCCACACATGAAACACAGGGACGGACCTCTGTCCCGCTGCCCTGGTCCTTGTCCTCTGTACTGAGACCCAGGACCAGCCTTCTCCTGCCTCTGGTCGCCTCTCTGGAGGAACTGTTGCGAAGTTCAGAAGGTCACCCACCCCACACCCGGGCCCTTTCTCTTCTCCTTTCTGCAGTTCAAGGAAGAGCTTGGACTGCCCCACCTTAAGTCACATACCCACCTCTGGACCAGCCTGCTGTATACCCGGGAGGAAGCAGTCAGGGTACCCCAATGCACAGGCACGACTACCGGGGGTCACCCCCGTACGTCGGGTCCTTCCCACAAAAGAGGACCACCGAGCTGAGCGGCTACCCCACATGGTGTTCTTGTAAATTCGGGATCTTGGCCCTTCACTTCTGAGTGCCCAGTGGACATTGCCACCCGAAGTCCCTGGACTTCCCTCAACGCGCCCAGCCCTGAACTCCTCACTGTCCCTCAACTCTGCGTGACCCGTGTGCACGGTCCTTCTAAACCATACTCCCACCGCCCCTGCATCGGATCGGAACATGCCCAGCGTGGCCCCGGAAGGAAGCACAGTGTAGACCCTCACCTCCTGCTTCTGGAGCAACAGGGGGGATGGATCTCCTTCTTGCTGGCCCTAAGTGGGAGTCAGAAATCAGCAGCTACTCCAATACACACTCTCCTCTCCTTCCTCTGCTAGTGGGTCCCCACAACTATGGCTGGGCTCTTGGCGACACTGCACAAAAGTAGTCTTTCCCAGCAGCTCTCAAGGCCAGGTGGCAGTCCGGGCCCTTGCAATCTGAGCAACAACAATGCATACAATGTAAGCGATGGACTGTGTCCTTAAAGAGAAGGGTGTGACCCGCTCTTCCTCTATCTCTGCTTTCCACTAACTGGAATGCAGCCGCAAGGGCAGGAGCCATCTTTCTGGACCACAGATTGAGGACGGCCAAGCAACAAAACTGAAGTTCCTCAGCAACTTCATCGGCAGAGCTCCAGTATGAGCCAGGAGCCTTTACCTGAGGGAGAAGGAAACTCCTAGCATCTTTAAGTGTTTGGTAACGTGGAATCTGTTCTAGAAGTCCGTGTCCTAAATGACACAGAGTTAAGGGATCTCAAGTCCACCTCTGTAGCATTTTCCGGCTTTGAGATCTTGGGAAAACTCCTTAATCTTCCAAGCTTTAGTTTCCTAGGCTGTATAACCTGTTTCCCGGGGTCGTTTTAGAAAGAAATGAGATAACACCGACTACGTCATCTAACATCTAGCTGGCATTCAACAGACGTTGGAACAGACAGCCCAGTCATCTCCGCAAAACGCTACTCTGTTCCCAGCCCTCTCGTGATGGGGAATTTTCAAAAACGTCCACTGTTCTTACAACAAACACCAAACCCTTCACATGACCAAACGCGCCCTGCCAAACTCACCCACCCTCTTCCAGTCCAACCTCCTGACCCTCCCAGCCACCCCCCACACACACACCCATCAGCTCCCTTTGGCTACACTGACCTCGAGGTTACCTCACTCCTTCCACAGACACGGAGAGAGGGCCTCCCACATCCCGGACACAGTGCTGGGGCTCCGGGGACAGAGCTGGGGCCTTGCGCTTGAGGACTTAATAGTCTCGTGGGGACGGGGGTGCAGGGAGGGGATCAAATAAGCAGATAATAAACAGAGCCCACATTGTTGAGCATTCGCTATTTGCTGAGCGCTGTCCCAAACTGTCTGTCCAGGTGGAGACTCCCAATTCCTACAATAGCCCCCTCAGTCGGGTACCACCACCACCATCCCACACTGACAGATGCGGAAACAGGCATAGCAAGGTCGAGAGACGGGCTCGGGGTCGCACAGCTAATGGGAATGGAGCAGAATCTGAACGCTGACACCACAGCCTGTGCACTTAGCCACTTTTCTACCTGGCCTTTGACTGAATGTGAAATTAAAACTGTGAAACATGCCGCCCAGAGGAGGCACATGGGGTTCAGGCAGGCTATGTCCCTCCTGCCACAGGACCCTGGCATGTGCTGTTCCTGCTGCCTAAAATACCCTTTCCTCTCCTTTTTACCCAACCAACTCCTATTGGCTCTGTGGACCCTAACATCACTTCTAGGGGACCCCTTCCTTCTCTGCTCTCCCCTGGCCTCAGGATCCATTGACAAAGTCTTGCTGCATGATGTATCTGTCCTTTGGGGAGCTTATCACATCATAATTATATATTAGCTGCCTCTTTGTTTCCCCCACTCTCCCTCTTGTGCTGTCATTAGACCCAGAACGCTGCAAGTGAAACAAACACACCAGTATTGCTCAGTGTCTCGCACAATGCCTGCACCTAGTAGGCACTCAATAAAAACCTAGTGACTTCATTGACTGACTGACTTGCCCCCAGGTCTCCACCAGCTCTAGAGTTCCGTGTCTGCGAGGTTTTCTCCTTCTCTCCCCGGTGGCCTCCTGCCCTCCTCAAGGACCCGTGCCCCACGAAGCCTCTGCTCCTGATGTCCCCAACCAGCCCGAGTCCCCCGAGACAGGGGCGATGGTGCTCAAGGTCAGATTCTACTCATGCAGGATATGAGGCTGAGGAGAGGCCCGGGGCCGGTGACCTTGCGGGCACCCCCTGGTTTCCCACGACCAATCCGGGAGTCGGGGAATGGAACAGGGGCGCGAGAGGAGGAGTCTAGAGCCCGGACATCCTGTCTTGATGGCCAGAGATGGTCTTTCAACCCCATAAAAGCCGGAGCCGTGGAGGCGGCCACCCCACCCCCGCCCCGAGCGTGTGGTCCAGGGCCGGGAGCCAGCTAGATCCGTATCGTTAGGAAGGCTTTCAGCTACAAGCCCTTTCTGCCGCCGAGTCTGCCCCGCGGCCTGAGGAGTGGTGTGGAGGAGGCCAGAGCCCCAAGAAGAGGAACAGAGGGCCCCGCAGCAGACTGTAGTCCATCCACACGCCCCTCACTCTGGGGTAGGCGCTCTCCCATTTCACAGACGAGGAAACTGGGGCCCAGAGAGGGGAAAAACTCCCCTGAGGTCCCAGCAAAGGCAGAACCACGCCCAGCCGCTCCCGGTTCGGAGGCCAGGGCTCCGTAGACAGGTCACGCTTGACGAGGCTCATCGCTGGTCCCAAGGCCTGGCCTGGTCTGCACTCCCGGCTCGGGCTGGGAGAGGGGCCTTTGCCAGGCTGTGGCCGCGGCCGCACCCGGGATGGAGGCCATCTGCACTCCAGCGCCTGCAGGGACGGGAGCTCGCCGGTCCCAGAGCACGCTTTCCGGTAGCTCCTCTCCCCTCTGGGCTCCCGGCAGCCCTCACCGGTGACTGCACGGGCTCCCTTGTCCACGGGAGGCCGCAGGACACGGCCCAGCCAGCATCCCGGCCTCCCCACGCCTCCACTTCTCCCAGCCAAGCTGCCCCAGTCCCCAGCCCTTTCCCATTGACTCGCGCTGGCCCACGTCCTGCGTCCACTGCGCACCAGGCCCCTGGCCTGATCTGCAGAACTCAGGGGGGTGAGGGTGCTGTCCTTCTCCTCTGACTGTGCCCCTCTGCTAATTAGCACGGCCAGGGGTCAGCTTTCCGTGGGAGCGGAGACACTGCACAGCCCACGGGCTAGGTCTCCTGTGTGCACGCGCACGTGTGTGTGCGTGTGTGCGTGCACCCCCCCCCAAACACACACACAGGCGCAGTTGGTCCCACACCTACTGTCGGTTGTTTAGAACCAGCTATATCCATTCCATACTTGGGGTTGCTTAGAAACTCCTAAGACTAATAGTCACTTTGGCCAATGAATGAGGAAACTCTGGTCCTTTAAAAGAGGAAAGAAAGGATTGTATGCCCAGGAGAAATTTCAGAGCCTCCGGACCAGACTTCCCAGGCCCTTCCCTTCCCACCCACATCCAGGGGGCCTGGGCACGGCCCCGGAGAGACCAAGACAGCTTCTCCGTCCTCCGAGAGCTCTGCCTCAGGCGGGTCGGGGGCCAGGGCGGGAGGAGGGGCTTTTGGGCTCAGCTCCCAAGGGAAGAAGGGGGCACGTGGGGAAGGGGGCACATGGGGATGTCCAAGCCAATCCGGAGAGGACTTCCTACTCCGGTCCTCTTCTAGGCTGTTCTCCAGGGCAGGTGTGTTCGTCTGTCTGTCTGCCCGCACACCTGCCACGGAGGATTCCACAGGAAGAAAGGTCTTCCACAGTGGTTCTGGGGAGACATGAAAAATCCAGCACCCCTGCTGGACCTCAGGCGGATTCACTCGGAATCTCAGGGTGCGACCCAGGCTTCGGGACTTTCCGGCCAAGTCTGAGACCAAGTGAGAGACTCTTCGTCTCTGGCCCCCGACCCCATCCCTCTGCCCTCCTGCCCTCCCGCTGATGTTCCTGCCTCTTCCAAGGCTGGACTCTGCCCACACTCGGAACACCTGGAACAGCCAGGGGACCGCGCGCCAGGGCCGGGCCCGCGCCTTCCCAGCCCTGGCCAGCGCCAGGCTGCAGAGACTCCAGACTCCCGTCAGCAGGACGGGCTGCGAGGTGAAGCCTAGGACCACCGGGCTCCACTGGAGACCCAGACAAGAGCGGTCACAAGCAGCTCGGCTGGGGCTGAGGCAAGCCGTGCACACAGCATCTCGGCCCCTGGGCTTGGGTCCCAGCTGTGTGACTCTCAGCCAGGCTGCTCAGACTTCGGTTCTTGTGCGGATTTCCTGAGGGTCTTGTTAACATGCAGATTCTGATCTGCGGGTCCTGGGCGGTGACCGAGGCTCTGCCTTTCCAATAAGCGCCCAGTGATGCCGATGCTGACAGTGCAGGGACCGCACTTGCACAAGGAATGAAGAGAGCCGTCAGTGTAATAAGGTGTACCAGGAGCCCTCACTCCCCACCCCAGAGCCCTCCTGCTGCGGCCCCATCCACTTCCTCCTCCGCAGGGCTGGCCCCCACCCTGCCTCCCTGTTTGGTCCCCTCAAAGCCAGGCTGCCTCAGCCTGCCGCTCTCTGTCTCTCTCATCCCCTGCCCCAGGCCCCGCCCTGAAGTACCTGCATCCCCCCACAGCTAGGTGGCACCGGAGGGTGCCCTTCCCGCCCACACACCTGGAGCACTGGTCCATCCCCGGGAAGCCAGCCAGACGGCCCGGCCGCCCGAGCTCCCCGTCTGACCGATGCCATCAGTTTGGTCTCCTGCCTGCCCGTCACTCATCAGAGTCTGTCTTTCCCTCCTAAACAAAACCCCAACAGCAAAGGATGAGAGACGTGAGCTAAGACACGCATGGACTTTTTACGGTTCACAGCCCGGCTCTGCCAATTATCAGCTTTACGATTTTGCGCAATCTCTCAATGTTTTTGAAGCTCGGTTTCAAGGACAAGGACAACCCTTATCTCACTGGGTGCACGTGCATGAGAAAATACACACACGTGCTCAACACAGTCTCCGGCACTTAGGTTTGCTAAATGCCAGCTTGTCACCACTGGTGACAAGTACCAGTTCTGCCTGTCAGGAGCTACGTGACCTCTTACAGCCTTGATCTCCTGGTCACTTGGATGTCATGGCTCCTACCTGCTGTCCCCGTGGTCCAGAATGTTCCAGAAGCAGACATGTGAGCCAGCTCCGGATAAACTGGTTGGCTCAGAGTCAGTCATATGACCCACGCAGGGTCTATCAGAGCCTAAGAGCACTCATCCCAGCATCTAATACTTGCTTGAAATAGCAGGAGAAAAGAGCTGTCCACAAGGGCTGCAGACCGGGAGCACCGAGTAGCCACACCCTGGAGCATCTGTGGGGCCACCCCAGGGACAGAGGCTGCCCTAAAACTAAGCCGACTCAGAACCAAGTGGTGGAGACACATTCCCAATCCCACTGTTCAAGCTGCCGGACCCAGTGGTGCCTCGCTTCTGGGTCACGTGGGCCACTATGTTCTTTTTTTTTTCCTTTTTTTAAACCAGTTTAAATTTTTCTCCTAAGTGAAGGAATCCAGATGAAAACCTCAATGGCAATCAGAACCAAGACCTGCCTGGGGGGGGAACGCTGCTGGGAGAATTAGAGGTGAACAGTGTGCCAGAGGCATCCCCGAAGCCCACCTCGTCCCCGGAGCCCGGGTGAGGCCCCCTCCGTGCTCAGCGAGACGCGGCAGAACCCCCTCCCAAAAAACACAGCTAGATGAAGGCTCGGGTTTTTCTTTCGCTTTATCATTTATAAAGCCATACAATGGGTCGCAAAGAAACAAAGCGGCTGTACAGGAGCGGGCCGGCGTGGGCGTACGATACATTCATATCCAGGGCGAGAAGCACAGGTCAGGGTTTATACAAGGCGGCAGAGGTTATAGGCACGATGATACAAAATAGGAAGGATATTTCCATCTATATAAATACAGAGCCAGGGGA
Organism: Paguma larvata; assembly: GCA_030068075.1. Classification (NCBI taxonomy): domain Eukaryota; kingdom Metazoa; phylum Chordata; class Mammalia; order Carnivora; family Viverridae; genus Paguma; species Paguma larvata. The sequence continues at coordinate 19,339,434 of CM057825.1, read as the reverse complement.
CGGGGAGGGTGCCGAGTTACTCTGTTTCTCCTGCAGAGGGCCTGGGAGGCACGGAGGTGGTGGCAAGGAATTTCTGACGTTTGTTTCAAACGGCATGTCAGAGGGAGGAGAGAAAAGGGGGAAACACGGCACGCACGCACCGATGTGCTCACTCTCACACGCAAACCGGACGTGGGAACACAGGAGAGCCTCAAACTGTTTAACACTGATTAGAAAACAAACTTGGGACATCCGTCTACAATTACCTCGCTGCTGGGAAGAGCCCAGGTGTGGGGAATAAACGGAGGTCCTCCAATATTTTGGACATCTGAGGACAGAGGAGTCAGGAGGGGGCAGATCCGCCAGAGCCCCGCCCCCTGTAGCCCGTCCTCCCCGACAGTGCTGAGAACCTACCAATCGGGGGCCCTCCTGATTCCTTGCACTGCTGGGTGATACTGATCTTGACACCCCATTGCTCACTCACTACCTTTGACCCTGACCCCACATTCCCTGGAGACCAGCAAAATACATACACATATACCCCCATGCTTGCACACATCCGGGTATGCATCCGCCCCGTGTTACACCAGCCAGGAGCTCCGGTCTCAGGACTCTGGGGCCTGGGCCTGGGTGAAAAGTGGCTCTGGGACTCTGCCCCCAACCTCTCCAAGGACCCCAAGTGTGGGAGGTGTAGGGGCGGGAGGCAGCCCTTGGACAGGGCATGGACCCACTTGACCTCGCCCTAATCCTGAAGCAGAGAAATTCCAAAGAATGGGGAAGACCCGGGAGGCAGGGACGGTGGGCAAATGCCCAGGGCCTGTACGGTGTTCCGCTTACAGACGCCTCCGCGCAGCCTGGGCGGCAGGAGGAGCCTCCCAGACCTCGGCTGGGGCGCATCGGAGTACCCTCCCTCTCCCTCCTGCGTGCCCCTTTATAAGAATCGCACCCGTCCAGCCGGCTGCCGCCTCTTACAGGTCACACGGCCACCAGGCCCCACCACCCCTGTCCTGCCAGTCTCTGACACACCCAGGGATTCCTCAAAACCCAAGGGAGAAGGAATCCACAACTTTTTAGAGTTGCTAGGGAGAGCCTCTGACAAAGATGGAGGTCAGAAGGCCCTTCCCCAGCCTAGGACCCAGTGTATTGGCTCCCAAACACCTGGCTAGAGAAGGGGACCAGGGCGCCAAGCCTGCAACCTGGAGCTTGACCAGACAGCTCACTTCCTTCCCACTTCCCCTCTGGGGTCACCTCTCCATTGTTCCCACGCCCTGCCCTGTCCTGTTCCACGGGCGGGGAGCCACCTGGACCTCTTGGGCCTCTCTCTCTGAATCGGGCAGATGTCGATTCCCTGCTCTCTTCCCTTCAGACACCGCGCAGGCCCGCCCCAGGCCCCAGGCCGCCTTCAGACGCCTGGCTGCAGCGGTGTGGGGGGAGGTGGGGGGAGCCGTGGCCTGAGCCCCCCTGGCGTCTGTGTCACTGTTTCGCCGCCTCTCCCGTTCTTCCTTGCCAACTTCCCCCAGACCCTTGCCCTGCCAGCCTGTTTTCAAGACCAGACAGCGTTCTCCTGGCTGACAGACAGACTCAACAATAACAGCAAACAGGGTTGAGGGGGAAGGAGGAGAGAAAAGGATAGACATTTACACAATAATAACAATAATTATTAAAAGTGCTTTCTCTTAAAGGAAATCTTTGGCAAGAATATACTGCAGTGCTGTGGGGTGTGTATCTGTGGATGCGTGTGTGCGCGTGCGCACGCGCGTGCACGCGTGGCTGTGGAGACCTAACCTGTGAGACTTGGGAGGGCCACAGTGCCCTCCCAACCAGTGTCTGACCCAAAGGTAGGGCCACTTGGAGACTGGGGTACCCTTCCCTATCATTCTTCTGGAAGCCCACTCCTTCCAGAGGGATGCGAGGGAGTGAGCTGATCGGCTTCCCAGGGGGGCCCGGTCCTTCCCAGGGTCACCCTAGGCTCAGGCCAGAGTGGGGCGGGCTGGCCATGCCTGGGAGGTGGGGGCTGCCGGCGGGCAGTGGGAAAGCACGTGTGACGGCCCGGGGCTGGCTGCCGAAGGGTCTCTCAAGTGGAGAGGGGACATCCAGGCCGGGAGGGGAGGGTCCCGGGGCCAGGTCCAGCAGGAGATGAAGAGATTTACAAAGGAAGTGGGCAGGGACTATCTCCTGTCTGGGACGGGAGTTGGGGGTATGTAGGGAATGAGGAGAGGGGGATATCTGGGTATCTGGCTTGAATGCCTCAGAAGGAAGAGCACTTTGGAGGAAACTCGGTCACCAAGTACAAGTTGCGATCTTTAGGAAGCGAGGGCCTGCTTCCTACCTTCAGACACTCTCCAACTCCCTGAAACAGGACGTCCACACAGATACGGCTTCTTGGAGGAGAAAAAAATGCGAAAAGACACACATGTCACCCACATCTGCCACACACACCCTTGTCCCCCGCAGGCAAATACACTTGCTCAGGCTCGCAGCAAAGGGGGGCAGCTCCCCCATCTCTGGGAGCTGACTGCTGCTCCCTGGGCTTGCCAAAAAATAAGAGGGCCAAGGGAATGGAAAGGTGCACCCCCTCCACACTGAGCCCCAGACAGAGTCTAGGGAAGGCCAATGGCAGGGCCGGGAGACCCCTGATGGCTCCAAGGATAAAGGCCCCCTACATTTCAGACCTCACTTATACATAAAAAAGGGATGGGAACTGGTTTATGCCCGGGAAGGCAATAAAGCAATATGGGAAAACAATAAATACTTCTTGTCAATTTACCTATTCTTTTTTTTTTAACCTTTTCTTATATTTTATTAGCTTACAGATTCTGTCAGTACGTCTCACATATATATTATATATATTTATATATCAGTACAACGCCTCTCTCTAGGGGACCCCATAGGCTTAAGAAGCCATTCAACAACGGAGCCCTGGTGAATTTTCTACTCTGGCTTAGAGTGCTTGGGTGGTGGTCCAGGGGGTTCCCAATTGCCCAGAGAGACTCTCAGTCCTCTGACCTAAATGCATGCCCTCGCCCCTCTGTTCCACGGGGAGCTTGGCTCTGCCGGGGTAGCCACAGCAGGAGGGAAACAGCACGGCTTTGGGATTGCGGGGGGGCCGCGTAGGGCGCACAGGAAGCAGCCCCAGGGGCTCTGCCGAGGACATCCCTGGCAGCCCAGGAAAAGTCGGACCCAGAAACACCTGCAGAGGGGGGCGAAAGGCCATCAGATGTCTCCCCCGGGCCTCACTGAGCAGGTTCCCCAGGACAAGCTCCAACACAGAGACCCTGAAAGACAGACCAGGGTAGGAAGGCTCGATCCCCAACACCCAAAAAGGCATGAAGCAGATAAACAAATCTGAAGAAAGGCTGGTCTGAGGCCCCAAACCCAAGAATGGGCCGAGGGCTCAGAGCTGGCAGGAGCCTGCTGCTGGGCCGCACGCCTCCGAGAAGACCCCCAGAGCTCAACCAGCACCCCTCCCGAGGGGTCTCTTCCCCAAGACACGCACGTCTGCCCCTCCCAAACCAAGGCTTCAGCCTCCCTGCTGGGCTGCAGGGCGGCCAACGCCACTCCCACGGGGGTCTTTGCTGAGAAGGTGCTGGCAGCACCCGGGGCCGCTAGAGAGCAAGTGAGGGGGCCGAGAGGGAGTCTGCGACCCCATAATCTTGGGTACTCCTGCTGCCCCGTCGCCCCCAACTCACACCTTCTTTGGACAGTATGCACATGCGTGTGCAAATACACGGGGCACGCACAAGTCTATGTGTTTATAACTCTGGCAGAGAGGCACATGGAAATCAGTATGTGAAGATGTGGGCGTGGACACAGTATATACCCCATCTAGACACCCACGCAGACTGTACATCGGAGGCAGAGTCTAGAGACCTTAGGGACCTCAGGTCTAAGGGACTCTCAGAGGCAAAAGTTCTGCCACTTGACGCCCCATGCCGGCTCTTTTCGGGTTGCCAATCGACCCCAGAGGCGGCCAGAAAAGGATTCTCTCAATCCGATTTCTCCTTGCAAAGCAGTCGGGTTAGGGAGACAGAGCTTTTCCATTTACTCCCAAAATAGAGATCCCCAAGGAGTTGGTCTGTCTCTCTGCGGAGCCCCAGCCTCTTGGAAGGGGGAGTGGGGTTAGGTGGACCTGGTGAGCAGTGGAGGCTTTGGGGGCTCCGCGGTATCCATCCACCCAGGGGAATCCAAGTTATTCTCCTCCATCTTTTTCTTTCTCGAGCTCTCTCTCTACCCCCCCTTCCCCTCTGCAATTCACTTCCCCCTCCCCACGTTGCACTTTCTTCTCTCCTTCTCCAAAATTGGCCCAAAGTCCTCCTTCTGGATTCAAGGGTGGTCAGGATTCATGAGTCCCCTCCCCGCATGCCCCGTCCCCACTGCCATGGCCCCGGGCGAGGGGTGGCGTTCATCTCTTCTGGCCGGCGCTCAGCATGACCTTGGAGACGAAGTTGACAATGGCAGAGGCGGGCTGGTTGGGGTCGAGCTCAGCGAAGAGGTGGCAGGCGTTGTCGGTGGTGCTGCCCTGCTTCCGGGCCACGAAGCCGAAGAGCCTGCAGGGGCAGGAGAAGGGGGTGATGGGCGTGCAGGGGACCCCAGGCCCCCCAAGAGCTGCCCGTGTGGGTGAGCTCTCCTCAGGGTGAAGTCTCTCCCCACTCTTCCCACCTCTCCCTGCACATGAGGACTGGGGCACAGAGCACAGGAGAGACGATTCCTCTCTCCCTTTCCACCCTGTACCCCAAAGCCAGGTCCTGGAGACAACAGGGTCACCGGTTTCAGGTAGACAGATTCCCCTTTGAGGGGCGGGGAGAGGAGGAGCTGAGGCAAATGACAAGACTGGACACTAAGAGGTAGGGAGGAGACCGAAAATAAAATGGGGACATTCCTAGGCGAGCTCCTCTCGGCCCTTCCCAGCCCCGCCCCGCCCTGACTGTTCTTCACACAACACAGAAGCACATGAATAAAATGCTGTCTGCCTGTCAAAGCGCTTGGCCTCAGACACCAGCAGAGGGTCAGGGAGACAAAAGGACAAGGGGTCACCCTCCCCTACACACAGACACACTTCTCCTGGGCTCAAGAGAATGGGAGGGGACAGGAGACCCCACACCTGTTCCTGCCTACCCCCACTCCCTGCACCAGGGCTGGAGTGACCTGGCATTCTCCGTGCAAAACAGAGTTAAAAATATAAGCAGAGAACAGAATGTGAGCCCAGGTCCCCTCCCAGTCGGCACGTTGCTAATTAGAGCGAGATGGGGAAATCGGGACAGCTGGAGATTCCGACAGAAACCCCTCTCCCCAGGACTGGACCGCAACGGCTAATATTAGCCAAGCTGGGTCCCGCTTGCCACCACCTGCACATATGTGTACACGAACACACACACACAAACACACTGGGCTTCCTGCAGCTTTGCTCTCTCCGACTTTGTTTCAGGGTCTGGGAACAGCTAGACCAGAGTCGGGGTAATGGCCTGCCCAAGGGAAGGGGTAGCCTGGGTCCGTGGACCAATCCCCAGGACCCCCTTTCCAGGCTTGCTCGGTCTCCTTGGTGCCGTGGAAGGCAATCAGGGAGGAGGGAGGGAGCGGCTCCAAGCTGCCGCGTGACAGCGAGCCAGCCCCGGCTGCCGGGTTCTGCCAAGGTGGGGAGCCAGCCAACCTAGCCAGCCTCGACGCGGCCCCGCCTGCCCTCCCCTACTGTTTATTTCAGCTCCGTGGCTCCCAGGGCCAGCTCAACGACTGCCAAGTCCTTTCTCTGCTTGGGGGAATGCATCCAGGCAAGAAACCTCAGCCCCACGGCAGGGAGGAGCGCTTGCAAGAACCTGAGAACAAGTGTCTCCTTAAATGTGGGGCCTCAGGCGCCTTGCACGCCCCTCCTTCGTCTGAAGCAGGCTCTCCTGGGCCTCCGCCTGGCCCAGCAAGGCTGTGTCGGCAGGCAGCTCAGCACAAAACCAGCTCCGGAATGAGGAGAACGATTTCCAGGCCTGGGACCAGCCCGCTTCTGTCCCTGACCCGTCTCCCCATGGCGGGGGCCCGGTGCCGAGTGAGCACGAGCTGCCTTACACATGAAGTTCTGGCCGGCCTGCCTGGGGCCCGGGACTGAGAGACCCTAACGACCCCAGGGACTCAAGGAAGGCTGAAGTAGATACGAGGCGAGCTTCGAGAAGCCTGGACCCCTGCGTGCTCCTTTCAGCTAAGTCTTTAATGTGACCTCGGGCAAGGCGAGGTCCCCCCCATCCCACTCCGCCCCTCTGGCTGCTCCGAAGGGCGCTCACGGTGCCGACTGCCTGCTGCTCAGCTAGCTCCAATCATTCCCGACCCAGGCGGCTCACTGTGCCTCCTCCTCACTCTCCCCCTGCCTGCCTCCATCCCCGAATTTCTTCATTGGGCAAATATTTACCACCCCTCCCATGCCACGGCCACAGGCCTGCCCTCGGGGCTTGCCATCGGGGTGGCCGTGCCTCCCCCTCCCCTGGAAATGGTCTCCTACCCGCACGCCCATTTCTACCTGTGCAAGGTGTACTGCCATTTGAGACTCATTTAAAACTATTAGTTCTTTCCCCAAACCTTCCCAAATCTCTCCCTGCTGCGAAGCGTCTCCTTTGTTACCCCCCCCCACCCATGTGCTTTGTACCCTTCTTCATGTGTCTCTACAGCAGGAGTTTGAATTTTCTTTTAACAGGGAAAGCTTTCCTTTTCTAAAGCAATCTTATATGAAATCCAAGTACATAAAGCTGACAGCAGGATTTATGGCCATGCCTGTATCAATCCAATGGCAAAACATTTACCTATTATAAAGTCAATGAGGGAAAGAAATTGGGGCTGTTTGGATGAACCGGACAAAGTCAAATGTGGAATTGCAGACCACAGGTCAGCCTCAGTATTCAGGTGATTCCTACACTCTGTGGAGGTTTCGGGAAACTGAGAAAACCCTGATCCGTCCTGGTAAATAACCGCCTACCAGGCCAGGGTGTCTCCTTCCTTCCTAAAGGCTCAGTTGCAACCGGAAGACCCTAGTGTTCCCGGGAACATGGTTTGAAAACCACTGCAGTGTGTCAGTGCTGTTTATACACTTGTCTTATCCACTGTGCCGAGGTCAGGCCACCCGAGGGCAGGGGCGGCCTCCTGGTCGGCTGAATTACCCTGGGGCTGAGTTCCCTGCAGGCATGTGGGAAATGCCGAAGGGGTGGAGGAATCAGCCAGAAGGTTCTAGGTCCATCCCCAAAGAAATTTAGACTTTCTGAGCTCCCAAGTTCTGATGAAGAGGTGGAGCCCAGCCACAGGATTCGCAGAGAGAGAGAGAGAGAGAGAGAGTGAGAAAAAAGAAAGAGCCTGAGCACAAAGGCCTTTGCTGCCCTATGCCCTGGTCTCAGATTCTAAACCTCCCCAAGGAGCAGCCAGCTGGGGTCAGGGGAGAAGCCACACTTACTTAGCAGGGGCACCTCCTTCTGTCTTCATCCACCTGTGGAGAGAAAGATACCACAGTGTAAACCACTACAACTCCCCCCGGAACCCAGCCCTGGGCATGCCCAGACCTGCTGGGGGAAGGCAAGGGAGACCCCGTTCCAGGGCGATGAGAGCCTCCAAAGATCCCACAGCGGGAGGCATTCAAGATGGAGAGAACACTGTGGCCTGCCTCCCAGGGAGCTCTCCCCAGTGTGGAGAGGAGAAGCAGATTCAAGGTCAGGGATATGGCACGGGGCATGGAAGCAAGCATCTGAGTCCCTGGGAGGGGCTCCAGATTTGTGGCGGGAAAAACTCCTAAAGGTACCGAACACAATTACTCACAGTCTCACAGACACCAGCAGATCTTCAAGTTGAACTGAGAATACACCCCCACACGCACCCCACACCCACACACGCACCCACAGAGACTTCAGTGCTGTGGAGATGGGTGCAAGAGAAGGCGTCTACAAGAGACTTACTTTCTCTCCTGTGGATCCAGGTCACAGAAGGTGACAGTGTTGAGGGGGTAGTGTCGTCTGAAGAAGAGCCTGCGGCACAGATACCAGATAAACAGAGAATGAGTGCCCAGGGGACCACCCTTTCCCACTTTCCGCTTGCAGGTGTCAGGCTACCCTCTGCGCTGTCACAGGTTGAGCCAGCCACTCCCTTACGAGCAAGTGGCCTGGGCCACTCATCTAAGCAATGCACAGGAACACAGGTGTGTCACTGAAGCATGTTCCAATTGCTAGTGGCTAGGAAAAGAAGGAAGAAACTGGCACTGAGGGGACCTGACAGAGGAAGGAAAGAAGCTGGAGGGGAGCCATGAGAGGAAGGGCTCTGCTCTAGAAATCAGGCACTTTCGTGAGTTGCATTTACGGCTGTAAACCCCAAGCAGGCATATTTTTAGAAGGGAAGATGGCTGGGTGGATGGATGGATGGATGGATGGATGGATAGATAGATGGGTGAATGGATGGATGGATGGATGGATGGATGGATGGATAGATGGATGGATGGATGGATGGATAGATTAGTAGAGACATAAATGGGTAAAGGGATAAATGGGTGGGGGAAGATAAATGGACAATGAATGGAAGAAGTAATGAATGGATCGACTGGTGAGGGGTTGAGCAAGTGGACGGACAGGCGGGTGGGTGGATGGAAGAGTAGACAGGCGGGAGGATGACTGGGAAGGAGGATAGATGGAGGCACGGGTTGGTAGGCGGAGGGGTGGGCAAGTGTACAGACGAGTCCAAGGTACAAATGGTAAGTGGGTGGGTAAGTAGATAGACAGATGGGGCACAGGGGGAGAGCCCAGTATGGAAGCAAGTAGAAGAGTCTTACTTTCTCTGGTTGTCAGTCAGTGTGATTCCCTGGGCAGAAACTTTGAAGTGAACGATGGTGGCAGCTGGTGTGGGGTCAGCAGCCAGAGTCTCAGAAGTGGCTTTGGAGATGGCCTGTGGCCCAGTGAGTGACTCCATGTCCACAGAGTTGACGAAGAGCACGTTGCAGGCTGGAACAAACCCACCAAAGGAGAAGTCACGGGAACTGGAGTGGGTGGGGATTACCTCCCAGCTCAGCTCGTCAGGGCAGGAGTAGATGAATCTTAGGCCAGCCTCAGGCCAAGGCATCCACACAGAGAATCACGGACTGCCCAGAGAAAACTAGGTCCACAGGACGGGACAGGGCAGGCAGGAGGAAAGGCCTGGGCGGGCGTCCCGTCTGGGGTGGCCACTCACCTGCCCCTTGCTTCAGCAGGTCAGTGGTTGAGTTGGCAGGGCCCGAGCTATCTTTCGATTCATCTGTGGGGTCTGAGACAAAAATTTAATTCAGCTGGTAATTAAAACTCGAGAGCTGGAAAGAAGCACAAGTTTGGCTGGGCCTCAGGCAAGCTCTGCAAATACTTTGTGCAATGGATATTGCTTTTCATAACAGGCTCTGGCAGTGGGCACGTGTGTGTCCAGCCTGAACACTGAATGAGGACTGTCAGTAGTTAGCATGTGGGTTAAGAGCTCTGGAATCCAACAGTGTAGGGCTCAGACCCTCGCCCCAGCACTTGCCAAGTAACTGTAAAATGGAGATCGTGATGGTAGGACCCATTTTGCTGGATTTTTGAGCTGCTCCACATACAGTGTTAGCCCAGCGCTTGGCATAAAGCAGGCCTTCAAGCCGCATTTGGAATCGCTGTTGTGGTTTTGCTTTGATGTGTCTTTGTGTAGATCGATGAGTGTCCTAATTCACTACAGCACTAACGCAGCACAACTGTGATTTCGATGTTTCGAAGAACGGAGTGTTGTCTGTACCAGTGTTTCTCAGACTTTGGAGTGCAAGCGTATTAAAACACAGATTGCTGAGCCCCACCGCAGAGTGGGATTAGGCAGGCCTTGAGATTGTTTGCATTTTTAACAAGTTCCCAGGGTGCCGATGCCGCCGGTCTGAGAAGCACTGGTTTATACAACGTGAATGTCAAACAGTTTTGTGATTGCTAACCTACTCTCAGAAATTTCATAGAACCATAATTTAGTTGGGGTCTCAACTGTGGGGTTAATAATGCTGCTTAAGTTGTACTTGAACTTTTAAACTAATACTGTTGGTCAATTATTAATTAATAATTCAATGAATTGAGTTGGAGTCATAGAAATTGTGAAATAACATTAGGGGTTTTGTGTGTGGGCATAACCCCAGGAGCTCCAAGGGAAACTGGAAGAAAGTCCCAGAGACGCTTCTGAATATCCTATTTTTACACAGTGAGGATGGGGACAAGGTACCAGTTTCCAGTTCCGAGACCTCAAGGTCAGGGATGAGCAGAATTTCCCTCGGGTGGGCCCTGACACATGGGGCTGGGTGACGAAGCCTGGGCAGTGAAGAGTCTTGGGTATCTTGGGAGGATGGCCACCATCCCCCAAAGCCAGAACTTTTCTCTGAAAGAAGTGGGGCTCGGTGTCTCACTCGATGTCCTCTACATCCTGAGGCTCTTGGGTTCCATCCACAATCAAGACGCCTTGCTCTTCCCATCAGCTCTACCTCCCCTCAGTCAGAGAACACTCTCTCAGCCAAGCAGACTAGAAACTCCAGGGACATCTTGGCCCCGTTTTCTTCCCATGCCACGAGGAGCCCAGTCACCTCTTCCTCTGAGTGTGCTTCCTCCTCCTTATTCACACCAACCTCCAACACCTGGGCGCCCCCATGACCTAAATCTGCCTTCCCTTCCGTCAGCCCTGCCCACCGATGCCCATCTCACCCTCCAGACACAGTCCTCCCCATAACTGACTCCTACTTCTGGTGCCTGCCCTGTGGGCTTCTGAGGAGTCACGAAAGAATGTCTTAAAGCCACCAGAGAATTTTCCAGAACAATCTGGAAAGTCAATTATGTGTGTTCCTGGAGTTAAGTTTTTTAAAGAACTTTTCCTTCTTTTTTAATAGGAGATTTAAAAAAAAAAAGAGAGACAGAGTAGTTTTGAATTCCCCCAGGTTGGCAAAATGACCCGTGTCCTCCAACGCTGGCCCATGTTCTGGAGCGGCTGGCAGCACTGACACAAGCAGCAGTCCAGCTCAGAGATGTACTTGGAGAGCAAGGAGTCTCACGTTCCTACCTCGGTTTGGAATGACCAGCTTACAGGGCAGAGCCAGTGGGATGATGGAATGCTGGTAGACCAGGGCAGAGAGAGACCCTGCAGGGGAGACAGCATGTCAGGAGCAGTGTCACTGGGAGCAGGCCCCGGGCACTGAGGAGCCCAACGACCCCACCCCACTCTCCATCATCCTCAGCTTCTTTATTACCTACCTCTCCCTCATCTCAAGGAAGCTGAAAATCCACTCCCTCTTTGTAAGCAAGATCTAAGGGAGAAGGTTCCAGTGGCTTGCTCTAGCAGCCATAAGGTTTCTTTTCTAGAAAGTTCCTCCCAACATCTCTCCTAAGTCCCTCCGGCCGCTGGGGCCCCTCTCAGGACAGTGCAGCAGAAGTATCAGGGAAATCATGGGATCGAATCCCAGCTCAGTCACTTATTAGCTACGTGTTCTTGGGTAAGTCTAACTTCTATGAACCTCAGTTTCCTCATATGTAAATGGGTCCATAACACCTACCATGCAGGATTGTTATGGGACCAGAAGTAATATAAGGTTCCCAGACAGTGACTTTCACATAGTAGGTGGTCGATTAAAGCAGTCGCTACAGCAGTTATTCTAATTCTAATGATCATGCATTTCAGTGGATGAGACAAATGCAGAAACGAATTTGGCAGAGTGAACCAGCCACAGGACAGAGGATAGGAGGCCACCATTCATTTCCTCTGCTGCATCTATGACAAGGGGGACCTGGGACGGCCTGAGACACTCTAGGCAGACGGGCCATGGAGACGGGGGTGGGGGACAGCTCACCGAAGTTCGGCTCATTGGGGCATCCCTTGAGCTTGACTCCTCTGGGGCCAGTCTCTATCAGGAAATGTCTCACCAGCTCGTGGGTCATGTCCCCTGGGATAAGGAGAAAGACATGAGGTTTGAGCCGCCCTCCTGGGGCCCTCCCACCACCTGCTAACACCGCTTCATCCCTTCCCCACATGCGGCTCTGTGACGGGAAGAAAGGGCTGGAAAGATAACACAGCCAGACTCCAGGAATGGAGAGATGAAACACAACCAGGGTCCCTATAATCCTGCTTCCCTGTCCGTCTGACCCCAACCATCGCCAGGCCCCAACCTCATTCTTCTGAAGAGTCTGACTCAGCAGGGACCAGCGCCCCCAAGACCTGTAGGTCTGTCCAGCCCCGGGTTCTTCTGGCACTCGGGCTCCCAGGAGGCTGTGCAGACCGCCTGGTCCAGAAGCCCTGCTCGAGGGGAGGGTGTTACCTTTCTTATTCTGCTGCACGATGGTCGGAGGAGGAGACGACACCTTCATGGCCAGCCCGTAGGCTCCTCGGAAGGAGTGGCTGTCTCGGATGATGAAGGCCCCCGGCTCCTGGTCCTTAAGGAGTGCGATGGCTGGGATTGGAAGGGATGAGGAGACCAGAGCAAATGAGAAACTTATGGCACTGGCCTTGATTAAGACTCATCAGGTCCAGAGGCGCCTGGGTAGCTCAGTCTGTTAAGCATCCGTCTTTGGCTCAGGTCATGATCTTGTGGTTCACGGGTTCGAGCCCCATGTCAAGCTGTCAGCACAGAGCCTGGAGCCTGCTTCATGGATTCTGTGTCCCTCGCTCTTTGCCCCTCCCCCACTCATCCTGTCTGTCTCTCTCAAAAATAAATAAAACACTAAAAAAAATTTTTTAAAGACTCATCAGGTCTACCGAATCTCGCTCTTTAGTTAGAATTTAAACACCCCTAAGGGTCCTCCTATGCTGAAGTTGGCAAACACCTTCTACAAATAGCCAGGGAGTAAATATTTCAGGCTTCGCAGGCTGTGCCGTCTCTATTGCAAACTTCTCAGCTCTACCATTGCAGCCCGAAAGCCACCACAAACAATACATCAGGGAATAGATACGGGTGCTTCTAGCGAAACTGCATTTACAGAAGGAGGTCCGGGCCCTGGGCCACAGTGGTCACAGGTTAGTGACCTGTCTAACACCCACACAGACCTGCCCTGGGAGCCTGGTGGCCATCGCTCCATCCCCACAACCCCAACTTTGTTTTTTCTGTAAAATGTGCAGAACTCTCCACATCAGCTAAGATTTGCTATTACCTTGGCTGGTCTTTTATCTTGCTTGGAAAATCAAGACTTTGCTATCTTTTCTTTTTTAACATTTTATTTTTGAGACAGAGTGAGACAGAGCTTGAGCGGGGGAGGGGCAGAAAGAGAGAGAGACACACAAAATCTGAAGCAGGCTCCAGGCTCTGAGCTGTCAGCACAGAGCCTGACGCGGGGCTCGAACACACAGACCACGAGATCATGACCTGAGCTGAGGTCAGATTTTAACTGACTGAGCCACCCAAACACCCTGAGACTTTGCTACTTTTAAGCACCCTTCATAGGTCTACAAATCCTGCTTCTACTTCCTCCAGTTCACTGCACGAAAGTGCTTCTTACTGTCTGAACTTGATCCCAGCACCCCTCTGTGTCCACCCGTACTGCGAAAAGGAGTAAGTCTGCCCAGGAAGACACGGTGGGCTGCAGCCAGCTGTGACCTCTGATGGACCACAGGACCCTCGGTGCCACCCAGGACTCACCCTGCTCCCTGGAGATCTCAGGCTTGTACCAATACTTGGAAGTGTCCTGGACGAACTTGACTTTAGCCCGTGTCTCAGGGCTGTTGTCTAAGAGAGATGGAAACAGAAAAACAGTGTTATGGGTTGAATTGTGTCCCCCCAAAAGGTAGACTGGAGCCCTAACCCCGGGTTCCTGTGAATGTGACTTTATTTGGAAATAGGGTCTCCGCAGATGGGAGCAAGTTAAGATGAGGTCGCACTGGATTAGAGTGGGCCCCCATCCAATATGACCGGTGTTCATAGCAGAAGAGGAGGAGAGACACGGAGACCACGGAGAGAGTTGTGAGATGGAGGCAGAAGCTGGGGACGCAGCCACAAGCCAGGGGACACCAAGGATTTGCCAGCAACCACGAGAAGCTAAGAGGGGCAAGCCTAGAACGCATTCTCCCTCGAGCCTCCAGGAGGAGCCTGCCAACACCTTGATTTTGGACTTCTAGCCTCCAGCCCACTAAATTGTTGTCTTAAGCCACCAAGTTTGTGGCACTTTGTTGCGGCAGCCGTAGGAAATCAACACAGAAAGGCAGGGTCCTCGAACGCCATCAGAGTCCCCCCTGGAAGGGGCCTCGAGCGACTTGCCCCTCCTTCCCCTGCCTCCTGCCAATCGTCGCGCCTCACGGAGCTGCTTTCCTCTGGAAAAGCCTGGCACGGCGTTCTCGCCGAGCTGAGGAAAGCCCTTCCCCCACCCCATCTTCTCCTCTCTCCAGAAGATACGGGCCAAACCCTTCCTGCAGCTTCTCTTCCACAGGCTAAGGCACTCCACCTTCTAGCCTCTTTCTCCGCCAGATGAATTTCCCAACTTTGCCATAGCAACCTTGAACCTGAGGGAAGAAAGCTACATTTCCATCGCTCCTCCCCAAGGCCCTCCTCATGCCCTGTATGGAGAGCCCATGTTCTCCTCACACACACACACACACACACACACACACACACACACACACACACACACAAAAATCAGTCCTGCTCTGGAACAGAGGAGGGGGTGGCTTAGAGGCTCTCTACGGTGAGTCACGTCCCCTACTTTCCTGGCAAACGACCCCCACCCAGACCCTTTGCAGACCAGAAATGCTTTATAGAGCATTAGGTTCTGGAAGTTGCTCAGAGAGCTTCCAGTCTCACCACTCAACTTTACAGATGAGGGAAGTGAGGTTCAGAGAAGGAGAGGGACCTGCCCAAATCGCACAGGTGGGTCACAGAGGGGCTCCTGTAAGATCGTCCCAGGCAAGAAAACACGGCTGCCCAGTTAGTGCCGGCTACGCCTGATCTTCTTTGTCTGGGTATTAGGAGGTGCAGCCCTCGCTCTGCAAGCCCTTCCTTCATCTTTTGGCCCAAAGAAACAAAAAGGGGTTGGGGGTGGGGGCAGGGCCTGGGAGGCTCAGTCAGTTGAGCGTCTGACTTCGGCTCAGGTCACGATCTCACAGATTGTGAGTTCGAGACCCTCCTCAGGTTCTGTGCTGACAGCTCAGAGCCTGGAGCCAGCTTCGGATTCTGTGTCGCCCTCTCTCTCTGCTCTTCCCCAACTCATGCTCTGTCTGTATCTCCTTCAAAAATAAACATTAAAAAAAATTTTTTAATAAAAAAAGAAATAAGAAATAAACAAAAAGCGGGGGGAGGGTTGGGGGAAGAGGAAGAAAGGAATATTCCAATATCACAAGCTTCCTCCCCTTTCTTCAGAGAGAAGCCAGAACAGAGGACGCCTGTGCTAACGGCACCATTAAGTTGAGGGCACAGAACTGAGATACGGGTTAGACTGTGTGTCCAGTGCTTAGTCCATTTTGATTTGTCAGTGACCCTGGGTCAGGCCCCTGGGATCAGCCTCTGGAGGACGGCAAGGGGGTAGGCCGCCTGCCTTTCCTGGCAGCTGTGCGCTGAGGGGGGGCCTCCAGGCGAAGCAGCCGGCCGAGCAACTGCCACAAGCTGCCTCTCTCTCTGCTCTGCAGCCCCGGGCCCCGCGGCTGCTGGGGCCTAACGAGCTGTCAGAGGCGGCTGCAGCCCCGTGTGCCTTCCTGTGTTGACTCCAGTGGCTATTTTAAGCAGGGAAGATGGTGGGAAACAGGAAATGTCCCAACTACTAGAAGTTTTCCATCCTCCAAGCAGAAGGGCTGGGAACCAGACGTCTCTGGTGGGCAGCAGGAAGCAGGGGTGTGCGGGGTCACGGTCGATGCCCCTGCCTGGCAGGCCCCAGGTCGGGGCAGGACCTGGGAGTGACGCACTGAGAATGGAGGTGGCGGGGGCCCACCCCGGGCTGCCCGAACCCTTCTAAATCTTCCTCCGGTGCCCCAGAGCCTCGGGGCCATTCTGCAACGGCCCATTCGAGGTCTGGCTGAGAAGCTGCAGATCAGCCGAGACCTTGACCTTTGTGTTTAGATACTGAGCCCTCTACGTGGAGGCCAAAGACTCGGAGTTCTGGTGATGAGTGAGGAGTTCAGTGTGCGAAAGTACATGAGCTTCGGCGAAGCTGGGTCGGTAGAAACCAGACTCCACCGAAAAGGCCCAACCCTCGGCCTCAGCCCGCAGTGCATCTGGCTGTCAGACCCCTTATCAGTGAAGTGCATATGGGGGGATCAAAAGCTGGGGACAGAGTGCTGCGGGCAGGCCAAAGGGATGGCGGTCCAGGGTAGGAAGGCAGATTTTTAAAGTAATGCTACAGCACGGACGTGGAAACATGAGGAGGCAACTCCAACAGTGTTTTGAGAGCATGAGTCTTAGGGTATATGGGCCTAGATCGGAAGCCATTTACTAACTGTGCGACCCTAGACCAATGACCGAGTCTCTTTAAGCCTCGCTTCACTCATGTGTAAAATGGGGGTAATAATACCTACTTTGCCAGGCGGCCATGAGGATTAAAGAGCTAGTGCATGGCTCAGAGGCTGGCACACAGCATGGGCTCAGCGAGTGGCAGAAGCTATGCTGGGGGTGATGATAATCATAACAGTGACCCCATCATCATCCTCCTCGCCCTCCTCCTCGGCCCCCACACCCAGCCCGCTTACTTGGAGGACACCTCCAACTCCCATTATACAGACAAGGCAACTGAGGCCAAGAAGTCAGCGAGCCGCTCCCGGTTGTGTGCCAAAGAGCCGTCAGCACAGAGATGGAGACAGATCTCCTAACCGGTGGGCCACCTGCCACAGTAGAAGTGGGGCGGGAGGAGGGGCTCACCTGGCATGGAGTACTTGGAGAAGTCGGGCAGAGTGTGGGAGAAGGAGACGGTGCTGCCCCCGCTGGGACTGGACATGCCGCTGGCCACAGGCGAGGAGGACACCTTCCCGTTGACAGTGGCGTAGTTGGGGAGGCTGCCCGCTCGGTCTCCCACGGACATCCTCCGCTTCTCGGGCAGGGCTGGCGTCGGGCTCCCTTGCCGGAAGGCTGCCGAATCCGGTGACGGGGAGGTGACGGGGCTGCTGAGGCCCGGGTAGTAGGCAGGGGACACAGGGAAGGAGGGTGTAGAGGGAGCCTGGTAACCGGAGGCACTGCTCTGCCGGGACAGCGTGGGTCTCCGGTCCTCGGGGGTGGAATAGCCACCATAGGCCGCGTGCCGGTCCAAGCTGGGGCTGCCGGGAATCACGGATCCAGGCCCTCCCGGGTGCCGGCCCAGGCTGGGGCTCCCAGGGCTGGCTACTGCGTTGCCGTGGAGACCAGAGGCCAGGTTGCCTTGGTGGGCCCCCGGGTGCCGGCCCAGACTGGGGCTTCCTGGAGTAGTGGCCACACTGCTGTGGAGGCCTGAAACCTGGTGAGCCCCAGGGTGCCGGCCCAGGCTGGGGCTTCCCGGAGTGGTGGCCGTACTGCTCTGGGGGCTGGAGACTGCACTGCCATGGTAACCAGTTCCCGCTGGACCCATCACCTGGCGGTGGCTCAAACTGGGGCTGCTGGGGGCGGCCATGCTGGGGTTGATGGCCCGGCGGCCAAAGCCAGGACTGGGGGGCGTGTTGGTGCCCACCGTCCTGTGGCGGGCCTGAGGGCTCCCAGGCACCGTGTGGACGCCGGCCACGGTGAACTGACCCCGCGCCTGGCTTTCTGGGGAGCCGAACTGCTGGAGCGAGTAGTCGGGGCTGCCGTAGCTGCTGCCCACAGTCGGGAGAGGAGAAGAGCTCTGGTAGCTTCTCTGAGCCGAAGGGCTAGGCTGTCCCAGGCTGCCGGAACGGAAGCCCGAATCTAGCAAGGGCTGGGTAGGTGTCCGGGGGCCCTGGTCGCTGCTTTCCCCTGAGGGGAAACTCCCCACTGAAGTGCTGGAAAGAGAGGGCGCGGGTTGAGATGTCAAGACGGCATTTAGTGAAGGCCAGGCTTTCGGTGAGCACTCTGCCCTCCCCCCCACCACTAGCGACAACAATAAGAGCTCCACAGGCATGCACCGGAATGTCACGACTTCCACACATCACCCTATGAAACCATCAGAAGAAGAGACAGAGGCTCAGAGAGGTCAGGCAATAAGCTCGTGACCACATAGCTTGTAAAAGACCAGGGTTCCAATGCAGTTGTATCTGATTCCAAAGCTCATATTTCCCCTCGTCGACTCCTGAACCACAAGTCAAAGCAAGGCGGTCCCCCCCATGGAAAATGAAGATGGCTGTCCCCACGTCACCTCCCGCACCACAGACACGGAACACCAGGGTGGGGTCAAACCACCCTGCTCATGTTGCTACTGGGAGTATCCCCGCCTTGACTCACTTCTCCCAGGATGCTATTGGCATCTTTAAACACCGCGAGTGCTAGAACTGGGCTTCCAGCCGCAAAAGGCAAAGACATCAAGTCTCAGAGCAGGACATTTTCAGCTGATTGTAAGGTCTGTTTTCCAGCCATTGGATCTGGCCACTAATTTAGCAAGCGGCCTTGCACAGTAATGAGACTCCCGTCATTCGCTGCATTTAAGCAGAAGATGACCAACCTCTGGACCTGAATGTGGTGGTGGGAATTTCCTCCATCGGGAGGTTAGAGTAGATGAGCACAAAGGTCACTCCCAATTCTAAGACTGTGATAAAAGTCAGTTCAGAGGGGACTGTGCCTGGGGGACAGCCACCAACACAGGCTCTCCTCCGAAGTGAGTGCAACCTGGATCCTGCTTGTTAAAGTTTCCTCACGTGGGAAACGAAGGGGCTGAATCAGATAACCCTGACTCCTTCCAGACCCAAACTCCTATCCATTGATGATATGGCGGGAGAGGCCAAGGTTGACAGGGACCCTGCATAAGTGGTGGCTGCAGGGAGGTGGCGGGTAGGCCCCGCACAGGAGTCCCTGGAGGGGAGAGGCGAGGGGGGGAGCGTCCTTAAACAAGACGATGGGCCAACCTGGAGCTACAGACTGGAAGGCATCTCGAGGCCAGGCTGGAAAAGCTCGAGTCCCCAGCTGGCGAGAGGTGGGGGGCCCAGGCAAGAGCCAAGGGCAAGAAGCAGGTCATGGCCCAGCCAAGAAAAAGTCTACCTCAGATCCCAGAAGTGGCTAGAGCGGAATGCCATTCCGGGTACGGAGTAACACGGGGTCTGAGGAACGGAGGGAGTGTCGGGCTGAGCAGGGCGGGGTGGGGGGGACCGACATGGAGTTCTGGAAGATTAACCCCACAGGAGACACACTAGCTTCCTGAGCCCTGAAAAGAGCCAGCACTACAGCAGGAGGAATTTGAGTGAGAAACAGCGGGAACGTCCTGATGTCGGGGCTCCCCGGACATGAGCAGGGGGGGCTGGCCAGGTTAGGAAGATGTCCTGTCCTTGAAAGGAAGAATGCCCCTTCTGGCTAGAAGCAGATTTCTCAAGAAAGGGAGCCGTCTGCCTGTCAAGAGGCTGGGGGACAGGGGGGCAGGTGGACTGGGGGGCGCACGCTTGGCTTGAGGTTCCGGAATTCTTAGAAGAGCAGAAGAATGCAGCCTCTGCTCACCTGGCCACCCCGACCCTGACCCAGGAGGAGCCACACTGCGCGGGGCCAACATAGGGCAGAGGGGTGCAGCAAAGAGCCACCGGGCCTGGCCAGTGATAGTAACAGGACGTGGCTGGAGAGTCTCGAGGCCTCCGAGGAGCCCAGGCTGGGGAAGGGGGTGGACGTGCAAAGGGACGCCCGGCAGGAGTCTCCCCTCCTGGGGTCGGCTAGCCTAGGCCGTGACCCCCGTGCCTGGCACCCGACGCCCTACCCGAGCTCATCTCCAGCTCCCTCTCCCGTGTCATGTCACGCTCTCCCTGTCACCAAGCCCACCCCCCACTCCCCCAGCTGAGCAGCTTCTCACTTTCCCCTTCAGAGCCCTCCTCCTGCCGGATTCCAGGCTTTCCTCTCTGTCCGACCCACCCAGAAAGCCAGCCGCCCATCCACCAACACGTCCCTCCTCCCCTGCGGCTGCGTGCCCTCAGCCCCATGCACCAACACGTGCGCACCCCTGCCCTCCATACTGGCTGCACTGTCCTTCTAGAATGCCTGCTCCCTCCTTCTCCACCTTTGAACCCCTGCTCACCCTTCTGGCCTCACCGCAAATACCTCCAGCCCCCAGAAACCCTCTCTGCATCCCTAGCCAGAAATGGCAGCCCCTTACTGGGAGCTCCAGGCACTTATATGTCTGCTTTGGGCACATCTGACCGGCATCCTGTGACAGGCGGGCACCTAAATGCAGGTCCAGGAGGGACGCGGGCTCTAGAACCAGATGCCTTTGGTCTGAATCCTGCTACTGTTTAGTTGCAGGACCTTGAGCAAGCTACTTGGCTTCCCGGTGCCTCAGTTTCCCCTTCTGGAAAGCAGGATCATAAGGGTAGCATTTAGCAAAGTGCCTGGCGCACTGGGAGACTCACTAGATAGTGGTTGCTGTTAGATTGTACAGTTGGGGGAAGGACTGCTTTCCCATGGTGCACCACAGGGCACTGCCGGTTCTCTGGATGGTGGGATGGAATTTGGCCTGGCCCTTATAGCTCATCCACCGTCATGCCCCACGGGATTTGGCACCCGGGATGCTCTCTAGATGCGCCCTGGTGGGCTGGTTTCCAAGGCGCGGCTTATCTGGATGTGGTTTCTGCCCATCCAACGCTCCAGGCCTGGACCCTCCGCGCCGCTTACCTGTCAGCACTGAGGATGGGGCTGCTGGTGGAGAGGGGGCTGGGGGAGACAAAGGAGCCTCCCAGGGTCCCGTTCCTCAGGGGCATCTCGTGGCTATAGGCCTGGGCAGGTGGGGCGCTAAAGCTCTTGGGTTCGGGGTCCTGAGGTCGGGGCCCAGCCACTGCCGTCCGCACCACCGACTCCACGTAGCTCCGAGGCTCTGGAAGGGGCCAGAAGAGACACTTAAGTCCACGAGGGTGCCATGTAGACCCCTCCCAACCTGTAAGGGAACCTGACAGCGTTTCCCCAGCCTGTGGGGACAGCTCCCAAAGGACAGCCAAGCATGCAAAGGGACACTCCTGGGGCTCCCCCTCTTCCCAGTGTCCTGGAAATGCTGTAAGAGCCCCCGCAGAGCCTTTTCCCAGGGCCTCGCTCACAGAAGCTTCCCAGAAACGGACCCCAGCTTTGCCGCTGAACACACGTATCAAAGAATCTTCCCCCCGGAGGGAGGACACCTGTCTATAGCCGGCACGCCTTCTAGCTGCTGCTTTTCTTCAAAGACCCTTCTACCCAGCCTCCTGGGCCCTTCAAGTTTCCCCCCCACCAGGCACCGCTGGAGTCTGGGCTCGACACTGGACCCGGAGCTTCAGCCCAGCCCTGCCCACATTCAGGACAGAGCCAGGGTTCACATGGGCTCCGCCCACGCCTAGAATCCAGAAACAGGCTCGCTGGCCTAGCAACAGGCCCGCGCTGGTGAGTCACGCCCAGCCCCTGCCCTGCCAAGACACACCCACCCACCTGGCCTGACACACTTAGCATTCCTCCCGAGACTGACAGAACTATCCCTGTCTGGTGTTTAGGAGAGTCTAAGAATCAGGGGGGTTGCGGGACAAGTGTCAGCGAGGTCATTCTACAGGGGAGGGCGCTGAGGATGGGGAGAGCAAGCAATGGGTCTGGAGGCCGGCTCTCTGGCCCCCCGGGCGGCGTTTGTCTGACCCTCCTCCCAGACCTCTGAGGCCGTGCTACACAGGGAGAAGAAGCAGGGCGCTCTCGGCCTCTCCAGCGACAGGAGCAGGGATAGAGGGCGTTCCTACCGCCTCCAAACCTGGCAGCAGCCTGTCTCCCCCCAGGAGGGACGTGACCAGAGCACAGGCTCACACGTTCCCCACAACCAGGGCATCCACTGAAACCAGCCTAAGAAAGTGTAGAAGCAGAGAATCTGTGTCGCCCTGGGCCGGCCAGGCCCCTGGAGCTTTTGCTGGCCAGGACTGTGTGACCGTGGATGGGGGAGGGGCAGGATGTCTGCAGAGGGACAAGCACGGGGTGTTCTGTTCCAGGCACCAGGCACAGGGTGATACAGAACCGGCCACCTCGGTGCCCCGAAGCTGGAGTCCGTCCCGGCAGAGGTAAGCAAGGCCTCCTCAAAAGCCCCCCTCTACCAGCCCAGGCCACCCCTTTCACTCCAAAGGCACTGGTCCCATGCTGACCGTGCCCGAGGGCCTGCTGGAGCTGGGACACGCTACGGAGATCCCCCTGACCCGGCGCAGGCACACACTTTTGCGAAAGCTTCGACAGTCAATCGTTTAGACCCTTTAGTAAACGGTCTCTGTGGCAACCGATCAATTCTGTGTTTGTAGCACAATGTCATAGACAATTTGTGAACAAAACAGCATGGGCGTATAGCAATAAAACATTCTTTACAAAAACAGGCAACGGGCCAGATGTGGCCATAGTTGGCCGACCCCTGATCTCACCCGACTCCTCGGCCCAGAGAGGTGGAGTGATTTGCCCCAGAACGCACAGCCAATCAATGGCCATAGATACTAGCATCATGGTCTCCTGACTCAATGCTGGCTCCCAGTAGCCCAGAGAAAGGGCCACAGCCCCACGAGGACACTGAGAGCTGGCTGCTACCCAGTACTCCAGCATGTCAGCCAGAACTATTAATAATGATAAAAATAGCAATTACGTGAGCAAAGTAGGAGAATGTAAGTAACTGGAGAATGTAAGTCCCTCGCCCCGTCACACGGAACCGAGGGGCAGAGCTGGCCTAGGAGAACAGGCGGTCCGACCTGGAGCCTGCCCACTGCACACACACCGGCCGGCTAAAGTCAGGGAGCCTGTATTTTCATGTGTCTTTGGTCTTGGGGGGATAGCTGTGTCCCGGGGTAACCCATCGGGGCGGGAGGAACCATGCAACAAGGAGCCCATAGAAATGGCAATGGAGATGCAAAGCCAGAGTCCGCCCTCCCCTCCCCTCTCCTCCCTGCCATTCTGGGTCACTCTCCAAAACCTCCTCCTGTACCTTTCCAGGCTCTCGGCCTCACCTGAGCACCCGCAGTCCTCGGCACCCCTTTTCTCTCACTGGAAGACAACAACATCCATCCGCTCCCTGGCCACCCCGGGCTCCTTGCTGATCTATATTCGCAGCGCTCCCCACCCCACCCCCCCTTGCCTTCAGTGACCCCTTGACACGCATCTATCCTGTGAGCTCGCAGATGCATGGTCTTCACCCTCCAGCCCCAGCCGGACAGAGATGCATGACTAGGACCCAAGAGACACACGCTCGTTTTTCTCATTCCCTGGAATCCTCCAGCCAAAACCCCCGTGCGCGACCCCTGAGGTCTGTGCTCTCGCTCCAGTCCAGCCTGCTCTGTGTCCCTGGAGGGCAGTACCGACCGCATCGCCGAGACCCTCTGGTTCTAGGGCTCTGGAAGGCTTTGGCCTTCAGCCGGTAGGAGGGACTGGCAGGAGACGGAAGGGAGGGAGGAGAGAAGGTCAAGGTGCCAGTGGCTGCATCCCTCTGCCCAAGACCACACTCCGGTCAGGGGCCCTCTCCTCCAGCTCTCTGCTTTGCCTTCAGGTGTGGCATGGGGATGGCTCCCTCTCCTGCTAGGGACCACCCGAGGGGGCTTCACCGCCCATCACGGGTTCACCCAGAACTCTCCTCCATTGCCCTGTGGAATGAGCCCTCTGTTTCCTGCCGGGGCCCAAGCCCATACACTGGGTCAGCAACTCACATGACCCTACACCCCACCCCGCAAAAGAACGTACCCCTTCAGCGGCAGCAAAACCAAGATAAAGCAGGTCTCACCACCATCTCCACTTACCAGGACAGAGCCGAGCCTGGGACTCATGGATGCTGACTCTAATCTGGCCTGCTCACCGCAAGACAAGGCTGGGTCCCCACTAACTGCTCCTGACCTGGACAGAGCAGCCTGAGCTCCAGGCTGGGGGCCCGCACGAACTTTGCACAGAGTGATGAAGGGACAGGATATTAGAGATTCTGAGACTCCAGAAAGCCTGAGATGGTTATGGGATGGTCACATTCGTAAGGCATCAGTTTCGTCAGCCCCTTCCCCACTCCGACCGGATCCTAAGCCACAGGCAGCCAGAGGAGGACCCTGTCTGAACTTGGGGGACAGGACTGCTCGGCCGGGGAGGAGCAGCAGCTGCCTTCCATCCATACGGAAGCAAACAGTCCTTGAGCTCAGAGGCCAGCCAGCCTCGGGGCTTGGCTCCCGGGCTAGCAGGATTTCAGCGGCCCAGCCCACCTGGCCCTGCCCTCACCTGTTCGCCTCCTCTCCCCTGTTCTGATGGGGGTACGGCCCTCCTGGTCTTTGCTGGGCTAGGCTGTGGCCATCTGTCTGCCCATCCTGACCTACCAGGCCCCCCCAGGAGTAGAGATGAACAAAGCCCTCTGTCTCCCTCTCTGTTCCTCACGAATAGAGGCGGGATCTTTGGGAAGCTACTTGATTTCTTGAGTCCATCTCCAGAACTGATCAAAACCAACCTTCAGGGCCGAAAACAGTTCTCCCAGGTTTTCAGATTCAGTTACCATATTGAAAATGCCTCCGTTTTCTGTCTACTTTGGCTTTTTCTCTCCTCCCAACCACAGGACAACATATGACTTGTGGGATCTCCCTTCCTTCACTTCCTGGAGGGGCGACCTGGGATAAGCTGCTGAAACTTTCTGGGACTCCGTTTCCTCATCTATAAAATGGGAATGAGAATACCCACCTGCCCGGCCAGGATCAAGTGACAGAGACGGGGGTAGTTCCCTCAAATTCTCTCCTGCTAATTTCCGCACGGGGTTTTACCAGCAGCCCCCACTGGTGCCAGCCCGTGCCCCAGCCACACCTGCCACACCCTTCCCTCCGAGCCTCTCCTGCTATCTGCCCCCTCTCCTCCAGCCCCGGAGCAGCTGCACCCAAAGGAGTTGGAAAGAGTGGGAGAGGTGGAGCCAGGGAGGGTGCTTTATGTAGAACATTCCAGAAGCCCAAACTTATTCCAAGGAGCTGTTGGCAGCTAAGAGCAACTGGAGGCAGAAGAGCGGCTTGGCCCCGCCAGGCCCGGGGCACTGTCCGCTCTGCCTCCACACCTTGGAGAGCATGTCCGGCCTCCAGGAAAGGCTCTCTGCCTGGAGAGAAGGGGCCTGCACACCCCAAGTAAGATGAAGACATGCGGGTGGTAAGGAGGAAGGAAAGAAACCCCACGAGTTCCAATCCAAGAGCCGGAAAGTTGGAATTTCAAGCCTTTTCGATAGGGCCGTACACAGGAGTTCCGGACTCCTAATACGCCGTTTCAACCCCACTCAGCACTCCGTCCTTATGCTGAATCACCTGTTGGCATCTGTGCCCTCACCAGGATACCTCGCCTTCTACCCACAGTGCCTAGCACAGGACCCAGCACACAGTAGGTGTTCAAGAAATCTGCACTGCGCAGCACTGCCCCAGAACCCCAGATGCCACAGGCCACCCAGCACCAAGGATCTCAGCGCGGGAAGAATCCCCCAGGGGAGACATTTCTAGCCCAAAGTCTCCCTTCGTGCCAAATCCATCCCATCTAATCATCCGGACAAACGGAACCTAGTGTGAATGTCCCTGTTCCCATTCCTCTGGGAAAGAAGCTTCTGCAATTTCTTTCCCTGCTTCACCACTGGGAAGATATTCCTGATGCCGCCCTCATGTCTTGAGTGTTGGGGGCTTTCTTCCTCTCCTTCCTTCACGAAGAAGAGCGCTCAGTCCCCAGCCCCACTCTTTCCACTTGGAGGGTGCACCCGGTGTAGTTACACAGGAAGGGACAGCCTCTACGCCCTGATCCAGCCACTGGCTCTCAGCCATGCCCCTGCCTGACTGTGTGGGCCTAGACAAGTCATTTAACCTACCCTAAATGTCACCTCCTCCTTGGTAAAGTGGGGTTCCACCTTCCTCTCAGTCTGTGATTGTTAAACAAGATGAGGTGACAATGGCCCCTCACGGTCCCACTCCTGCCTGGTGAACCTCAGCTGTGCCACATTGCCCCTTTCTCCAGCATCCAGCTCCCTCTTGCTCCCGGCCTCCCTGCTTATCCAATTCCTAGAAAAAACATGCAGTTCCCTCCTACCCCCCGGGCCTTTGCACATGCTCTCCCTCTACATCAAACGCTTTTCTCACCTCCCAGTATCACCAAGTTAATGTCATTCACCCTCACATCTTACTTCTTCAACCAACATCAGGTTCTTGGCTATAAGGTCTCATAAACTGTATCCCCTCCCTTTGGAGTGCTATCTCAAGATGTAATTCCAGGTAATTTAATTCTGGCTCCTGCTCACGCATATGCTCCATGAGATTAGGAATCACAGTACTGGGTATCATTATATTCCCAAAACCTAGCACATAATAGGCACGTGAAATATTGAATAAACGAATCAAAGAATGAGAGAATGAATCCACATAGAGCATTCAGCACAGAGTCTGGAGAGTAGACCCCCTTAACGTCGGAGTAATTTTCCTCTAGCTGAGTAATTCTGCCTCTGATCTTCTTCTGAATTTCCCATCAAAGCTTCAGCAGGGAAATCAAGCGGAGCTTTGGAGGGTCAGCAAACAATGCGCTTTGGTCTGTCCAGGGAGGTGGTACATGAATGAGTCAGGAAAACTGGAACTGGCAGCCCCCAGCCTGCCTCCCTGGCCCTCTCCCGCCCCCCCTCCCCGGGCCGCGGCAGCAACTCTGACCCCCACGCTGGAATCCCAGGGCGCGGAGTCTGGAGGCAGGAGGAGGGCTCTGAAATGTTCCCTGGACCAGGAGATGGGAGACCTGCACGTCCAGTCTGGGCCCTGCCGCCTCCGACTGTGGCCTTGGGCAGAAGCCCCGGACCCTCAAGCCGCGGCCCAGGCCTCGGCCCCACATCTGCGGGAACAATGGGTGCAGCAGAGGTGATCCCCGAGAACCATCCCCTCCAAACTCCGTGGCTCCAGGACACATGAAGGAGGGTCGGAGGACTCGGGGCCTTGAAGGCCGAGAGTGAAATGGACAGTTCAGTTCCGATACTCGCTTCTCTGAAGTGTCACCCCAGATGGGAAACCCAACATCCAGCACCTATCAGCCTGTGGGGTAATGTCCCCTCAGACTCTCCCAGTGGAGAGGGTTTGTGGGTGCGCCTGGACCCCGGCATCTCTGAATTCCTGTCCCATCGCCACTGCCCTGTCAGGAGCCGGGAGCCAGCAGCCAGCCTGGGGGAAAGCCCTTCCCCCCGTCCAGTAGGAGAGTGGGAGGAAGGGCAGCCGAGAGCACGCTGGGGCTCACCCCATTCGGGGTCTCTTGCTGGGGGCCACCTCGTTCTGCAACTCCCAGGCAGCCTGGGGCTGCTGCCCAAACTCTGGCTGGCGCCCAGTGGGCAGATTCGGAGGGGCGTAGCCCATGCCCACTTCGGGGGTGGAAGATCGAGGTGGTGAGTGCAAAGGAAAGAGGGAAGGGGGCTTCGGAAAAGCAGAGAGAGCCTTTAAAGAAACCAGGCCACACGGACCCAGGGCCCGAGGGGGAAGTCAGAACATCTAACATGTCAGAGCTGGAAGGGACCTCAGGGCCCACCTCATCCAAGCTCCCGTGGTGGAGACGGGGACACTGAGGCCGGGAGTCACACACGGACGGCTTAGGCCAGCACCCCCTTCGTTTCACCTGATGCTCTTGAATCATCGCTTGAATTCTGTTCCTAATAAGTTAAAGGCCTCTAACCAGATAACGTCCCGCCTCTGCTTCCCCTTCTCTGTGCTCTGGTGCTCTGCTTCGTGTACGACGCAGAGGTCATCTAAACCGAGGGTTAAGCTGTGACACAGACATGCTAAGCCCTTGAAACTGTCAAAACCACGTGCGTGGGTGTCCCGATGCATTCGCGTGGGAGGAGATGCGTAAGTATCCAGGATCCCGGCAAGGCAGACCCGCTCCCCACCGTCTGTGGTAGCGAGAGCTTCGAGAATATAGCTCTCGGCTCTAAGACTGCCGAGAAAGCCTGCTCTGAGCTACGCGCGTGGAGCACGCCCCAGGAAGTGGGATAACGTGTGTCCCTTCGCCGCCCCAGGCAAGCTAGCGGAAGTGTCGCTGGGGGAGAAGGGGGGGGTTCCGGGGGGGGGCGTGGATCATCCCGAGGTGGCACCACACAGGCGCCCGGAGCTGGCTACGCCTGAGCCTGTGCCCGGCTCCTCAGTCAGAACTCAGGGCAGCGTCCAGGGTGACAGCTCATCACCAGGGGGCGGGGACCAGAAGGCTATGTACCTGGTCATCGGAGACCCATCAGAAAGAGAACTGCGCCCCAGCCAGCCCAACCCAGCCCCTCGTGAACAGCCGTTCCCAGACCCAGAGAGAGGGAAGCGGCCACGGCAAAAGCCACACTTACCTTTGGGAAGCTCTGTCACCACCTTCCCCTCATCCTCCTCTGAGGGAAGAGGAGGGGAGAGGTAGGAGGAAGGAGAGGCAGGAAAGAGAGGCAGGTGATGAGGAGGTGAGGAAGAGCAGAAAGGAGAGAGAGAGATGGATTAACAGGGATTATTTCCTGAAAGAGAATTCACTGAGAAACAGGAGGTAGGAAAGCAGGGGTGAGGCCAGGGCGGAAGAGCCCAGGGTGAGGGGTAAGATCCACCCTGACAGGACCCAGTGGGCTCAGGACGCACAGTTCAAGGACAGCCTCGCTCCCAGAGACAAAGCCGGCCCCTCTCACAGCCCCTGTGCCTTGGGCTTGCATCGCAAGCAGAAGTGTGCTGGCCGGTGAGAGGCAGCCCCAGCCCCCTTCTGCTCCCTGGTGACTCAGTGTCCCTGGCCATGCAGACACCTCCAGGTGGGTGGCTGTGCCGGCTGTGTGGGTCACACATGCATGTCACTGCCCTCCTACCTGGCTGGATCAGTCTTCTGGTGACTAAGGAGAAAAAGCAAAGTTGGCCCCAAGAGCCCCAGCCCAGCCCTAAAACCAGAGTCTAGGGAACAAACAACCTTCTGGGTTCAGCCTGCTCAGAATGGCCACTCGGGGACCAGGGCCCTTTACTCTCCCCTCCCCCACAGGGAGGAAAGGAGCTGGGGCGTGTGATAAGGAAGTAGGAGTGTGAACTGGGCATGTGTGTGCATCTGTGTGTGCGTGTGTGTGTGTGTGTGTGTGTGTGTCCAAGTACACAAGTGTCCAGACACAGGGAGATGGTGGAGCCTGGCTTCTGGCAGAGAAGGAAACTGAGGCCAAGCCTCCAAATCCCCAAGTCAGAGGATCCCGGGAGGGGCACGGACCCCAGGAAGACTATAAAGGGACCTACCCCCCTCGACCCCTGCATAGAGAGCCCCCGCTCAGCCTGACCTCAGTATGGGCACAAGGTCAGGCTGCCATCTTGTTTCCAGAAGGGCCATGAGAACCCATCACCTCCAGGCATTCGCTGATTGGCCCCTGAGCCCCCCGCCCAGGACCACAGGGGTCCTCCAACCCCGACTCATCCCTTCGGCCTCCCCCACCACCTCCCTTCCCCGCAGTCACTCACCACCGGTAGGGTGCAACAGGATGTCCACTGGGTTGTGGGGTTTCAGGCCAAGAGCAGACAGGGGTGTCTTGGCCAGACCTGGAGGGGAGCGCACTGTGCCAGAAAGAAGAAAGGAGACACAGCGAGTGAGCCTCGGGAGTGAGGAGGGGTGGGGAGAGGAAAAGGGGCAGGAGCGGGGACACCCATAAGTGAGGGCATGTCGGTGAGGGGTGGGCAGCAGGAGGCGGTGCTGAAGAACCAGCTCCAGTCCCAAAGGTTGCTGCCACCGCCCTCTCCTGTATGTGCTTCTCCACAGCTCGAAGGGTGGACGAAGTCAGGAAAGGGCGCTGCCCCTCAGCCTGGCCCTCAACCTCGAGAAAATAATTTCTACGCTTGAGCCCTCAGCTGTACCCTGTGGTCCCCTTGCATCACCGCAGCTCGCGACACACACGCAGGCTTCTGGCTTCCTCTGATTTCCTCCGTACTATATTCTCTCTTCCCTCATCCTCTCGCTTCCCGCCGACGCACACAGTCTTTCTATACCATGCACGTGGATGGACTTAGAGAACTAAACGAAATGGGGTATCAAGACGGCACATCCCGCAAAGGACGGAGGGAGCAAAGGGGTCACGCGCAGAGCCGTGCCCACCCTGAGACCCCAGGGCAGCTCTCGGCCAACCGTGTCACCTGCAAACCCCAGAAAGAAAGAATTTCTCAGTGTGGGGCTCTCTGTACCCCCAAATCCCAGAGTCCTTGAAGAGGGAGAAGCCCCGTCTCCACCGTCCTTGGCCAAGAGCACCAACTCCCTGCACAAACCCCAGGGCCCTTCCCAGTTGCCCATCTGGGTTAGAAGTGTCATGTGACACACAAGGTCAGAAAGGGCTATGGGGCGTTTTCCCATCAGCCAAGGACGTGGCCAGCGTCCGAGCTGAAGGCAGGCCGGTGGTTATGCCCAGTCACAAGGTCTCTCCTCAGTGGCAGCAGCTGCCTCTCCTAACACACCTCTGAGAAGAAGCAAAGAAGCAAGATCTGTGGCTCCTAGCATGGCCATCGGGAGCGCGCAGAGGCCACGAGCCCCGAGGACACGCAGCCACACAGCTCAGCCAGAGCCCAAGCCTGCCTGCCAAATGCCGGTGGCCTCAACAGACCAGTGGCTGCCCTCCGATGCCTAGCACCCACACAGCCGCTCCGGGACCCTCCCCAACCCCTCCTCCTTTCCCCAAAAGACAGAGAGACCTACAGGAAACAAAAAGCTACAATCTCTCAATGCAAGCGACATGCATAACTTATTGGCGCACAGGTGGGGGTGTACACGGGTGCACACGGGAACAGTGAGAAATCGCAGGGGGTCCAGATCGGTGGCAGACTCCATCCGCACACCTTCCTTAGACGCCGACTGGACAAATACGGCAGAGGAGACAAATGTGTACAAACGTGCGCATCCGGGCAACGAGGCAGATCTCGGCTTGCAGGTCTCTCTCCTGATACGCACACGCGTTCGGTTTCCACCACCCTCCGGCCGCCCTGCCCGTTACCGAAAATGGTGTCTTGCAAGAGACCCTTATCAAGCACTTATTAATGTCTGTCAAATGAATGAATCTGCACGTAAACAAAGCAGCTCCAGCTCACAGGTGTGCATGTGTCGGCCCTGCTGTTGCGGCAGAGGCACGGGTGGCCCAGTGACCCAAGGTGAAGAGGACGAGAGGCAAGGGGAGGTTTCTCCTGGCTCCACCTCAAGCACCTCCAGCTGCCTGGTCGCTCAGGCCCCAGTCCCCACACATCTGGCTCTTCTGCTGTGAGGCAGACGAGTGGGTGGCCCCGAAGGCGGGCTAGGCTTTCGCTTCCCGACAGAGAAATTCCTCACATTTCTCCGCCTCTGTCCTCTCTCCCGACCCTGTGTGCTGATGAAACCTCAGACTTCTTCTCCCGCTGGGGCACCAGGGCTGGCGAGGGTAGGGGGAGAAGAACGGGGACAGGCACAGACGGTAAAACCTAACTCGAGCTCAGCCCGGATGGCTTCCATCCCAAACAGGGCGATGACCAAGATCCTGGCTGATGGGCCCAACGGCGAATTGCAGCAGGGCTGAAGGTGGAGGGGTAAGACCAGGGAGAGCGATTCCACAGAGCCACAAAAGGCCACAGAGCTGCCTCTTGAGCAGACGGCCCCGGGCTTGCCCTGTCCACTCTGGCAGCCGTGAGGCACGCGTGGCCACAGAGCACCCGCAACCTGCAGCCAGTCTGAACTGAGACGCACCGCACGTGTAAAACATGCCCGATTTCAAACCGTCGGTGTGAGATTAGAAGGCAACACGTCTCTTTGTATGATAGATCTCTGGGGTTAAATTGAAAGGAATTCCATTGGCCTCTTTTTATATTTTTTAAAAAAGATTGTAATAGACCTTGTTAATATTTTTATCTTGATTTACCTATTGAAATGATGATAGTTGGGGTTAAATTAAAAAAACATTAAAATCTACTTCTCTGGTTTCCTATTATGTCTTTCAGTGCGGCTACTAGAAAATTTTACATCACAAACGTGACTCGTGTCCTGTTTCCCTTGGACGGCGCTGCTCTGGGGACAGCCATGGCTGCTGCTCCCCACTTGGGCCTCCTGCACGGCCCAGATGACAGCCAACACAGGTTGTGCTGGCACCGTGGCGGGGGACCAGTGCCACGTTCTTCCTCGCCTCAGGACAGCCAGCCACCAGCCGACATGCCGTCAGTTCTGTCCTCTCCCCCTCCCCTCCCCGGTCTCTCCCTCCCCTGCTGCCCCGGGCCCGCCACAGGGACCTGGAGTCCTTCTCAGTATTGTCCCATCACTGCTGTCCCACAGCTGCCCCCTTCCAGCTCCTCCTGCCTCTTCTACCCCACCCCTGCACACATCCAGGGTCCTCTGTTTGGGTGGAAATGCCTCTGTCCTCTGGGGATTGGCTCTCCAGTGAGCGCAGGCAGGAGGTACAAACTGAATGCTTCTGCCGGGAGGCCAAGGATGGAGGAGGTGGGGCCTCTGCCAGGCTGCGTGTTCTGGGCCTTTCTTTCCTTAATGGAAACTAAGTAGGTTGCCTGAAACGGAACAGGTGCCTGGATGCAGACAGAAATGGGGGTCAGGAGCAAGTAGGTCAAGGGTATCTCAGAGACACACCAGCAAGTCACGGTCACTTTAGGAATGGGGGAGGGGGTCGCACGCAGAACGCGAAAACCTCTCAACAGTTAGGAAAAATCTAGACTCTGGGAGGCCAGGGACTCTACAGGAGGTCAGTGGGATCCCGAGTCTGCAGCTGCTGCATCCGTCCATGTCTGCGCGCAGACGACGGAAGGAAGAGACGTGGGGCGGGGACGGTGAGCGGAAATGAGAGGCAGCTCCTGGGCCTGCCCCGCACTGCCCGCACCGCCTCCCACACCTGGGGTGCTTACTAAGGCCCAGGCTGAGAGGGGGGCTCGAGGGGACCCAGGGGAGACAGACTCGGTGGGGAGATCTTACCCCCACTGGGCGGCGGGCTGGTCGGGGAGGCTCCCTCCATCTCCTCAAAGGCCTCCTTGTAGCTGTGCAGGTGGGGCTGCAAGAGAAGAGCGGGGCGGTGGAGGGGATGCCCACTGGCGGCCATACCTGAACTCAGGGGCTTCCAGAGTAACCCGCCCACATGTCCCCTCGCCACCCACCCACCCCTCCTCGGACAAGCACAAAGGTCAAAGGGAGATAGAGCCTGGCCATTCGCAGAGTCACCAATTTCTTCATCACTGAGAGATCAGGAATCAGCTCTCTGCAAAGCCGTGGTTCAGCACGGGTGGAAATCGGAGGCACCCGCCTTGGAAATACTGCATGACGGGGCCAAAGAGAAGGGTGGGGGTACTCGGGTCCTGGCAGAAGGCCGTCAGGAGAGAAAAGACCTCCAAGTGCCATTTATAGCCAGAAACCCTTGCCAGCCTGGGTTTTCGCGGACAGGGGCCACTCGTATCAGGATCTTCCAAGATGTACGTTTCCGATGCATATTCCTCAGCCCTGCCCCAGACCTAATATGCTGGACTCTCTGGACTTGGGAATCTATGCTTTTAACCAACTCCCCAGTGACTGTGATACTCGCTGAAGTTTAAGATCTACTGCCTCCAACTACTGAAAATGGCTCAGAAATGCAAACATTTTGGCATGGAAATTGGATCTCCCAAGAAAACCCAATATGCAGAAAGAATTCAGAAACACTCTTGTCGGTCTATAGGATCTGGTTTGGAGCGCAGAGGCTGGGGTCACCTGAGTCGTACCTGGGATCCTTACCACCCTACTAAGGGGTGCT
This sequence comes from Paguma larvata, assembly GCA_030068075.1. Classification (NCBI taxonomy): domain Eukaryota; kingdom Metazoa; phylum Chordata; class Mammalia; order Carnivora; family Viverridae; genus Paguma; species Paguma larvata. The sequence goes on along the minus strand of CM057825.1, from coordinate 19,305,787 downwards.
CTTCAGGAGTCAAAGAGGGGACTTCGACCTCAGTGTTAATAAGAAGTGGGAGCGTAGAAGCTATTTAGGGAGGGAAAGGCCAGCTTCCACATGCCAGAGAAGATGTAGGGTGAGGACTGAGTTTACCGACAGGGCAGGGCCACTCAGGCGACTGTCTGGCTCCTGGCTAGCTCAGGCAGGGCTCCACTACCCTCTCTGGCCACAGGATGCAGCCTAAGGACTCACCTCTTTGGGCCGCCCTCCAGGATTGAGGGCGATGGTGAGAGCCAGCTCGGGGGAGACGCACTGGACAGGGGAACGGACCCCAGGGCTACGGGGAGACGCGGGTTCTGGAGACTGGTTCTCATACTGTCCATCGCTGGCTGCCCGCCTCCGGAGAGGGGCTGGGGGCTCTGCGGGCTGCTTCTCCCGAGCCTGCACCCCTGGGAGGAATGCAGGGCGTAGAAGGCAATGAGCATATTAGGCGAGCAAGGATCACTTGGGCCCAATTCCCCCAGAGAAGGTGGTGCATCTTAGCCAGGGACCACGCTGGAGCTGGGCCTGTCTCTCCTGAGCACTCCCCACCAGCTCCCTCAGCCCGCACCCCAGGCTTTCTCTGCCGGGGCGGGGGATCTGCTAAGGTTGGGCTGGCCTTCACCGGGAATCTCTACCCTGCACAGGGCTGCGGCCCAAAGCACAGAGGGCTGATACAAGAAACAGATGTCAACCCCTCGCAAACCCTGGAGGCAGAGCGCCAGAGCTTCCAGGCAAATGAGGGAAGGTGGAAGGAGGAGAGACAGTCTCCAAGGTGACCGCGTCAACCAATAGGCAACATCAGGCCCGTGGGGAAGAAATTTGGAAAGAGCAAATAATGCATCATCTTGCAAATGGCGCTCCCGAGAAGAAACAAAGAAACGACTAAGTCTTCTCGCGAAGTCCCCAGCCCCAGCTGGCCCCTAGAATATTGCCCGTCTTCTCTGGGGTTCCCCAACCTTCCTCCCATGCACCTCTGAAACCTCTTACCAACTTCCCTTCTGCCGGCCCCTCATCTACCCATCCCTTTTCTCGCCCCGAAGATGGTGAGCTTCCCACCCTGCCCCTCCCAGCAGCAGAGGGGCTGAAGTGATGAGCTCAATCTGCTTTTCTGTATTCCCTCCATTCCACAGGCCCGGGCGTGTTGCTAGCCTCGCCCTCCTTCCTTCCCACTCCGTCTTCCCACAGCTGGGCTGAGGCATGGAACCCATTGCCTCATTGAGCTGGCTCCAGAATCCTAGAAAACTGACTCCCCAGGTCCCAGAGGCCAAGACCTAGCCTGAGGACAAGCTTTTTGTCTTCATTATCCTGAGCAAGGGAGCTTTCAGCTCTGCCTTCACCACTACCCGGGAGGGCAGGTTAAGTGAGAGGAAATGCCGGGACATACCAAAGGTCACGTAGGACGCTGGCCGCATCAGCCTCCTGCCAGCACATCTGGGAACGCTGTTCCACAGCACACTACACACGTGCGCACACACGCACACGCACACACGCGTGCACCCTGCTGGCCACTGGGAATGCGCCAGGGCAGCCGAGCAGAAATCACCCTCCTTCAGGCTGGGTCATTGACCATCCACAGTGGGGTCGGCGTGCCCCCAGGTGCCCCGCCCCCAGCTCCGGCCTGGCTCAGCCACTAAGGCTGCCTGTGAGAAGCACATTCCTCCTTGTCATGAAGAGCAGGCTGCCGATGCCATACTAGGGATGGACACACTCTCTCTCTCTCTCACACACATACACACACACACACACACACGCATGCAGTCACTCATACTATCCCATAACTGGGGGCCCAGTCCAGAGAGGAGCAAGACTGGTGTAATTTACAAAGGCAGTGGTACGCAGGTGGGGTAGGGTCCGCTGTGGGCTCTTTACTGCCCAGAGGCAGGCTCCCTGTGATCCCCACCACGACCAAAGAATCCGCGATGGGGACAGTAAACCAGACTCACAAATGGCTTTCCTTAAAGCAAAAAAGCCCTCGTCTTAAAATGCCCTTATTTTCAGAATAGAAAAATGGGGGTCGCGTAGTCCTAACTAGGGTCTGCTGTGAGCATCACCCTGGATCAAAGGTGTGGACAGGCCCTGAAAGGGCTGAGCAGTGCCCAGGGACCCCCCCAGCAAGCCCACGCTCCCAGCCCTCAGAGAAGCGGCCGCACAGAGCACCACATCACGACTGCGGGTGCGCCTGCCCTCGCCCTGCTTCTCCCACCTCCGCCGAACCCCTCCCTCCCCAGGCCTCCTGGGCAGCCCTGTCTAGAGCTGCTGCTCATTTCGTTCCTGGCAAAAACATTAGAAAGAAACAGACACAGCCATTGATTTTCTAATAATAATTGTGACAAAGGAGGCCCATTTGGGAAAGACTCTAGGGGTTTGGAACGAAGTTCAGCCCCAAGGTTAAAAGAAATGCATTAGGGCTGGTTTCAGTTCCGGCTCACCCAGCCCAGCCGCCCATTTCTGGCAGGTGTCTGGGCCTTTGCAAGGGGTGGCCAGTTTCCCTGTTTGGGGATCCGATGTCTGCCCTTGAAAAGTGGGTCTGTTTTAATCCAAGGCCCCGAATCTCCCAGAGGGACAGAGAAAATTCTCCCTGGTGTGCTCAAAGCATCCTCCATGTTTAGGTGCCACAGATGGTGGCCACAGATGGTGGCCGCCTCGCAGAGGAGAGGCCAGACTACTGGAGGGGCTTCCTAACTGTGGCAACGTGAGATCCTGGCACGAGGCAGTCAGACATCTGAGAATGATCACACCTCCTCAAGTCCTGAGACAGGGAGATGGACAGGATGACCTCCAAAGAGCTATGACTCTGCAGAAGGGGGAAGACCCCGCATTCCACTCCCATGGGGACAGTCCCTCCTCCCTCTCCCCCCCTCCCCCGCAGTGCACCCCATGGCACCAGTGGCCAGCCAGGGCCCTCACATTCTTTGAACACAGTATCTCACTGTTGTCCCCCTTGGCAGGCTCAGATATGCCCCAGAGTGCTGGAGAGCCATGTCCCCTCTCTCTTGTCCTTCTCTATGGGAGGGAAGACAAGGCATGGCCGGGAGGAGGGAAGAGAGTCCTATTGTTCCTCAGCCAAGCTGGGACAGCTGGACACAAGCTAACAGCCAGTGTCAGAGAGAGAACACCCCTCCCTCATGTCCCACAGACTGACCCATCATAAAAATAGGCTTGCTCCCCACTCCCCTCGTCCCTCCACCACCCTCCACCCCAGGACTTTCGCAGTCTCTTGAGCCTGTTCCCAGTCTGTCAGGGCCTCTGTCTCCCTACATGCACACAGCCGTGCGCTTGCACGCACGCACGCGCGCACACACACACGGACACATGGACACACACACACACACACACACACACACACACACACAGCCTTCACCCGCAGGAATGGCAGTGGGTCAGAGTCACCCTGAGAACCTCCATCCCAGCAGGAGACTGTGCGCCGGAGGAAGCTCATGAAGAAAGGAGGAAAGAAAAGGGTCGAGGGACTCTGGAAGGTCTTCCCAGCAAAGCTGGCGAGTCCAGCCTCCCAGCCCCAGCAGGAGGAGTGGGGTGCCCTCAGGGCAAGGAGGGCAGCCTTCAGAAGCCCTTTGTCTTCTTCTGAGGCAGTCACCTCAGCACAGCGCCTCCACACAGGCCACCAGACCTGGAGAGCAGGGCACCAGAGCGGCCCCATGTCCTGGGGGTCCTCACTCCAAACCCCAGGACGGTGCTGTGTTTAGGGGAACAGCTGGTCCCGGGCTCCCCTAAAGTGGGCTGGATCTGAGGCAATGAATCCCCTTCATCTAACACACACGCACGCACACACACACACACACACACACACACACACACACTGCAATTCTGGGCGCTGGAGCCCCAACACACATCAACACACCCGCTGTGGCTGAGCACGGCCGCCCACCACCCGAGTCCCATGGACAAATGCCCTGGTGTCAGGCTTCATCACGTGCCTCCCCTGCAGCCCCCGGGCCGGCCGTTTCCACCCCCACAGACCCAGCTCTTCTTTCCAGCCTTCCGATTTCCAGAAGACCGGATTCCTCAGCTCCAGGTGATGGGGCTGGGTGTCCGACAGCAGGCCTGGGGCTCCGAAAGCCAGGGTCTCCGGGAGGCCACCTGCTGGGCCAGGGCACCAGAAAGCCACACGGCGATCACACTAGCAGCCCCAGGGCAAGCCATGCCAGCTCCCCTCGGGACAGGCCCCCCCCCACCCCAGAACTGCCCCCATTCCCCAGGCCCAACTGAACACTCCCCACCACTGGGCCGAGAAAGGGTGAAGGGAGGGGAGAGGAGGCAGACAGGGGGCATTCTGCTAGAGCCATCTCCCCGTTATCCATGGACCGGGAAGAGGAGGGTCTGTGCAAGCACCAGATACCGCCATTAGGAGTCAACAATCCCCACTGCCCCCTAAGCCTTTTCCTGGAACGGCTCGAGGCCATGGTGTGGGGCAAGCCTGAGCACAGCCTTCTCCCTAACCTGGGCCTTCGGGCTTAGAGGCGCAGGGCAACAATGACACAATTCCCTCCACAGAGCTTAAAGACTGTGGGCTTAGGGCGCCTGGGTGGCTGAGTCTCCGACCCTGAGTCGGTTGAGCGGCCGACTTCAGCTCAGGTCATGTTCTCACGGTCTGTGAGTTCAAGCCCCACATCGGGCTCTGTGCTGATAGGCTCAGAGCCTGGAGCCTGCTTCAGATTCTGTGTCTCCCACTCTCTCTGCCCTTCCCCTGCTCATGCTGTCTCTATGTCTCTCAAAAAATAAATAAATAAACGTTTAAAAAAACAAAAAAGACTATGGGCTTTATAGCCAAGAGACCAGGGGCAGACGCTAGTAGGCATCATCCAGCAGACACAGACCCTTGAGGAAGGGCCCACCACACTGGAGCACGCCGAGCCTCCAATGCAAGACACACATGGCAGGGCCATGATCTCTCGCTCTTCACATCAGGAAATTGAGCTCTGAGTAAGTAAGAGACTTCCCCAGAGTCACAGGCACGGTCACAGGCAGAGCCAGGACCACACCCAGGGCTTCTGACTTTTGGCCTCAGGATGAGGTCAGAGGGCGTGCTGTGTCCCCAGAGAGTACCGTACTCAACAGTGGACAGAGCACAGATGCTCACTCTTTGTCCTGAGCCTGGCGGCCCATGCAAAGCACAGCCTGGCCCCTACGGAGGCCCTGGCCCAGCAGCCTGGGTGGTCTGGCCAGGGTGGCCGGAGAGCCGGGCTGTCCTCACCCTCACTGAGCACACCCATGCGATGGCCTGCATGTCCACGGGGAACCTGTAGGTTTGTCTAGTCACCCCGGACCCTGTTCCCAGCAGATAAGGCCAAGGCTGAAAGCATCAGGCCTGTGTCCATGCAGAAGTGAGAGCACTCGCTCATGCAGAAGGAGGAGGAGAGGGGCTGGAGAGAGGGAGGAGAGAGAAGTGGGCGGGGGGGGCAGTAAGGGGAGGGTCAAAGAGAATGGGAAGAGATGGAAAGAAGAGAACAGAAGAGGGAAGGAAGGAAGGGAAGGGGGAATAGAAAAACAAGGACAGAGGACGAGACGGGGCGAAAGTTTGGAAGAAGTGGCCCACGGAGAAAGAGAGGAAGAGAAGCTGAGAGCCATAGTGAGGGCCAGAGATTTATAAGGGGGAAGGGGCAGAGATGAACCAACCAGAGAGGGAGGAAGATCGGAGCCGGTGGAGAGGAGGCAGCTGGAAGCTGGTGTGCCCGATGCCCCGCAGCTTGGCGTTGTACGCTGCCCGCCCCGACCCCGGGGAGCCGGCAGGGAGGGGGGCGAGCAGGAGGGGATGACACCAGGCAAGGAAGGCACCACACCCACAGCACAGGGGGCAGATGGACGTGGGACACACGGAGAACGCAAGAGACAAGGCATTAAACAAGACGAAACAAAACAAAGACAAAGAGAAAATCAAGATTAGTTGCTGTTCTGAGTCTGGGATCTGGCCACACGCTGGAGGGAGGTGGGGGTGGGGAGGTGTCAGACAAGAAGAGAGGGTCTTGCTTCTCCGATGGGCAGCCAGACCTCCCACTGTCCGGCAGGGACGCCACAGCTCTCTCCAGACCCCAGCACGGGGGCGAGCAGGGGCCGGCCGGGGACCAGCAGACTTCAGTCCTCACCCGCCCTCACCGTAGGCCTGGCCCCATCCCGGACCTCTCTCCTCTCATGGCCACCTGCCTCCTCCTGGACTCAGCTGGGACCCTGCCAGCCTGGCCCAAGGGCCACACTCCCTAGGCTCCTAGCATCCCTCTGCCCTTCACTCCTCCGTCTCATCTACCTTAAGTAATCTTCTTTCCTGGAGCCCCTTACATTTCCGCTGCCACTCAAAGCTGCTGGGCACCACCGAAAGGCCCTTAAAATGAGCCCACTGGATGCATGAGGAGGACCTGCTACACCTTCCTTTAATCCACCCTCACTGACCTCCTGACACCATGGGGGCCACACGGGGAACCAGGCTCCTTCACCGACCCTCTGCTTCACAAGCTGCTCCACTCCAGTTTCTTGGCTCCTTCCTCCTCATGCCCCCCACGGCTCTGGGACTCGGTCCTAGGACCTCTTCCGTATCCGTGCTCACCCCTAGGTGCCATCATGCAATGCCACACTTCACATGACATCGCACGCCGGCGACATCGCACGCTGGCATCATAACACCCGCATTTCTAAGCTCCAGCCTCTCCCCTTGGAGGTTTCGAGGGCATCCCAAACCGATCACGGCCAAACTCACACTTGGGACCTTCCCTCCAGGCCTGCTCTTCCCACATTCTCATCCATCGCGAGAAAAGCAACTCCACCCTCTCGTTGCTCAGACCCGAAACCCTAGAGCGGTCCTTGACCCGTTCACACCCCACCTCTAGCCTGGAGGGCTCCACCTCCAAGGCTGTCTACAACCTGAGCACTGCTCACCGTCCCCACGGCCACCACCCTGATCGACAGCGGCAGCCTCCTCACTGGCCGCCCTCCTTCCATCCTGGCCACACCGATCCTTAGAGAGCAAGTCAGAAGACGTCACTGTTCTGCACACGGCACACAGAGTACCAAAGTTCTCGCGATCACGTACAAGGCCCACTGCAAGCTGGCCCCCATTCCCATCACCTCTCTGACTCCATGCCCCACTATACTCCTCATATCAGGGACACCCCTACCTCAGGGCCTTTGCACTTGCTGTTCCATCTGCACATTCCTTGGTGGCCCCGTGAAGCCTTCTCTGATCCTACGTAAAGTGCAACCACCCATCCACCCTCTGCCCCTCACTGGCACTTCACTGCTTTAACGTACGGCACTTACCGCCAATCTGACATATTATACATATATTTGCTCATTTGTTTATTGTCCAGCAAGGATTTTTACCTCTTTTGTTTACCTCCATTTTCCTAGAGCCTAGACTAACACAGACTAGGGATTCACGCTGAATGAACGATTGAACGGGCCTCGATGTCATCTCCCATTTCCATGATGAAATCCGTCATCTCCTTATTTCCAGGTAAAAGTTGGGTTCTCAATCTGAGGTCCCAAAGCTTGACACAGATAATTCCCTATATCTGCATTCATCCTTTATTCTTGCTTCACAAAGAGAGATCTCACTTCCTGCTTGAGTCTAAATCCTCCACCTGGGCTCATAGGCCTATATCATATCCCCTCTTACCTCCTTAGAGACCTTATTCTAGCAACTTCTTTCTTTCTCTTACACTCTATTTCTTCTTCCTTTGCCCTCCATATTCAACCTCTACTTCTCTAAAAACATTCTCATGCCTCTTAAATTTACAAAAAAAAAAAAAAAATCGGCTCTCAATATCTTGCTACCCTCTTTAGCTACTGTCCTCTGCCCTTTTATCACACAACAACTTGAAAGAATGGTTGACATCCTATCTGTACTGCCTCTGCACTCACTCCTCACTCCTGCAGTCTGCTTTCTGTCACTCTCTCTATGCCTTTGAAAATCCCTGGGGCCACCTAACTGGCAAGCCCGATAACCTTTACCAATCCTCCTTCGCATGATCCCTCCGCAGTGACGTTGTGAACCCCCCACCCCTCCTCCTGGAAACCCTTTACTGTCTTGACTTCTGTGATGAGCCACTGTCCCTGTCTTCTCTCACTGTCCTGAACGTTCCTTCTCGGTCCCCTTCCTCTCCATTCTCCTCATGGCCATTTCATCCTATGTTCTTTTCTCTCCATACCCCCTGACACAGAGACCTCATTCATGTCCAAAGCTTTGACCTACATCTTTGTGAGGATGACTCTAAAATTGATAGTTCTCTCCACTCTTTCAAGCTCCAATGCCAGATGTGTAGCTGCTTCCCATACATCTCTATTACCTGCGGGCTCCACCATCACCTCAGACTCAGCATATGGCCCACTGACTTCTTCTTCTGACACAAAGTCCGCTTGTACTCCTAACTCTCAGCTTGTTAATGGAACTAATATTCTGCCCCTGTTCATGGTGCCTAGGAATCATCTGTGATGTCTTCCTCTCCTTCACCCACTACATCCAATCAGCCTGTAAATGCATTGGTTCTACTCCCACAACATCCTAGGCACCTATCTCTTCTTTTTCATTTCCATGGTCAGCACCTTAATGCAATCCCCCAACCCAGTCTACCTAACAAGCAACTACATCTCCTAATGCCAAGTCTCCTATTTTCCTACCTGCCCAGATCCATCAGCTACATCTTCCTAAATTACAGCTTTGATCATGGCTTTCTCCCGACTAAACACAGTCATGGTTTCCTATCATGGTTTCCTACATTGCCACTAGGTAAAATTCAAGCTCCTTAGTCTGGTATTTTAAGACCAACCAGAGGCCACCTCCAGGCTACCTTTCTTGACCTCTCACACTATCTAAATACTCTCAATCTACTATATCCTTCAAACACTTCTGTGTTCCTGTCTTCGTTAAATACCCTCTCTCTCTTATGACCTCACCTACTTTCAAACTCCTACCCACTCCTCAGTCTCTCCAGCTGATACTGATCTTTCCTTTTTCTTCATTCCGACAGAAGTTTCTCCATGTCTCACTTATTAGCAATGACTTCATTTTAAAGTTTCAGTTCTTTTTCCCCTTATTAAACATCAGACGCCTCAAGGATAAGAATCGCATCCGATTTCCCACATGCATTGAAATCTCTACCTCTAGAGACATCTGAGATCAGCCCGGTCACATAATCGGGATCATAGGATAACGTGAACTCCGCAACTCTGGCTCCTATTTCTTTTTCTTGTCTTATTGCACTGGCTAGGATATCCAGTACAATGTTAAATGATAGCAGTGATAACAGGCATGTTTATTTTGTTCCTAGTGTAACAGAATACTTCTAATGTTTCACACGAAAGTGTGATGTATGCTACAGGTTTCTGGTACCTGCCCTTTATCAAGTCAAGAAAAGTACCCCTATGTTCTCTGAGATCCAAGCTAAACTAAGATACAAGGACTTGTCAGATCAAAGTGGAATGAGCCAGGGATATACTGTTAAGGTACAGAGGAGGTACTGAGCCAAGAAAGAAAAGGCAGACCTGTGGGAGAAAAGCCAGGAGAAGCCAGATCAAGTTCTTGGCCATGAAGAGGTTCTCCCTCAGATCTAAGCTTCCTGAGTTACTCATGCTGAAGCTCATGTTCCAGCTTCTTGCAGAAGAATGTAGAAGCAGCAGGAAGAAGTGGCACTGGTCTGTTCCCTGACTCCCATACTGTTGTACACAATGATCCTGCCAGTGTACCGCTACCTACACAAGCACTTCAGACACTCGGCAGGGCTACTGAGGAAGTTGTGCAAACGGGACCTGCCGACGTAAGAAATACTTTCACGACAGGGCATGGACCAAAGAGGTCCCTTCACAGCTCTGGGGCCCAAATATATCTGTCCTCTCTATACATCTCAGGCCCTCTCTGACTGAGTCACTCCCAGTCAGTAGAGAAGATGAAATTAGGGCTGGAGACAGAGATACTGTACCAACAACATCTCTCCCTTCCTATGACTCCTTGGCAGCCAAAGCCTGAGGACAGCTAAGGGTATGGATGTTGACAGTCAAGACCTCAGAAGCTGGTAGGAGAGAAAAGGCTGGGGGAGATGCACTATAAGATGAACATACTTCTGGAGCCATTAAGGTATGGCTTTCTTTAGAACAAGCTCCAGGAGAGTTATACAGCAGCGGTTTCTGGTGGGGGGAAGGGAGTTCACTCTGTTTCCCCAGAGAATCTGCCCCCAGATCCTGCCCATCATTAGGCTAGAGTGTTACCCTTCATCAGGCCACCTCAACTCTGTAAAATATTAAGAGGGCCACATTCCTCTCCCTTTGACAAAATCTCTGACAAAGAAGCCAGGGGTCCTTATCTCAGGGGCCCAGATGTGGGACAAAGTAAAAGACAGCAGCCCCATGTGGAGCACCCCATAAAGCATTTCACTTCTAGAGTCACAGAGCTGCCCATCCTGCGTTCCGACTCTCCTCTAAAAGCACTGATGTTCTCGTAGGCCAGCGCTCTCGGCGAGGTGAAACCCTGATTACCAATTTCCGTGGTGTAAATACTTCCATTATGGCCAGTCTGAAGTTGCTGAAAGTGGAATTGGGGACTGCGCTCTGCTCTGAAGTACAGCAGGGCATCCATGCCCCCACACCCAGATCCTGGACCCAACCCAATAGCCAGCTGGTCTGCCCTCAGCTACTTCCCCAAACCCACTGTCCATCCCCAGGGAGGTGTCTCCTTCTCTCGCTACAGCTGGCGCCATGACTCAGCTTCCCCTAAGTTTAGGGAAGACTGGAGGGCCAAGTCAGCCACCCAGGCTCCTCTTCTTCTCCCTGGGCTCTCGCCACCCTGTTGGCTGAGGGGCTTGGCACAAGGTCCCCTAGCCCCGGTCTCTAGCCCACCCCTGCCTGGCCTTACCTCCATGATTTAAAAAACCCACCGCATTTCCCACCCAGTTTGGCGGCCCGCCCTAGAATGGTCATAGGTTTAGACCAATAAGAAGGAAGGGAGACCTTCCGGTCCCTCCCAACATGCATGTCCCTCTGCACACTTCGCCTTTTCTTGCCTTTATCTCCCCAGTAAGATCTCCGGTCGCCCCATTCTCTCTCCTCTCTCCAGAAAGATAAGCCCATTCTCTGTTAAGAAATAGAGCACTGTGTCTCAGTGCCTGCTTCTCGTACAGAGCAGGTCCCAAAGCAAGGACTAACAGGACAGTTGAACAAGAAGGGGGACCTTGGCCTCCCCACCAAAAGGAGACATACCCTGAAAAGACCCACCAGGGTTGAACACTTGGGTAGAGTCCAAGGCCTTTAGGACACCTTTCTCTCTCTGTTATGCCTCCAAGTCTACAGAGGCCTCCCTCCAGCCTTCTCCTCACCTTCCCCCACCCGGAACTGAAGTCTGAGGACTGCAGGCAGTTGCAGAGAGCACCTTCTCTCTGCATAGAAAATCTGTACTCCAGCCCCAAAGTCACTACTTCCAGGAAGCTTTCCCTGGTTGCCCTGGGTGGTAAGCCTTGCTTTCCGTCCAGCTCTGGGGTTTTGGTCCCCACCTCTGTCATAGCACACTTTATACTCCTGTGTATCTGTCCCTTAACTAGACAGAACTGAAAGACACTGAATTTCGAACCTCAACGCCTGGCTTACAGCCTAACAGACAATGAATGCGGGAAGGGATGGCTAGCGACGAGGCTCCTGACAGCCTCTCCCCCAGGTCAAAGCAGCACCTGCTAAGAGGGGATGGCTGTAACTACACCTCCCTCCAACAAGACCAACCAAGACCAAAGAGGGAAGGAGGGACCAGGAGGGGATTCCTAGGACCGATGGTCCAGGAGGCTCTTACCTGCTACCCGGTGGGCCACCAGCCCCTCCAGGTTCAGTGGCTCCTCCTCTGGAGTGCGGGAGGGGTCCGAAGTCGCCTCCTTTGGTGGGAGCTGGGGCTGAGCAGTGAGGCCAGGGAGAGAGGCTGGGGGCTGCTGAGGCCCTGGAGGGCTATGGGTAGTTGGAAGGAAGGCAGACGAGGAGGAGGAGGCTGGGCTCTTTGGACGGAAACTCTGGTTGGGCCCACCTGGACATGGCTGATAATCATAGGGCGAGTAAGCCCTGCCAGGAGGGAAGGACTCCAGGGAGGCCCGTGGGGCCGGCTCAGGGGTTCCCAAGGAATGCCCGCTGGGGATGTAGCCAGATCTGGACTGGGTCAGCGGATGGGGCTGACAGGAGGAGCCAGGAGAGAGGCTGGGAGGACAGAGGGGAAGCCCCCGGCCAGGCCCCTGGGACACTCTGGGACTTGTGCAGGGGGGCGGCAGCCGCGGCCGGCTCCAAGTCCAGCATCAGCATGTTGAGTGTTTCGATGGACTGCTCGATCTCCTGCTGCGAGGCTGCCCTTGGGAACTCAGGGAGGCCGGGGACGGGGGTCTCTGCCGGCGGCTGGGGGCTGGGCCTGCTGAGCCCAAGACTCTCCAAGTGGGCTCTCTCCTGCTGGCGAGGAGGTGGACGAGGCTGCGGCTGCTGCTGCTGTTGCTGCTGCTGCCAGGAATTCAGGCCCCTCTGCACAGCCTCCCGGCTGCTGCCCCCGCGGGCTGGAGCTGGGGGCAACTGAGGCTCGGTTTCCGGAAAGGACTGAGAGCGGAACATACCACTGGGGTCATGGCCATAGTGGGAGGTGGTCATTGGCTGCGGCCAGGCTGGGTGGGGCCCCTCCCGCTGGTAGCCGGCTAAACCCTCCTGTGCAGAGTAGGAGGGCCGCATGGGGGCCGGGTGGCCAGCATGGGCAGGCACCGCCCGGCTGGCGGACTCATAGGTGTAGCCCCCACCGTTGACCATAGGTTCCACGGAATAGGGCTTGTCCAGACCATTGGTCAGTGAGGACAGGGCCTCTGGGTAGCCCCCCTCGCTGGTGTTGGTGACCCCATCCAGGGAGGACAGTGTGCCCATGCTGCCCACGCTGTGCCCATCCTGATTGGGCAACTCATCATCCAGGATGTCCGTCTCCCGCTCAGATGCCAAGGCCCCACCATTGACGTGCACCTGGGCCGGGACGACATGGCGGCCGGGGGAGGGCACGGCAGGGCCCCCCGCTGGGCGGGACCGGAGATGCTGGGTATGGTACATGGCGCCTTGCTTCTCTCTCTCTACGCCAAAGCCACTGAGCAGACGGTCCAGCTCCCGCTTCTCCTCAGGACTCAGGGCAGCAGGGGCACTGGAGGGGCCAGGGATGGGTTCATCGGTCTTGTCTGTCTTGGTGGAGGCTGTGGAGTTGCCAGAGTCACTGCTCACAGAGAGGGTGTGCTCTACGTGGTTGGGGGTGGCCGACAGGACAGGTCGTGTGGCATTGACGGCCCCGGTGCTGCCGTGCAGGGAGTCCTTCTTCTTCACCTTGGCATACAGGCTCCCGTCCAGAGGCCCCTGAGTGTGTCCCACCACTTCTGTAAGAGAGCCGCGGGGGGAAACGACAATCAGTGGGTGTCAGAGGGAGGCAACGACGTCTTTGCTTCTCCCCAAGGAAAGGAGCAAAGAGCTTCCATGCCCCGGATCCTAAAATCTCCTCGCACCACCCGAGATGTAGCTGAGGTCAGAGGATGCGGGAGAGGAGGACAAAAAGACCCCTATCCCAGGCTTGCGGGCCCCAACACCCGGCTTCGGGGCCAAGAAGCGAAGTCTAAGACCGGGTGGGGTGTTCTGGGAGCAAGACGCCCCAGTCTGAAGCCTGGTACTGGTGCTTCATCAGCTTCCCAAAGACCCGGAAGTACTGGGTCAGGATGGAGTGCAGCAAAGCCAGAACTCCGCATGTCAGACGGGACATGCTTTCTCTCTGAATGCTGGGCCCAGGGGCTTCTGGAAAGGGGGCTCCGGGACCAGGGTGGCACGGGAGACACCCTAGGGATCCAGAACACAAAAGTAGATGTTCTCATCCGGGAGGGGTGTCCCCTGTGTCATTTTGTCTGCACACGGCTCTGGCGACCCCATGAGCAATACTTTCTCTGAAAGGAAAGAGTGAGCGCTGGGTGGCTCAGGGCCAAAGGGCTGACTCAGGAACGAAGAACTTCCCCACCCAGAGGGACTCAGTGACTTCACACCCTGTACAGTCAGCAGCCCAGCTTCCAGCCCCGACACACACACACACACACACACACACACGAACGCACACACACACACACACTTACACACACACAGGCACAAGCACCTCCCTTCCCCTCACTCCAAGGCAGGCCCCCAGTTGGCAAGAAAAGAAAGTCCCCTCCCAAACGCGGCACAAACTCCAGCCAGACACCAACAGTCACACACACACCATTCACACACAGGAAAACCAGACACAATGACATCCAGAGACATACACGCCAACTCATAATCACCCAATTCAAACACCCAGAAACCACCCAAATCAAACACCCGGGCGCACTCTCGGGGTACACTAGCTAGGTGACCTCGAGATGCCAAACACCGTGCTAGGCACTTTCCACGAACATTATTTCCACTCCTGTGAGTCAGCGAGTTTTCTGCCTACTTTAAGGATGGGAGAAACTGAGGTCCACATATGTTAAACCCTTTTGCCGATACACAGTATCTGGGGTAAAGCTCGGATTTAAAATCAGAGAACTCATTTAAAAATTAATTAAAATACAACTAAATTAAAAGCAAAACTAATTTAAAATCAGGACTTCAAAAACCATGCAATTTCTATTATTCCACACTCTCATCTCTCTCTCTCTCTCTCTCTCTCACACACACACAGAGTAAATTAAACACATAGAAAGCAGCAATATCCCAAAATAAATACTTAAATTTAAAGCCACAATCATTTCAGAAAATACAAGCTCCTACCGTGCCCAAGGTCAGCCCTCAGGCCAGAAGTGGCAGCCGCTAAAAATAAACACTCACACAGAAGCCCACGGCCAAAAACAAGTGATCAGACAACCACAAAACAGGAACGTCCTGATCAACACACACACGCACAAACCACAGGCCAACCAAATGACGTCACCGGGAGCAGGCACAGAGATGGCGGTGAGGCGCACTGTCCAGACACACACCCCCCGGGGGCTGGATGCTCTGCCCATTCACTTAACTCTCCAGAACCATCCCTCTGTCCCCAGTTTTCCCTGGGGCTTTGGGACCCTGGCCAGCAGCAGGCCCCAAGTGACTCCGGGCCAGAGTGTGGCCACAGCCCTGGGCTCACAGCGATGGGGCTGGTTTGAATCAGAGATAGGTCTGAATCTCCAGCAGTCTGCTCCCTGTATCGGCACCCCTAATAGTTGCTAAGATGCAGGTACAATCATGGCTACTTCTTCCAAGTGACCTGCCACTGTCCCTAAAGGCGTCAAAGCTACTGAAGAGAGAGGCTGCCCTTCATGATGTCCTTCTAAAGAACTGGGTTCCTTGCTACACCAAATAAGAGACCCCAGCTGACTGCTTCTCTAGAGGGTAAGCATTGAAGGGGGCTCTCCTCCACTCAGATTTTCAGGGGTGGTTCCCATGAGGGTGGGCCCCTCGCACCAGTCAGTGGGAGCCCAGAGGGCCATCCTTCATTCTCACTGAGTCTGGAAAGCTGCTGGCCCCGGAGAAACAGACCCATTCCAGGACCCTGGCCCCACTTTGCAGCTCACACTGAGCAACACCAGAGTTTTCCTTCCGGGCCAGGGAGCCCCTCCATCCCCTGCACCTCCTAATCCCCCAAGTCTGTGCTCATGTGGTCCAGGAAGTGGGGGGAACAGCAAAGCAAAGGGTAGTGCGTCCAATACGCTCCCTATTTGCACTTAGGGTCAATGAGAATCGCTGGGTGCAAACCAGTGCATACCAGAAGGTATCCTTTCCTTTGGGGGGAAAGTGGACCCATGCCTGCATCCCACTCGGGTTCATAAAACAAGAGCTTTTGGCAGGAGAGCTCAGAGAGCGGTCCCGGAGGCAGGGAGGAAGAATTCACGCCAATTACCACTACCTGATGATGCCTCGTCCCTTTTGGTCCCTTCACTGATTCTGACAATGTCAATATTAAGTTCATCCTGCCATGCCATCTACCCCAGTGGACCAGTTCAGGCCCACTGTTTGCATCAGCATCAGGAACAGTAACTGCCAGGCCACTGAGGCTGAGTAAGAAAATGGAAGAAGTATAAATTGTTTAAGTCTTTTTCGCAAAGTACAAATGAGAATGTCCTCCAGGAAGGGGCCAGCTGCTCCTGACCACCCAGTGCTGGCCATGCGCTCCGGGCCTCTCTGCACCTTCACTGGTCTTCCTTTTCCTATCAGGGGGAGACAGTGAGGACACCCAGGTCTGTCTAGCCCCCGGGAGGGCTCTGCTGAAACCCCAGCATGTCAGCGTGACCCCAGCAGACACGTACCACGTTCCTTCTACCGGAGATGAAGTGCCCCCCCGCACCCCACACCGGTACACGCATGCCCATCATTCCCTTCTGCCCATCCATCGCGGCCGCGTTAAGTGCTATTTAGCAGGACCACAAGAAGCCGGAACACAGCGCTGGTTTCAATCTATTAAGGCAGGAAGGGCAAAAGAGAGAGGCGGGCAGAGTAAGGAGGAGGGTGAACTAGTGAGACAGAGGAGAGGGGGCTTTGAGAAGATGGGGGGAGATGGCTTTGAGGCTCTAAGCCTGAGGGGGCCACCAGATCCAACTCACAGTCCCAGCAGCCTCCAGGGGCATGGCCAGTTCGGGTAAATCCTCTCAGGCGAGAGGGCATTGGGCATCCAGGGGCAGGGAGCAGGGGACAGAGGAGGAACCTGCCTGGTTGGGGCCGTGGGGACAGCAGGAACCTGTCACTGGCACAGGTGACAATGGAGCAGAAGGCTAAACTTCAGGGGAAACCCAAGTTACAAGCAGCCCAGAGTGGAGAGCTCCCAGTCCCAAGGCCAAGCCAGCCAGAACGTCCTGTCTCATGGGCCGTCTCCCTGGCCATTGCTCTAGGGAAGTCGAGAAGCCCACAGTCCCTTTGAGGCCCCACTTGCTTTGTCTATGTCTCCTGGCTCCCCAGCAGCTGCTCCGAACCCCCGCTCCCCCCTTGAGGCTGAGCTTGGTCGCACCAAGAGGCCCTTATTCCACAGCGGCCGTAATCCAGATGTGCGAGTCATGCTTTTGGAGAGCTCTGAGGAAAATCCCCAGCTGACTTGGATGCGGACCTACTCCCTAGGCGCCCGCCGGCAAACCGCGGAGGTGCGCGTGGTGCTGGAAGCACAGCACAGGGCGGGATGCAGGGAAGGAGAGATGCGTCCATCCCGTGCGCTTCAGATAGAATGAGAGAAATATGAGTGCAAAGGTGATACGGGTTTAGGGCAGGTGTTTCCCAATTTTGATGTTCATAAGGTTCTCCTCCAGGGATCACTAAAAAAAAAAAAAAATGTAGAATCTGGCCCCAAAGATTTTCACTCATCCATCTGGGGTGAGGCCAAAAAGCAGCCTTTTGGCTCTCCCAAGGTTCTGGGGCTCGCAGGTGGATAATATCTTGGGAAGCCCTGATCCTGGTGGTCAGCACTTTGGACTTCGAGATTAAGGACCCCACTTCTCTTACTAATGTCTAGTGGGGAAATTTTGCTTATTAAGATGTCAAGACAGACGGCCCAACCATAAAGAGTAAAAGGTGCCAGGCCGTTGACTGCAAGAAAGAAGTCTCCTTTAGTGATGATTCCTTGTCCAACCAGCAGACCTGTTTTGAAGGGCGAATGATGTATTAAGGTTTTCAGATGGGGCCCTTCATGATAAAAAGTCCTTTGGGTCCATGTCCAGCAGAATAACAATTCATTAAAATACACTGCCCGGAGCGGCGATGACCAACCCACGTGGAAGAAAATCAATGCAGGGCCAATAGAAGAGGCACCATGCCCACCGTGGATGTAGACGGTACAGGGGCAGACCCGGGCCCCCGCAGACCCAAAGGGAATCTCAGCTCCTTAAACATGGGAGTGGGGCATCAAAGGTCACGTGTGTCCAAGAAGCAAGTGAGCTTTGGGGCACCCAGGTGGCTCGATTGGTTAAGCGGCTAACTCTTGTCTTGGTTTCGGCTCAGGTCATGATCGTGAACTCACGGTTCGTGAGTTCGAGCCCCGTGTCGAGCTCCATGCTGGCAGTACAGAGTTTGCTTGGGATTCTCTCCCTGTCTCTGCCCTTCCCCTACTGGTATGCACACACACTCTCTAAATAAATAAATAAATAAATAAATAAATAAATAAATAAATAAATAAATAAATAAATAAAGTAGGTGAGCTTTGACAGGGCTGGGGCTAGGCTGAGAAGCAGCCAGGAGAGCAAGTTCTGGATGTGTTAACCCCTTAGCCACACACTCTCCCTCAGCCACGCCGGGAGCCAGGCTGGGGCTAGGACCAGGGCTATTGTGGGGCAACAGTGTAAGAGCCAGAGGAGGGGGCTAGGTAGCAGGGAGGCCACAGGGATGTGGTTCTGGGGAGAAGCACCCCTTCCCACCCCACCCTTGTGCCGGATACACCCATTACTCAGAAGGGTGGGCCCCATCTTAACGGCGAGTCAGCTTGCACCAACCACTTCACCACACGGAGCCCGCCTCCCAGCCTGGCGAGTGAGGATTCAAATGCTTACTTGCAGTTTGCTGAGTGACCAGGCTCAGGGGCTAAGTATCATAAGCCAGGCCTGGCACAGCCGGGCACTCTAGATTCTCCCTGTATTCCGTGTTACCTGTTTTAACAGCTTCCGTCACCCACAGAGTAAAGCCCACCCCCCACTGCTGGACATGTCAGACCTCTTATCATCTGGCCCTTGTCTGCCTTTCGAAGCCTCACGTTCACTGTCCTCACTACCCAAATACCTTTTGATCCACTCAAAATGCATATGCTCTTTCCTCCTCTGGGCCTCACACATGCTGTTCCCTCTCCTGAAAGATCCTTCCTCGCTTTCCTTCCCCAAAGCTCCCAACCTCCCTGGAAAACCCCTTTCTCCTCCTCCAGGTTCAGTCTGAACATCTTTGTGAAACATCCCTGCACCCACCCCTTTTCCCACAGCCCTCCAGACTGAGATTAACCTCTTCTGTGTTCCTGTTGCCCTTTTCGGGCTGCTAGAACACCAATCTCCCTAGTGCTATCCATGTTTGTCCTCCCACTCAGGTGAGGGCTCCTTGAGGAAAAGCCTTTGTCGCTCCCCGCACACACCCCGGCCCTGCGTCTGCTTCCCAGAAGGTACCCTTCACAACACGTTCCGCGTGAACAGCACTTCCTGGACTTTAAGGCATAACCTGCGCGGCTAGATAGGACAGCTCTACAGAAGGCGGTGCCTGGCACACATTATGTTTCCTAAACGCTTCTGGCAGTATAGTAAGTAATCCAAAAACTTGCACATAGTCCTGTCAGCCACCGAGACACTCTTCTTCCGCTGCCACCCAGGGGCGTGAAAAATCAGAGATTCGAGGTAGACCCAAGCTTCTGCCAAAGGGAAGAGAAAAGAGAAGACTTGCAGCCAAAACATCACGAGAGAGGAGTACTCTACGTGGTTGGTGGCACTGGCTGGGCCCAGCGTGGGTCCCTGAGCTGGCTGAGCCAGAGCCTGACCCACGGGGCCTCTCAGAGGACTCTGTGGCCACATTCCAGTCCAGTGGACATGAGCTTTCGTAGGCTAAGGACCCTTGGGGATATCTGATGAAAGCCTAGACTGATTTTCAAAAAAATGCACAAACATAAACGTTGCACCTAATTTCAGGGGGTGAACGGACACCTCCAAGTCCATCTATGAATCTTACATTTAGAGGTATGCATCCAACAGGGGGCTGCTTCTGGGGATCCCTCTCTGGCGCCGGGGATTCCATGAAGAATGGCAGTCTCCATCCAGGAGAGACGGGAGAGCACACCAAAAGGAAAATCTCCCGGCTGGGGGAGCCGGAGGGGGCCTATCCCAGAGCAGCCCACTGACTTGCGACCCGCCTGAGGAAGGCAAGGGTGAAGGAACAGTGAGGACGGACAGGGGCATACAGAACCTCAGCCCCTCGGCTCAGGCACGACCTGGGGTCCTCCTGAGACACCCTGGCAACAGCGGCAGGGATCTCCTATGCCCCCATCTGTGCAGTCCCAGCCTCCACCCATGCTGACCTCCCATCCCACAGCCGGCCAGAGACTGAGGCAGCCCTTTGTTCCTCTCAGCTGCAGAGGGCTCTGGAACACCTCCAGATGGAAATGGGCTTCCTCAGGGACTCCGAAGGTCAGCAGAATTAGGGTTGAAGAGGAGTCCCCAAGTCTCTGAAGGGGAAGCACACAAAGGAGACACTGCCTCTGAGATGGCTGGGAACAGGCAACAGGTGCAGCCTGAGAGACTTAGGTCCACACTGGGAGGTGTCCTCTGAGGAGTATGGGGCCTCGGGCCCTGTGGGCAGGGACAGGCGAGTCCAGGCATGGCAAATAGACACCTGTCTTTCTTCTTGTTTCACAGCCCTCGGAGGGAACCCACTGCGTTCTCCGAGACCGGACAAAAGAGCAATAAGATTCTTCTCAAGGCTGCTGTCGATCTTTTCACAGGTGGCTCTGTCCCCTGTACAAGTGACCTCACCAAAGTCACCCATAAATAAACCCGCCTCTGCGGACCCAGGGAGGGTGGGTAGCCACCTCCATCATTCTGCTGAGATCAGAAAGAAAGCAGGCCCAATGTCCAAGTGGAGCCCCGGTCTGAATTTCAGCCCGTGGGCCTTGAAGATGGAGAAAGTCAGCATTCAGAGAGAAATGGGAAAGAGAGCCCCTCCCACGGGCCGCTCCTGTCTCCTGCTGCTCCAGGAAGTCAGAGGAGCCAAGAGAGCTTTTTAAATGTCATGGGGTTTTGAGCTAAAGGGTCTTAGGGGATCAGTTAATCCACTGCCCACCCCTCATTTTTCAGGAGACAGTGACACTCGGCAGGCCCAGGGGATCCCCTCCAAGGTCACCCGGCACAGAGAAGTTCAGTGCTCGTTCTCTTAACGGCCTGCAAGGTGAGGATGGCTGGAGTCTGGGGAGGGAGGGGGACTCCAACCATGGCTGCAGCCCAAGAACCTCATGATATAATATACAGGGCTTCATCAAGTGATGATGACAGATGTGTCCCCAGGCCTTCCTCAGGAAGGACCCGTGGCATTTTCACAGATACCATCTTCCTTGAATTCCTCCAGAGAGAGGGAGTAGGGACAGAAAACCCAGTCGTGACCTTTATTTCAGACCCAAGGGACCGCGGTCTGGAGGATGAGTGACCTGCCGAGGTCACACGACGGCCCACGCCTGTGGGGCAAACGTGAACTCTCAGGGCGGCCTCTTGACTCCAGCCTGGCCTTCGGCTCCCACGCCAGGCACCATAAGCAGAGCCTGGCGCCCCCACTCCCTGCCCTCGGCCTATCCGGGCACCAGATATCACAGGCACTCAGGACAGTAAAAATAGCACCCGAGCCCACAACAACCCAACTCCTTCTCTGCCAGGCCGGGGCGCCCGCCTGGACACTCAGGGATCCCTGGCCAAGAGGATGGCCGAGCCAGTACAGGCCCTGCCAAAGTTGGGGGAAAGCCATGAATGGGAGCCTACAGGCGGCCAGCGGGGGAGCGGTCAGCACTGGGGGTGCCACAGAGCTCAGACCACGGAATGGCGGTGGGGGTGTCCTGAATAAAACATCCCATTGGGAAAGTTCTGGGAGCTCACCATGCCTCCAGTACATTCCCCTCCACCCACCACCCCCTTCGCATCCTCCGTGCGCGAGGCCAGCGCAGACGCTCTGCCCCCCCACCAACGCAGCCACCCCTCAGACCTGAGACAGCGGCTTTTACACGTCCCAGGGCAGTAAGTCCAAGGGGGAGGTGGCCGAGTCCACCACATTCACCTCCAAAGGCAGCGCAGCGGGCCCCACGCGCCTCCCTGGTCCGGGTCCACGGCAGACCGGGCCACAAGCACAGAAGACCCCCACCTCCAGGTCCGACAGAGAGCTCCACGCAGGGACACGCACGATTGCCCGACAGACACTTACCCTCTGGACGGAGAGGGAGAAAGGGGAGGAGAAATAACCACTCCGGTTTGATCTCTGCTCCTCGTGCCTCAAGTTTCAAATAATTCCTCCATGGCTGCGGCCCCAAGGCTGTCTGTGTCCTGCTCGGGCTCACTCAGACTGTCAGGGGTGGGAGGAGCCAGTGCCGCCTGCCCGCCCGCCTGCCTGCCCGGTCCACACGCACCACCCCTCCCTCCGCTCGCTCCCTCGCTCTCTCCCCCTCTCGGCCAGCTCTGCCTCGCTCCGGCTTGTAGGAAGCCAGTGGGATAAAACTCTGTCTGTAATTTCAGCCAGCTGGGTCCCCAGGGCTTCACTTATCATCCTGTAGCTATGCGGTTCTTGCATGACATCACGGTGGCTTCCCGAGCCCTCCACACGGAGCGAGGAGCCTCGGCCAGCAGCCCGGCCCAGCTCAGCCCCGGTCCCAAGCCCATCGTGGCCCCGGTGCCCAGCGAAGTGGGGAGAGAGAGCCCAGGAGCAGAGAAGCCAGGATGCTAGGGGGAGAGAGGGAAGGGCCAGAGTTCCTGTGAGGGTATGGAGATTTATTTCTCCAAATTTTTCCACATTTTTTTTCCATTCTCAGCAAATGAAAGGCAGAACAGATGACAACAATTTTCCAGCTGCTGAACAATAAGGTGGAAATCTTTTTTTTTTTTTTTTCCCTCCCTCTCCCCCTCCTTCCCCGCAACGGGGCAGAGTCTAGGAGCCAGGACACTTCCTTGGGAAGGAAAAAAAAACCCACAAGCCCCCATTCTTCCTAGAGGTGACAACAGTCCTGAGGAGAGGAACTGAAGTGTCACCCAGGCTGGTCTCTGGGAGGGGGACAGGAGCTCCAAAGGTTACAGTCTCGGTGCAAAGCTTTGGATTCTGACCCAGCAACCTTGACAGTTTAGATAGAGGCCCAACTTTGGGAAGGCCAGTGGACATCCGGCCCAGGGTATTGATCCACCGAGGCCACCTAAGATGCCTCCGGTTGACCAGCTATCAGTGTCCAGCTTGTTCCAATCTATAAAGATCATGAATAGTAGAGAGAATAACTTTCCAGGGTCGGTGACATCCGCCTCCACCGCCAAGCATCAGATCCGGAGCGGGCCCCTCGGCCAGAACCATGAGAGCCGCCTGAAAGTCCCCACGATTGTCCCGGCGTGCCCTAAAAAGTGCACAGGACACCGAACCGTAACTCTTATTTGCACGGTGTCGGTGATTTATTTGCACTTCGAAGGAATGCCCCAACTCTCAGAGTCGGTAAGAGATGGCCTGGGGTCTGCAGCCAGGCCAGTGGGGGCTTCGGGGCCTGCGTCTCCTTGCGGACCCCAGGCACGCTGCAATCCCAGAGCGCTTCTGTAGCACCCCACTCCAGGGCCCAGACCGTTCACCGCCGAGTCTGGCACTGCAGGCTCGGGAGGGAGAGGCACGTGCCCGAGCCGATACCTCAACCCTGGCCCCCTCCCCATTGCCAACATCACTCTCTGGCTGCCACTGTCTGAGACTAAAGAAGGAAAACAAGAGGAAGAACAAACGTGGTACCAAATGCCCTGCTCGCCGGCCTTGCCCTGCCTTACTGCATCTACAGGGATGCCACAGGAGAGGCCCCTAGACCAGTACCACAGACTTCACAGAAACCATTATGAACGGGGAGGGGAAAGGTGGGTTTCCAGGCCTCAGGCTCCGAAGTGGGGGCCGGAGGACTTGGAATTTTCCCAGTTCTGGGCTGTTGGAAGACCACAAACTGGACAAACTACTGCAATCACCCTCCTACCTCCACAGAGCCTTCTAGAACTAACCAACAAACCCCAAGCTCCTGAAAGGGTTAAGGTCACCCAGTCCATGGACGTTCCGACCCAAACCCCACCCACAACAGTGTTAACCTGGATTTTATTTGCCTACGACCTTCTTGTTTATCTGTACATTTGAATCCCAACAACACCATTTTTATATATTTTTGCAATTTTTAAAAATAAACTTCCTTTGGGGCACCTGCGTGGCTCAGTCAGTTGAGCGTCTGACTCTTGATTTCGGCTCAGGTCATGATCCCAGGTTTGTGGGATCAAGCCCCGCATCTGGCTCCACACTGAACATGGAGGCTGCTTGGGATTCTCTCTCTGCCTCTGCCCCTCTCCCCTGTTTGTGCACATGCATGCTCTCTCGCTCTCTCGCTCTCTCTCTCTCTCAAACTAACTAAATAATTAATTAAAAACCTAATTTAAGTTCGAGTAGTTCTAAGCATCAACATCCATAGATACATATAGTGTAAAGTCTATACCTTTTTTTCTAACGTGCATTACAATAAATGCACCTAAAATCATTTCATATATAATCATCAACCTGGCCAACATAACCACGCTTTGGAAACCACCGCATAACAGTCCCTAGAAGCAGCAACCGGGTCCTATGGTTCTGTGCTACCTCCAGGGACTGGCTGCACCAGAAGCCCTGGGGAGTTTTATAAACACCCTGCACCCCTGGCCCCCACCCCAGGCGTTCAGAGGCAGAGTTGTCAGAAGCGGAGCCTAGAGAATCTGAATTGTCAAACGCTCCCAGCTGAGAAGGCTAGGCAGCCGGGTTTGAGAAAAACTGGTCCCAGCTGTGCTTAACTATGTTTGGCTATGGAGAGTCTTACTATCTCCCCAGAATGCCCACTTTGTCTTTAGACGGCTGTAACAGGTAATGTTAGCACTCTGTTTTTTCCACCAGCTGGCATTACGGTGCCTGAAGGCAGATTCCTGCCTCACGAGAGCTCTTCAGACACTAAACATGGTGCACATGGCCTCTAAGTCCCTCCTTTGACAGGCAGCCTCTCCCCAGAACCCAACCTGGAGCCCCTGAGGCCGCCGTGCCATAACCTCTCTTTGTTTAACTATCTGAGCACCTGCTTCTTGTGGTTTTATCCCTCTGAAGCAAGTGTCCCACAAACAACCCATGTAACTCTCTGACCTATAAGGAGCCCCATACGCCTATCACCTCCCACTTTCTGGAAACCATGCCTTTAATAATGAGGCCTAGCCTAATGTTACACCCAGCCCTTCCTGCTCATGTCACTTCAGCATCTGCCATGAACACAGTAGCTAAGAACACAGGTTTAGGGGTCAAGCAGACACTGGTTTGAATCCAGACACTACCACTTACTAGCTTAGTGCAACCCTGGGCTGATTACTTAATTTTTCTGGACTTTGGTTATTTTACCTGCAAAATGGGTAGATTAATATTTTTATCTCAGAGGGTATTGCAAAGACCGATGCAGCACGTATACAGCACTCGGCACAGCACAGAGAGCACGGAGACGCTCTAAATGAGCCAGCCACATGTATACAACCGCGACTATGACCCCCGCTTCCTCCTCCTGCTTCCCGAACCTCGCTCCACCCTTAGCGGCACCTCAGGGACCCTGGTAGGGTCCAGATGCAGTATGCCCGATGCTGAAGCTTCAGGGCATATCATTCGGGATGGCCTTTCCCTGCTCCAAAATCATGGCATCAAATGAAGGAGCCTGGACTCTGAGAACGCGCCGTCTGGCTAATAAGTACTGAGATCGTCCAGCTTGGTTACTGCCAACAGCATGCCAGAAAACGCCCCTGCCTCCCCCGCCTCCAGAGACGGCTTCTGCATAGGGCCACAGGAAGGAGGAGGAAGGACGGGCAAGCAAGGCTTCAGCCGCCTTCACACAGATACGAAAGTGCTTCCGGGAGCACTGGGCAGGGGTGTGGTAGACCTGGCTTGAGAAAGGGTATGTTCAGTTTTACCATGCATTCTATTTAGAAAAAAAACTTTTTTTTTTTCCTTAATACGAACTGCAGAATAGAACTGGAGCAAAAATCTTTCTGGACAGGGGATGGGGGCAGCTAAGCTGGAGAGGCGAACGTACCGTTCACTCTTCCAAGCCAGCTGGGTGTCCCCTGCCCCCTGAGACAGCCCTGGGCAGGGTGGTTCATGAAATACAAGACCTAGAGCAGGGATGTGACCTGGTGACCTTCTTGGGACCCTCAGATACTCAGCAGTACTTGAGACCCCCGATTTGCCACAGGAGGCCCAGCTGTGGGCAGCCGGCCTGGCTGGTCCCTAGAGTCGCAGCATGGTGGCCGACCCGGAGGACATCCTGGGTTCACCCCCCACCCCCGCACCCCAATGTGGTCCAGCAGACTCGGGCGGAAGTTTCCCACCGCTGCATATTGGGTCAGTGCTAGAGCAGAGACTGCCACCAGGGCCCCGGCCCCAGAAGGAAATCCTCTCCACCACCAGAGAGGAGTCAGACGCCATGGGGGGGATGCCCCAAAGGGCACTGGGAACGCTGTTATGAAGTGAGAACCTCAGAGGTGTCTGGGTCCCGCCACGCAAACGGAGTGGGATAGTGGAGGGCAATTCTACGGCTGAGAGAGACTCTCCAAACGCAAGCCTGACAAATGCTCCATCGTCTGCAGACCCGCAGCTGGGCCAGCTGGGTGAGCCAGGGCCTCTCACTCACACTGAGGGTTCTGCAGGGAGGAAGGGAGCCCGCCTCCCTCGGCCCCCTCCCTCAGCCCCCTTCCTGCCCCGTGCTTTCTTTTCATTGCCAGGTGTGGAAGCATCTTCCCCAACCTGGATTTTGTGGTTTTATGTTTTTTTTTATTTTTTTATTTTTTTGACTCTTTCTCTTAAGGAGCAAAATGGCTGAGTGTTTCGGTTTCCAAGCAGCCAATCCTGGAATAGAAACGGGAAGAGAAAAGAGTGTCCCCAGGGAAGGGCTGCTTCACGCCCTACAAGCAGGAGAGGTAAGGCCCCAGAGACAAGGCTGAGGGGACAGCTAGGCCAGTGGTCCTCCCCCAGGGGATGTGCCCTCCCAGGGAACACTTAGCACTGCCTGGAAATACTTTGGGGTTGTCACATCTGGAAGAAACATCACCGGCATCTGGGGGATGGAGACGCCAGTGAACGTCTACAATGCATGGGTCAGGGCCCGGCAACAAGCAATTACCCAGTCCAGACTGAGGGTGTGAGAGACGGAGCTCGGGACTGTGACTCACGAGTCCTGGTTTCCGGTCCCGGCTGGGCCACTAACTCGCCACTTGACCCTGGGCAAGTCATTTCCTTTTCCTGGGCCTCTGTTTCCAAAGTGGTAACACAAGAGAGAAGACCAAGATGAGCTCTGAACTCTGAAACTTCTGGTCGTACGCAGAGCCACGAGGAGGAGAAAGGCACTGCCGTGCCAAGTGTCAAGGCATTGAGGTCAGGTGGGCGACGGGGGAGCACAGGGAGAGGCCCGCGGCCTGGGTGGGGGATGAACTCATGTCCACACACCGCCACGGCACCTTGTCCTGCCTTCTGGCCCAGGGGAGACGCAAGGCAGGGCTGACCGGAAGCTCAGGCACGTGGGGGCAGGGCAGGCTCTGGGCGCCCTTTGCACGGCCCCCGCCTTCCAGGGTCTCCAAGTCCCCCCAGCCGGCAACACAGCAGACAGGGCCAGCCTCGGGAGAGTACTCCCGGAGAGGAGGGCAGGGGCCGGTGGGCCAGAGGATTACTTGGGAAGGGAGCTGTCACGTCCCAGGCAGATGTCTGAGTTGGACAAGGTTCGGAGACATACCCACACATCTCCTCCTGCCTCTCCCCACTCTTACAGCCTCCCTGGAGAAGAATGGAGAGAAGCAGGGAGGAGGCGGTGGAACCTGGGGAGTCGGGAAGAAAGGGACAGAGCCGCAGAATGGAGACCTCGGGCTATTTACTGTGTGTCTGCCCTTCGGTGGATGCTCACACATTTGCTTCCGCAAATGTGTTTCAAGGGAGATCCTCCCATTCCCATCCTTCTGATAGAGAGACCGAGGCTTGGAAGTTGTATCTTGCTCAAGATCACATTGCCAGTGTGATTCTGCTGGGCTCAGGCTCTTTCTGCTTCCCGGAGGGCAGGAAGGACGGAGCGGGAAGGGCAGAGGGGGAGAGCTGGGGGGACCCGCCAGGAGGAAAGGAGTGGAAAGTGACAACCACGAGGCGGGTTCCGAACCACCTGTCCACACCCCGCCATCCAAGTGAGTGCCGTCAACGTGGTCCCCTGGGGCTTTTATGCATTTACCCTAAAGATGCTTCCAGGGCTGAAAGCATTTCTGGAGAGTTGCAGGCAACTGATTCGGGACTGGTTCAAAATTCACAAAAAAGAGCCCACCTCTGCGCCTAAGGGTCAATCCCCATTCTCGGCCCCAAACAGGCCCGCTAGGCACCACACGTAACTACTGGTTATCAGACTGGCCGTGCAGTTTTATCAGAGAGCCCCCATCACCACTGTGGGGTGTGCCATGAGGTTAGAGGTCTATGCAGGTCCATGAATGAGTGGCGGGTGTAGGCCGAGTGGGGAATATTTATGGTTCTCTGCATGAGCGGTGAGTATTTGCAGAGGAGTCTATGCGGTTCCACGCATGAGTGGGTGTGGCTATGGGTGTGGGTGGCAAAGCTGGTTGGGTCTCTGCTTCTTGTTCCAGATAAGTGAAAGGAGGCTCATAGGGCATCTTCATGGGGGTCTACTGGCAATGTTCGCAAGCTCCACGCACCTGAGCAGGCGTGGGCCAGACGTTAGCGCTCCCTGCTGCAGACGGACAAGGTGGGGGCGACGCTCCTGACCCACAGAAGCTACAACACCATCGGGCACAGGCCCGGACAGGACACAGGAGGCAGGGCACCCCCCCCCCCAGGCTTCTTTCTCTCCTTGCATCTCATGAAAAAGCCCCAGCCTGGTTCTGGAAATTTCTCAAGTCGTGTACAGACAGAGGGGGGGCAGGGAGGCAGGAAGGGAGGAGAAAAGATCCGAGCAGCTTCGAGCTTTCATATCAAAATCTGATCTCACTGCCCCTGGAGAAGGAGGAGAACAGACATCAAAGAACACTTTGCTGCTGACAATTTTAAAGCTATCAGCGCAGTCCAGGGCGAAGTCTCCAACTAGCAGCAGGGCATTGACAAGCCGTGAGGATGTAAAGACTTGGTCCTTCGGGGAGAAGAAAGGCAGTCGGAGCTCCTGGCGCCCACCCACTGACAGCTCTTCAGCTGCTTCCCAGAACAAGGGGGCCCCGCCCGCGGCCCGGATAAAGTACCCGGACGTTAGACAGGCTCTGGCCCCGGAGGGTGGGACAGCGGTCCCGTAGCTCTGCCATCTGAGGCCGGATGCCCCGTGTCCCTGCTGGAGAGTGCTATACTTGCAAATAAAGCTTGAGCACAAAAAGGGAGGGGCAGGGGGAGTAAAGGGAGTTTGGGGCAAGACTCCTCGTGCACTCAGAACCTTATTGGGGCTTCGTCCGAGTGCTCTAGAAGCTGCCTTATTTCCCCACGTCCATGCACCACGGTCGCTCACCCCAGCCAGACAGATGCATGGGCTGGAAGGAATCTCAAAGAAAATTCAGTCCTGCCACCAGTTCCCCGTTCTCTTTTCCCTCAAAGGCAAGTCAGTTCTCTTGGATGTCAGACCACTACCTGTCCTGCTGCAGCTAAAACCCACTCTCTCCAACTCGGTCCTCATATCCCTAAGTGGCCACTGCACAGTACGCAGACCTAGAGAAAGGCCGTCTGCAGCAACAGCAGTAGACTGGGAGTCAAGGGGCCGGAGTACTGAAGAGGGATCCTACACAGGCTACACGTACACCTCTGGGCAACGGGAGGGCACAACCTGATGATCCCAGAACTCCCGGCCAAATCTAGGTGCTCAGAGATCCAACTCAGCCAGGTACTGAGCCTGATTCTCCTCTCCCGTTTGGTCCTGTCTGGGGAGCACTAGGCTGCACGCTCATCTGAGGCTATTTCTGCGGCAGCCACAGAGCCCCTGGGGGCTAGGACAGAAACAGTGACTTACGGGAAATCTAGAAATACACGCCAGGCTGCAGAGATTCGGAGGGCCATGCTGAGCAGTAAAGAGGCTGATTTATTTTCATCAGTGAAATGCCGAAACCCAATCCCTGGAGCGAGCTGACCCAGCAGACGACAGTGGGGAGCCCCCCACCTAGAGCAGAATCAGCTGGACCGCAGCCTGCCGGGTCTCGCCACCAGGGCTGATGATGGGAGGGGACAGAAGGGGAGGCTGGCTTAGCCAGCGTGGCTCCGGGTCCCTCGGGCTGGCCTCTTTCCCGCCCCGCTGCTGGCCTGCTGGGGTCTCCAGACTGCGGGTGTGGCACACAGCCAGGCAAGCAGGCTTTCCACTTTAACTCAGCCCCTTGTTTTCAGGAGTCTCGAACCCTGGGCTGCTAAGTCCACATGCCTGCTTGCATCAGGGAGGGGACAGGGGCAGGGAGACAGCTCCTCAGACCACTCACTGCCCTTGTGAAGCCATGGTGAGAAGTGGCAGGCATCAGACTCCGGCTCTATACCCACCTGGCTGTGCAAACACTGGTAGGCTGCTTAACCTCTCTGTGCCTGTTTGCTCTTCTGTGAACTAGGAACAAGAATACCCAGCTCACAGGAGGGTCATGAGGAGTAAAGGAAATAACGGGCACCTAATAGCGGCTCACGTACGAGGGTATGTACAGAAGGGAGAAGTGGATTTTCCTTCTAGTCCCTAACCGAATTGCTAGTGGGGAGTGTCAACTAACACAACCCGTATAGAGGCCAAGTTGGCGCTTTCAAAATTATATATGCATATATTCTTCACCCAGCAATCTGCTTCTATAGATAGAACTGTACAAATAAAAATGACGTGTGTACGAGGTTATTCATTGCAGCATTTTTGAAAATAGCGAAAGACTGGAAACAACTTAAATGTCCACTTACTTAAAAACAGTTAAGTAAAATAGTAGCTAAATAAAACATAGTACATTCATACAGTGGAATCATATGCATCTGAAAAAAGATATAAAGGCTCTTTACCTGCTACTGTGGAAAGGTCCCCATGTTACATCATTAGACGAAAAAGCTTACAACACAAGCCAAATCCTTGCCATGGCTACCAGACTCCCCATTATCTCTGACCTCTTGGCCTATTACAGCCTTCCCTGCAGTGACACTGGCCTCTTTGATGCTTCCCAAGCCTACACCTCAGGCAAGCTGCTGCCTCAGGGCCTTTGCACTCGCTGGTCTTCTGCTGGCAAGGCTCTTCCTCAGATATTTTGTTGGCTGACTCTCTCACCCCCTTCAAGTCTTTGTTAGGATGTCTCCTCCCCAGCAAGGGCTGGGCTGACCAGCTTTTTAAAAATTTCAACTCCCCACTCAACTCCACCCCTACTCTCAATCACCCTTATTCTGCTCTATTCTCTCCCAGAGTGTTTATCACCTTCTAGCACACTCTCTCGTTTACCTATAATGTCTTTAAAACTTGTTTTCATGCTCTGTCTCCTCCCACTGGAATATAATCACAGGGCTGGGATGCTCATTTTGCTCACTGTTATCCCTCAGTATCTAGAATAGCGACCAGCACACAGTAGGCACTCAGTGACTATTTGTCGACTGAACGAGCGGATGTCACTGAGGATAGTCCACGTACCAAAGAGCACACGTGATTTGTTTTTTCTTTTTTTCTTCTTTATCACCGGAGCGGATTCAAGGTTACCCTTACCACCACGTCATCCTCACTCCCCTGCGCTGTTTTCTCGAACAGAAGAGAAAGCAGCAAGTTCACAGCTGTGCCCGCAGTCACCGTAACCCACAGCCTGGGCGTCGCTGAGGACTGTGCCAGGGAGGCGGGGCCGGTGGAGGCGAAGACCCTGGGAGCTAGGTCCGGCTCTGACCCGGTTACCGGTGTGACCTCCACCTACCCCCCAGCCCCAGGGCGAAAGGCGCAACTCTCTCATGGGAATGGAGCCTGGTGTGTGGATGATGCCAGGGAAAAGGTTCAGACCCCCGCACCTGGTTCAGTGTGGTAGGAAG
Organism: Paguma larvata; assembly: GCA_030068075.1. NCBI lineage: Eukaryota > Metazoa > Chordata > Mammalia > Carnivora > Viverridae > Paguma > Paguma larvata. The sequence goes on along the minus strand of CM057825.1, from coordinate 19,274,086 downwards.
AACATCAGAATTGCAGCCAGAGGCCCGGATTCCAAGTCCAGTTCAACAACTGGGATAGTCGCAAAATGAACTGACTTGCACTCAGGGACACATTTTATAGAGCACCGCCCAAGGTCAGGTAGTGGCATCGGTAACAACAAATGTGAGTTGCTGACTTACTACGTATAGGCACAGAGCCAGACGCCCATAGGTTATCTCAATACATTCTCAGCCCCACAGGAGATGTGCTGTCCTTGTCCCCAATTTACAGGTGAGAACACTGAGGCTCAGAAAGGCTAAATGATTTGTCCAAGGTCAACAGAAGGCAAGTGGGGCTCGTCTGCTGCAGGATTCTGTGCTGTCTCTTCTCTGAATCTCCTGGACTGTTCTCCCTTCCTGGACTCTGGGACGTGGCTCCCTCGGAGCTCCCCCCACCCTCCACCTCCCCCCTCTCCAACATTCCCTCCTTCACCAGCTCCAGCGTCCCACCCACCCGCCCCGGGACCAGAGCAGGGATGAGAGGGAGGTCAGTTGGATTCGACCGCTTTTCCTTCCCTCCACTAGCTGGACTTCGAGCAGTGTTGTTATGCCGCTTCTAGATTCGAAAACAACTCTGCTCTCAAAGCCATGTACCCCTCCCAGACCCAGTACAAACGCAGCCCCTCTACAGAGCGACCCGGCTCTGAGCACCACCGTTCCCCAGAAGCTGCCGCTCTCCTGAGAAGCCGGGCCCCCTGGCCGAGATCCTTCTCCATCCGGCCGTGGGATGCAGCAGACGGCGCTGCACCCCTCCCGCCCTCGTCTGCAGGCAACTCTAGGACACGGCATTCCACAGCCCGGGGCCAGCTCAGCACCTGCCACCTAGGAGGTGGTCTGTAAGTATCTGGGCAAAGACAGGAGACAGAAATGGAAGGGAGAGAAGGAAGAAGGGAGGGAGAGAAAGAGAGATGATGGAGAAAAGGAGCCGCAGCTGCAGGAAAGAAATATTTGGTTCATGGGAGCTTAAGTTCCTTTCCTCGCACACGGCCAGAGTCGGCGTCTCGGGCTCTCACCGGGTCCAGCTAACTCGCGCTTGTCTACAGGTCTGGCAGGAGAGGAAGAGGGGAGGGCGGCTGGGAGGGGGAGAGTGCTCTCCTCTTGCCTGCCTGGAGCTTGATATTTGAGCACGACAGGAGGGCAGACGTGCGATGCAGGCCACCGGCCAGGAGCCTCCGGCCGCTCCGAGTGTGGCTCCGGCCTCCCAACCTCCCTCCGATGGCGGAGATTACAGAGGACCAAAATCGCATTCACTCAGGAGGGTATTGGTTTACTGAATGTTCCATGGGCAGACACTATCCTCCTAGCCTGCCAGCTGCCTGGAGGAGCAGGGCCAGCTAAGGGTCTAAGGGCATCGGGACCAGCCCCGCCTCACCCCACTAAGCAGGTGGCCGGCAGATGCTGGGTCAGCGGTGTCATCTTCTTTACCCACAAGGCCAGGCCAGCCTTACGTCTGGATTCTCGGCACTCTGACTGTGGCAGGAAGTCAGGAGAGAGGACTCCCCCAACTTGGGGGAAGAGAAGGTACTAGATCCTCCTCAAGAAGCCATTCCATCCTGCCTCTGTCATTATGTCTATGTAGGCCATCCCTCACTGAGACCCATTTCCCTTGTTTCTTGACATCTCTGCCTAAGGGTGCCCAGAGGACAAGAACCTGACCTCCCTAACACAGCCGATCCCGCTCTCACAGTCGGGAAGTTCCACCAGGTGGCTAACTCATTCCCTTCCTGCTGCAGGGTAAGCCTTTGGTCCTGTATGACATGACAGAACACGGACAGAAGGCTTCTGCGGCAGCTTTGAGCTTCTCCCTCTCTGCCCATCCCTGCCCCCCACCCATCCCCAGAAGTCACCGACCTGAAGGGCTGCCCCCTCCAGCAGCCAGATTGAGATATTCCAACAAAAATCAGTCTGGTCCTGAACTCCAGGCTCTCAGTTAGAAGATCACCCCCTAAAACCCTCTGCCCGGAGATACGGGATAGATTATCACTCCTGGGTCCTTGGAACGTTTCCGCGCCTTAGTCGGGACCATCTGCAGCCTTGCACTCCTCTCTTCCTGGTTCTTCCCACACCTTATCCGAAAGTTCAGAACGCAAGAATGCCAAACCCTACGGAAGTACGTCAAGGGCAAATATTCGCCACGGTGAGCAAGTGTTCTTCCGGGGTGGGCACAGGGGCGATTGTCCCCTCTGCCTACCTGCCTCACTCCCAACTCGACGGGGCCACCTTGTAGAGGAGAGGGTCACCCTCCCTCATCCTGCCCGGCCTCGGAGAGACGAAGGGACACAGGGCCATGCGGGTGGCTGAGGCAGCGGGGAGGCAGAAAGCTCTGTCCTCCTGGGTCTGAGACTTGGCCTCCCTGTCTATGCAATGAGACAGATTTCCTCGGCCAGTTCAAGCACCGGTTCTAGGGCTGGAAAGAGATTGGACCAAGCAGCCTAGAGTCTTTCAGGCTACAGATGAATAATCTTTTAGATCAAGCTCATTAAATGACAGGAAGGAGTATTGATCCCCGACTCTGGCTCCAGACCCCCACGTTGGAATCCTGCCTCCACCGTTCACTCAGGACAGTATCTCGGACGAGGCCTCCAACCTCTCTGTGACAGCCTCAGTTTCCTCAGCTAGAAAACGGGAGCCTAGCTGCAACCAGGTGTTAACACGGAAGTACTAGGATCTCAGTCGTGACAGAGGCCCCAGGAAAATGAACACCCCACTCCAAAAGTAAAACAGGAGATCACCACACAAGCATTGTGGGAAGACCTCCCCGACATCGAGAAAGTGAAGAGACAGGGGCTCAGTCGGTGAAGCGTCCAACTTCGGCTCAGGTCATGATCTCACCGTTTGTGAGTTCGAGCCCTGCGTTGGGCTCTGTGCTGATGGCTCGGAGCCTGGAGCCTGCTTCGGATTCTGCGTCTCCCTCTCTCTCTGCCCCTCCCCCACTCTCTCCATCTCCCCCTCTGTCTCTCTCAAATATAAATAAACATTAAAAAAGGACAAAAAAATAAAATATCCCAAAAGTGGACACAAAGAAAATACTCATCGACTGAGGTATGTAGAAGCAAGATGTGGCCTGGGCATAAACGGAGTATCCTCTGCAATAAAAGTAAAGCAATGACACCGATACAACGTAGATGAACCCTGAAAATATTACGCTGAGTGAAAGAAGGCCACGTGCTGTGTAATTCCATTTCCAGGAAAATACGCAGAACAGACAGAGCTATAGAGACAGAAAGGAGATGAGGGCTGGGGAGAGAGGGGGTGACTGCCGATGGCAGGGGGTGACGCAAACATCCCAGGGTTAGATTAGGGCGATGGCTGTGCAACCCCAAATATGCTAAAACCCACTGGCCTGCCCACTTGGAACAGGTGAAGTCCCGGTATTAAGTTAGATCCGTTAATACAATCTTAGTATCTTACATTAGAAATATATTAGCTGTCGTCCTTCTATGAGAGAGAAAGAAGGCTGAAAACCGTTCTGTGGCTCCGAACCACCTCACACGCATACATTTCAAGGGAAAAAAGGATCAGGAAGCGGGAGATTGCAAGAGGAATTTTGGAGAGTGTTGTTTTGCTGTTAGGGGCTTTTCCCTCGTTTCGGTGAGTCTTCCGGAGCACAGAAAATGTGAGAGACAGAGCCTGGCTCGGGCCGAAAGTCTGAAGGAAGAGAGGCAGGCTGGGGAACAGACAGAGGGGCTGCCTTGGCCACCCCCATCCCAGGCTTGGCAGAGGCCAACAGCACTTAAGGGCTCCCGTGGGCCCACGGGAAGGAGGGCCAGCCCGGGGATGGGGGCTCAGCTGCGGTCAGAGAGGGCCACCTGTTGGGCTGAACTGACATCGGCAGCAGGAGGAGGCTGCAGGGACAAGAGACACGTGGGCCCAGAAGGGTTGGGAGAGTCTGACAGAGCTGTAATTGCCCAACTGAAGGAAACAGAGGGAGTGACTTATGGGGAGTTCAACAGGGGCCCCAAAACACCCACAAAAGCACTGCAGGAGAGAAACAGCGTCCGACGCCTCCAGAATCTTCCATCGGCAAAGAGCTCAGGAGTCGTCATCCATGCCTGTCTCTACACAGAGAGTGCCAGCGCAGCCTCGCAGCGGTGCCGGGGGGGGGGGGGCAGGAACGCCTTCCTGATTCCTTCCCTCCTTTCCTCTCTTCCCATAAGTCAGGAAAACAGAGGAGAAACCCCCATGCAGCTGGGGCCCCCACGCAGCTGGCGCCAGGCGAGAGCCAACGAGGGGGAAGAGCTGGCTGCCTGAGGCCAGTCCACTGCTGCCGGGCACAGTTAGGACTGACCAGAGGGCCTTTCATTCCATGAAAGTGGCCAGAACAGGTACAGGGCTGGCCCTAATACCATTGGGGGCAGGGAAAGCCTAGGACAGATTGAATGGCCGTGACATCCAAGGAGGCTCTATAACCGCACTCTACAAGTTCCGTACAGTAGTCCCAGAACGGCAGGTACTACTGGAGCAGTAACCAAGAGAACACGGAACTGGTGGTGCCTGGCTCAGGGCAGGTACCAAGGCTATCTCACCTAGCCATTGGCACTGGCATCGTTATCATCGTTTAGGGATATAGAGCTGAAGTCCGATTTGAAACCCACCCTCCTCAATTCACTGATAAGGGAGCTGAGAACCAGAGAGGAGAAGTAACTTTTCCAAAGTCACACAGCAAGCTGGTATCAGAGGCAAGCCTCCTGATTCCCAAGAGTGGGGATCCTAGGACAGAGCGAGTTACAGATGGTTCCCAGAGAGTAGAGGGGCCAGAGGGATGTGGAAATTTTCTCAAGAAGAGAGGGTGTGTATATATTCAAAATCACCTCTCTACCTTCTCTCCTCCGGTACTTTAATAATAACAATAATAATAGTAACAGACCCAAATTACCGCCAGCATAGTACATACCAGGCACTCTATATTTCACCTTTCACATATATTACCTCATTGGATCTTAACAACAATCCCACAAGGAAAGTACTGTTATTGTACCCATTTTATAGATAAGACATTTGGGTCTCGAAGAAGTGAAGCGTCTTGACCAAGGAACAATATAAACAACAGAGCTTAGAACCAGATCTTCTGATTCTAGATTCCACAGACTTAATCCCTATAGTAGGTATTAATCTGTTCAACATTACTTCCACTTTCCATCTTCCATGCACCATTTCTCTGACCCCTTTGAAGTTAGGCTTGGGTGTGTGACTTGCTTTGGCCAGTGAAATGTCAGCAGAAGGAATGTGTGTCATGTCCAGGCAGAAGCAGCGTAGATATCACAGTGTCCGCTACCCACTGGTACAGCAATGATGGAAACATCTGTGGGACGAAGCCACCAGCCTGCAGTAAATAAGATGAACAGAAACTCCTTGCCAACCCACACTGGACATGCAGTGTGGGAAAGAAATATGCTTTTGTTGGGCTAAGAATTTGGGGCTATTTGTTACCCAGCATAACCAAGCCTCTCCTGACTAATACAACCACCGCTGAGCTGCGCTGCTCCCCACTCCGAGTTCATGAGGCGGGAAGGTCTGAGAGGGAAGCTCAGTGGGTCCATCTTAGCTCCTCACACAAGTCACAGAAAGAAACAACGATTGAGCTCAAAGAAACAGAAAGAACCACTTCTCCAATCCCTTCATTTTAAAGGAAATAAGGGAGAGCTAAAGAAAAGGAGTTACGAAGGGCACCCAGAACACAAATCTCCTGCCTCCCACGCCAATGTCTACCCAGGTCTGTCTGTTTCTCTCTCTCCATGTCTCTTGCGTGTTTTCTCTCTCCTTCTCACTCTCTGTTTGCTGTGTCTCCCTCTCTCCCACTTTCTTCTCTCTCAAAAAAAAAAAAAAAAAAATCAGGGAATTCTTGGATAAGCCCAGTTCATGCGAAGTCACCACAGACCAGGGACTCCTGGCCGTCATGAGGGAGGCTCTTTCCCAGCGCAGACAACAGAGCTTGAGGAGACGCTGGGCGTCCTACGGAGCTGGAGGTTCTCCCTTGAGGAAGGGAGTGCCTCTCTTCACAGGTCCTCAGAGGGCTGAGACACTTGGGCACAAAACCACACCCCCACCACCCCTGACTCTCGGGGGACTGCCCACAGAAACAAAAGAGGGACTGACGGGCACCAAGGAGGAGCAACCCAGAAGAGGGGTGGTCACCAGTCCCCCTTGCCATCTGCAGCCAGGCCAGGCCTGTCGTGGTCTCCATTTTTCTTGTGGCCCTGAGCAATCTGCTACCTTGCCCAGCACGCACCCCTATTACCCGATACCCTCTTAAGTCGTGAGAGATTCTAAACAACTCAATGTCCGAGGGGGGGCGGGAAACAGTAGACCTAAATGGGGAGAGTGAGGCATCTCAGGCCTGGCCAACTCTGGGCTTCTTGGAGGTGGAGGGCAGCCCACAGCTCGTGGTATGGAACTCGCTTCCGAGAAGGCTCGCCCTGGAACACTCCGGAGGAATTTGGAGACTGCTCTGTGCAGCATAGGCAAAAATACAGCCCCACTCCCACCCACAGGGAGCCGGGAGCCGGGCATGGGGCTTCAGGACTCAGGCCAAACAGCTAATGGGGCTTCTGGAGGCTGTGAAGCGTGGTGTCAGCCAGAGCGCTGAGCTGGCAGGTTTCAGACCAAAGCAGAGAAAGACAGAGACGGCCTGCAAGAAGGAGGCTGGCGGGGGGCTGGGCCACTCTCCCCCTCCAGCCCCTGGACCCTCTCGCCCTCCCCACTCAGGACCAAGGCTCCAGGCATCTGACTAGAGGCCACCCATAAAGCTCCTTCCTACGTGTTACAGGCTGAAGTGTTTCCTCCCCGAATTCTTATGTTTAAGCCCTAACCCCCAGAACCTCAGAGTGGCTGTATTTGGAGACAGCGCCTTTAAATAGGTAATTAAGTTCAAAAGAGGTCCTATGAGTGGGCCCGAATCCAAGCCGACTGGTGTCCTTATAAAGAAGAGGACAGGGCACAGACACACACAGAGGGAAGACCGCGTGAAGACAGAGGGAGAAGACAGCTTTCCACGAGCTCGGGAGGAACCGACGCTGTTGACGCCCTGTCCTCAGGCTTCCGGCCTCCAGAACTGCAAAAACATAGATGTCTGTTGTTTAAGCCGCACAGTCTGTGGTGTTTCATGGCGAGCGCCCGAGCAGACACGGATGTCATGTTCACCAGAGGGAGCCGCTCCCAGCGTAAGGGGTCCTGGGGACGGAAGGGGTTCCCCGCTCCCCAGCCACATGTCCCACCTTGATCTTAAGATGTTGATATTAAGCTTCCATTTGATTCTTCTTTTTACCACTTCCCCTTCCTTCCGGCCGAAGTCCAGGGGAGCTGCACTGGTCCCTGAGCGTCCACAGTCCCCGCGACCTCGGTCCACCACACAGAGGCAACTCTCTCTTTTCCCTCGATTTCTGGACTCCTCCAAAGTGACATGGCTTCCCTGGGTGGCAGGGAGCTCTCTGCCATCTAAAGGTGTGAGAAGTTCGGGGCGCTTGGGCGGCTCAGTCAGATAAGCGTCCGACTTCGCTCAACTCATGATCTCAAGGTTTGTGGGTTCAAACTCTGCGTCGGGCACTGTGCTGACAGCTCAGAGCCTGGATCCTGTTTCAGATTCTCCCTCTCTCTCTCTCTCTCTCTCTCTCAAAAATAAATAAATATTGAAAATTTTTAATAAAAAAATAATAGAGGTGTGAGAAGTGGGACAAGCACCAAGGACCGCCCTGAATTAGGAGGCGCGGGGCGCCGACTAAGCTGAGCTCCAAGGGAGGTGGGAAGGGACTGAGTCAGACCCCTGGATTAAAATATCAACCCTGTGTCCTAGCTCATGACGCCCCGTGACACGACCTCATTGACGTGGTCCTCGGAGCAACAGGGTCGGGACAGCAGGACCTGAGTTCACGCAGATGGGGGCTCCACGCGTGAGGATTTTCTCCCCCTCTGGAAGGTCCCCGCCCCTCTCTAGCCTCAGTTTCCTCCCTGTGGCTGCGGAGAATCAGATAGGCTCCCTGACTGGCCTGGGCCACCCCGGCCCTGGGAGGTCGGCCTACGGAGAACAGAATCCCATGGATTTTCCTCCCTCATTTTGTTTCTGAGATAGATCAGCGATGTCTTGAGGGAGAGGAAAGTTGAACTGGGAACCGGTGGGAGGAAGTGAGGGGTGCCGGCCCCGAGGAAGGGGCTAAACACAGAGCAGGTCCCTTCACGGAGAGTCAAGTCAGGGTCTCCTGCCAGAGCAGGAGGAGCAGGGGGAGCAGGGCTGACCACCTTCACCGCAGGGAGGGGGCGAGCGACAGCCCAGGCCAGAGATCATCTCTCTCTGTTCCCCAGCGCCTGGCTCAGTGCCCCCTGCCTTCCCCCCTGAGCCACTTGGGGGGCTCCAGAGGGACTGGCCTGGCCTTCCCTATCCCCGCCCTCACCGGGCCTGAAATAGAAGGGGCCTGCCGCTTCCAGAAACGGCCTCTCTCACCTTGGACATGCTGCCCTCTACCTATTTTGAGAGGCCGCCCTCACCAAAGGCATTCATTCCAGTGAGAGCAGCTCCCCAGCCTCCTGGAGGGCAGGGTAGGGGGATGTGCCTCAGCTCTTCTCTGCATGGAAGTCCTGCTAAGCACCTGCCGGGGGGCCCAACGGTCCCCCGGGTGCTGCACCCCAGGTACCACTGTATCCAATCCCTCCCTCGTCCCGAGAGTCAGGACAGAGCTCATCTGGTCTGCCCAGGGTGAGAGGTGGGGACGGAGGGAGCAGATTCACCCAAGCTCGGTGGCAACCCGGGGAGTGCCACGGGACCTGGCACCCGGAATATGGGCATCTGTGCTTACCAGAGCGGCACAGTGGTTGGCGCTGAGTTCCACGCCCAGATCTGCTCTTTACTAGCAAGGCAAGCCTAGGCGGCTTACCGAACCCCTCTGTGCCCCGGTTTCCCTACCCAGGCGCAATTACAGTGCCGTTTCACAGGGCGGCTGTGAGCATCACATGAAATGGTCACTATCAAGGGCTGGGCACCATAACTGGCACATGGCAAAACCAGAGCGGGCTCCCAAGGCCAAGGGGCCTTCCCCCTTAGCCTCGTCTGCAGAAGTCTCAGATGCTGGCCACAGTCACTACTGACCTGTCAGAGACGCGTGAGGAGACACAACAGGCAGCCTCCGAAGCTCCTACTCCCCAAAAGGTGCTCAAAATGGTTTGACAGCAGAGCAGGCCAAGGCCCTGAGAGGATGGGTGTCTTGCCAATGGATTTGAACCCGGATAGTTTGGCTCCAGAGGCCATGTTCTGAACCCTTACACTAAACTGCCTTTCATGAAAGTGGCTACAATAAGCCAGTGGCACAGGTCCTTTTACGATCCCAAGTCTGTAGACGAAGAAACGAAGACCATAGGAAGGCTACGTAATTCGACCAAGGGCATGCAGCTCCGGAGGGGAGACCTGGGACCTGGCCCGGACCTGGACGGTCAGGCCTGAAGCACACAGGCTCACCCACCCTACTGCAGCACCTGGGCTTTGCCTGCCGCTCCGGGTCCGCGACTTCCTCAGAGACAGGCAGAGCCACTTGGTATCACATCACCCCATGCCCCCAGCCCGAGGACCACTCCAAGGGACACCCAGCCACCTCCCAGGCTCCAGCTTGAGCCATCTCCTGGACACCCCAGAGTCTTGGGGGTTACGTGTGCTTACCCCAGCTAGTACATAGGGAAACTGAGGCACGGGGACTTGCCCACAGCTAGGGAGACAGGCCCAGGCCTCCTACTTTGCTCTCTTGATCAAGAAAATTAGCCAGAAGAAAATGCTTTTACCACTGGGGCCCCAGAATCTAGAACCTTCCAGGAGTGCCCCCAGTCAGGAAGAAAAGCAAGATAGGAATAATGATAACTACTGCCACCGCATGGCTGGTTCCGGCTGGCTTTGCTGTCCCCGTGGGGGCCGCGGTCCAGCAGCAGCGGGGAGCACACGGTTGGACAGGCAGGGCCTGCCCTGCCGACCAACCCCAACCATGTAGCTCCCGGACCAGGCCAACCATAATCAGGCCAGGGGAGAGGACAGCAGAACCTCGAGCTGCTTCCCCAGCCTTCCCTTCCCGCCCTCCAGGCACAGGGCCAGCCTCCAGACAGGAGCCCCTCTGTCCCTGCAGGATGAGCTGACCTTTAACTGGCCAAAAGGTCCCACTGGTTCCGTCCCCCTGCCTGGGGGAGCGGATGAGGAGAGAGGAGGGAGGCGAGGGGTGGAGGAGAGTCCGTGGCTCCCTCACCCTCTCCTTCCTCCCCTTTCCCGCCTCCCACTGCTGGGTCTCCCTCCGCGGGGCTGTCGGCCCCACGCCTTCCCTCGCAGCGACTGTGTCCCCACCCTGGCCTTGCACGGCCTCTCCTTCTTTCTCCTTAATTATCTTACCTTTTGTTTGCCTGGCACTTTACTAAATGTCTTTACATTTATCGCTGCATTGAACCCACACCAGGGAGAAAGACGGAGAGACGTTGAAAATACCTTCGAATTGCCAAGTGTTCTTGTTAAAAATGCAAACATCTCCAGAATGATGCACAATTAGGCTGGCAGCCGCTGGTACCTCAGAACTAATCGTGTCATCCTCCGCCTTCTCCCCAGCCGCTGGCACAGCAGATGGGGTGGGGCAATGGGGAGGGCGGGCTTTGGGCTGGGCCCCGGCCGGATGGGGGGATGGGGTGTCTGGGCCCCTGGGGGGAGCGAGGGGGCGGGAACTAAGGGGGGGCAAGAGGAGGAGCCATGGACTTGGCAGTGTTGCCTGTAAACACGCTCTCATCAAGCCCTGAGTTCTAGCCCCACCACTGCCCTCGTCCCACTCGCTCTGAAACCCATCACTCATTCCGCTATCTCCAAGGTCGGAGGCACGATCTTTTTTCAAGAAAAGACCTAAAAGAATTTCCGAGTGGACTCAACAAATCCAAACTCCTGGAGAAGAAGGTGGGAGGAGGTGGGGGGTGGGGTGTAGAGGGTCAGGAGCAGATCGGGGGGCCCAGCAGGCCTGATCCCCCGAACCCGGCTTTGCCACAGGGCCCAGAGTCCCCGAGATGGCACAGCCTCACCCTGGTACCAGCTGCAGCTGGGAGAAGCCCAGAGGCTGGGAGCTGGTGTCCTCGAAAGGACATATCCTGGGCCATGGGGGTAAATCCAGGGGTCTCAGTTATCCCCAAATGAAAACGGGGGAATGGGCCAACAGTCCTGAGGATGCTTCCAGTTCTGCATGCTTGCAGTCCCAAGACCCAGTCAGAAAAGCAAGTCTAAACCAATCCCCAGACAGGCGTCTGAAGAGCTCCTGGGCTCCAAGCATGGAGGCCGCATCCGCATCTAATCTCGCATATTCAAGTGAACCACACAAACAAATGCAACCCATATATAACTCTCGAGGACTGAACTGAGCGGCAGTTGACCGTCTGACATAATGTTAGGTTTTGTCGCTAAATTAAACATGCATTAATTTCGACTGCAGCTTACTTTTCACATTTTGGAGCCTATTGGTTTCATTTCCAGCCCTCCAACGTTTTCGTTGGCTGTTGATGAAAGCTTGGAGGTCCTGCGTGCTGTGTCTACGTTCCTAGCGCTCCGACCCCGGGGAACTCAGGCAGCCAGCCTGGAGAACTCTAACAGCAGGTTGAAAAGAAATCTAACAAATGCAGTGTTTGTGGCACAGGAGTGATCTCAAGCTCCACTCAAGGTCACCTCGGAGGAGGAGCCCTCCCAGGCCACTCCAGCTCTCTAGAATCGCCTCCCCCCTCCTCCCCCCCCCCCCCGCCCCCGCCAGTCTCAGAGCACTCGCTGCTCACCATAGATGGGACTCATTTAGCAACGGGGCGGTACACCCTGGTGTGGCTGTTTGGCTGCATTCTTTAGCTCTGTCTTCATTATCTATGCTCGGTCCTCTCTCCCACCACCGAACCGTGAGCTCTCCAAGGTGCCTGTACCTCTCCTCTGCCTCCTCTTTGAACCCAGTATGGCGTTCACGGCCAACCAAGAGAGCCAAGACCACGTGAGCAGAGGCAGTGCTGTTCGGAGAGGAGCTAGAAGCCACTGCTATCACCTACCCTCCATGCCGTCCTCTCGATGCCCATTGAAGTTGTCATAGGAATCCCAGCGGATGAGGGGGTCCGAGGTGTTATAGTCCACGGACACGCTCGGCCCATTCTCCAGGTGTTCCATGCCTGAAAGGAATGGGGTGGGAGGGCAATGAGGAGAAAGAGAAAAAACAAATCAGCAGCTGGAAAAACAGAGGAAGTCAATAGCTTCCCCAGGGATGCTCCCTGAGGGACTTCTCATTTTCTTAACCATAGCGGGTGGGACCAGTGGCTTAAATTGGACAGAGAACCCAGGAGTCTGGTTTCTTGCATTCTTGAAAAGGCTCACACCAGGTCATAGGGGTAAATCAGGACGGAACACTGAGGAATGAAGGTCCCCCCCCCCGCCCGCCTTCCCGGGGAGAAAGCTAGAGGGCCCTCTGGCTGGGTGTCTGCCTCTTCCTTTTCTGTGGGCCCCTCGGGTAGTGCCAGGGGGCCAGAAAGTCTACCCCTAGAGTCAAGGGGAGTGTGGAAGAGGCTCGTGATGAGCAGCATGGGGTCAAGGACATCAGGGAAATCACAGCCGTGACGCTGAGAAGACACGAGGTCATTCTAGCCATCCCCCTGCCTCCCATTTAAGATGCCCTCCACTTCAGGCAGAAATCAAGGGGAGAAGCAGTCTCTCCCACACATCCACAGAAAGGTGAACACCACACAAGCCCCCAAGTCCTGCTTCCCAGGGCAAGTCCCTCTCCTGACCGGGCAGTCCTTTCTAGAATCTACCCAGAATCCTGCTGTCTGTAACCTAATTTCGTCTCGCCCTCATTCTGTTCTCAAATAGGATGGAGAACAACTGGCCTCCACATATAACCAGTCTAAAGGCTTAATGGCTATTATTAAAGTGGCCTTCTCATCTTCAGGTTGAACCACCTCAGTCCTCAGAAATACTTCTCGTCCATCTAGCTCCCCGAACGTCCCCTCAGCCACTCCCTCCATCCACGATAGCCCTTGATCTCTGAATATAATGGGATGATGACCTAATGCGACCAGAACAGTCTCCCCAGCCCAGCACCTCTTGGTTGGCTTTTTTTATTTTTATTCTCCAAAGATGAAGTCATCGGTTCATGTTTAGCTGAGGGTCCACTCTGACACCCAGATCCTTTACTGCTCGCCTGCCTTGCAACCACAGTCACTTGACAAAGGCAGAGCAGATCAGGGGGAGAAAGGTCGGAGCGGAGAGAGGACAGGTTAGCATGGAAGTAAGGGCATGGAAAACTGAATTCCAACAAGCCAATACCTTGAATTTTCTCGGGCCCATAAGAAAATACGAATTCCACTTTGCCGTATTCTGGAAATCGGTCATCTGAAAAGGGAGAAGGAAAGACAACAAAGGGCAATTCATTCCCAAAAAGGACTCAAATTTGGTCTTTTTAGAGATGATTCACGCAAGGTGCATACACAGGGTTGATAATACCACATACATATGTAACTAAATGAGCCTCTTTAGCCCTAGTCCTACTTGCCCGAGGTAACCATGGCCAACCATTTCTATTTCTTGTTCCCCTAGCAGTTACCTCCAAGACCCTAAATAATAGACAGTATTTTTATGGCACTGTTTCTAGATATACCAATTTCAAGTAATTGCCCCTGATTCGCCACTGTGAAGATGATTCATTCGGCCCACTAATATCACTCCTACTCCCCTCTCATTAAATCAATTATTACTATCACTATTGCTATTATTATTATTTATTCCGATTGCCTTTGAAACTTGAAATCCTAAACTAAACCTCTATTTATTGATCTGTCCATTTTCAACGGTGTCTCCTGACCCCCTCCAGGTCAGGAGGAGAAAATTTGCTCCACCCCCATTCCGCTGCCTCTACCAACTCCACCTTTAGGTTATCATTCCTTTAATTTTCCTTGCTAAGACTGCTAATAACATTTACACTCTGTTCTGTAATTATAATGGCATCCTCTGCTTTTGCCTTCCTGGCTTCAGTACAGAGGCTGCTCATCACAGAAATATCCCTCTACTGCACGAGCCAGACTCTACTGGGGAAGTCAGGTTCCTCCTCCCCCGAGCCCCAGCCCTGCTCTCTGCCCTTGGCCTGAGCCCAATCTGCACACAGATCACCATCCACTGCTCGTGGGAAGCAAAGTTATAGTAGGCATGGGGACCACTCCCCGGGGCACCCATCATGCCAGTGTGTGTCTCCATCACTGCAGGCGTCCCTTCAGAGTATCACACTTGGGTGTCTCTATCTCCCATGGGACCGTGAGTTCCCTGAGGGTAGGGCCTGACTTCTTTCTCTTTGTATCCCCAGGGTCTAGCACATGCCTGGCACATGTAGACACACAATGATTCTTGGTGGATATGTGGATGGATGAGGGATACACAGACGGATAGATGAATAGATGGATGGACCTGGATGAGTGAGTAGATGTATGGGCAGGTGGATGGATGGATGGATGGATAGATGGATGGATGGATGGATGGATGGATGGACAAATGGATAGATAGATGGATTTGGATGGGTGGGTGGGTGGATGGATGGGTGGGTGGATGGGTAGATTTGGATGGATAGTTAGATGGATGGATGGATTTGGATGGATGGATGAGGATGAATGGGTGGATAGATGGGTGAATGGTTGGATGGATGGGTGGATGAATGAATAGATAGATGGACTTGGAAGGGTATCAAGGGAATACTTGATAGATGGATGGTTGGATGGATGGATGGATTTGGAAGAGTAGGTAGATAGATGGATGGATGGATTTGGATAAGTAGGTAGATGCATGGGTGGATGGGCGGATGACTGAATGAATGGGTGAATGGATGTGGATATGACCCAGGTCTCAATGTGATATAGACAAAACCTCAAATATATAAGGAAAGGAGACACCTCCCTAACCAACTCCCCTTCCCTCAGAAAATGGCTGTCATAGCTCCCCTTTAATTGCTCTTCTACCCTGTGGTATAATTATTCCTTGCTAGGTCTGTCCCTCTACTCAATGAGCCCACCTTTGAAGGCATCATCAAGGTCTTCCTTCCCAAAAACAACCCCCAGGTCATGGATGGCACAGGTGTGGAACTGCACACGGAAGATGACATCTCGGGCTGGGCTCCGAAACTTCTTGTGGTAGCACTTCAGCTGGGTGGGAAAGAGAGCAGAGCCCATCAGGCGACCGAGGATGGGAAATCAGGTCTCAGGGAGCCTCCTTTTTAGGGCCATGACTGAGACCCCAGGGCTCACCCGAACCCAGTGAGAGAGAGGTCACCAATATCAAATAGGATCTCAGAGTTATCTGGGGAAACTTCTAGAAAGCAGAACGTTAGAGGCTACTCTTGCCCTATAGGGACAAAATTGTCCTCCCAAGTTCCTGCATACAGAATGGAAAAAATAGGAGTGAATTTAAATTACAGGAGGAAGTTAGAATTGAAGGAGTCCTTGTCACCACAGGAAGCCAGCTCACATAGACAGATATTTCCCTGGAGATATTCCAGAACAAGAGACAAGGGCAGGAGAAGTGACGTCCAACTCTGAGGCAGGGGAATGCGCAAGGACTACTGGGGGCTGACAGCCTCTGAAGGAGCCCTGAGATCCTACGGCCCCAAGGCTGGTGGCCCGTGAGGAGGGATGATCTTGTCTGGAGAGGCAGGAGGGGAGCAGGAAGGAGAAAAAATAAACAGAGAGGAGAGGGCTTGAGACAGAGGGGCGGGACTCACCAAGATGTCTCCCTTCAAGAGCAGGCCGGGCTCAATGGTGATGCAGATGCTGGTCTGGCTGTCTCCTTGGACATTGCTACGAGAGAGAGGTGAGCGGAGAGAAAGAGAGCTGGTGAGGGGGCGGGCAGCACGCTTGTTCCCTACTTACCCCTGCCAGAGGGCTCCTGGGAAGGCTCACTGCCTGTCCCTCAGCCCTGTGCTAGACAAGGTCCTGGCCCATCCCCCCACATCCTTGTCCCTGGTCCTCGGCCTCAGGCCTCGGGCACCCCTGGCCTCTCATTCCCATGGAATACCTACTAGATGCCAGATGTGTAGACAGGCTGCATGGCCTGGTAGATCCGGAGAAATGGCCGACACCCTGTAAGAGAGGGTGATGTTAGCTAAGACAGTGAGGATAGTGCAGGGGTGGGGGACAGGGTGAAGGAAGGAAGGGCTAGGGAGAGAAGAAGTAGAAGGGGAAGAAGGAAAAAGAAGAAGGAGAAATGGAAAGAGAAAGGAGGAAGGAATACTAACTTTTCACTTGAGAGGCATTTTTAAGTTTATAAAAAACACGGCCACATCCGACATCATGTGCCAACAGGCTCTGCCAGTATCTGACCCATGAATAGACTGAGGCTCAAAGTAAGTTCAGGAAGTCATGCAGCCGAGACGCCAATCTAAGCATACATTTCTACCCTCCCCCCGCCCCCAGGCCGCCTCTTAAGAAAAGAAGATGGGAGACAGGAGGGGAGGGGAGCCAGAGGGCTCAGACAGGTACCTCCTTTAGACTCGAAGTTGGGGATGCCATGCATGATCACGTGGTGCAGAAACAAGGGCTTGTTGTTCATTTTGATGGAGCCAGAGAGCAGGCCACTGAAGTAGTGCACGTACCTGGGGCAGGGAGAGTGGCGACCTCAGTCAGGAGGCCTGCCCTAGAGCAGAGCTATCCTGGTCTCTTTTCTGGACCCACCCAGCTCCCCACCACCACCACCCTCCTAGACCTCCTGGAGGCTGGGGTCTCCTCCCCAACACAGTCCTTTCTTGCTGCCTGGAGCCCCAGGCAGAGAGGACAAGCAGGTACCACTCAACCAGGAGCAGAGTCCAGCCAATACTTCGCCTTAGGGTTCTCTGGCGCCCCCTGGTGGTCAAGGTGAACATCTCTTTCGAGCTTCACTCCCAGCCCCAAAATCAGCTGGACCAAAATTCTCCCCCCTACATCCCTGCTAGGCATCGTGTAGCTGCTCACCACTGCACAAGGTAGGCTGGTCAACCAGCCTTAAACCCAACACCCTTAAACCTAGCTTAAACCGAGCTTATGCTTATAACCACAGGCCCCAGTTCTGCCCCCACGGACGCCTTAGCCACATGACAGTCAGGCAAACTGTAAGAGCTTAACAGTTACAGTCCTTCACTTTTCTACATCACGCTGAAGTGTATGAAATCCCTCTATATCTGGCATTGAAAGACGTCTAACATCTACTATGTATTCCTATCCCTAGGGTCAACATTCCCCAATGCCTTTTGGAACTTGTTGGAAGAATGCAAGAATTAACCCATCTCCACTCCTTCTAGAAGAGAAGGGACATTAGGTCCAGAAAGAGTTGCCGACACATAGTCAGAACACACAAAGCCGGGGGTGGGTGGGGAGAGACGGAATGCTGTCTGAACTTCAGTGCACCTGCCGGAAAGAGAGGCCTGTCCTTTGGCTGTGGACTGGTCGGTGCGTCTTCCTTTTCTGAATGGCAAGCTGGGTCAGCTACACCAATCACAGTGAATTCTGAGACTCCATGAGAGGCGAGGGGACTCCATGAGAGGCTGGTGGACCCAGCACCCACATGACCGTGACAATGGTCCCCTCCTATCTCTTGGCTCCTTGGCCCACCTCCAGGTCTGTGGGCCTCTGTCCCTGGGCCTGGGGTGGCGGCGGGGGCCACCTCAGACTTACTCAAGCGAGATAATCTGATGGGCAGCACCGGTTCCTATTCAGCCCCCCTGCCCAGCCCCCAGCCCCACTACTCAAACGGAAACCTGGAATGGCGGTTCTTATCAGATCACTCGATCGTGCCAACAGGATGTGTCTGTGTGCTGGGGACAATGAGCCCGGGGGTTGGGGTGACGATGAATGGTGGAGTTGCAGGCAAAGCCCCTCCCTCCCTCTCTCTGCGCCCTCCTCTCCTCCAACTGCTCCAGTCCCTACAAACAACACTGCCCAGAAGGCGGGAAAGTGGCAACAAATCTATAATGAGGCCAACGGCTGCACGTTCACACATGGGCACGGACAGACTCACCCACCCATAAGCAGATGTGGCTGCAGATATAAGCTGAGGGCAGACAGATAATGTAAACACACACCCCATTGCATGCTGTGTAAGCATGCGCCGTGCGCTGCGGAGATCCCGTACGCTCCTACTGCTGAGAGGTAACCCCGACCCCGCGCTCCAGGCGTCCAGCTGCAGGGACAGCTGCTCCGCCCACTCTCTCCAAGCCACACTGCGCCATCGTGACATCATGCTCCTCTATTTGTCCCCCTTATCCCTCAAAGTCAGACTCGTGACCAAGGCCACCAGCCATATATAGAAAGCAGGGACTGACGAGCGGGTACTTGAATGACCGTTCTTTCCTCCCTGGGAAGATTCTCATTGATCCACAGCTGCTGCGTCTGGCAGCCCAGCCAGAATTTTCTGGACATAAAGACATCCTGTTTCTGACGGCTGACCCAGAGCCTGGCTCCTGGGTGTCCTGTGCCAGCTGTAAGACATCCGGCAGTTTGAGGACTCACTTCTGCTTGAGCTTCCCACTACAATGGGAGAAATAGCCCCCAGTGGGGCCGGCACCCTTCCAACAAGGCAAGAAAGATGGGGATGACAGGGAATAGGATGGGGAACCCCTGCATGGAAAGGCAAGGGGGTCCTGCTTGCCCGGTCAGTGTTCTGAGGGGCTAGAAAAGTCAGCGGGATGCTCTGGCCTCTGGGCCAGCGTACTTGCTGTTCCCCCTGCATGGTCACCCCAGCCCTGCCCTCAGATGCTTCCATCTTCCTCTCAGAGCTTGCCACACAGCGTGTCACCTTCTGCCCTGTGTCATCATACGGTAGCTCATTGTTATTTAGGGTTGGCCTCAAATCCACCACTTCTGACAGGTGTTCCCTGACCCCCTTCATTAAAGAGCCCCAATCTCCCCCACCAGGTCTATCCGCCCTGTTCTCTTTCCTTCCTAGCACTAACCACTACCTGGAATCGTCTTGTTGGTCTATCTTCTTGTGCAATGTCCATCTCTCTCAATGGAATATCAGCGCACTGCGGGCAAAGCCCTTTGTCCTGGTCAACTAGATATCCCCAGCACTTGGAACGTAGTAGAGCACATAAAACTTGTCCAATGACTCGGATCCTCTCTGCCCTGCTTCCTCCCTGGGCTGCTGTGGATTCAATGAGACCACGTGCTTGAGAGCCCTTGGTAAAATCTTTAAAGCTCTCCCAGCAGAAGGTGACCCTTACGGTGAGAATCTGTGACCTTTCCAGGGCAGGTGGCAATGAGGCCAGCCTCCCACAGGCCCCCCCAAGCACAGAAGCAGTCCCGCTGCCAGGACCAACGTGGCATTTCCTTCTTATACAAGCTGCCTTCTTGCACCCAGACCAGTGCATCCCCCGCCGGGGGCCCCATTGCTCTTCAGCACTGGTTTCAGGAGTCAGCAGCAGCCATGCCCATCTGTGGGCACACACAGCTGCCCACCGGCTCACCCGTGTCCCTGAGCTTACAGCACTCCACGCTGGCACTCAGCTTAATATGCGTGCACAGTACACCCCCACCTAGGCACGGCTGTTCCACCCCCTGTGGGTGCATGAGGCTAGCCCCCAAGAGAGCACGCGCACACCTACACACACACGTGCATGCACTGCAGCGAGCCCTGGAGACCCACCTTCTCTGGGATGGCTGACCAATGGGCACAATCTTATCCTCATAGAATCGCTTCATTGCAAACCGGTCCAGGGCCTGATCGGCGCTGCGGAGAGAGACAGGTGGTCAGGGGAGCCAACTCCCTTGTCTCCCCGCCCCTGTCCCCCAGACCTGTAGAGCCCTCCTGCCATCCTGCGCTGAGAAGCTTTCAGGAAAAGAGTGCCCCAGCACCCCTGCACCCTGTATGCTGCAGGACTCAGCACGGGGGCTTTGGAGCCAGACAGCCTGGGTTCCCATAATAAATCCGCCATTTAGTTATTGGCCCTGTGCCTTGAGGCAGGTGGCTTAATCTTTCTGAACCTGATTTTCCCCTCCTATCAAATGAGACTGACAAGTACCTTCCTCGAAGGTCATAATGGCAGTTAACTGACATAACATGTATAAAGAGCTTGGTACATGTCGGCACACAGTAGGTGCACAGTAAATGTTCACCATTACAGAAAGATTAGGCTGGATTGAGTTTCTTATAGCACAAAACCACCGTCTAAGCCCCCCATAGAACATTCTATCTGTCTGCAAAGAGATCATTTTGAAAAGAAGAGACAGATGATATAGCTCCTCCGTTCTTGACTCTCTAACATCTCACCCCAAATCCCAAATTCCTTATCAAGGCCCGCAAGGATGAGATAACTTCTAGATGGTTCTGCCAGACCCAGATCCGATCCGACATTTCTTTCTGACTTCCTCGCCGGCTCACTCAGGAAAAAAGAAGGCTGTTTTCCAAGGAAAAGTGGTCCCAAGAAGGCGGCTGGATGGGGTGTCCGGGATGGGCCTGCCTCCCTGGGCTGCTTCCACCAGTGCCCCCAGTAAAGGACTCTCCTTGCTCCTGCCCTCTTGTGCTGAGGCACAGCCACCTGCCTCAGAGCTGTGGGCAGATCCCTCTCCTTTCTGTGGGCTCCTCCTCCCACCCCGTACCCTGTCATTATTCTCCCAGCAAAGGAAGGGAGAGGCCATGGAGGGATGGTCAGAGGGGATTCCTGCTGCCAACACTCAGAGAATGAGAGGCTCTTACCTGGCAGAAATGTTGCTGTAGTGCATGTAAGCTGCGATGACCACACCTATCCTGCCTCGGTTTCCCTAAAAGAACGCCAAACATAAAGCCTTTATTTCGAAGGACAGCCCTGCTGCCCCAGAGCCCATCCAGAAGCCTGGAGAGGGGTGTGGTTCGAAGGAGGGAATGAGATGCAAGGGAGGGGAGCGGGAGCAGGTCGGGCTGCGTCTCAAGGAGAAGAAACGCGGTTAATCATCTACCACACTTGAGGGCCCCACAAGCTCGTAACCCCCATTTCTCAGGTGCCCCCGGAACAGGATCTACTATCCCCTGGAAAGGAGAATACACACGGACTTGCACGCTCGCAATCCAATGATACGAGCAGGCACATACGCTCATCTGCGGACACCTCTATGGATGTGTGCGTGTGCTCACATACGCACGCGTGCATACACACGCGCACACACACACGCACACACACACGCCCTGCAGCCCCTGCTCTGACCTTATTGTGTAGAACGACGACGTTGTGAGGGTCCGCATTGAGCCAAGTGTCCATGGCCTTGCAGACGCTACAGATCTTCTCCAGAGCTGGGGTGTGAAGGTCAGGCCAGCCAAATTCCAGTACCTGTGGTCAAAGCCATGAGTGAGAAGTGGTGGAAGCCAACCAGGGCAGCGGGGGCCACACATACACCACGCGCTGGCTCCAGGGCAGCAGCCACCGGCCCACCTCGCTTCCTGCCCTGCCCGACAACCCGGAGGGTGGACCAGAGGCCCCGGGCCCAAATGTCAGCTCTGACGCTGCCTTGCTATGGGGCCTCTGGCAAGTCATGGCCCGTGTCCCTGCCTCGGTTTCCTCATATGTGTGTAAGACAAAGGCTTGGAGGCGCCGACCCCAAGGTTCCTCCCACATGACTCTGACCTCAAAATGCGCCGGGGAATGCATTTCCCCCAAGCTCTCGTCCCACAGACAACCCCAAGGCCTGGCTCGGGGTCAAGGAGGGAAAGTGGAGAGGCCCCAGCCGTTCACAGCTCTTTGCCAGGCCCCGCAGCACAAGCCACTGATTTTTTCAGCCCAACCAAGAGAGGCTGAGAGGGGACAGAGGGCAGATCTGAATGGCTGTCTTCGGGCTCCTCAAAACTTTTCTTAACTCACAGGTCGTTAAACTAAAAGAGAACTCCTGCTTGGAAGAGCCGAGACAGCACATCTAATCCAGCCCATCTACTTTCAGAGGGGCAAACTGAGGCCCAGAGAACCGTCGCCTGCCCAGGGTCCACAGCAACAGGCACCAGAATCCGGGAGGCAGAACAGATACTCGGGCAAAGCCCGGCACTCCGCCCGCCGAGCGAGCAAGTGAAAACCAGCCATTGGCAGCTCCCAGCCAGTTTAAATCCAAACGCTTTTCAATAAGACTAAAACTCACGGCTCCAGCCTCACCCCAGAGATGCTATGTGGACGCCGGGGGCGGGGGGGGGAGAGACCTGGGCAGGAAATCGCTGCTTCAAGCTTTGCTGCCTGCAATTTGTACTACAGAAACCATAAATACAGTATTCTCCGTGTTCCAAATGGAAGCCGGCATGGAAACGGAATAGGCTTTGCGAACCGTCTCAGCCCTTCCCCCCGGATTCTGAAGGACCACAGGGAGAGGGAGCCTGGCTGTTCTCCTTCTCTTCCAGGCAGCGGGAAGCCCCCACCCCTAATCCGCATCAGCTCACCTTGGCGTGGAGCCTTGTGATGTCAGGTCTCCGCTCAGAGAGGTTGAAAAGCTAGAAGGAGAAAAGGGAAGTGATCATGAGATGGTGCTAGCTGGTGGTCTGTCTGTCCATCTCTCTCTCTCTCTCTCTCTCTCTCTCTCTCTCTCTCTCTCTCCTCTGCCCCCAACTGCCCAGGGAAAATTCTACCAATGCATAAGCTTACGATGGAGTCCCATCAGACCCACACATTGACCAACTATGGGTTCTCAGGATAAAAAGGCGAGAGGGGGCGCCTGGGGGGCTCAGCCAGTTAAGCATCTGACTTCGGCTGAGGTCATGATCTCGCGCCCTGCGTTGGGCCCTGTGCTGACAGCTCAGAGTCTGGAGCCTGCTTCAGATTCTGTGTCTCCCTCTCTCTCTGCCCTCCCCCACTTGCACTCTGTGTGTGTGTGTGTGTGTCTCTCTCTCTCAAAAATAAATAATAAAAACATTAACAAAAAAAATTCAAGACGAGAGAAAAATACATAGACATTCAGCCCCAACCCTCAGTGAGCAGACAAACACTCAATCTGACGATGAGAAGGGGACGCAGCCTGTCTCGGGTCGAACGTGCCACCTGTTCACACTGGACGGGACTCTGGTGGTGTTACATGGTTAAGTGTTTGGCCATCTCTGGTTTCCACGTCACATGTCAACTTTAGAACCTCATCCCCCTGAAAACGCAATAGCTCTGTGGTCAGAGACCCTCCCTTAGAGTTGTGCGAATCACCCTGAGCGGGGCCTCTCAGACCCTTGACACCTCTCTCCCAGCAGATGTCTTCCGACACCTAACCACGTCCCCTAAAACTCCCCCAATCCCTGGAACTCCTGCCTCCACCTCCACCTCACTGCCCGGGAAACTCGAAGAAAACTGTGCCGTCTCCTGCCGAGGAAAGCGGACCACACAGCCTGCAACGGGAAAGACGGAAGGGTAGCATGGCACTGAGACCCACAGAACCCTGGACTCCTGAAACTGGGGATGATCCCAGACGGCTTCCAGTCCATTCCTGGACCCCGTACCCACACACACTTCATTACGGTAATAATAGCTACCACTCGAGTGTCCCCAAGCTGCCAGCACAATGCTGAGGACTTTATACCCAGCAGCTGGCTTAGTTCTCTCAAAAACCATAAGAGGTGGGTGGTGCGTTTAGACCCATTTTACAGATGCAGAATCTGTGGTTTAGTGAGGCGACGGCGGCCAAGGTCAAGAGCAGAGCCAGCATGGAAACCCAGGACTCTCCGATGTCCGAAGCCGGGCTCTCAACACGGCTGATGGACAGGCGTCCAGTAGCTGGGTTCAGTAGCTCCCACCAAAATTCATATCCACCTGGAACTTCAGAATGTGACCTTATTTAGAAATAGGGCCTCTGCTGATGTAAGTAGTGAAGGATCTCAAGACGAGATCACCCTGGATTCAGGGCGGGTCCTAGGTCCGATGCTGGTGTCCTTACGAGACGAGAAGAGGACCCACAGAGAGGCCCAGGGAAGAAGGCAGGCCGTGTGAGGACAGAGGCAGAGACTGGCGAGATGCAGCGAGAAGCCAAGGTCACTAAGGATTGCTGGGAGGCACTGGAAACCAGGAAGGGGAATGGGAGGACCTCCCCAGAGCCTGCAGAGGGAGCACGGCCTGGTCGACACCTGGATTTGGAATTCCAGCCTCCAGAACCGTGAAAAAATTGTTGTTTCGAGACACCGAGTTTGTGGCATCTGTTACAGCAGCCCCTGGGACCTGACACACCACCTACACGGGCCTCTGCTCACACATCAGGGCGCCCCTAGAGGCTGCGTGGTCTGGTTGGCGGGTGCGGCCCAAATCCGCAGGCACCTCCTTGTAGAAGCCCTCCTCTGGGGCCAAGGTGAGGCCCAATCCCCCGTGCCAGCCCTCTGCCATGAGAGAAAAACGCCGCCGGGCCCCTCATCCACTTTCTGACGTGTTTCTCCTGGGCCAGGCTCTCCTCGCCATCCCTGTGACAGCAGCACGAGACCCCGTAAGATGCACTTCGTCACAACTCTGCCCTCAGACTTCTCGGAGGCATGGGCGGTGTGCCAGCTCTGCCGCCTCCTGACGCCGTGACCTCAGGCACACACCCCACCTCTCTGTGCTCCAGCAAAACCTGATTTCTAGCGCTGTCATGAAGTTAAATACGTGGGAAGCAGACAGAATGGGGCCTGCCTCATAGCAAGTGCTCAACAACACGAATTCTTGTTACGCTCTTCTCCTGGTCAACATGCACATACACGCACATGCACACACATGCCCATGTGGACACTCGTGCACACAGGCACGCGGGCACACGTGACTTGGTTCCAGATGCTGTGGACACACTGCTGGAGAGTGAGCGAAGACCCAGGCCGCGGGCTGGCCCAGGGCAGGTGGGCAGGGGCGCCAGCAGCGAGGTAAGCAGAAAGGACGGGGGGCTCCGAACCCCATCCTCACCAGGTAGCTGCCTCCATGTTTGGACTTGAGCATCTGGGCCACCTCTCGGAGGTTGCTTCGAAAGTTCTCCTCGTTGGCCGTGCTGGGGAAGGAGACGGCAATGATCCTCTCGGTGACGTACACCAGGTCCAGCTCGCAGCTGTCCTCCATGGCCCGGCTCACACTCATGTTTCTGGAGAGACAGAAGGCAGAAGGGGGTTCGGATCAGAACCCGGCTCCTCAGGGCAAGGTTTGGGGATCTGTACCCCTATACACCATCTGTGGCCCACAATTCTAACCCCAGAGGCTTGGCTGTTCCCTGACCCAGAGCCAAGGCCAGAGGCCTCCCCAGCAAGGCCAGTGCAGCCAGCAAGGCCAGCCTGGGAGCCCCGGAGAGAAGGGAGCTGGGCAGGAGCCGGCAAGGATCTCAGGCCATTTCAAAGCCAAACAGCGATGACAGCAACCCTAGGTGCCCATCAATCCTGTTGGCACTGCCTTCAACCAGTAATCCCAGAGGTCAAGGTCAGGACCAGAACCTGCCAGGAGCCCAGGATTCCAGCTCAGCTTCCCACGTGCTGTGGCCACCTGGTCTGGCAGAAGTCTTCAGAGGATCCTGGGACGGATCCGGAACAGGAAGGAGAGCAGAGGCTGGGAACTGAGCATTCTGCTGCCCTCGCCTTGCTCCCGGCCTGTGGGGGGCGGGGGGAGGCTTCTCAGGGAAAAGGGCAGCTCAGGTGACAAGCTCACCTGGGCTCCAGTAAGCCAGACCACGGCGCACATTCCAGCCCTCCCCGGCGGGGGGGGTGGGGGGGGGCAGGCCAGCTCCTGCCCTTTGTTCCCTGGCTCTCCCCCACCTCTGGCAGCTCCCGCCTGCCTACCAGGGCTATTTCTTGGCAGCGGCCTCCGTGATTTCTAAGAGGGTGCTGAGCCTCTGCTGCTGTGGTGGCAGGTGGCCACCTGAGCTCCAAAAAGAATGGGGAGCCCCCGGGCTAGGCACTGGGTGGGGGGAGGCGGAGGCTCACGCCTTTACACCTCATCCAGCTTCGGTTCCAGCAGGAGGGCCCAGAGTGGCCCTCGGGGACTTGACAGAAGGGGAAGCGGGTCTCAGGACACTGAAATCCCATTCTGAGGCCCACCTGTGGCTTCTGGGGGCACCTCACATCCTCCCTGTCACCATCCCTTCTTACCCTGTCACCAACCCCCTACTGTCTCACTTCCTCTTTCTATCCAAGGTGGGCGACACTCACATTTCCTTCTGAGAATCTTTCACTACAGCAGGGTCCAGGTGAGACTGGAGGGGCAGCAGAGAAATACCACCAGGTATTTCAAAGAAACAGGGCGGCACTGGCAGGACCCAGATGTCCTCCAGGGTTAACTCTGAACCCAACTGTGTATATGGGGCTTGGAGGTAGAAGGGCCAAGGGTGAGGTATGGCTTCTCCATGGTGACAAGGACAGGAGCCAAGTGGTACAGGGGCGAGTGGGCTGTGGTAAGGAGCCCAGTTTGAATTTGACCTCTGAGCCGGGCCATTTCTTGTCCCTAAGATAAGGTTCTCACTGCAGCCTTTGGGGGTGGGGATGGGGTCCAAGGCAGAACAATGCCACCGCCTGGACAACTTCAGCATCACACCTTGCACCCACCCACCTCGAGGTGGTTCTCAGCTATAAGGGAAGGAGAGGATTCTCAAGGGGCCGCTCAGGTCTGTGGGCAGCTGGCGGCACCTCGGCCACAACCCACTGGGAGCTTTAGCTGCACATCAGCCCTCTCTGGCTGAGGCTCCATTTTCCTGGAGCCTGATTCTCACTCATCTCAGGAGCCTTAGTGGTGGAGGTGAGGCAGAGAGGGAAGGGCCCAAGCCCAGAAAATCACAGAACCTGGACACAGGGAAAAGAGACTCTAGAGCAGCAGGGCACAGAGTCCTTGTGCCTCCCCCTCCCCCAGCCCCTGCCGGCCCAGCCAGATAGAGACCTTTCCTTTAATACAGGATCCTCCAACATCAAAACCCCCTGCCCACGAAGAGGACCTGGATCTAGCACAGACCTCGACGCCAGCCAGTCCCGGACACACACCCAAGCTTTGCCTCTTGTTGGCTGCGTGACCTTTAACAAATCACCGCACCTCCCTGAGACTCAGTTTCTCCATCTGCCAAACAGGAATGAAATACTTACCTTGCAGAGTTGTTGCGAGGACTAGGTGAGACCGTGCAGGGATATAAAAAACTCCAGCTCGAGGCCTGGCTTCGAGCTAGAACTCAAAACGTGACCATTTCCAGGAGTATGCGGCTACCCGCACCCTCTCTCTGTGGCTGGCGTGTCTGCCCATACTCCCTACCTGTGGCTTTATGACTTCGGTCTCAGGCACCCAAAGGCATGACTTGCTGGAAATACCTACAGTGACCTCACAGCGGCACCTCTACCCCTCGCCGCCCCCGCCCCCCAACAGCCCAGGCATACCTGATGGGCTGGGGAGGGGGCTGGACACTCGGGGTGACTCTGGTGGAGCCCTGAGACAGAGAAAAGAGAAGCGGCATTATGAAGGAGGCGGGCGGAGAGCTGTCCACGGGAGCAGTCGGGGCCGCGGACAAACACAGATGCGCTTCTTTCCCTGCCAACATTCCAGCCCGGGCACCCTAACGTCCAGGCAACACAGCAACCTAAAGCCAAAAGCAATCAATGCCGATTCCCTGTGAGTGTGCATGCGAGCCCCCAGAGGGCCCAGCTCCCCCGCCCCAGGGAAGGAAGAAATCCCAAATGCTGAGAAATGCCTGGGCTGGTGCCATCTGCACAGCTCAATCAAACAGTTACTAAATGGGTGGAAACACATTTCATCTTGATTCACTGCGTGTTGTAACAGTAACCCCCAGGGGAGACGGCCGGCCGACCGCAAGCATGATAGAAGGAAAGACTGGTGACAGCAGTCTCTGTCGGGCTCTGAACCTCTGCCCCCTGTCCACCATCATCCTGCACTCCTCCCCTTTAAAGTAGCAACAGAGCCGTTCAAGCAGAACTTGTGGGTTGAGAGCAGCCAGGGGTGGCGTGCCATCCTCCTAAGGACCCACCGCCCATTGTCTGTTACCCCCTCACCTGCCCCCATCTCTAGGGTTGTCGACTTGCATAAATTTAGGCAAACAGACCCAAGTTCGGGTCCCCAACAGCCCAAGACAACGCGATGGCACAGTGGTGAAAGCTCACGGTCAGGGTCCCAGAGCGTCCTGCCGGGCGACCTTGCAGCACTTAACGCTCTGGGTCTCTGTAACGTCGCATGTAAGATGGGGCAATCCTTACGGAGTTGTTGGAAGGTTAAAAGGACGTACGTGCATAAGGCACTTCTATATTGTTACTGTTAGTACATCTAAGACAATGAAAAGGGTAGTGACGCATACAACCCACGTTCACCTCTATACAAAATCAGAGCCCTGCGTCGCCTCTACTTCCACCTGCCACCCATCCCGTCAGCCACCTCACATGATGCAAAATCAAACGCCCAACTTCTAGATTTGCAGGCCCAGCCAGAGCTCTCCGAGCCCATCGGCACCTTCCACACAGCCCTGTGCCTCTCCGAAACCAGCCTTTCCCCACCACCGAGTCGCAACCACCTCTTGGAGGAGACAGGACCACAATCTGCCAGGGAGAGGAGAAACTGAGGCACTGTGACTCACCCCGCAAGTCCTGGGGAAGTTGACAACCGGCAGGTCGCACCCTCAGGGGCCTTGAGGACGGGAGCCCCTTTCAGCCTCCTCCACTGACGCACTGATGAGGCAGAGGCGGGGAAGCTTGGAGGCCTGACTCCTGGCAGAGCCCAAAGTCAGGGCAGCCCCACAGAGAGGAGGACTCTCCATCCAGCCACCCGAGAGAAGGCTGCACCCAGAGTCCCCGCTGCGTGGGCTACAGCCCAGCTCTGAACTGCTCGGCCTCTGCGGCAGCAGCGGGAAGAAGAGCCAAGTGGGGCTGTCGGGTAGGAAAGTGTCTGTCTCCACAGCCCCCTGGCCCTGACGACGTGGGTTTGCATGAGTCAGGCATAGGGGGACGGGGGTGGTAGGAGGGATCATGTTTGGTTTTCAAGGCCCAAACCAGGCTGTTCCAAAACTACCCCCCGCCCCCAGGAACACAGAGACCCAACACTTCATCTGTCTTGACTTCACTGGTCCCTGATGAGGAGTCGCTGGACGTCCCCAGGCCCCAGGCGCTGCTCCAGGCCCCGGGGCCACCCTACTATAAATAGCCCCTTGGGTTTGGTCTGTTGCTGATCCACAGCTACTTCGGAGGAGGCCACCACAGCTGCCTCAAACGACTGGAAGCCACAGCTGTAGCCGAGGCTTACGTGTGGTCAGGGCCACGGGTCCAGGCCCACAGAGCTGCAGGGAGACAACATGACATTGAGACCAACTTGGCAAAGGGACTTGGGGAGCCAAGGGGAGCCAGGAGCCTCCTTGGGCGCCTGGGTGAAAAGGAAGAACGGGGCAGGAGAGCAGATCCCATTTCTCCACCCCCCTCCCGACGTTACAACACTCCACATTCCTTAACCTCCCCACCCCAAAAAAAGCCAGGGAAGATAAATAAAAACTTGGCCCCATCAGAGTCTGGCCGTGCGGCCTCCAGAGGTGATAAGACAAAGTACAAGCCGGCTCTGCTCCACCAGGCCAGCCGGGGAAGGGGCGGCAGGGGAGGAAGCTGTCCTGGACCATGACCCCACGAGATGACAGGGACAGGAGCAGCTGGATGGTCATCCCCTGTTGAATCACCGGGCTGTCCTCTAACTGACGGGGCTTCCTGTTTTCTGCAGAGTTCGAGGACATGTGACACTTGCTGGCAGAAAGCGGAGACACACGGGTGACAAGCCTGAGTCCAGTGGACGCGGAGAACCACACGCAGCCGCGGGGGTGGGGGGAGGGGGGTACGAGCAAGCACAGCCTAAAGCTCCAAAGCACACAGGTGACCTCACACCAGAGATGGGCACCCCCCCAGCACACGCCTCAGCACACAGACCCTCTCTGAGAGGCTGGCAGCCGGCTGAGAGATCAGTCATCTCTGCAACGTTCACTCGGTCTGAAAACCCTCTTGGAGAGTGCCACCAGCTGTGTGCCAGGCAACGTGCTGGGCACCGGGGACCAGAGAAGGCGAAATCCCTGACCTCAGATTGCTTATGTTAGAGGAAGGAAGATATTCTTCAAAAACAGGCATGACAAGCTGCTACCGGGTCTCAACGGCCAATCTGTAAAATGGGTAGAGCACAGTGCTCCTGTGACCTTATGGGATTTCCCTGTCCCACCTAAAACGTCCCCCCCGGGGGACACTTCCGGAGGGCTTTACAAAGAGTACCACGAAGATTTTATTTTAAAAAGAAAAATAAGCTCTCCGTCAGCCTGTAATCCCACTCTTCTCCTCTCTGGAGCTCTGAAAGCCCTTTGCCCGTTCGGCTTTAACTCCCCCCAGCTTCTCCCGGGACAGAGATCAATAATATAACTTTGATCCAACTCCCTAGGCACCGAGAACTCTGCGCCACAGGCATCACCAAACCGCAGTCTCTCTTTCACTGAGAGAACAGCATGAAAGGAAATTCCACAGCTCCCCCACCAAAACAGTGTCCGACTCCTCCACCAGGAAGTTCCTCCTAGTATCTAACCTTCACCCTTCGTCCTGTGGATCCAGCCAACTCTTTTCGCCCTGGTCCTCGCTGCCAGCAACCACTCGGACACTTCTGAGCAGCTCGAGGTCTGCGGCCCTAGGCTCCTTAGTTGCCACCGCCTTCTCCACCGTGTAGCAGTGGGAACCCCAGGACTTGGGTGGGGTTGGTTTAGAGCAACAACTGTGTGGGAAGAGTCCTGCCTGCCTTTGAGGTCCACAGACCAAACACAACAGCTCTGGACCAGAAGAAAGGCCGTTTCCTGAGCCCCCGTCCCCAGGGGGCAGAGATGGGAGGAGGGTCCGTAAGAAACACCAGGGGCCACGTCAGGCAGCCAGAAATTGGTGCCCAATCTACGTCAGGGGCCCGTCCCCATTCCTACCTCTCCTCTGGGGGCTGTGGCCACCCCCTCCCGCCCCCACCAGCCCCTCCAGCCACACCCCTTCCTCTCTCCTTCCTGCCCACCAGCCTGGATTTTTCCAAAACAGAGTGCGACACAGCACACCATCCACAAACCTCTCTACACACCAGGCCCGCTAGAGGAAAACAGCCATTCCGGCCCTGTGAGTCCTGGGCCACGGGCCAGAGACAGGAAAACAGCTCAACAAACAGGCGCACCAGCACGGCACCGGGCTCAGGGCTGCAACTGTGCCGCCTCGAGAACAGGTCTCCTCGCACGAGGCAGACTGCGGGGCGGCGGGGGGGCCATGGCTGAGCAGGGCATGGACTAATGACGCTGGGCTCACCCAACCTGGGGACAGGTGTCTGGGAACTTTAAACATTAGGTTTTCCCTCCTCTGCAGTACACAGGCCATTCTGGAATCCGCTCACTTGCTTAGCCTTGCACGCGTTCCCTGGACTAGACTAGCTAAACCCAAAGTCATGTTGTCCCTCTTTCCCCATCCAGACAGGACACAACCCTTACTCACCTTGGCACACATTAGACACACACGCATTCATCCCAAATCAACAAACTTTTCTCCTAAAAAAAACATCCTATCCCAACTAAAGGGCCACTTCTTTCTTTCCCAGGACCAAGGTCATACGCACCGTTACGTCAAAAAGTTCTTCATGATGTCTGACTTCACTCTCTCTTGCTGCAGCTTTACCTGACAAGCCGTCTGGCCCAGGCTGGGGCTGTGGGAAGCGGTGGCATCAGGACCTGGCTTGCAAGTGTGCCCAGGCCGTCGGGTAAAGGCTTTAGTTCACACATCATCCCCTGGCCAAGGGCTGAGAGAGCTGGGTACCACCAGATCCGAGCAGCGACCCGGGAAGCGTAGGGCAAGGCACTCGTCAATTCACTGAGCCTCTTCAAGTCTCTACCTCCTCAACTGAAAAAACGAGACCAAGCGTGCCTGGGTGGCTCAGTCGCTTAAGCATCCAACTTCGGCTCAGGTCATGATCTCACGGTTCATGAGTTCAAGCCCCGCATCGGGCTCTGTGCTGTCAGCACGGAACCTGCTTCAGATCCTCTGTCTCCCTCTCTCTTTACCCTCCCCTACTCAATCTCTCTCTCTCTCTCTTTCTGTCTCTCTCTCTCTCTCAAATAAATAAACATTAAAAAATATTTTAATGGGACCATAGCATCCATCATAGGGGAGGGGAGTGTCTGGGGATCAGAAAAATTCCCAGCCCAGCTCCCGGCCCTTGGTCAAAATAATCAAGAATGGCTAATATTTATTGAGCACATACTATATGCTTTGTGTGCACTACTTCAGTTCATCCTCAGCAGTAGGTACACACAAAACTTAATTTCTGACCCACATCCCAGCCCCAAAATACGGCAAACGTGGACAAGAGTCCCTCCCCAATGTGTGCATTTCATGCCCATAGGACCCACACATACCTTGAACAGAGCCTTCCCCACTAATTTTAGAGGCATGCTCCCACTCCTCCTGGACAGGTCGTGCAGTCCCAGGGACGCCTCCGCCTTGCAGGGCTGGCCGCAAAGGGCTGCCCCAGGGCAGTGTGGCCGTGGCGGCAGGCTCACCACACAAGGGCGGCCGCCTGCAGGAGCCGCCGAGCGCCTCCCTCCGGGGCCCTCCCCACTGAGGGTCAGGCAGCCGTCAGATGATAGGGCCTCATGCCATCAACAGCTCCCCCTGTGCCAACCGCCAAAACCACTCCCTGTTCCTCTGCGGATCAGGGCGGGCGAGGATGGAGGCCAGCACAGGGGCAAATTGTCAGACAAGGGTGGGGGAGAAAGAGAAAGGCCCGACCGTGTGGGGCGTCTGCCCCGCACACTAGGACAAGCCCAGACACAAGCACTGCTCACAGCTGGTCCCCGGGAGAGCCCCTTCCGCCCTTCCCCGGGGGTCGCTCAGTTTAAGCAATCTGCCCATTGACCTCCACCAAAACGGCACGGCAGGAGACCCCCAGAGGGATCAACTGGCCCGTCTTCCAGCTTCTTCCTCCAGAACTGATGACATTGAAGCCACACAGAAGATTCCGCTGTTTGCAAAGACCCCTTTCTCCGAAGAAGCAAAGCTTGTAATTTCTCAAGGTCTGATGGCCCTCTGCGGGCCCGGGGGTCCTTCTTCACCTCTGTCCTTCGTCCCTCTGCTGCAGTTCTGGGACTCCTCGCCACCGAGCCAGACCTCACAGCACGCCCTCGCTGCCTCCCTCCCCACCCTCGAGCACTGAGGTCTGGCAAAGGGATGGGCAAATGAGCTCTGAATCCGGCCGAGCTGGGGGCCAAAGCCAAGACTGAGGTCCAGCACAAAAATACACGAGCCTGTTCGCCATCCCTACCCCTCCTCCCCTGCTCAGCTGTTGCGCTGAGAGACCCCTGCCTGTTCTTCTGGGAAGGAGGCGAGGGACGCTCCACCAAACAAGGCAGAGAGTAGACATCTCCAATCCCCCGGGGGCCCCACGGGCCCAGCCACATCCTTCCCTTCCCCGTCCCCCACTTACGTCTTCCTCAAGGCTTTTCCGTGTGTTTCCACCCCGGAGAGCTCCTTCTCCCTGGAGACAGAGGAAAAAGGCAGTCAGAGAGGGGAATCAAGGAAAGTAATCAAAGGGCACCCTCGTTTTTCACCTACTGGGTTTGGCAGGGGGTGGGGGTGAGAGGGTTGGCAGCAAGGCCTCGGAGGGAACCCAGTTGTGTGTTTAGCATTTCTTGGTCCACTAACGGCCCCTCAGAGCCACCCAACTCCCTCATTTGTGTCTCACGACCACTCCTACGATTTTCCTCTTCCCATTTTGCAGCTAAGGAAACTGAGGCACAGGCAGGCTCATGACTTGCCAACAGTCACACAATTAGAAGCCTGAATGAATGGGGCGCCTGGGTGGCTCAGTCAGTTAAGCGTCCGACTCTTGGTTTCAGCTCAGGTCATGATCTCACGGTTTGTGAGTTTGAGCCCACCATCGGGCTCTAAGCAGAGCCTGCTTAGGATTCTCTCTCTCTGCCCCTCCCCTGCTCCTACGCTCCTGCTCGCTTGCTCTCTCAAAATAAAAAGATAAACTTAAAAAGAAAAAAAGAAACTTGGAGGAGGTAGGACCTGAGCGCAAGCCCTCCAATGTCAGCCCGTTATTACGTGCCGGCCATCACCGGGAGAACCCCCTCAGCCTCAGTTTCCTCACTGCAGCACCCACCCACCCTCTTCCTTTCCTCCTCC
Organism: Paguma larvata; assembly: GCA_030068075.1. Classification (NCBI taxonomy): domain Eukaryota; kingdom Metazoa; phylum Chordata; class Mammalia; order Carnivora; family Viverridae; genus Paguma; species Paguma larvata. Next base: position 19,240,038 of record CM057825.1, on the reverse strand, counting down.
ATGCAGTCTTGAGGAAATTGGAAAATTGTCTGTCTTTTGCTAAGTCAGAAAGTTCCGTTTGGAAACATCAGCCCGGCTTTCTCACATTCTACATATTTAATAAAGAAACCCACGTTTAACCACTGGCCTCTCCCACCTGCCTCCCTAATTCCCTAGCAATCTGTTTCTGAACACGCAAGTGATATCAGATGCCCAGCTCCCAATGTGACCCACAAGCCCATCGCTTCCCTCCCAAGTTCCCCAAGTCTACTCCAGAAAGATGTCCCCAAACACGTCTGTTCACTTTGCCCCAAATCCCATGCCCAGCACCTGCGGTCACTCACCGTGGTGGCTACATTCTTCGGGGCATTCTCAGGGTTGATGGGCTGCAAAATACACAGAAAAAACAGAGTGAGGCGTCAGGGCGAACAGCCACGGGTTGGCTCTCTCCCCAGGGCTGGTGGCCGTGATGGGTGGAATGCCTCCTGAAGCAGGGCCGATGACGCCAACCCTCGGCTCAGACTTAACCTGGCTAGCCCCGTGCTTGGGAGGCAGAGTTTGGAAAATGCAAAACAATCCTACTGGTACTAGAACCACCCAGCTCGACAAACCTCGCACTGAGAGAGGTGACTCAGTTGTTGTCCCCTCCAAAAAGAACACGGAGCAGGTCAAAGTCACGCCTGTTCCTACGTGCCGGCCATCTTCACTGGTACCAGCTCATTTACTCACGACAGGAACCCAGGGAGGTGGGTCCCATTATTACCTTTGAGCCCCCACTTCACAGAAAGGACAAGGTAAAAGAGTAGCCCAAAGTCGTATATTACTGGTCACAAGAGGATTCGAGTCCCGTCCTGGGACTCGGCACTTCGTGATCTTTGTGTGAAATCCCCACAGTCCAGGATGAGGCCGGCCAGAGTCTTAACTCTTCTGCGGGCTTTCAAAGCTCCCCACCATGAGCCCTGCCCCAAAGCTCTGCCCCGTCCAGACCTGTCCCTAGAGTTCCTTGCTTATTCCCACACTCGGGCCTTTGCTTCTAGAACAGCTTCCCCGTCCACGCTGTTTTCCGACAAGGTCTCTGCCCCCGTGGGGCCCTTCCAGAACACCCAGGAAGGAGGACTCCCTCCCACCTTGGAACTCCGATAAGCCTGCTCTCTGTGCTACGTCTCTGGTCCTTAGGCTGTAAATAATGTCATCGTGGGAATATGTCTTGTTCCCCAGCTATTGTTTCGTGAGTCTTCTCCCACCTGTCTCCAAAAGACATTCCACACAGCATTTTTATCAGCTCGGCTGCCACAGGCCTCACGCCGGGGACTGGGATGTACGTGTAGCCGGCCACCAATAAATGCCTGTAGACAGATCCCGTCCCCCATGTCGGCGCCACCCTTTCCCTGCAGGGACAACATTAGTGTTTCCTACTAATGGCATCCTGAAAAGTGAGCTCCTTGGACTCCCCCATACAGGAGAGAAACTTCTCGTTCCAGAGCCGGTTCCTGCCTACGGTCTCTAGGGCTCTGTCTCCCACCCAGTAAAGTGGTTGCAGGGGCCCCTGACTCACACAGAAGGACGTGAGCATGACTGTGAAGGTTAGAAAGCAAGGCGTTGCCAGGAGGAGCAGAGACCAGCTTAGGATAATGTCTGGAAATAGGAAATGCCTGCCCTAACCCCATTCCTGGTGAGCTGCTCGCCGCTGAGGAAGACGGGAAAAGATAGAACGGCCTCCAAAAGGCTCTGGCATCAGGGAGGAGAGCCGGGCGTGGAGGAAGAAAGCCACCTGAGATCGACATAGCAGCACTCTTTCTGGAAACGGCCTAGACTCCTCTATCACTGTGGTCTGGAAGATGGGAGGCTGAGGCCAAAACTTCTTTTCAGGGGATGAAACTTCCTGAATAGCTCATGGCCAAGGCAGTGTGGATGGTTGAGGGAGGACAGGGTCCAGGAACAGAGTAAGAGACGGGGAGGTGAGTCAGCCAGCCAGCTCAGCCCGCCTGGAGTCTGAGGCTGGCTCTAGAGGAGAAGTAGAGATGCCACATGCCACTCCCTCCCAGGCCCCACGGGCCACCGGGCAGGGGCCATCTGGAAATCCCCAGGGACCCCTATCCCAGACTGAGCTCTAAGAGCTGCCTGCGAATTGGGGCCAGGTTCTCCCCTCAGCCTCCCACAACCACCAGCCCCGACCAGGGGAGTCCTCGGCAGGGGCGCCCTGACCCCCCCCATCCCTTCTGGTCCAGGGCTCTGCAACCCTTCTGTGGACACTGTGGCTAAGCAGGAAGGCCCAAGCTGCCACCTCTCTGAGCTGCTCTAGCCTCTAGGAAAGGAGGAAAACTCTAGGAGGACTGATCCCAGGGACCTTCCATGTGCAGAGTCTACACCGCAGAACTCAGATTAGAATCCAGATCTCCTGGGGCGCCTGGATGGCTCAGTCGGTTGAGTGTCCGACTTCGGCTCAGGTCATGATCTCTCTGTCTGTGAGTTCGAGCCCCGCGTCGAGCTCTGTGCTGACAGCTCAGAGCCTGGAGCCTGCTTCAGATTCTGTGTCTCCCTCTCTCTCTGCCCCTCCCCCACTCATGCTCTGTCTCTCTCTGTCTCAAAAATAAATAAACATTAAAAAAAAAAATTTTTTTTTTAAAGAATCTAGATCTCCCAACTCTAAAGCCCTCACTCTTAACCAGCCTGCCTAGATTGGGGGTGGGGGGGGGCGGTCAGAAAGGACAGAAATGGGGTAGGACAGAAAAGGCAGAGACAAAGTACTGCCCCAGGTCTATTACAGGCCCCTAAGAGCCGCTTGTCCTGCTCTGGGTAAGGCCTCCTGAGAGGCCCGACTCTGGGCAGAACAGACTGTGGGGGAGGGGATATCGGAATCCCCTGGAGGACTGTGGACATACAGGTGTCCTCTGGGCCCTGCCCAGAGGGTCTAATCCAGTGGCCCTATGGTAGGACCCAAGAATGTGCATTTCTCAAAGGTCTCCGGGCCCTGGGATGACACTTTGGAAACCACAGGTCTAGGCTAACAGTGTTAGCAGCCAGGGCCCCGTCCTGACTCTCTCTGCTACTAACCTGTGACCTCGAGCGGGCCACTCTGTCCTTGCTGCTCCTCAACAGGCCTGCAGAGCGCTATTTCGTGAGCACCGAATGAGACATGAGACGGAGCACATTAAGCACTTAGAACAGGGCCTGGCACTTAGAAGGCTCTCAATAAATGTTAGCTGTTATTTATCGTCTCCACCCCGCACACTCCCAGGGCCCACCCTAGCCCGCCTTGACCCTCCTGCTCCACCCCTCCCCAGTCTGGCACGACTCGAACCAGGGAGACGAGTCAATATTAGAAACCACAGGCCTCAGCACTGCAAGAGAAACTTCCCTCCTGGCCAGCAATCATCTGAGCACCAGCCCCTCTGCCCCCACCCCTTCCCCGTGCCAGCTGGAGGGCGGCCACGGGGCCAGCCATCGGATGCCTTCGACTTACTGCTCGAGATGCTTTCTGAGAAGATAAAAATTTCCAAAAACCGCTCCCGAGCTAAACACCCAGTGTTGCCCTGCAGTGTTTGCAAACACAGCCCGGCGGAGCTCCCCGCCCCGCTCTCCAGCATCCTCCCAGGACTGAAGTCCTGCTTCTCTGGCTCCCAGGCACCGCCAGCCCTGGGGCTTCTGGGAATGAAAAAGGCAAGGGACAGGGAGCACAAGGGCGTGATCACCCTGAGGCCGCCCCTGCCCCAGGCCCCTGGCTATGCTGTAGCAAGCTCCCGGAGCACCCCAGGCTGTGGGCTCTGAACTGGCCGACCCAGAGCCCCAATGGTCAGAGAGACCCCTGGGCCTGGGCTGTCAGCCCACCTTCGGCACGTGGACATGCACCCACTCGAACACATGCTTTCTCCCAGTTCCATGGTTTGGTTTTCTTCTTAGAACCCCTCACTCTCCAACACACTAAGTATTTTACTCACTTATCTCATTTAGGGTCTTCCTTCCCCAGTACAAGGTAAGTCCCCAGAGCCCCCAGAGCCTGGGTCTGGGCCTGGCACACTGTAGGCCCTCAGCAAACATCGGCTGAGTGAGTTAACTGAGAGAGCCCCTCACTGTCTTCCCTGGCCCCCTGACCATGCTCACCCCTGACAGCGCAGCTGGTACCCCCGGACCCCCTGGAGCCGCGCTCTCTAACCTCCATCTTCGCTTGCATTCGGGCAAGGACCTTTCTAAACACACACACACACACACACACCCCATCCTTGCACACCACTCCTCAGACCACCAACTCTGAGGACCTCAGACGCCATCTCCTCCCTCCCTCCCTGTTTCACAGATGGGGAAACTGAGGTGCAGAGAGGTCGGAGTCACCCAGCCTCTCACGGGGAGGCCCACGGCAGTGCTGGGGTTGGCACCCCGGTCTCTAGAGCCCACCGCTGAGCTCACCTGGCCGTCCCTCTCCCCGGTCTCTAGCCAACCTGCGGGCAGCATTAGCAGGACGCCTCCCTGCAGGCTCTCCCCTACCTTCCCCCTGAGGCTCAGCTGCAGGAGGAGGCGGCAGATGGGGCCCAGACAGGGAGGGCACCCCCCTCATCTAGTCCACTCCTACCCAATCCCAGCATAAAACCTAGATTTTAAGGACTCCAGGCTTTCCGAAGCTGAGGGCAGCCAATTCACAGCCCCGCCGGGGGTCTTCCGGAATCCTCCTTGCTCCCAGGCAGGACAACCCGAAGCAGGTGGCAGAGTTTGGACCTGGTGCCACTTGATGGCCAAGCCTTGCTCTTCACAGATCACCTGGCTCTAGGGTCCCAAACTCGGAAGTGTGCAGCGAGGCAGGGACTGGGGTGAGGTGCTTAGGACGGAAACCGTAAGGAGGCATTCGCTCTCGGTCTACTCAACGTGCACCTACACGACCCTGAGAGCAATATGCCTCCTCACATTTTCCGCCCTGGGTGCCTCACTTGCCTTACCTCTTCCTGGCCCACCTCTGGGGATGCCTTCTCATAACGTCAACACAATGACAATGATTGTTCATGGAGTGCTAATGATCTGGGCATACGATCAGGTTCTTGACTTTCACCATCACCAGTCCGCATCGCCACCCTGTGAGGTCAGCAGGACCCCATTCTGCAGTTGAGACAGAAAGTCCGGGAGGTTCAGTAACTTGCCCAACGCGGCACAGCCAGGAGGTAGGAGAGCCGGTACTGGACCCGGGTTCCCTCACCGGCCCTCGGAAATGATCTTCACTCACTGAGGGTTCCTCTCAATCAACTGCCCTCCTGCTGGGAACAAGCTTTCTGTGGCTTAACGACTAATTGTCTGGGACCCTCAGGAGGAAGAGACGCCTTCAACGCACTGCCATAGGAAGAGGAGGAAATGGGCTGCAGTAGGAGACACTGAGATCAGACATCAGAGAGAACTTCCTGAATGTGAGGGGCTGTGAACCGCAGGGCGGATAAGGGAAACTGCACATCCTTTCCTCAAGCTTTTTTTTTTTTTTTTTTTCCAAAAAAAGACGCCCGTGCTCCCTCTATGCATGCGTACCCACCCCCAACCTCGTGGGCCCGAGGAGCTGGGCGGCCGGGATGAGGCCCAGGGTTCGCGCAGTCCATATTGGTGGCCTGCAGGGAGGGTGGGCTGGGGAAAAAATGTATCTGTGGGCTGCTGTTGTGGAGGAAGGAAAAGGCAAGGCAAGGGCCAATGGGGGGAGGCGGGTAGATGCCCAGGCCCAGGGCTGGGGGGAGGGGTCTGGCGCAGAATGCAGACTCAGCCTCCGGAGGAACATTCTGTCCAGAAATTCCTCACATCCTCCTCCCTTCTACCCCTTCGGCCCTCCCCACTCTTGCCCCCTGGGAGGCCTGGAATCCGGGCGGTTTCTCAGGCCAAAAAGACCCCATGACATCACATCTACTGCCATGGCAACGCTCTGTGAGGTCACAGGCAGCGCTGCCTATCAGGAGTGGGGGGGAGCCGGTGGGGGCCGGGAGGTAGGGCCAGCAGGGTCTGGGGTATCCTCAGTCCCCAGACCCACAGCAGGTTATTCCAGGCTCACTCGTTCCATTCCAGAAATAGAACCCTAAGCAGATGAAGGGAGGGGCTGGGAGCGTAAGGGAAGAGCAGGGAAGCCCCACTTCCTGGGCACTTAGAGGGGGCGTGGCTGGGATGGCACATTAGAGACCCCGCAGCCCCGGGGGTGGGAGCGGGACCATCGCACAGGGACAAAACAGGCAGCGGCCCCAGAGGCTGGACAGCTAGCACTCTGAAACCCTTTCGAGAAACTGAGTGTCCGGGGAGGCTGGCCAGCTTTATGTGAGCTCAGGTCTTCACCTCAAAGCCTGTGTTTCCCCCTCACCCTTCGTGTTAAATACCACCATCCTGGGAAGGGGGAGCCGCTGGGGTTGGGCATCGGCACTGGGCGCAAGGGGCTGGAGAGACACGGCACGGAACAAGCAGGGTTGGGCCCGGCCAGGGTAGGAGGGAGACTGGCAGCCTGGTTCCCGGTGAAGTGTCTGGGTGAAGTCACTCCAGGGGCGACATCCTCTCCTGGGCAGGCCTAGGCCACCAGAGAAAGAGAACAGGCTGGGTGTGATTAAATGGAATGTGATGCCTGATTCTCGCCACACCCCCCAGGGAGGGCCCGGGCAAGCCCACTCCTGTCCTCGGGCCGGCCCCAGTTCACCCCGAGGGACCCAGCGCACAGCTCCCGGCTCAGAGGGGGCTGAGAGGGGGCAACGGCAGAGGTGGCGTGCGCTCACCTGGCCAGGCCAGGGGGGAGTATTCCTCCACACGCACCTCCTACCCCCACTCCCACCCCCACCCCCACTCCACCCTGGATGCTGTTCTCCCCTCAGCCGGGGCGCTGGGAGTCCCACTCTTCCTCTCATCCCTGCCCCTCTGGCCACTCTTGTCCAAATCCTCTCTGCCCCGCCCCGCCCCCACCCGCCCGCCCTGAGCACCTGCACCAGCCTCTGGTCCACCCAGCCCTCATCCCACAGCCCCCTCACCACCCAGCCACACCCCACAGCTGGCAGCAGACTCCCTCAGATCCAGCTTTGGGTCACTTCCCCACTCAAGGACCCATAAGGGCCCTACTGCTTGGCTCATCAAGTTCAAGTTCCCCTGCCCAGCTTGCGAACTCCTCCCTCATCTTGGCCCCTTCCTCTACACATGCCAGGCTCACTCTGACTCCATTCCTGCACTCAACCACTTCCACCAGCACGCCCAGCCAGGGCCACCAACCGAAACGAGACAGGATTGTCTGGCCCCACTCCCCGCCCCCCCACCCAGCAAGGGCAGACCAGCCAAAAATATTTACCCTAGATTTGCCCTGGCTCCCAACGGGCTCGGTAACTCACACCAAGGCCCTAACCCCCTCTCTGCTTCAGCTCTCCCTCCTCCTTCCCACCTCTCTCCCATTTGCGCAAATCTTAAACTGGACCTGGAACAGGAGACGGACTTCCTCAACTACCACAGCACACACTGATTGCTTCCTTCCCTGGCCCCCAAGGCTACCTCTGGTCAGACCCCGGCCCCCAGGCAGGCACTAATTCGTTTCCACCTTATACTTCTCTCTCTCTCCCCCACTGAACATGGCGCCCGAGGGCCGGGCCCTTCACCTGACTTTGGCCTCGCCCAGTAGCGGTCCCGGGGGTGGTGGTCAGCACATTAGTGGCTGCCTTGACCTCCAGGAACCATGTCCCTTCACAGCCCAGTCTAAGGGCAGGACCTCCACCAGGCACTCCCCAGAGCAGGGACCTGGCGTCAGCACCTGCCTTACACCTAATAGGTGTCAGTGAGTATGTATGGGTTCCAGCAATAGACGGTGACTCCCCCAGATGGCACCACTGGGCCATTTTAGGTGTTAGAAAGTTTCTCTTTACATCCAAGTCTCCTCCTCTTTCTAAGAACCTCCTACCTACTAGGTTGCTCCGGAGAGCAACAGAAAATAAGTCGATCTGTCCTTCCTCACGTTCTTACTCCCATTCTGCACCCACTCCGTATCTTCCCTTTCCATACCGTGCAGCCCTGTGGCACAAATTGAGATTTGCAGCCCCTCTCACCACTCTGGGAATCTTCTTCGGAATGCAATGCCCTGAGTTGGCTCTCTCCTTTAAAAACCGAGGCTCTATGGAACTCATCTCTCCTGACACTGCTCTGTTTTCTAGAATCTCCCAAGATGGTCACTCACGGCACACAGTGCCGCAAGATGAGATTTCGTCAGGAGGCTGGCGTTCAAACTGAAGTGACTCCTAGCCACTCTCTTCAACGGAGGGCAAGACAGCAGCGCCGGGGCGGAGGGTTCCGCACGCTTCTCTGGAACCGGCTAACATCACATCGCCCTATTCTTCCGTGAGGCAGCACGGTGCCTTCCTGCCTCAGATCTGACTCTCGGGAGAGTCATCTGAAAATCTCAGGGCCACCACCTCGCGCCCATGATGGCTGCTATCAAGAAAACAGCATTATCGCAAGAGTCAAAACACGGAGGAAGCTCAAACGTCCACTGACGGAGGAATGGGTAAGCAAAATGTGACACACGTACAATGGAACATTATTCGGCTTTGAAAAGGAAGGACGTTCGGACCCCACAGCAAGGCCTTGAGGACATCCTGCTAAGTGAAACAAGCCAGTCACAAAAGGACACACATATGATATGATTCCACTTACATGAGTCACTTGAGGGGTCGAACGCATAGAGATAACAAAGTAGAACAGTGGTTCGCAGGCACTGGGGAAGGGGAGGGGGGCCATTCTGTTTTAATGGGTAGAGTTTTGTTTTACGAGAGGTCTGGAGACAGACGGGTGACGGCTGTGCAGGCCTGGAATGCACTTCACACCACTGACTGTGCTCAAAAATGGATAAGATACTAAATTTCATGCTCTGTGTGTTTTACCACAATAAAAAAAAAGTCAAAAATGCTTTTTCAGGGCCTTCCTGGACCAAATGATGTTAAAGTCCTCTGATTCCTGTGGCTCCATGCCACTCAGCCCACCCACTTCTAGAAGGCCTGGCACTGTGGCAGAAAAGAACTTTACAGTTCCAACATTAAAACAGCACCTGGCACAAGGTAGGTGCTCAGGAAATTGTTTGCTGGTAGGATGGATGGACAGAAGGATGGAGGGATGGACCCTCCTTGAAATCTCAGGTCTGTTGGCAAACAGGCTATGTAGGTAGACTGGTGGTGGGCACCATTTAGAAAAAGAAATTCCTAACGCCTGAAACTAATATAACATTGTGTGTCAACTTCACGCCATATAAATGAAGGGAGGGGGGAAGGGAAGAGAGAAGGGAAGAGAAGGGAAGGGAAGGGAATCCCAGAAAAGTCCACCTCGTTGCATCAAGCGTTTGCATCAGCAGAAAACATCTAGGGTATCCTGGGGAGAAAGCAGAACCAGGAATTGAAAAACCCCACTCTTGGGGCACCTGGGTGGCTCGGTCAGTTGAGCGTCTGTCTCTTGATTTCAGCTCAGGTCATGATCTCGTGATGCATGGGAACAAGCCACAAGTCGGGCTCTGTGTGGACAGCTCGGAGCCTGTTTGGGATTCTCTCTCCCTCTCTCTCTCCGCCCCTCCCCTGCTCACACGCTCTCTCTCAAAATAAACACACTTTAAAAAAGAAAAAAAGAAAACCACTCCTGCCCAGCTCCCTCCACTGCTGTGTGACCACGAACAAGTCACCTAGCCTTTCTGATCCCCAGTGTTCTTCTGCACAATGTGCCCCTCCTGCCTACCCAGGTTGGTCTCACACTTGTCTGGAAGTGCCCGGACTTCCACACAGTTCACTGTGGGTTCCGAATGGCCCAATGTCAGGCGAAGGGCTTGAAAAACCACTGTGGTGCTGGACTACCGAGTTAAAATCCCAGCTCCCTCCTTTGAAGAGCTCTGTGGCCTTAGGCCTCAGTTCCTCGTCTGTAATGCTGGGAGAATCACAGCGTCTCTCTTGCTGTGTGGTCATGAAGAATAAATGAGTTTATTTTTGTAAAGCTTTCAGAACAATATTTGGCAACTAGAAAGTTCCATATGGGGGTTAACATTGAACTACTGCTCTGATTGCTATTAGGGGTGAATCTAGCCTGGGACTCCCAGTGCCCCGTTCACCTCTTCCCCCTGCCCCCCACGAACTCCCCACCTGACCTCCAATTCGTTCCCCAAGGCCATTTTGAGCACCTGCTAGGGGGCTGGTCTGTGTGCGGAGAAGCATTGCACACCCACCTTTCACCAGCCCGGGTCTCCTGGGTGCCAGGCCATGTGTGCGCAAGGGCTCACCATCTGGCAGACCCTGGTGGCCGCTCCACTTGGCTACCACCCTCGGGAAATGCCTTTTGACTCTTATTTTTCAGAAGTTGAGAAAAGCTGCTTCAGCAATTTCCAAGGATTAGGAGTGTCCGTGGCAAACGAGCCCTCTCCCCTCTTCATCCTGCCCCCACCGAGAGACCCCACAGGAGGGAGGTGACCCTAGGACCCTTCTACCCAAGGTCTTGGGCAACATCTGTTGAGTAAGATGAAAACACGGGTTGAAGATTAAGCCACTTTGCCCTGGCTGGCCTGGCACAGGCTGGAAACTGTGTCCGGCAGGCAGAGGCTGGGCAGAAAGCCTGTGCCCAGGGTGCGGACTCCCGTCCCCAGCGGGGAAAGATGTGAGCAGGATGAGTGGGAGGGCCAGAGGGAGAGCTGGGGCCCAACCGAGACATGGAGAAAACACCACAGACGGGCACACACGCTGTGAGGCACGAGGGAAGGGGGCAGGGAGACCAGAGACCAGCTCTGCCGAGGCCGAAGGAGAGGCAGCAAATGGAAAAGGAAGGAAAAAATACATCCCGCCCTTTCCTCCCTCTTGTGAACCTGCTCAAAGCACTTGCCTTGCCTGCCTTGAGGAAACAGGTGCTGAGTGCTCTCTGGGAGAAGCCGAACTTTCTCCCGGTTTTCCCCTGGGCCACTTTCCCACTCCCTGGGGACAGCAGGAGAGATTCCGGCTGGAGCTCGGCCCCCCTAACAGACCCCCCGCCCATCAGCAAGCCAGGGAATAGGAGCGACAGCAGCCCTGGTTACTGAGCACCTAATCTGTACCAGGCATCCGGCTGCAAGCCTTCCTCCCAGCCACTCAGTGAAAACATACTGAGCACCTACTACGTGCTGGACGGTGGGGATACAGCAAAGGACACGACAGATAAAAATCCCTCATCGACGTAGAACTTATGTGCTGGGGCCTTGTAAGATGCACGGTACACCAGACGGCGATACGCAGAGTGACACAGAGAGCAGGGAGGGGAGACAGGGTTGCTGGGGGAAGGGAAATCTCACACTTGCGGGAAGATCTGAGTGAGGGAAAGAGCCTTGCAGGCTCTATGGTCCTGAAGCAACATCGTGCCTGGTGTGTTCAAGGAGCAGCAAGAAGACAAGGTATCTGAAGCAGAGTCAGTGAAGGAGAGAGCTTCTAGATAAAGGTGAGGTCAGAGAGGAAACGTGACATGTAGGCCACGTACAGGTCAATGCAAGAAGCTGGACTTTTATGCAAATCAAGTGGGCAACCGCTGGAGGGCCCTGAATCCAGATTAATCAAATACATTCATTTGCTCCTTTTATTCTCCTAACAACCTTAGGCAGTGGCTGCTATTACCAAATCCCGATCTGCAGAGGGGAAACTGAGGTCCAGAGAGGTTAAGCAGTGTGTCCAGAGTCGCGTACCACAGGCTGGGGAGCCAGGATCCAGAGGGGGATAGTCTCACCCCTCACTCTTAACCAGTGCTGGGGGCGGGGGGCAGGGATGTTCTGACTCAGGTGGGGGTCCTCCACGAGCACAGTCTGGTGTCACAACGGCTCCACCACCAGGTGGGCTGACCCTGCCTCCAGGAAGAGCAGAGCCCCCTGCACAGGTGGGGCACATCACCCCGACGGGAAGACTCCACAACCTCGCTCAAGCAGGAGTCCCTTCTGCTAGATCTGCAATCCTTCCAGCTGGAATGCCAACCTATTCCCTTTTGTCCCAACCCCTGACCCCTTCCTCACATAAACAAAGCTCACAAGACTCCAAACGGCCAGGAATCTGACTCTGCCCCAAGATCCCTAAAGCCTGGACTCCCTGGCTGTCCTAGACCAGCCAAGGACATTCTGTTCTCAGAGGCAAGGTGGTGGCAGTTGGGCTGAAATGATGAGACTAATGTTCCTCCTCCCCGCTCCCCACCCGCCATGGTGACCCTCGGCAATCCCAGAGAGACTTCTCACTGGCAGCTGCAAACCAGGCCTGCACTCTGGCCTCCTCACCACCACCACCATCACCCCCACCCCCACCCCCACCCCCACCCCCGCAGCACCCCACCCCTGCAGTTGTCTGATGACCTGCGACCGGGCTCTGTGCGAATAACACTCCACAACTGGAGCGCCACAGCTGGGCAGGGCTGAGGCCCAGGAGGGCTTGAACCCAGGGAGACCAGAGGGGAGGGGGTGACCGCTGCAGAGAAGGGAAACAGCTTGGCAGGGCCTGGGCCTGGGGTGCAGAGGGTGGGGCGCCGACGAGGGTCTGAGGTGTCTGAGGCATAAGCACTTCTACAAACTTGATTTCATTCTATCAGTGACCCTCAGTGGAGGGGACACTTCTCAGCACTGAGAAGGCCTTGGGAGCATCTAGAGCAACCGCTCTCTTTGACAGAAAGGGAAACTGAGGTCCAGAAAGAGGGAGGGACTGGTCCACGGTCACTCTGCAAACGGGTAGTAGAGGGAAAGAAGAGACCAGGTGGCCTGGCTGCGATTCCAGTACCCAGGCCGGGCGAGTGTGCAGATATGCCTGGGACAGCCCGGGCCTGAGGGACAGCCCTGCTTCCTCCCCCAGGCCCCCAGCCTGGGCCTGAGGGTCGCCACAGACTCCTCTGCACCAACAAAGCTGACTGTGCCCACCGGGGCCCTCCGTGACACACCCCACATACACACGCGTGCACCTATATGGTGCAGACCCCTCCTCCTCCAGCCTCAGGGCCCTGCCTGCCTCCCACGTTGGGTTGGGGAGCAGGGGGGCCTTCGCAGGGCGAGAAGGCACTGAGAGGGCAGGGAGGAAAAGTTCTCAGGGTTCCAAACCAGCCCAGCTGGGATCCATCTGAAACAGGCCCCTCTCCACAGCCCACAATTCATACGAGCCCGGCCTCTGTCCATACTTTTCTGGAAGCCTGATGGGGGAGGGAAGGGTGGGAGACAGGGAGACAGAGCAGAAAAGCAGAGTCAGCCAAGGAGCCCGGAGGTGGGAAAGGCCGCCTGGATGTGAGCACCTGCCCAAGCAGATGAACTCTGTGGGTCACGCCTGCCATTCCCCTTCCTCCAGCCAACGGGTCCTTGACCCGGGACCAGGCAGGTAGAAGGAGACGCCACCCCCTGGTCCTGGAAGCCCTAGAACAAGAGGCACCTGGCCAGGCCTGAGAGGCATGCACGATGCCCTTTTATGGGTTTTTCCAAGCACTTAAGTCTCAAATCGAAATAGGAGGCCCTGCATCTCATCAGAAGGGACCTCATGACTCATTTCCTCCCAGGCCAGCTTCGGCCTCGGGAAGTGTCCCATCCTCCTCCTCCCCTAATTGCCCAGCACCCTCGGGGGCTAGCGGCATGCTTAGGTCTAAAGTAAGCTATAAACGGAGAGCCGAGGAAAGAGCAGGAGAGACCAGCAGGGGAGGGCAGGGACTGTCACTCACCACAAGTTCATGGTTGGATGGAGGAATGCAGGGGGCAGCCACCTGTGGGAGGAACAGAGAAAGGGCAAGGTTAGCATCTTTCATCCCCCTAGAAAACTAGGGCCTCCTGAGATCACTGCATGGCCCCAGCTCCCCGCTAGACACCCCCTCTCTCAACCCAATGCCATGACAACCTCCAGCTTCAGAGGCCATCGGAGGCCTGTGCAGCGACATGGGAAAATCTCAGGCGATAAAGCATGGTAGAGGAGGCGCGGCTGAAGGTAAAAACAAAAATGTATATCACGATTTTTCAATTCTGCGGAAAAATATGCAGACACCTGGAGGTCAGGGCACCAGGATTTTTAAGAACGGAGGGCGAACGTAATAGAATAAGGATTTTTCTTCTTTGCCCTATGTTCTACAGTATGCTAAGATTTGTTTTAAATTTAAAAAACAAAAAACGAACATGTTTCAGACCTCTAAGAAAAGAGGTTCTCCCCAGGGCCGGGGCATCTCACCCAAAACTGCAGTGTCCGAGGTCCCCTCAGCGTGTGGGAAGCAGGTTGGTGAAGGGCCCCTGTCAGCTTTTCCCAAGAAAGCCTTGAGGGGTGACGGCACCTCTATGGTGGAGCTATTACTTTTAACACCATCCTCGTCTTCCTCTCTGATGGAGGGCGGGGGGTGGCAACTTGGGCCTCCAGACAGAGGGAGGGGGACAGAGGGCTGCATTTCTCCCTTCCCTGAGATAAGACCTACCCCCCCCCCGCCCCCGCCACCCCAACTCAGGCAGGGCAGCCAAAACCACTACCCTGACAATTAGCAGGGCCCTTTATCAGAGACGCAGTGTGTTCTTTTTTTTCCAGCTGGGACACGTTTTTCTTGGAGCTCATACCTCAATCTTGGCTCCAATTCCCGACTCAAGGGGCCCACAGAGGGGACCAGGGGGAGGCTCTCCCTCGGGCATGAGGGTGTCTGGGCACGAGCCCTGAATCGCCAAAGAGGAGGTTGCCACCTCCTCAAACAGTGGGCAACCCCTGCCCCAGCCGCCACCCCGGGGAAGCGGTAACGGTGACAGCCTAGGCCGGGCTGGACCTGGCCGTTCACAAGAAGCCACCCTCAACCGGCCCTGGGTCTCTCCACCTGACCCAGTCTGTCTTCCAAGCAGCCCACGGGATCCCCAGGCTTGACACACCAGCCCAGAAGGGAACAGCGCGCACGTGATCGTTTGCCCCGAGCTCTGCAAGGGATGGGGAGGCTGGGAGTTCAGCGTCCCTGGGCTCTTGCCCCAGTCCTGCCACAGGCTTCCTGCCCAACTCACTGTCCAGCAAGGAAGCCTGAATTGAGTCTCAGTATCTATCGCCCTGTACCCAGCACTACTCCAAAACTGTTGAGAGACTCATATATGAGGCCAAAAAAGGGAACAGTAGCCAACACCTGCTGAATGTGGACTACAGAAATGACAGGCATCATTAGCAATGCTTGACCCACATTAACTCATTTAATCCTTCCAACAACCCAATAAGGTAGACACTATTATATCTTCAATAGAGGCGCAGAGGGCACAGAGAGGTTAAACAACTTCCCCAAGGTCACACAGCTGATAAGTGGTCAAGATCTGAACCCAGGCATTCTGATGCCCAAAATGAAACATGAAGGGGAACTCATCCCCTATGCTCAAGAAAACGAGGAAACATGGGGGGAACTGCTCCTACAAGTTCAGGGTTCTTTATACACACCAGCATGGAGCCATGAGTGACTGTTTTAGAAGTTTCGGGGAGGAGGGTACAGGGCCTGGAGTGGAGCGGAGGATGCCAGGAAAACAGACTGGGAAGGAAGGGAAGGCCCCCGAGATGACTGTGGCCTGCGGGGCTCCCTACCTGCCCCACCCAGCAGACAAGGTCTCAGCCATGGGGGACTCCAGCGTCCCCATCAGTGACCTTCAGGGCAGGAGTTCTGCATCCAGCAGTGGCCTCCTCCCTGTCTCCTCCTGCCCCCAACCCCACTCAGGGGCTGTCGGCTTCAATCTCCTGGGGCCAGGCCCCCAGTGTCTCCTTCCCCCACCGCTCTGTCATTTATGGGTCCCTCAGGCCCTGGGTGGGAGCGGGTACGATCCACAGGGCAGCGCCCTGCTCTGCTCCTTCCTTCTGAGCTGGGGGCGGGGCAGGGCTGGGAACCTGAGGGAGGACCACGCTGCAGGCGGAGGGATGCTGCAGGCTCCAGCCACGGCATCCCAGACCCGGGCAAGTCCCGTCCACAGCCACCGTCTCCCACGCCATTTCACCACGGGATTTCTAGCCTTCATTCGGGGACCGGGAATTGAGGGAGAGGTTGTGGGTACATTGAAAGCAGAGGCGGAATGAACAGTGTCCTCTGACACAGTGGGAGGGTCTCTCTCCTAGAAACATCCTAAGGCGGCAGAAATAATGGGAGCCCAGGCATCCTGACCCCAGGGCCCTTCCCTGCTCCCCTGAGGCAGAGGCACCCTCTAAGGACTTAGATGTGGAGGGGAATCTGTGGACCCCCAGCCTGAGGTCTGGATGCCCCTGGTGGCCTGCTGCCCCCAGCAGCCTCCTCTGCCCGCCGCCCACAGCTGTGCATTCCAGGCCAGCTGGCCAGCCAGCCCACTAACTTTGTTGTGTGTTTCAATGTTTCTTGTCTCTCTCTCTCTCCTTTTTTTTTTTTTTTTTCTTTTTGTAAGCAGAGAAATGTTTCCTTAAAAGGCTCTCTCCTTCCCTCCGGCACCCTGGCCCCTGGCCACCCTCTCAGGAGCCTGGAATGTGCCAGGGAAAGAGCCAGGGCCCCCTGCCACTCTGTGGCCCGTGCCTACAGCCCCACACTCCGGGTGTCAGCACTGACCACTCCCGTTGCCCCTCAGGAACCAAAGCTAGGAACCCTCTCTCTGCAGAGGGGGTAGACTCTGGGGTGTCCGCAGAGGCTCTGGGTCCCAGCTCTGTCCTATACCCGCTTCCCTGACACCGGCAGTGCAGGATCCCAGGGCTCAGCCCCAGAAGGGCAGCCTCAGGTAAGCCTCCTCCCCGGGGTATACCTCCAAAGCCCCTCCACGCGCTGGGGGCCGAGCAGGCCTGATGCGCAGTCTTTCCTCTCTGAGAAAGGGAACAACAGAAGCAGCAGCAGCAAAAGCTCCCATCGCACTTGCTATGTGCCAGGCACTGCTCTTCACCCTCCGCGTAAATTAACTCATTAATTCCTCCCACAAACCTCAACATCCCATGTTTTGGACCAGGAGGCTGAGGTTAACAAGCCGCCCAACAGAGGAGACGGGATGCGAGCCCGGCGGTCCGCTGCAGCCCGAGATCGCTCCCACCCTCTCTGCTAGGCCCATGCTCCTGTAAATATTGATTCGCACACAGCTGCAGTCAACGGCAATAGTAACGGAGAGCTGGCGGAATGTGGCTGTCTGTCTGCTACTGTCCTCAGCTCTTTTCTTGGACTTATTTCGATCCTGATTAAAAAAAAAAAATGTAACGGGTGCCTGGGTGGTTCAGTCGGTTAAGCATCCAACCCTTGATTTCAGTTCAGGTCATGATCTCACGGTTTGTGAGTTCGAGCCCCGCGTCAGGCTCTGGGCTGACAGTGCAGAGCTTGCTTGAGACTCTCTGTCTCTCTCTCTCTCTGACTCTCCCCTGCTCGCTCTCTATCTCTCTCTCTCTAAAAATAAATAAATAAATAAATTTTTAAATGCATGGAGTAGAGATTTATCCCCTTTTCACAGATGAAGAAAATAAGGCACAGAAAGGTCACGATTTGCCCAAGGCTGTTGCGGTGGAAGAGTCTGGCTCTGGAGCCTGCAAAGTACAGAGGTGGGGGTGCGGCCGGGAGGAGAGTTACCGAGGCCGGACCAGGGCCAATGCCTGGCATTCATCAGCACTCCCCCCGCCAACTAATGTTTTCTGAGTTTCAAATGTCCCTGAGCGCAATACCAACAACAGGGAACACCCGTGGAGACCCCCCCCACCCCAGGGTCACGAGGGTCTAAAGCACCAGACGGCAGCCAGCCAGGCAGGGGCTCTCTGCATGACCTGACCCCTACCCTCCTCTCCACCATCACTCTGTGTCCATCCCCTTATCAAGGACCCAAAACCACACATAAAGGGGGGACTTTTTTCAGTCCTTTGAACACGTCTAGCTCTGCTCCTCCTCAGAGCCTCTGCATATGCTGTTCCCTCTGCCTGGGACACTCTCAGCCCAGCTGTCTGCATGTCTGAGTCCTTCCCAGCCTTCTGGCTTTGGCTTAAATGCCACCACCCCCAAGAGGTCCTCCCTGACTCCCTTAAGTTACACACATTCGCACACACAAACATTCACTCTCCTGTACTCCTGTCTCTTCCTTCAGAGACCTAATTACAATTTCTCATTACACAGGTGTCTGTTTCCTTGTCTATGTTTCCCCCGCTAGAAAACAACCACCATGAAGGCAAGGAATACGTCTTGTTCATCACACTAGTCCCAGCACACAGAAGCTGCACACTAAATACTTGTGGAAAGAAGAAAGACACCTAAGGCCCGAGAAAGGAAGGCGCCCGCAATCACTAGTGGTAAAATCACTGCCATTTGCTAAGCATCTCCTGTGCGCCAGGCGCTGGGACCGATCCTGCCACACGCCTGTCTCTCTGAGCCCTTCCAGTGAGGAGTCAGGAATATTGCTCCCACTTGACAGATGAAAAAACAGAGGCTCGAAGAGATCTTGACACTTGTCCCAGGTCAGTCAGCTGGGGAGGGGTGCCCTGCAGGTGAAATCTTGGTTCTGGGCTCCAGGCACCCGCCCGACACAGCCCCTGTGCAAGTGGTGGGACCTGTTCCCCCGTTGGGTGACAGCTCCCATTCTCGGGGCCTCAAGTTGTCAGTTTCGGTTTTACATAAAACCCCAGACTCCTAAACCCGCCAAGCCTTCCGAGGAGCTCCCTGCACCCACGTCCACCTGGCCCCTGGGGCTGGATGGGGCCACCTTGCCCCAGCCAAAACCAGAGCCACTTGAGTCTCTGACCAGCATTTCATACAGTCCTGACCAGAACCTTCTTTTTGTTCCCCGCTATCTCTAGCTCGTCCTTTTTGTGTGTGTGGTAAAATGCACACAACATAAAATTTACCATTTTAACCATTTCTTTTTTTTTAATGTTTATTTATTTTTGAGAGAGAGACAGAGCGCAAGCAGGGAAGGGGCAGAGAGAGAGGGAGACAGACGTGAAACAGGCTCAGGCTCTGAACTGTCAACATGGAGCCCGACGCGGGGCTCAAACTCGGGAACAGCGAGATCATGACCGACGCAGAAGTCAGACGCTTACCTGACGGGGCCGCCCAGGCGCCCCCCATTTCTCAGAGGACAGTTTAACAGTAATCAAATGCAC
Source organism: Paguma larvata (assembly GCA_030068075.1). Lineage (NCBI taxonomy): Eukaryota > Metazoa > Chordata > Mammalia > Carnivora > Viverridae > Paguma > Paguma larvata. Next base: position 19,221,085 of record CM057825.1, on the reverse strand, counting down.
TCACACTGCTGTACAACCGTCTCCCCTATTCATTTCCAGAATGTTTTCATCTTCCCAAACAGAAATGCCACAACCTTTGAACGAGAGCCCCTGTCCCCTTTCCTCCCAGGCCCTGGTGATCTCTAATCTACCTTCTGTGTCTGTGAATTTACCTGTGCTAGGCTCTCACACACCGGGAATCACACGGCATTCTGTCTGGCTTGCTTCACTTCCTGTGATGGGCTGAGTTCTATCCCCCCAAACTCGAATGTTGAAGTCCTAATCCCCCTGTACCCCAGATGTGGCTGTATTTAGAGATAGGTCTTTAAAGAGGTGCTGAAGTTACAATGAGGCCATCTGGGGGCCCTCATCCACCGTGCTGGTGTCCTTATAAGAAGAGACTAGGTCCCACAGAGAGTCACTAGGGGCACATGCAAGAGAGGACCACGTGAGGACATAAGGAACAGGCAAGGAGAGAGGCCTCAGAGGAAACCAAACGTGCCAACGCCTTGACCGTGGACCTCCGACCTCCAGGTGCAGATCGTGCTTTCACGTCGTAGCGCTTAGCGGAGCTGCCTTCCTATTTAGGGCTGAATACTATTCCACTGTACAAGTACGGCCCGTTGTGTTTATCCATCCATCCTTGCTGGACACCCGGGCTGCCTCCACGGAAGTTCTTGCTGATGCCTCCCGCACAGCCCTGCCCCCACAACTCCAGGCGCCCATCTCGAACGACACCGAAAGGTACACGGGAGGGAAGAAAAGGAGGCTTTGCAGAGCACCTGCTGTGCAGCACTGACCTGGGTGCGTTACGCACGTTATTTTTATTTCGTCTTCGTGACGGGTTTTTGTGGCAAATGGGCTCAGAGAGATTAAGCAATTGCCCAGAGTCGAACAACTAGTAGTAGGAATGACGGAAGCAGAAGAAACAGTAGCTGCTGAGGTTTTTTTGTGCCCTTGCTGCGTGCCAGGCACACTATGTTTTTCCTTACACTCCTTGTGACCTTTTTTTAATGTTTATTTATTTGAGAGAGAGAGAGAGAGCAGGGGAGGGGCAGGGGGAGGGAGAGAGAGAATCCCAAGCAGGCTCTGCACTCTCAGCGCAGAGCCTGACCCAGGGCTTGATCCCGCAACCGTGGGATCATGACCCGAGCGGAAACCAAAAGCCAGACACCCGACCTACTGAGGCCCCCCGGGCGCCCCTCCCTGCGACCTTCTCGAGGCAGATATTAGTACCCTCTAATATTGGGATTAGTACAGCATCCCAAGCAGTCTTCCCAGCAATCCTGTGAGATCCAAGACGGCGCAGCTACCAAGTGACAGTGCCCGGACTGCGACCCAGGCCGGCCTGACTCCGGTACCCACTTTGCCCAGCTCACCACGCTGCCTCCACTGCCGCACGCAGGTGCCAGAGGCTGTGAGAGCAGACAGTGCAGGGGCGGGCAGGGTCCACGGAGCAGGGGCCTCCGGGCCAGGCCTCCGGGACACGCTGCTTTTGGCTACTGGGTGTCACACCCACTAAGAGCCCTGAGGGTGGGCAACCCTGGTGCCTTTTTCAGAGCCTGGAGCTCACTATATGACAGGGTTTTAAAAGGTGGAGATGAGGAAAGGGCATGTCAGGGGAAGTGGTCACATGAACAAGGCACGGCAGAAAGAACCACTAGAAGTCCCCTTTGGCGGGGACACGGGGGTGGGGGAGGAAGGAGGAGGGACACTAAAGGACATACTGAAGGAGACAAAGGGAAGGAGGACTAGCTACAACCCCTCTTTCCAGGCTGGACCACGGGCAACTTTGACTGCCCAGCGAAGAAGTTAAGACTTTTAGATGCTGGCACCGGAGAGCCACTGAAGATGCCTGAGTAGGAGAGGAGGCAGGGGGAAGTAAATGGTGACGCTTAAGGCAGGCAGAAGATATGCAATAGCAATACTACTAAAAATGGGGGGTGGGGGTGATGGAGAGGAGGAAGAGGAGCTCCAAAGCCCAGAGACAAGGGGCCATTGGGCACCCTAAAACCAAGAGGCCCTCATCCCTACCCTAACAAAACACGCCCTTGGATAGACCCCCACCTCCGGCCTCTTCTTCTCCTCCCCCAGCCACGGCACGGGAGGATACCACTGCCCCAACTTCTTCTCTTCGTGCCCTGCACAAAGCCAAGTGGACCCTCCGCACGGGCCCCGCTCAGGGAGCCTATGGCCGGCACGCCGCCACCTGAGCGCTGGTCACAGAGGCGACACCACGGGGGTCAAGAATAACACAGACCACGACCCCAGAGGATCTAGCCCACAGACCACGTGGCTGCAGAAAGAGCCAGAGGACCCCTTGGCTGTGGACAGCCCAGCACCTCAGACTTACAAGTCCACCAGGTTCCAGCAAGAAGACCACAGCTGGTCCCTAGGAGCCCAGCCAAGTGGACCAAGGGATGGCTTGAGCCCCGTGGGAGGCGAGTGTGCACCCCCTCAGGACCTGAGGGCACATAACATTCAGGCAGCCACAGAATGCCACAGCCTGGCCTTGACAAGGCCAGGATGGGTCGACGCTCGCGCCGCTGGCCTCCCGTTCTGAGCCCCAGGCCCGGGCAGGGGGTTTCTGGGGACAAGATGGCTACTGCCCTGGCTCTGTTTCCTCCCAGGCCTGTACCCTCCCCTCCAGGCCGCTTGTCCTCACCAGAGCTTGCTCCCGGCCTGCTCGGCTCTTTCCTTCCCTTATATAGAGTTCTGCTCAGGATCAGGAAAGGAAGTGCATCCAGTTCCTGGAGGCAAGAAGGGGCCTGTTCCCAGGGACACCTCGAGCTGAGGGGGGTAGGGCATGTCCCAGCCGAGAGTCCCCTCCAGAGCCAGGGGACCAGCCCTTTCCCCAAACCCACACAGGCTCCAACTCAGACAATGAATAGAGGAGAGCCCCAGAGGGCCGACTCCGGGCACTGCTGCCAGGACTCCTGCCCCCATGGCTCCCCCAAAATCCTCCTAGGCCATACACCTCTCGAACCACTGACCCAATCAATCCGCTCCCCGAGCTCCAGCAGCTGCCCTTCTCCCCAGTCAACCCTCCTGTCTGAGGACCTTCTCTTCGGGCCCCACGCACTGGCCACCCAGCCCACCGGCGGCCTCTAGGTCTGATAACACACTCAAGAAAGGGCTCTCCAGACAGGGAAGTTTCTCTCTAGGCAAACACCTCCCTGACCTCTTAGCCACACCCATACGCAGCAGCCTGACCTGCGAAGCCCAGCCCTACACCGGGGGTGGGGGGGGTGGGGGTGGGGGGTGGGGGGCTGGGTGTGCCCTTCTTGTGCCCTGCCGGAAGGTCCCAGCCACGGGAAAGGGGGTGCGGTGGGCCTAGCTGAGCATGTGCTGTGCAGCCAGCAGGCCCCCGCCTACCGAAGCTGGTCCCCCTGCAGAGCCCTTCTGGAAGACAGCACAAGATAGCGCCCGGATCAGCCCGTGCTGGAGGTCCGGCTGGTTGCAGAGCATTTTCTCAGAAGATCCTCCTCCCCTCGAACCCTAGCTGGGACCCCAGCTCCGGGGCCCCACCTACCCACACCCACAATTAGTGAGCCCGGGAGGGCTGAGGTTGTAACCAGGCCAGCCTTCCGATGATAAAACCACAGTGACCGGCGGAATCAGAAAAGTTGAGGTCGGCAAACCTTTACCGAGCACCTACTATGTGCCAGGCCCTTGGGAGCACCAGAGAGTAAGCCGGGGGTCCAAGAGGGGTTGAGCAATGGCCACAAGACAAGGGTGGGGCACACGGGGCCACAGGAATGCACCAGCAGGGCTAAGAAGGCACAGCTGGGCGGGCCCAGGGCTCCACACTGGTCAGCACACTGGACTCGAAGCCCTACCCCCACCCTGCCTCCGCCCCATGCTCCCTTGCTCAGGACTGACAACCACCCCACTCCCCCACCCCCAGCCACCCAAGGTCCTTACGCCAGAAACCTGAGTGCCCGCCTTGACTCCTCCTTCCCCTCCCTCCCACCAAGCCTGGATAATTCTTCTGCCCAAATACCTCTCCAAGCCACCCTACCCTCCAGTCCCCTTAACCACAGAGATTATTGCGAGAGCCTCCTAACGCAGGTCTCTGCCTTCCGTCTCGCCCCGCTAACCTATTCCCCACTCGGCAGCCAGGGAATGATTTCTACGATGCGCATCCAGTCCTGTCACCCTCCTGCCTGAAGTCCTTCCCGGCTCCAGGATAGAGTCCAAATGCCCTAATATGGTCCTCGCAGGCCTCAGGGACCTGGCTGGGTCTCTCTTTCAGTCCCCATTCCCCACCTCTCTGCCTCAAAGCCCTTGTTCCAGCCAAAGAAACCCCCTTTCAGGTCAATTCTCTTCTGTCTAATACACTCCGAGGTACTAGGGGTTCTCAGCCCATTTCCCGGATGAGGCTCCGAGGGGTCACATGCTTCACCCCAAGGCCCAAGCCTCGGCTCTGCCCAGCACCACACTGCCTTGCCCGGTCAGGGGCCATGGCAAGAGTTTCATGGAGGGCATGGCCTCTGAGTTGGGGGGGGGGGCGGGGCAGGGCAAACGGCAGAGGCGGGATAACAGAGAGGAGACTGGTCAGCGGGGCCCGGGGCGCACAGGGCAAAATGGAGGAAACGGGTCAAAGAGGGCACGCCGTGCGAGGCCCGGAGGGTGCGACTCAGGCAAACGTCCAGGGCTCTGGAGTAGCCCGATGCCTCCAGAGCCAGGGGGAGAGGGCACCGGTGAGGCGCAGGGCTGGGGGCCAAACGTCCGACCTAAAACAGGCAGCTGTCACTGACGTGAGTCTGGCGCTGAGCCGGGGCCGGGAGCAGTGCAGAGAGCCTACCAAGAGAGCTTCAAGGAGACATGAGAAGATGGAGAAGCCAGAGACCACTGAGGGCCCCGCCTGGAGGACGCAGAGGAAGCGGGGCCTCTACTATATAAGTGAAAGTGGCAACAGGCAGTTTGAAATGTAGACTTCAAGCTGCCTTCTCCTGAGATCCAAAGACCAGGGAAAACCCCAGCCCTTCTTACCCTCCTGGAGAGGGGCCATTTGTTCTGAAGCAGGGGGTGGGGTGACATGGCCTATAGCACAGAAAACGGCTTCTAGGAAGTTCCTAGAAGAATCTGGTCAAGGAAAGGGCTGTGGTCTGTGGTGAAGGTTTCAGAGGAATGGGGGGCAAGATGGGAGGGGGGCGACGGGCCTGGAAGCACGACCATGCATTCACTCAACAATCCTGAGGAGGACCCCTCAGTGCCAGGCTCCCAGCTAGGGAGACAGAGATGACTAAGAATGGCCTGGCCCAGGGGGGGAACTTGGGACCCACAGGAGGAGGCACACATGTAAACAGAGAATTAGAAAAGAACCCAGTGACTGCTATAATGAAGGTATGAAGAGGGCTATTATCTCACTGGGATTCAAACCCATCTGTTTTTCCAGAAATTACGCCCAGAGGGAGACTGCCCACCCAACCCCCCTCACTCCCCACTGAGGGTTTCTGTCCCCAGATGACAACTTTAAGGGACAAAAGTCTTTGACCCTAAACTGTGCCAGAACAGTAAGGCAGGAAGGACGCATGGGAAAAATATCTAAGAGCGAGGGGGAAACCCAAGAAGTCAAAGGGCTCGGGAACTGCTGAGAAGCACAGCCAGCAGCCCTCGGACGTGAGGGGAAGGGAGAGGGGGAGAGGCTGGCCTCGGCCAGGCCACGAACCTAGAATTCTGGGGCTAGGGGCCACACTCGAACCCACACAAACACCAGAGGTTCCCTTGGCCTTCTTAAACTAGACTAGAGTCTGCTCTCGGACCAGGACAGGGGCCTCCTGGCCTCTGTCCCTTCCATACCTGCGCGGCGCCTTGCAAAGCGCAGGTGTTTGCCCCTCTGCTTCCTAACCTCCAAGATGCTATTGGTTGTCTGGGGCACCATCAATTGGGTAACAGCTTTTGAGACGGAAAAATGCACCCAACACGTCTACTTCAATTGCAAGACGCATGCCAATTTCAGAAACACCAAAGTGTAAAAAACCCACGAAAACAAAAAACAAAACATCTCAAATTTGAAGAAAAATTTTGTTGGTTCTTCAGGCTTCCTAAACTGCCCTAAGCTGCAGACAATCAGGAAGTCCCTCCGGCCTTGGGGCCTGCTTGCCCCTCTAACCTAAAAGCACTTCTCGTTTGAAAGATTCAGGGACGCCGAAAGAAAGAACAAGGTGAAAAGAAACCCAACCGCTTATTACCCAGGAGAAAATTCTACATCCTCAAAGCCCCTCTGTGGCTTCTATGTCCCCTGGACCCCTAAAGCTCATTCTGTCTCATCGCCTGACTCCAGACTGCTCTGAATCGAACCAAGAAACAGGTAGGTAGGAGCAGATTCAGTTCTGAAAGGTCCCACAGGACCCCTTCTGTTTGCGGATCCTTATTTCCAAATTCCTCAACACATCCAGAGGCCGTGAGTTTCCAAACAAAGGGCAAGAAGTGGGACAGAAAAAGCACAGGACTCGGAGTCGGACACGGCTCCCGATGGCACTTTGTCACAGACCACCACTTACCGAAGCTCCCTGCATCTGCAAAATGGGAGGAAGGAGACGTACTGTGCGGGGCGCAACTCAATAAAGTTGACTGAGTTGACACGATTCAAGACTCCTGGAACACAGCACCCGCTTGGTAAACATCAGTCCCCTTCTACTGAGTCGGCTGCTGTTATTATTGCTCCTCTCCGCCCTTCAACGCCTTCATTTACAGAGCAATAAACTGCACGGTGCGCCATTCTGAGCACTGCATATATCCCGACTCCTCAAATCGCCCCTTCACCCCTGTGAGGTAGGCTCAGCTCCTACGCCCTCTTGACAGAAGAAGAAACTGAGGAACAATAACAGATGGGATGAGGTCATCAATTTACAAGGTCCCGTCCGGTATCAGAGATGGGGACAGTAGAAAACAATGCAGAAGATTCCCATCCAAAAAAAGAAAAAAGAAAAATGCACCATTTTTCCCCTGAGATTTCTACTCTGGCCTAGGCTTCAGTTATCTGAAAATGCACTCCCGTAGGAACTCCTGGGCCCCAGATGGCAGCGTCAGGAGGAGTTCGTGTGCTGGCTCCTCACAACTAGCGCATGCCAAGGGCTGGCGTGCTGGAACCCCATCTGCCCTGATGAACGGCACCAGGAGCCCCGGAAGCAGGAATCCCAAGGGTCGGGCAGCCCAGCCCCATGTTGCTCCTTTAAATCCATCTGTGGCCGAAGCGCAGGAAGCCCCCTCTCACTCCCAATTAGCGGGCAGGCAGCGGAGACTTGAAGCGAAGCCAGCACTGAAGGCCAGCGGAGGCCTGGCTGTCACCGGCATTGTTTGGCTCCATCTGACGCATATCCACCCCCCTGCTTCCTTGTTCTCCAGGAGAACCTCGGGGAGGCTCACATCTGAAACCAGGTCTGGGGGCAGGGGTGCTGTGGGGAGGGGCAGCGGAAGGCCTGGCTCTACCGGGTTCAGCAAACGCAGGCGGGTTTTATACAGACAGGAGAGGGGGCTCACATGGGCTACAGACCCGGTGGCCCAGAGACACGGCTGATGTACAGACACACAGTTCACACGCCCCCAAGGCACGAGCTGCACACTCAGCCCCGCGGCCCACAGCCAGGTCCAGATGCAAAGTCACTCCCTGGTGCTCCCGGCCCCACCCAGAGCAGAGCTGCACCAACAGGAACACAGCAGCCCCGTCGGCACACCCACAGGCGGGGGGCCTGGTCCCAGAGCACAGCTGACCTGAGGAAGCCAGGGACAAAATGACCCATGTGCGCAGACTGGAGGAGGGGAGAGCAGAACCAGCAGAGGTGAGGGGCGGGGAGGCTTCAAGTCTGAATACTCACCCAGATCTCAGAGAGGGTTGTTTCAAAGTGCCCACAGGAGCCAGCCCATCCACTGCAGCACGGCCAGCAGCAGATTTCCCCTGGACTCTCCCCCCACCTGCTTCCTGCCCGTCCTTCTGGAAGAGCAGGTGAGGGGCAAGGCACACGGATGGAAGGTGAGTAGGAGGTGTCAGAAACAGGAGGGCAAGTGTAGTAACCAGGGGGCAGATCTGATAGGAGGAGAAACGTCATGAAAATCATGGAATAAAGGCATGGGAGATGGAATTTTAGGAGTGGAGGGGGTGAGGAGGAGCAAAACAGAGCCAAGGCCTTGACTGGCAGCCCCAGTATCTGAATATATAGAATGCACCGTGTACTGCAGATGTGGTGCTGCGTTTAATTCTTTCAACATGGACGTGTGTCCAACAGACACGTCTCCCTTTTCCCACATGAGGCCACAGTAGTGTGGTGAGAAAAGTAAGTTGCCCAAGGTCACGCAGCTATGAGCAGCTGAGCTAGAACTCAAACCCAGGATAGCCAGGCTGCAAAATCTACACTCCTACAGGCAACCCAAGTAACCGGGGTGCTTCGAAGACAAGGCAGGGCAGCTACGGGGCCTAGAGGGCGTGGTGGTATAGCTGGGAGGAGGGGCTAATGCAGAGGGGCCCAGAGAGGCAAAGGGGTGGGGGGCAGGAAGGCCATGCCCTCTTGGACCCCAGCTCCTAAGTGACTCAGTGGCTGGGCCTCCCGGGAGCATTTCCGGAGCCCCAGACAGCCCTGCAGACTAGGGGCCACCTGCCCAGCAGAGACACTGGGCCATTACTCACTCCCAACGGTTACTCACTCTTCTCCGCGCCCTGCCCCCAGCACGTCACTTACTCCCACTCTGTTCTCTGAGAGTGGCCACGGGGAGCCCTCGGATCTGGCCAGTTCCCTCCCTTGCTCCACTAGCTCCAATTCTGCCAACGCATCTCCACCTGAGTCACTGGGACGGAGCTCCGGAGACTCTGGCCCCCTCAAGCCTGACAGCTGTTCCCCTCCACTCCGTTCCAAGAAACAGAGCTGCCTGGAGGAGTGGTCACTGGGCAAAGAGCCTTCCAGTCCCAGGGCTGGAAGGGACCTTCCCAGCATCTCGGCTGGCTTCCCAGCAGATGCCTGAAGACCTTCCAGGACACCCACTTCCATCCTGGACGGCTCCTCCAGCAGCCCCAAGAGGAAGAGCCTCTCTGTTGAGAAAGATCCAGGGACTTGCAGGTTTTCAGAACTGGTTGGAGAACTCCCGTAAGGCCAATCTCTCATCTTACAAATGAGGAAACAAGCCAGAGAGGGGACGTGATTTGCCCAAGGTCACACAGTGCCAAAGAGGGACCGGAGACGGGTCGCCTGACCGCCTGCCCCACCCCCCACCGGTCCCTCCACTTCAAGGACTGCACTCCAAGTCCTGGGCCAGGCCGCCAAAGCCCACTCTCACCCCTGCCCGCTGCAAAGCAGCTACTTGTCCCAAAACGCTGGAATTGGGAGAGCCGAAGCCGAGATGAGGAGAGAAGGAAGGAAGGGGCTGTCACCAAACAGTGGCGGGTGGGGAGCAATCACTGCCTAATGGTGAAGGGGCACCAGGAACAGTCTTCCCGGCAGACGGGGAGAAAGACCACAGGCCTTCCGGAGGCCATGCAGCGAAAAGGCCAGGCCCTCTGGCAGCAGACGATGGGAGGAATTCCTGGGGTCCCAGCTGGGGACTTGGGAGAGTCCCGGCCTCCTCTCTGCTCACCTCTCCTCCCTCTGCCCCTCACCCCAGCTCCCCCCTGCTCTCCCAGGGCTCCAGCCTGGAATCCGGGCTGGACGCGGCCTCCGCTCCCACGCCCAGCTCAGCCCAGCTGGCCACATCAGACACAGCCCCGTGCGTGGCGTCTGAGGCAGCTCACAAGGCATCGAGGAGCCTTCAAAGCTCACGAGGCACTGGGGAGCCTCGTCTGTCTCTTGTGCTCCCCCACCCACTCTGGGCACTTATCCCTGCCGAGAAGCCCCTGCCTGCCTCTCTCCCTCTGCCAACAAAAGTAATAACGATAATAGTAACGATAACCGAGGGTCACATAACACGGCCTACGTGCTGCACGTGGTTCTATTTATTTCCCGCTTTTGACAGATGAGTAAATTAAAGCTCTGACCACAGTCACACAGCCTGCAGGAGGTGGGGTCAAGACTGAAACCCAAACGGTGTGGCTGCAGCATCTGATCTTGACCCCTCCATGGCCACACTGCCTCATGACAGGACCTCGCTCCAAGTTAAAGCTCCCGAGACCCCTGCTTCCTCATCCACACTGAACTCCCTCAACTCCTGCGGTCGCACTGGCCTTGGTGATACTCAACGGTCTGCGTGGCTCTGAACAGGCAGCCCCTGTCCAGATAGTTACCAGGCCACTTACAGTCAGGCGGGGAAGCCTCCGCCTCCAAGCAGGCAGGCTCCTCCCCCTGACTCCTCCACCTGTTTGTTCATTCATTCGACAAACAGTGAGGGCCTACTGTGTGCCCGGCGGATGGTGAAAGATGCCTCCGAAAGGAGCCTCTGAATTCCTTAGAAATGGGAGCTGCCTGCGGCCTATCCTCACTCCCAGCCACTACCATCCACCCGTGCCAGTCCTGCGTGTGAAGCCTTGCCAAGCAGGGCTCTCCTCTGGCCTGAAGGATCTCCCAGGAAGCTTTCAGTGCCTCCTCAGCCTCCTGATTCAGGAAAGGAGGGCAGCACGTGGGAAGGAAGGGACAAAGTGATTCAGGAGAGGATTTTCCAGCTTGGGGTTGAGAAATTTGAACAGAGGACTCCAAGGGTCTTGGCTTACGGCCTGTTCCCAGATCTCCGAGGCCAGGACGGCTTTCACAGCTGCCCCCATCACCTTCCTAAATAACAGTCTCATCACACTTCTCCCACATTAAAGCCCTCTGCTACTCCCCTGGTAACCTGGCTCAGAAAGTCCCCCATGGCCAGACCCCAAGCAATACCTACAGGCTCCCCACAAAGCGAAGCTTTCCTATACGCACCACTTACTGAGGGCTTTATCCCGTGCCAGGCACTGGGCTGGGGGCTTCATAGAGAGGATCTCGTTTTAGCCCCACCATGATTCTATGAGGTTGGAATATTATCCCCATTTTATAGATGTAGACACTGAGGTTCGACCCAAGGTAACACAGCTAATAAGCGGCAGAGCTGGGAGGGACAGCCCAGCGTGTCTGACTCTACCCCGGGGCTGAAGCCATTATTTTATCCATTATTACGTGTGCGCCACTGTGCCTTTGCGCATGCCTTTCCCCCTGTGCCTGAGGAAGTCTTCATGCCTTCTGCTTCCTGCAGAACTCCTTCTCAACCTTCAAAACCCATCTCAAATGGCGCTTCTTCTCCAAAGCTTCCTCCACTCCACCAGCTCACATACACGGCTTCCTGCTTGATACTCCCTCTGCATTTGGCAGAAACTGTCCATCTACTCCCCTTTGTCTCCGACTAGACTCGTTCCCCTGGCCTTCCCAGCCCCATACCACTGGCACCTTGCCTGGCATAGGGTCAGTGCCCAAAAACAGCTTTTAAGTGAATAATCAGGGGCCTCATGTGCCTGGCCAGATTCAGCCACTGCCACCCACCCGGCCTCCGCAGCGGGTGCCTGGGCACTGCCCCCACCCAAGAAGCTGACCCCCAGTCTCAAGCAGTCATTGAGTGCCCCCCATGACAGCCGAATACCAGCCCGTATCCCTCTGCGAGGGCTTCTCCCTGTGCTCGTCTGCCTACCCCTCTCTGCTCAACCAGCTCCGCTGTTTCTGGGAGTCTCAGCCGGTGATTAGGGCCCTAATCAGCAGGACTTCCTGCCTGCGATTGCCAGAGGTGGGGGCGGGGCAGGAGGGAAGCAAGGTCAATCCAAGGTGAAGTTCGCAGCCTGGAACCGAGGGAGATTCAGTCAGGGAGACGGACTCACGGACTCTTCCAGCCCTGCACCTCCCTAGCCCTTCATCTGACGGGAGAGGATACCAGCCCCAGCAAGGGGACGCTTCCAGAGTCCAGGCACAGGGCAAGAGCACTACTCTCCCCATGCCCTGGGCCTGTCTTGCACTTCCCTTGAACCCTCTGCCCACCCCTCCCAACCAGGCCCCAAACCCAGGGCCTAACTCACAGACTGCTTCCATAAAGGGCTTTGTAGACCAGCTGATTGCTCAGATCTGGTCAAGGTCAAGAGCCAAAGGCAAGCCCCTCCTCTAGAGGAGCCATGGCCTAGAAATGGAGCAGAGGTGAGCAGGGGCTGAGGAGGGGAAGCGAGATAGGGCCGGGTTGAGCTCAGGAACCCTCCCCAGCTGTCATCATCATCAACCCAAGCCCATTCTTTCTCCAAAAAAAAAGCTAAATGCCTTTTGCAGCTGCAACTGGGCGGGCCAGGGGTCCGGAAATAGAGCTCACCCCCCGACCTGGAGCAACCCCAGCCTCCCTGGGTGGGAACCAGGGCTAGGTGGAGAGTGCAGCTTGGCAGGCCTTGAGGGCTGACCCCTGCTAATGAGGAACGTCAGAGGCACCAGAAGGTGCAGGACCCCAGAGAGGCGAGAGCCCTGGGAGGAAGAGGGGGTGTGGCCAGGACCGGCCCCTACCACAGGTTCAAAGCTCCCAGCTATGTGGCATGCAGGAAGGGCTGGGCATGGTTCTCCCCCACCTCCCGCCAACAAGGCGCTAAACTAAAGTTGCAGCAAGAGGGATGGAGGTTAGACTTCAGAGAGACCTAGGAGTATAAGACACAGCAACTTGCAGCAATTATTGGGGATCCCACTTTATAGTATAGACCCCACCCCCATGGGTCTAGCCCATGGTCAAGAGTAGCCTGCCTGGAGGCCAGGCCAGACACATTCTTGCCAGGCCTGGGAGTCTCCGATTCAGTGACTCTCATCAAGGGATGGGATAGGATCCAAGGAGGGGAGCTTGGCCTGGTTTATAATAATGCATCTTGTTTACAGTGATGGCAACTTTCTCAGAGTCCTCCATAAACACAGCTCTGCATCGGCTCCCCTGGGCAGACAGGGCCTCGGGAGGTCCCCTCAGCGCCCCGCCTCCCCACGCTCACAGAGACAGAGAGTCAGGGGTCAGGGGGAATCTCTTCTCTGGGCTCGGATGCTAGGATCCCTCAAGGGAAAATGATGCCACCATGTCCTCCACCCCCTGGTCCCATAATGCTCCAGGCTTAGGGAAGGAACCACCACAAGAGAGAGAAAAGAGTCAACTGAACCCCTGGAGAAACACCAGTACCACCACCATGACCAGTGATAACAATTACTAACATTTACTGAGGCGCCGGGCACTGCTCAAAGTGTTTCTGATAAACTAACCCATTTGAGACTCACAATCACACCACGAAACTGGTACAGTTATTATCCCACACGGCGGATAAGAAAACTGAGGCTCAGAGAGGTTCAGTCACTTGCCAAAGCCACACAGTCAATAAATAGGGTTGTCTCCTGTTGAGCCCCGGCAGTCTGGCCTTCAGAGTCACCTTTTCTGCCTCTCTCTAGACCTCTGAGCAAATTCAGGCCTAGGAAGTCCTCCCCAGGCTCCGTCTAAAACCGTCACTCCTCTGCCCCTCATCAGGCAGCCAGTTAGTGCTGAGCAACACTCTGCCAGGCACAGCAAGGATCAGCAGGGAGCGAAAGGCACAGGCCTGCCCTCGAGGAGCTTGTAATCCAGCTGGAAGACAGAGGAGCACACGACAAGTGTGAAGGACAGGGAAAACCGAGGGGTCCCATATTCTCTGCTGGAGAAAGCTTAGGAAGGTTTCTGGGGGACCTGCACCTCTAAGTGGGACTCCCTCTAACCATGGAGGCAGGACAGGAATCCGCTCAGACACCACTGTCACCCCTCATTGCTTGGAGGCTCTTCGGGACCACACCCTCCTGGCTAGTCCCTCCTGCCTCCCGAAACACCCAGGCCTGAGCTACGAGCCTCCAGCCCTAAAAAGGCAGGGATTACAGAGCCCAGACTAGCCCTGGAGGAGGTGGCGCCAGGGATTGGCTGGGGCCCACCTACACCCCCACCCCACAAAGCTCCAAATCTATGGAGACCAATCATCTCCCAGAGGGAAACCAAGGTGTGGACAAATAGGAAGATGGCCAAGGTCACTAACCCAGGTAGAGGCAGGCAAGGGACCCAGCTGTGCCTCCTGCCACCGCCCCTCCTGGGAAAGTGCTTCAGGCAATCTGAGAAAAGGAAGGAGAGGAGGCCAGGTGTGACCTCGCATAATGGAGCAGGGCACCCAGGGAGGTGGGCATGGTCCGCAAGACTGGCAACCTTGCCACCCCTCTACTCTCGTTCCGGCTCACTGGTGCCCACGCCTCTGTGTGCCTGATGGCTTTGAAAGCTAAGAGCCAGGGCCGTGGGGATACAGCACTGGGGACAAGAGTCCCTCCAGTCTCTGTAAACCTCTCTCTCCCTCCCCCAGCACCACACCCACTTGCTTTTTTTCAGAGTCCAGGAACTGGGAGGGCTTTCCTCTGCCACCCTCCAATACACGTCCCTCAGCTGGACTTCGGTTTCCCTTTCTGGGGTAAGACTCATGGCCCCAGAAATAAGTCAAGAAGCTGGAATGGCCTGAGGCTGAGAGCCTTCGCCGTCTAGGCTAGCCCTCACCCTGACTTCTCTAGGCTCAAGGGCACGCTCAGCATCTCACCTTCCTGCCCCTCTGTTGGGTCTCTGTCAGATCAGAGCAAAGAGTGTCCTCACTAAGCAGCCTCAACTAGTCCCAGCTCGAGACAAGGGACTACAGTGAGACGCTTGAAAAGGACTTCATCCTCAGACGAAGCCAGGACTGACTGGAGGCAGGGGGTTGGCCAGAGTGACCTCAGACCCTACCCCTTCACTCTCTCCACCAAGGAGAAAAGGAGTCACAGGGGTTGTGGAGAGAGGCAGACTGGGACGGGAAGGATGGAGTCCAAGTGTGTCCCGAGCCTCTCCCAGAGGCCCACCTGGACTTCCCATCATGAAAAGCCCCAGCCTCCCGGGGCTTGGGGTTCCAAAAACTCTATCTGCAGTCCCGCCCTGTCCCTCCTCTGGCAGTCTGGCGCCCACACCACACAGAGAAGTCTGGAGAGGTGACGGGGGAAGAGCGAGTGACCTGTTCCTCACACACTCCTCCCTTGAAATCCCCCTGCGATTGACACGAGCCACTTCAAGCTACCCCTAACAACCCTGTATTATTTCACAAATTTGGAAACTGAGGCTCGGGTAAGAGCCAACGCGGGGATTTTCTGCATCTCAGATCTTGACACTGCTCCTCTGCCTACTATCTCCAGGCAGGCTGGGGAGGCCCCTTCTCGTGGGCGGGGGGAAGAAGGTCCAAGCTGGGCAGGCGCTTGAGCTGCCAAACCAAAGCACCTCCTTGTCCCTAATCCTCACACACTGGCTCCCACTTAGCCCCCTTAGCTGGGAGCATGGGCACTAACTTGCAGTGGGCAGGAGCGAAGGTCTTTGGTATCCCTTCCCTTCCATACCATGTCACACAGGTCTGTGCTGGCCCTTGTGGGGTTAACCAGCGGGGCAAGGCTCAGAATACGACAGGAAGAATCGGAAGAAACTCGGAATCTTTGCAGGAAGCAAGATCTTCTGGGGCAGACCTGGCAGGAGAGTGAGCAATGGGCGCGAGAGGAGAGCACCGGGCTCTCTGTTCCCCAAACACTGGCAGGGAGGAGGAGGCAGTGCCCACGCCTTCCTGCTCCCCCATCCCGGGTGTCCGAGAATTCCGGACTCCAAGAATCCCAGGACCTCGGCCTCCCAAGAGACCTTCACGGTCATCTCTCCTGACCGCATCCCAGCTCGGGAATCCTTCCAAGCTGTTTTCGAGCCACTCTCTGAACTCGCTCCGGGACGGGAGGCTCACTACTTCACAAGCAGCCCATTCTCCTGCTGACCAGCCAGGCTTGTCAAGAAACCCTTCGACAGACCTGAGCCAAGCTTCCTTCACCAAGCGAAAATCCATTCTCCCTTTTTGCTTCCTGTTCCCACCTCAATACTAACGGGGCGCTGAGACTTCTCAAACTCCAGGTCTTCCGCTACAGTCCATCGGAGGTGAGGAGATGGTCGTCAAATGGCAAGGTGGTCCCTGAACTCACTGCAGCCCACCCAGCCCCCCCCACTTGGCCGCCAGCCCCCTGGGATGTTTGTGATTTTGGAAGCTGTGGCCCCCATGGGAGATTCTGAGCTGGGGCCCTGTGGGAAATGAAGAATGAGAAGTACCGAGAGAGGGGCAGGGAAGGAGAGGCAGGGGTCTGGAAGCGGAGGTTCCCACAATGCCTCCTCCACCACCCGATAATTCTCAGCTCTGAATCAAATTCCTGGCTCCCAGACCTCGGGGGTCCCGGTAGACTGGCTGAGACCCTTCCCAGGCGCGGATCCCAGCACCGGTCCTATTGAGAGCTCTCCCACCCACTCCCCATGCAGACCCAGGACCTCACAAGTCCTGGGCCAGAGGGGTCAGGGCAGAGGGGGGCTCAGCTATAACCAGCTCTGAGGTCCTGGGGGAGAGCGAGGGTGGGGGAGACAGGAGGAGCCGCCAGCTGGCAGGACTAGAAGCGACTTAAGGCCAAGTCTGAGCCACAATGGTCCCCACCCCACCCAGGCAGCTTCAGGAAGGGGCCCAGCAGAGACTCGAGGAAAGAGAGTGCTCCCCTACGCCCTCCTGAACCCCCTGCTTTGGTTCTGCCACATGGAAGAAGTTCTACAGCCTCCAGAAGAGAAATCCCTGTCCTCGCAAATTCTGGAACCCTGGTTTCCAGTTCCTCCTCTGAGCCTCACCCCACAACTGCTTGTCCTACCCTCCCCTACCCAGCACCCATCCTGCCCTCTAACCCCATCCCACTCCTGCAGGCAGCCTGGCTTGGGAGCGAAGGGGGCTTCTCCTAGTCACTCCTCGGTCACCCCCTCCCAGTTTCCTCTTCCAGGACAGTGGCCAGCGGAGAAACATCTGGGCAGGCAGTCCTGGCCCTGGTCCTGAATTGGGGGGGTGGGGGCCAGACACTGAGGTTTAGCTCTGCATAGACTTCCCCACTTGGGAAAGGGTGGCAGGCAGGGCATCAGAGGGTCAGAGGAGGAGACGGGGGTGGGAAGAGAGGAAGGAGAGGGGGGTGGAAAGCAGCTGCGTGTGTCTGTTCATTAACCACCTGGATTAGCCATTTCTGCCCAGAGGGGTGAGGAGGGAATGAGAGCTGCTGGTGGGGGGAGGGCCACAGGGGGCACTGATGCCAGGCTGTGCCCAGGGACCCAGGGACCCGAGCCGAGAGGAGGGGAGCGCAGCGGGGAAACCCTTCCAGGCCCACTAGACCCTCCCTCCCAGCCTTGACCGACCCTCTGGGAGATGAGAGGTGGGAGCAAGGAGAGCCCCAAGGAGAACGGGGCCCGGCAGCAGCTCCAGTAGGTGGCCGGGTAAGAAATGAAGAGAAAAAATGCCCACGCCCATCTCGTGGTCCCCTCCTGAGGCAGCCCCGGGATGGGCAGCAGGTAGGGGAGGAAAGCCCCGGAGACTAACACCCCCGGCCTCCCCCTCCCGCCCTGCCAGCCTCAGTCTCAAGCAGCCACTGACAACGGCAACTTCCCCAGCAAAGAAAACTCCTTCTGACTGGTCTCTCCGAGAGAGCAAGAGCGGGGACAACCGCACCCCAGACACCCTGCAAGAAGCAGACAATGAGGGCAAGGGACTGACAAAGTTGGCCTGCAGGGTGGGGGCTAGCCTTGCCCCGGGAACAGGTGACCAGGTGGGCTGGGTGGGCTGACCTCCCCCTCCCCTAATGAATGTGATGGGTGGTCCTGACAGCATCAGTAGGGCAGGCCACACACACACACACACACACACACACACACACACACAGTCCACACTCACCTTTCTGATAGAAGAGCCACCGGGCGGGTGGGTGTCTGGGTGCCCCTCTGCCTGGGACAGAGGCAGTGGGCAATGACGGGGCAACAGCTGTGGGCTGGCAAGAGGCTGGTAAGCTGGCTGCCGGGAGGAGGGCGTGAGTAAGCCTTGTGTCCGGGGCGGGAGCGGGAGCAGGAGCGGAGCTGGTCCCAGGGCCACTGCTGGGAGCAACTGAGCCAGGGCGCTGCTCGCCGGCTCCCGCCCCTGGCGGCGGGCGGGCCAGCGGGCGGCGCACCGCCTCCTTCCCAGGGCAGGCCAGCAGCCCCCCGCCTCCTTTAACCCCTTGCAGCGCTCAGCCAGCTCCGGGCTCCCGCCCAGCAGCAGGGGCCCCCGAAATGCGGGTCCCCTCTCCTTCAGCCGCTGGCCCGGCAGCCTCCCGAGGACCTGCAGGGAGGCATCAGAGGACTTGGGGACACAAGTGGGCAGAGGGGACAGTTGGCCAAGAGGTCCAGGACCCCATGGAAGAAACAGAGCCGCAGAGAAATGGCCAAAGGGCCGCAGGGTGGAGAAGGACGTTTGGTCAGATGGTAATAACAATGATAATACTCAGAATAACGGCCACTCCCAGGTTTTTGGAGGGCACTCGCCTCTCTGCCGTTCCCAACGCATTTTGTGACAGGAGACCCAGAGAATCCCACTTCTGAGCCCATTTTTTCTTCATCTCTGCTTTTTTCTCTGGGCTGTTAAGGCATTTGTGGCTTTATAATCAAAAGGGATGCGAAGAGAGCTCTAGTTAATGAATTGCATGCTTCAGCTGTCTTTGAAACGCATCAAACGGTAACATGACTGATGGATGGAAAGATAAACAGAAATGCGACAAAGCAAATGTAGCAAAGGATTCCTTGTAGAATCTACGGAGGTTACCACTTAATCCTTTCAACTCTTCTGTACGGACAAAATGTTTTCATAATTAAAAATATCAGGGGAAACATGATTTGAAAAGTTTGACGATAAGAAGCGGACGGGATTATTTCGAGGGGAAGGGCAAAGTCATTTATTTGCCGCACACCTGTTGCAGGCCGGACACTTAGAAGAATATTCTCTCTCACTTGATCTTCAAATCTCCCTTGTTACTCTAGCGGAAGAAAAGGACCCTAGAGTGATTCGGTGACTTGTCCAAGACCACACAGGATGGCGTTGAGCAGAAACTCGGCCTCGGACAGGCTCACTCCAGAGCCGAGCTCCTCACCACTCAGCTCTCCAGAGACTGAAAGGCCCTTCTCTTCCCCATCTGGGCCCGTGGCCTGCATTTCTGAGCCTCAGCTTTCCCTGTGGTACGAGGAGTTTGGATCCAAAGGTCTTCAAGAGATCTTCCAGTTCTAACACTCTAATTTTATTAATTCAGCCAAACCCTTCCCCAGGAAGGTGACAGGGAAGGCCCAGAGGGGGGACGAAGTCTCGGGAAAGATCTGGGGGCATCTAGGGCCAGCGTCACAGGGAAATGATCAGTACTTTGGAGGGCTGCTCCCCCTGCTTCGGTGACGGTGAAGCCCTTGAGGATGGGGGGGAAGAGGGCACCTTCCGAGGACCCTAATGTGGACAGGGTGGAGACAGAAGCGTCATGGCGCCACCCCTTGCCTCCAGAACAAAATGATTTCACCCCGTCCCAGGTGTAAATCGGGGTTCCCAGAGTCCCAAATTCCAGTATCTCAGAACCTACCAGCCTTGCCAGTGGCCTCAGTCTGTGCGCGTGCAGGCGCTGCCAGAGACAGAGATAGGAGAGACGCGGCCCCACTGAACGTGCCTCTGAGACTGAGGACTGTGTAGGGAAGCTGCCCAGCCCTCACCGGCCCCAACTCCGAGGCAAAGGAGAATCCTAATAGCCTTGTCCTGCTACCCCCACATCTCTGCAGACCAAGGGCGGCTCGGGGGCTTGGTTCAGCCCTGGTCAGCGGAGGGAGGTGAGAGGTGTCAGCAATCTGGGCTCCTCTAAAGATGGATGGGGAGTCTGCCACAAAGGTGGAAAGGGCCACGGAACGGCGGACATGCCATCCTCCCTGTTTCCTCCTTCCAGCCCACACCCCACCATCACCCTGAAGGACGCCATACTATCCCAGGCTCCCCACCGCCTGCCAGAGGCAGTCCCAGCACTGCAGAAGGACCCTCTGTGGCACAGCCCCGCCTCTGAGCCTTTTCAAGGCACCATTCCCCCTTTTCCTTCTCCGTGATCAGGCCTCAACTCAAAAGCCACATCCTCCCTGGGTCCTTCTGCAACTGCCCCATTTGGTAGGTACTGGCCCCCCCTCTGAACACCTGAGGCTCTTGCTCATACATTAATGCCGGGACGCTCACTGGTGGGGTGCACTTCTCTATGTCCCAGTGAGCTGAGCAAAGATTCATTCATCATTTCCTTCCCCTTTCCTAGTACGCTCGGTGCCCAGCACGAGGTGGCCACATGGATTCTCGATGAATGCAAAATGAATAAATAAACGGCGGAGTGAGGGGTAGATGGATGATTGGTTACGGAGTGAATAAAAGAACACTTTTTAATGCTTGATTGTGCACAAAGCTGTTCCAAGATAACTGCTGGCACATTTTTGTCTTCAAAGCTATATAAAAGACTGACCTTGCTAAGACATGAGAATCATTTACACGAGGTCCCACACGCGTCCCACCCACCCCACGTCTGCAGCAGACCAGGGGGCCCTGAGAGTTGCCTGCTTCAGTTGCTAGCAAGGAGCCACTGCAGGTGACACGCTCCCTCCTCTACCCCAATACCACCTCTCTTCCCCAGCCCTCCTGGGGCAAGGAGGCATGAATTCCGTAAGTCTCTAGAAACCCCACAGACAAAAAGTCAAGGATAGATGGGATGGGATGGGAGGGAAGGGGTTCCAAGGAGCTGGGGATTCCGAAGAAAATGAGTAGCCTTCCCCTTGATTTCCCAGAGCTGTCCCATAGCTGATCGTCCACCCCCACTCCCTCCCTGGGCTTTCCCCAGTATCAGCCTCAGCCTCTCAGGCATGTACGTGCACAGTCACACACACACACACACACATGCACACACGCACTCACACACAGAGTGAGAGCTGCTTTCTACAGAAGACTGCTGAGCCCTTATTCCCTCCCCTCCACGCAGCCCTCCTCCCTTGAGCCAAAGAAGACAAGGGATTCCCAGGGTTTTCCATCTCCCATCCCCCATCCCCTCCCCACCTCCTAAGCCAGCCCATGCCCCTTTCCCTCTTCCCTCCTTCTCTCCCTCCCATCCCCACGTGCTGACTGCACATCTGGTTCCAGTTGTGGTTGGTCCATTCAGGGGTAGGCCTGGGGGTTTCTCATAAAACTGAATAATACCAGTGTTGGAGTCTGTGGAGCTGGGGGAAGGGAGGGCAGGAGGCTACAGGGGCGGGAGGGAGAGAGGCCGGCAGCAAGGAGGCAGGGGGAGACACGGAGCCCAGAAAGTATCGGGGCCGCGCCTGGCATCTAGCAAGGATTCAATGGATGCTTGTTGATGGAAGATAGAAGCCGGAGAAACAGAGAGCAAGGAGAGTCAGGAGGAGAGAGAGCAGGACAAAGAGGGGTCAGACCCAGAAGGAGGAGGGAGACGAAGCTGGGGGTGCTGGGACAGGGCCACTGAGCCACAGTGCGGCCATTGAGACGAGCAGGGAAATGAATGGTGCGTGTCGGGGCCAGGTGCTGAGTTAGGCACTTTCAATGGAACAGGAGGGGATGTGACAGAAAGGAGGACAAAGGGACACACAGAGACAGAGAAGAAAGGGCAAAGATAAGGGAAATATTGCCCCTGAATGTTGAATCCGGACTCCCCCTGGCCTCTCGGCCCCACGGGCCAGCGCAAAGCTGCTCCCCGTTTCATCCTTCGTCCCGTCTGCATCAATATCTGAGTGCCTAGCCTGCACCAAGACTTTCCCGTGGGTTTTTCCATGCAGCCCCCATTAAAATCTGTGAAATGGCTATAAGGCTATCATTCTTACCCCAGTCTTAGAGATGGGCTCAGAGCCGTTAACCCAAAACCAAAGGGCAGCTGATGAAACAGAATTTGAATCCAGGTCTTGCAACTCAAGGCTGCTTCACTACCCCGCACAACTGGGAATGCCGGTCCCGGCGCTCCCTCTGGAGGTCATCGTGTCATGCAACCCCCACTCTCTCGCAGGGCCAGATTCCCAGGTCCTTCTGGCACTGAGGGCAAGCTCCTCCGAACTGGGCTACGAGTAGACCACCAGCATGCAGCCAGCAGGGATCGGCTTCTCCATCTTCCTAGCGTGGGGGAGAGGGAGGCGCTGGAGCTACTCCCCTCTAGCGCCCTTGGTCCCCACTCTCTTCCTCCCTCTCCACCACAGAGAGGGCAGGGAGGGCCACATGCCCAGGTGCCCAGGGGAGAAGCCCTGGACCTCAGGATCCTGCTGGGCCCACAACACAGCCAGCTGGGAGCCAGGCCTCGGGGGACACCATAGGCATTTGGTCAATGTCTGTGCATTGGGTGGCACCCTCTCCCTTCTGACCACACTGCCTCTCCCTCCCCTCCACCCTGCAGCTAGAGATGAGTTTGGGCTTTCTCCCAGGATGCTTTCATCTCAGGGCCACCCTCTGGTGCCCCCCCTCAGCTGCCCCCTCCCCAGAGCTGGCTCCAGAAACCACACCCCACCCTGCTCCCCCACAGAGCCCCTCTCCCTTCCTTCCTGATGCCGGGCTCCACAGCCCAGGTCACAAGTCTCTTCCTTTTCTATTTGTCATCCTTGACACT
Source organism: Paguma larvata (assembly GCA_030068075.1). Lineage (NCBI taxonomy): Eukaryota > Metazoa > Chordata > Mammalia > Carnivora > Viverridae > Paguma > Paguma larvata. Next base: position 19,198,688 of record CM057825.1, on the reverse strand, counting down.
CAGGCAAGACTGAGGCAGAAGCAGGGGCACCCCCTCCTCACCACTGTCCCCTATTTGCATCTCATTTGCATGCATTCCCAGCATCTCTGGGAGTAGAGCTGGGCAGAGCCTCAGGCCCTTTGCCACACACAGCCCCAGGGAAGGAAGAGCTCCAGGCCCTCCACATTCTGGTTTCCTACTCTCTGGTTTGCCTGTGGTCTGAGGGCAGAGGATCAAAAGAAAGGGAGAAGCATGAGAAAAATGGCCTGCCAACAGCTGGTCCCCAAGACACATGCTGGCAGCCCCTCCCTCCTAAGCCTGCCTCAGTTTCCGCCCAAGGAAGCGCACTTGGATCCAGTCCCAAGAACCTCAGGCTGGAAGTCAGGGCCTTGAGGTCCAGCCTCACTCAGCCACCAGTGCCCTGGTGACCACAGAACGCTCTTGGTCCCTCTTGGCTTCCATCCCCTCATCTGACACCCTCGAAGGCCCCTCAGAAGATTGCCGGAATACGTTTCTAGGCAGACATTGGTCCTTGGCAGAAAGTCACCGCTGGTGCCAGTTCGCTGCACACAAATCCCTGTCTCCCCCTGAGAAAGCCGATTTTAAAGCTGTAAGGACTCTGGGATTTAATCGTCTCTGGGACAGGATTCCTCTCAAGCCTAAACCAGCGATGGTCACTGGTTTCGGCCTGGATCCTTTCAGAGAAAGCACAGCCCCCCTCACACAGCACGCCTACCACCCTAACACCATCATTACAAGGTCCCTAGACTGGACAGTTGGGGAATCCCCCACACCCAGGTTATCTGGATTTCAGGAAGGTGTTGGCAGGAGCCGTGATGAAATGCTTGGAGATGAGATAGAAAGCCGAGTGGATTCCTAGCCAGCAAGCCAACGGGTGTTGATTAATAGATCAATGTCAACTTCCTGACTTGCCAAAGGGCTCTGTCCTCTGCCCTGGCTTGTCCAACATACTTATCAGTAACTTGGATGAAGACTTAGAACAGAGGTTTACCAAGTACACAAAGGTAAAAACTCAAAAGAAAGACGTTGAACTGAACCAAAATACAAAACTGAGACACTATAAACAGATCAGAATTAGTAAGGGAACGCTTCTCTTGAGGTCAAGTCCTAAACTAATGTTAAAAAGTCATAAAATAACAACATTGAATTAATAATAGTTCATGCAAGGAAAAGTCTAAGATTTAGTGGAAACGGAAAACAGAAAATTCAGAATCCTGCTGTCGGTAGGATATGGCCGCCAGCAAAAGGCACGCGCTCTTTGTGTCGCATTAAGAGAGGTATGGAATCTAGACCAAAGGAGATGAGAGTTCTACTCTATTCCATGCCTCTGAGACATCACCGGAAGTGCTGAGTTCTCTCCTATATTCTATAAATGAAACAGCATCCAAAAGAGGACAGCTGAAGATACTCCGTAAGTATTTGCCGAATAAAAGCACAAGAGGGGCTCCTACGTGGCTGAGCATCTGACTTCGGCTCAGGTCATGATCTCACAGTCTGTGAGTTCAAACCCCACGTAGGGCTCTGTGCTGACAGCTCAGAGCCTGGAGCCTGCTTCAGATTCTGGGTCTCCCTCTCTCTCTGCCCCTCCCTCCCCTTACTCTCTCTCTCTCTCTCAAAAATAAACATAAAAAAAATTTTTTTTAAGCACAAGAAAGGCTAAAGAAATTGGGCCCAATATTTATTTCAGATGATAAGAAAGGACATAACACACATGGTCAAATATTTGAAAAACTGTCTTGGGAAAGTGAGCCGGGGCGAACTGTACTGCCCACATACACCTCCTTTGTCTCCCTGCCTCCTCGTCTGTGAATTCCTTAAAGCCCATGACCATTTCGCATTCATCCCTGAATGTCCAAAAGGCGGCATCAGTCAGGGGTTGGGCAGCTGCTAAGGACGAAACGGCATCCCGACAAGGCCAGGCCTGCGGGCGCCGATCGGCAGGGAGCACGCTGGCCCCAGCCTAAGAGCTGACCTGCAGCCAAGCCGGCTGCTGAGCCGGAGGGGGCGAGGAGCCAGGCTTGTGGCTGGACGTTTGGCTCACACATGCTGTCCCAGGCTGGCCAACTGGCCTCCCACCCCTCAAGACTCACCCCTTGCCACTGCTCTGTGGGGACTGGCCCCAGATGGGCACCCCTGCCCAAAAAGTCTGGAGCTCCCCAGTGGCCCAGGTCCTGCCAAACTGGACTCCTCCCCTCCTGTGCCTCATCACCAGCATGGCCTTCCCACCTCCTCATCTTCTGTGTATCTTCCTTTCTCTTACCCCCTAACCGACCCTCATCCCACCATTCCTTCCCCTTAACATTGAACCTCATGCCCCGGGGTTCTTCTTAAGACTACTTCTTCCTCTGTACTCCGTGGCAATGAGCTGCTGAAAATTTCAGCCCTCCCCGTCCTCCCCCCTCCTCCCCATATTTTCTTAATTATATAGCACTTTCAGGGCTGAACAGAGCTGGAGACTCCCTCCAGAGGACTGCAGTCCCACCCCTATAGGTAATGACAATCTCGTTGCTCCACCTTGAAATGAGAGCTGTCCCTCCTGGAGCGTGAGAGCCAGGGAAAGCTGGCCCTACCCTACTAAGGCCCAGGGGTGGAGGGAAAAGAGCGTAGGCTTCGGTGTTGCACGGACCGTCTCTGAGCCCGGCCACCCCACTCGCCGGCTGTGTGACCTCAGGCAAGTTATTAACCGCTCTGACCAACGACTGCAGAGTCCGACACCGAGCATTCCCCACATCCTCCTCCTTCAAAGAAGCCTTCCCCCCACCCCGGAGTCACGATTCAGCTCTCCTTCTCGAGTATGCCTTAGGCCCTATTTCATCAACACTCGCACTTACTGAGGGCTTTCCATGTGCCGGGCGCTATTCCTAGAGCTTGTGGATATTAACTTTAATCCTCCCAATGACCCTGTGGGTATTGGCCATTATTAGCCCCATTGTGTAGATAAGGAGACCGACGCTCAGAGACATCGGCTATGGTTGCTACTCCTCTCCTAACTGAAGCAACAGCAGTACGTGGGCAGGGACCAGTACGACCAGCAGCACAACAGCAGCTACCTCTCCCCAAATACTCGCTCCACAGGCTGGGCGTTCCCAGCTCTTCCACAGTTTCTGGATCTTTCCACCTGCCAGGTACTCGGTTGTTTCCCTGCTTCTGATCCCGTCCCAGTCGGTCTTCGCTCATTCGTACATTCACCCGTCCATTCAACGAATGCTTGAGTGCCCGTGGTGGGTCAGGCCGGCACCACGGGCGGGTCACACGCAAAGCCAGGTGGGGCACCGGCCCTCGGGAACACTTGGTCTAGAGAACGAGACACCAAACAAACAGAAGCACAAACACTCAACCGGAACAGTGCCGAGAGGTGCAAGGCGAAAGAGCGGAAAGCCAGAGGGAGGGATCGCTTAGATGCTCATGGCTGCTGTGCGCTTAACATGTGCCAGGCCCCACTATAAACCCCGCGCGTGCCTCTTTCGCTCATCCCCTCCTCACGCCCCGCTCAGCCTGGGAGTAGACGGGAGCAGCGGAGGGAGTGCAGACACGAGACCCAGCGTCACCTGCCCAAAGTCAGGAAGACAATAGCAGAGAGGTAGGGCGAGAGGCCTGAACCCTGGCTGTGCTCCGAAGCGCCAGGTCATACTACGTCCAGGAGGTTCAGGGAGGGTTCCTTAGGACTTGGTGCCCAAACCAATGACCCCTACACACATGCCGATGGCAGCCTGACCGTGCAGGAGGTGGCAGGCCCACCCTGGTGGTGACCTCGACCCCATTCTGTGCTTTTTATCCATGTTCTCTTGTGCCGCATTGGCTCCGCCAGTATGGAAGCCACCCAAACACCAGAGGCCCGCTTACTCTCCCACTTGCTGTCACCTTCAGACATTCGACCTTTCCCCTGGTTGGCTCCAAGATGGCTTGAGGGATTGTCCAAAAAGATGTGAACGGGGCCAGTGGTCAGCCCCTCCTGTAGGACTTGCTTGAGACAAGGCCCCTGGTGACACTGATGGGACCAGGGATGGGGCAAGAAAGGCTCAAAACTCTGGGAAGCAATCCCCCCAGGCTGTCCCCAGGGCCACCCAATTCTGGGCTCACGAATGGCGACAACAATTTAGAGCTGACTAACCCAAGCCTCTCATCGCAGTTATATGGAAACTGAAGCCCAGAAAGGACAAGTAGGGAGTCCCAATGTCACCATAGGGAGGAAGTCAATGCAGTCAACCCTAGAGCCGTGTGTCCAGCTCCCAACCTGCATCACACTGGCCCCCAGGAGGGCCAGTGCTGGGCTTAACCACGTGGGGATGAAAGCAGGACTGTGTCCACTTAACCATGAGAAAGGAAAGAGGGGCTCGGGCCCCTGGGGTGGTGAGGGACCTGCAGGGCCAGATAAAGGATGCTTGGGCTCCAGGAGCAGCCCAGTCCTGCTCCCCACCGATGACCAGAACAGAGGCCGGGGCAGGAAGGGTGAGCAGGGCAAGGGGCAGCCGCTGGAGCCCCTCCCTCTGGCTGCTCCTCCCCAGGGACCCTGTGGGTGACTGTTTTCCTAGGAACATTGTGTTCAAGCTGGGAGTCTTGGCTCAAGCACCCTACCCTGGCAGATCTCCAGCTGCCGTTTAATAATGTACAGCCAATCGGCCATTAACAGCAGGTTCGAGAAAAAAAAAAAAACTTTGATGGCTGTTTTTGCTGTTGTTGTTGGGTTGTTTTTTTTTTCCTTCCAGGTAGTTGGTGATGGTTATGAGGAACAAGTCTCTTCTGGCTGGTGTCCGGGGCAACCACCGCCTGTCCAGGCTGGGGGATCCCGGCAGACCCCACCTGCCTCTGCCCACCCCGCCCACCATGCCCAGGCGCCAAAGTGTCCGCTCCCACCTCCACAGTCCTGGCGACACTCTGGGCTCGCTTCCCAGGGGCAGGCAGCTGTCCTGGCCCCTGGGAGGTCTAGAGACACCCAGCAGGGCCAAGGCAGAGGATGTGGGATGTGCTGGCAGGGACAGAGGGAGGCAGGTGGGGGCTGAGCTCGAAATGGGCCGAGCACTCCCTAGGAATCCCACCCCATCTGGCCACAGCCAGGAGTGGAAGGTGAAGCTGCCAGATGCCAGCTCTCCTGGGCAGGACTGGGCCAGGGGGTGAGGACCCTGGGCCCTGCCTTCCTCAGGGCCGACTCATCTCCATCTGACAGTCAGGATTTGCAGCAGGATCAGAGAAGCTGGAAAGCAGGAGACTCACAGGAGAGCGGTTAGGACAGAGAGTGGACGCTTCGGTCCTGTAAGAAGCTGAATGGTGAACAGATCGGTCCCGGGCTGTCTGCAGCAGCTGGCCCAGGTGAGAAAGCCTGCCAAGACTCTCCTTCCCTCTCCAGCCCGGCACCCCAGAAATAGGAGCAGGGCAGTGCAACGGGTGGACGAGTCGCCAGGAGCCAGGGCCTGGGTCCTGATGACCCGGGGCCAATCTGTGCCCTCCCTCTCTGGGCTTCCATCTTACTGTCATGTAAGAATGAACCAGGGGGTCCCCCATCCTGCCTGGGGGTCCCAACCACGGAGGGACTGCCAAGACCTGATGCGGGGCAGGCAGAGGAGTCCATAGTCATGATGCTGATGGTGATACGTTCTCATTTATCGAGCTAGCAGTGTGTTCCCGGCATTAATTCTCCTGGGCAGATACTATTATACCCACCACCATACAGATGAGGAAACTGAGGCTTGGAGAAGCTGAGAAGTCACTTCCCCTACGGATGGCTAGTGAGTGATCGAGGCAGGACTTGGACCCAGGCGAGCTGACCTCAGGGCTCATGCTGCCTTGGAGATTCCAATAAAGGGGAGTGGCCCAGACCCTGAGCACCAAGGGCCCCAGCAGCCCCTCGTCTCTGCCCTGCACGTCTGGCCGCTGTCCCCCATCCAGCCTCCCAGCCTCTCATCATGCCCGGCTGGAATCACCAGCCTCCCCTCTGTCCTTTACCTCTCTCCTGTCCCCAGGCCCCCTTGCGGCCTCCTGCTTCCCCCCAGGGCAGTGGCGCACGCAGACACAGCCACACAATCATGTACTCTCACACACTCATATACACACACATTTGGACACGTATGCACAGGTACCCATGCACTATGCACAAGCACACATAAACTCATGCACACACATGTGTCTGCACACACAGGCACGAAACTATGTGTACTGAATGCACACGCGCTCTCTTCACAGACACATTCCCACACCTCGAGGCCCCCAAAGATCCACACTGACACACACACACACTGGCATCCGCACACACACATACACATGGATCCACGCACACACCCACACGGATCCACGTACATCCTTCTGAGGACGCGTGCACACGCACACACACTTGCACACAGGCACACACGTGAGCTCCAGCCATGGGAGGTTTGGCGTAGGCACCCGCGGACTGTCTGGGCAGGCAGAACCGGACAGATGTCTGCCACGCCACCCGGGTGGTTATTCCAAAGGCAAGAAGGCCGTCGGCTAATAATACTGCAGCGCATTCCTGGCCCGAGATAAGCGGCCCCAAGCATCCTCGGCACGTTCCGGCCTCGCTGTCTCGCCCCTGTGGATTCCACCCACCCGCAGCGGCGTCCTGGGAGCCCCAGCGGCCGGCGCCGCCAGCACAGACATCTTGGCCAGGGGCCTGCCACTCTCCCCTCTCCAGGGACCCCGGGCCCTCCGTAGGCCTCCGTTTCCCCCCAGAGACATGCATGCAGGGAAGGAGAGGAGGTTTGTGTCCATCTTGAGACGCGGGCTAAACTACAAGACCTCTCTGCATTCCAGCCCCAAGCTGGGCAAACACACACCCCACGCGCCTCCGGTACTAAGTACACACCAGCCTGCCGGAGCCCCTCCCGCCAGGGGCTGTTTCAATGCCACATCACACCCGTGCTCACCACAACTCAGTGACATCACTGTATCCTGCGGGCGAAGGGACTGGGGTCCACTGAGACCCCTCTGCTAGAAAGTGAGAGATCCAGAATTTGAACCCAGGTCTTCCAGCTCCTAAGCCAGGGCTCTTCCCAGGACCTCAACCAATCGCCCTCCTGGCTAACTCTTAAATCACGAATTTTTGGTGCCACCAGGTAGATCGGGGACATCTCAGGGACCACCTTTCTCAGGGAAAAACTTCGTGTTCATTACAAGCTCAGGAGGGGACTCTGAGTAACACACGTGCAAGGGCAACACCCCCACAAAAGTGTCAGCTGTTAGGGGATGTTCTGGGGCACCTGCAGCTGCCAGAGGCAGGTCCCCGGAACAGGGGACAGGAGGACATGAGCCCTCAAACCTCCAAGTCGCCGAGGGTTTGGGAAATGGAGGTGTGAAGACTGAGAAAGGGGCATCCCCCATCCGTGGAGTCAAGAGGGGGAGGTCTTTGGATTTTAGGGCTGGAGAGTCAGGACGAAGGGCTGGGCCGTGGGGAACAAGGCAGGCTGCTGAGGATGACACGAACATAGAGTCCTCCGGGCCCCAGAGGAAGGACACCAGAGAGAATAGACAGGAAAGGGAAGGAACAAAGCCAAGGAACCTGAGGTCCCTAAAGGAAAGAGGCAACAGGGAGAGAATGAGAGATGTGGTTGCAACAGAGACCAGGAGCTAGAAAGTTCTGCTGCACCCTGGTGATCCGGGGCCGCCTCACCTCAGTCTTATCTCGCCTTGTAGCCTGACCACGTTCCAGGGCAGCAGTTCCAAAGTCTGTACACACGCGCACACACACACACACACACACTCACACCTAAATCTCAAGTGCCCCTCGGCAACTCAGTCAATGAAGTCAAGAGCTGTTCTGGACATTTCTCACATGAGCACAGTAAGGGCCAGAGAGCGGCTGTGGTTTCCCAAAGGCGCCAGGTTTCCTTTTTTGCTGGAAAAAAAAAAAAGCCAAGAAGAGGACCCCAAGTACCCCTATCTCCTCAGTTCCCCAGGAGGCAGCACCACCAACCAGCAGAGACGGGGCGAGAGGCCTCAGAAGCAAAGGGAGAATGGAAGGAAGCAGGCCCGGGGACTCTGGGGTGTGACTTTCCCAGCCCCGGGGAGATGGGAGCAGGCCGAATCAGAGCAGCATCCCAAGCTTGACCCCAGCCGACCAGGCTCCAAGAGCACAGGACCTTGGCTGGCGATGAAGGCAGAGGCCACAGAGGCACAGGAGGTGGGGTCACAGTGGGGAGTGCAGCTGAAAGAGGGGGGTGTGTTCCCACGAAGACTTGGCCATCCCAGCCACCAGCTTGGTAAGGCAGCTGTGCTTCCCAGAGCCCCGGGACCCCACTGGCAACGGGTGTTGCCTGCTGGCCACCCCCTCCTGGGTCCCCACTCCCACTCCACCCCCCACCCCCGCTCTGAGCAAGCCAGGCAGCCTTACGGGGACATCTCGGGGACACAGTATTTAGCAGATTAGGCACTCTGGGGTGCTGCTCTCTCCCCACAGCCCCTCTTCCAGAGCCCCCTCTTTCCTGGGGACAGGGCAGCAGACCTGCAGGCCAAAGTCAGAGAGGGGGAAGCGGAGAAGGGAAGGATAATTAGGCTCCGGATTTCACGTGTAGCTGGACAGAGACCCCCCGGCTGGGAGCCTATAGGAAAACCTAGAAGGGAGAGGCCAGGGATAGAAACTATGGAATGAGGACCCATCAGAAATGTGACCATATACCATCAGCTGATTGGTGAAGGACAGAGGCAATAATAGATTACACATCTATTACATCTATTACAGAAATAGATGAGAGCATAGTTTCCAAGTTCATTTGCCTGATACAAACAAACCAACTGAAACAGGACATTTTTGAAATGACGGGGGAAAACGGGACACATACTAGGTATTAGCTGCTCCTAAGAAATTATTATTAATTACATCGACTGTAATAACAGTTGATGGTAATGTTAAAATTAAAAGTCCTTATCTGTTCATGATACACAGTGAAGTATTTACAGCAGAATGATATAATGTCTGGGATTTGCTTTAAAAACACTCCAGCAAAAATAAGGGAGTGAGGGGAGCAGATGAAACAAAAACAGCAAAAATTGATGGTTGTCGAGCACCAGTACAAAGGAGTTCATTATGCGATTCCTGCTACTTCTGTATATGTTTTAAATCTCCCACAATAAAGAATTGACAAACACACGCACATGCGCACACACGCGGCGGGGGAGGGGGGAGTCAGCTAAACCACACTAATACCTAAAGCGTGGTATTCGAGATGCTGTCTGCAGAAGCATGGCTCAACAATTTTATTTTAATACTTTTGTATATTAAAAGAAATTAAGAATATATCATTGTAGAGTAAGCCCCATTCTATCACTTAAATGAGTAAAAGGTTATAAAAGCAAGTCTTTTTTTTTTTTTAATGTTTATCTATTTTGAGAACGAGAGAGAGAGCAAGAGCATATGAGCAAGCCAGGGGAGACGGGCAGAGAGAGGAGAGATAGAATCCCAAGCAGGCTCCACGCTCAGCGCAGAGCCTGACACGGGGTTTGATCTCACGACTGGGAGATCATGACCTGAGCCAAAATCAAGGGTCAGACGCTTAACTGACTGAGCCACTCAGGCGCCCACAAGTCTTTTTTCTTTTTCTTTTTTTTTTAATGATTAGGTGAGAGAGAATGGGCTGGTGAGAACGGAATTGTACAATGGGAAGGGAGAGGGCACCTGAGGGCAGCCAAGAGACCAGCAGGCTCCCCCAAGCTCCCCACGGCCGGGGAAGCCATACACAGACCCATCCTGAAGACGCAGGTATGAAGCCATACCTGAGACGTCGGCCACAGAGGATGGGCGCAGGCTAGCCGCACAGGTGAACTGCTGGGATGCAGAGGTGGGTAGCGGCTGCGGCTGTTTGTCAAGGGCGCCCCCCCGCCCCCCGGCTGTGTACTTGCACTGTCTCCACTCCTCACACAGCCTTCGGAGGCAAGACAACATCATTCCACATTACAGATGGGGAAACTGTGACTCAGAGAGCAGATGTGACTTTTTTGAGGTCCCAAGGCCAGCGGTCCAAGGTTTGAACCCACATGCCTCTGACACCCACGCTGGCTAGGTGAACCAAGAAGGCAGCCAGGGAACCAGGAGCCTGGGCCCTGCAGAGAGCTGCAGCCCTGAAAGAGATGGAGAGGAGGACAAGAACGACACGATCTATGGGCGGGAGAGGAAGGAGAGGAGGGCCGGTAGGGCCCGGGCTGCACAATGGGTTTGGGTGTCTGCACAGTTGTTACACAGAAGTGGCAGAAAGGGAGGGGCGCCTGGGTGGCTCTGTCAGTGAAGTGTCTGACTTCCACTCAGGTCACGATCTCACAGTTCATGAGTTCAAGCCCCACATCAGGCTCTGAGCTCAGAGCCCGGAGACCGCTTCAGATTCTATGTACACCTCTCTTTCTGTTCCTTCCTCCCTCTCTCTCAAAAATAAAGATTAAAAAAAAAATACCTTAAAAACAAAAGAGAAAGACTGCAGCAAGATGAGCGAAACTCAGCAGCTGGGAGAACTGGAAGGCAGAAACGGAAGGCTGTGTGAGCTTTGGTCAACATTTCAAAACATCACACTTCTGAGCTTTGGGGCTGGAATTACACCAACTCGGCATGGGAATATAGGTGTTTCCACGCCTCCTGGAAGTTCTCGTTGGTAGCCAAAATGCGTTTGATTAAGAAAAATAGGGCAATGCTGTAATTGCTCAAAACGTACGGTTCACGGGGGAAATATTAGTAAGAGTCCTTTCACTGTGCATCGAAGCCTGGAACACAACTGGTGACAGGCGGGGTAAGGCAGTGCCCCGGAAGGGCTATCTGCACGCCCAAGTGTCTAACTTTCCAAGACTAGAAAAACAGGTGAAGGAACATTGAGGGTCACAAAACTTCTACAAAGCTCTCGGCACCCAGGGGATCCCCGCCCGTCTTTCCTGGGAGCTAAGATGGCCCCAGGGAGGCCCAGGCTCCTAAGCAAGTCTCGCCTTCCGTCCTCGCATCTGCTCTCAGGACCGGGTCCTGTGTCCAGGATTGGACACACTGACTGGAGCCTAACGCTGGGGCAGCGTCCTGGGTTAGCGGCAATACAGGGCTCTGGCTCCATCACTAACTGTGTGAGCTTGGGCAAGCCGCTTGACCTCTCCCCTGCCTTCCCCTCCTTCCCACCTCCCCCTGCTGTCCGTGCTAAAACCGGAATAATAATAATGGCAACTTCCTCACGGGGCTGTTTTGAGAATTCGTTGGCATGATCCGTGTAATGTGCTTAGCATGGAACCTGGTGCCTAATTGCTTAATAAGTGGTAACCACTGTAATTATGATCATTAACTATCCTGTCTGAGATCCACGGTTGGGCCCTTTGGCACTCATGGCTCTGTTGAGCCTGGACCACAGGAAGCGGCGGGGTGGGCAGCAGCCCCGCAGGACAAAGGAGGCTGAGAGGGGAGAGCAGGCCAACCTCATCTTCTCCAGGAATGCGGCTGGCGGCCGGGAGGGTGGGGGGCGAGGGGAGATGCCTCGCCGCTGAGGTCAGGCCCTATTTGGAGCTGGCAGAGTGTTTATCACCCTCACGTGTGAGGGGAGAGGGGGGAGGTGGGGAGCGGAGAGAAAGAGGAGGGGAGGCAGCTGCTGGGAGGAGGGGGAGGCCTCCCTGAGCGGGAAGGACCTTCACCTTCGCCGGGGTCCTGGGAAAGCCCACCGGCCCTTCCACTAACTCCCTCAGTGAGCAGGGGGGGCAGGAGGGGCACCAGCTATGCACTTCAGCTGCCCCCCCCCCCCCCGCTGCCTCCCTGTTCCACAGGGAACAGGGCATCCATCCTACGCGTGCATCGTTTCCAAAGCTCATCACCACAACCCGGGAAGCTAGAACTCATCATCCTTGTCTTATAGATGAGGAAACTGAGGCCAGGGCTGCTGAGGCTCCCCGCCGAAGGATGCCCGCTGACACCAGTCACTCCCTGACCCATCACCCTGCCCCGGCCAGACACACACGCCACCAGCTTGGCCCTGCCCTGGCCCAATACAACCTAAGAAAGGTTCCTGAGATTCCAGTTAAGGGGTCCCAGCTGCTCCTTCGTTCCCCACTGCCCCTTTTCTGGCCCCCCACCACCAGAAGGCACCCCCTCGGAACCAACCCACCTCACTCCAGCTGCCGCTTCAAACTGCTTCCTCCTGGATTGTCCTCCACACAGACCAAGACAATTACCTGGTTACCCTCGGTGGTTGTGGTCACACCCACCTCTCTACTGAAGCTAGAACCACCCTGGGCCTCAGTTTCCCCTTATGGAAAGAAGGAGGACAAGTGACCCACAGGGAGGGAGGAGGAACGCCAAGACCCCAACAGCAGGGGAGAGCTTTGCGGATATATCTAGAGCTTTCTTCTTGCTTGAAGGCACCTTTCTCCCTAGTTTCCACATCTTCCCCAATTCCGTGAAAGCCAGACCTCTCTCCCGCCCCCTCTCTGCCGCCTACAAAACTTTAATGAGCACAGCCCAGTTAGAGAGACTTGCTCAGCAGCTATGGTTTCCTTGCCGGTTCAAATCCCAGGTCTCTCTGAATCTCCAATCATTCCCCACTCACGCCCTGGGATATTTCTCACACGCGCGCGTGTGCACGCGCACACATGCCCCGTAGCTGCAATTCCTGCCTGGGCTCTGTGGTTAACCCACTGTGGTCTCTCTGATTACCATCTCCCATACCCATCAGATCAGACAGCGGAACGACTACCACCAACGCCACCTTAGCCTCTCCCAGGAAAGAAGGTACCACGTGTATACCCTGGAAAACTGGCTGCAAGTCCTGGAAGGCACCTGAAGCCAAACCTTTGGCAGGGGGCGTTCCCACTCAGGCTTCTGAAGCAGTCACTTAAAATCCTTCTTCTGGGGCGCCTGGGTGGCTCAGTCAGTTAAGTGTCCGAGTCTTGATTTCGGCTCAAGTCATGACCTCACAGTTCGTGGAATCGAGCCCCGAGTCGGGCTCTGTGCTGACAGCACCGAGTCTGCTTGGGATTCTCCCCTACCCACTCTCTCTCTCTGCTGGTCCCCAGCACTTGTGCTCTCTCTCTCGCTCTCGCTCTCTCAAAATAAATTAAAAATAAAAATTTTTAATAAAAGTCTTTCTTCTGATCCCCCCAGCCACCTGAGAACAATAATGATTCTTTGCATTTTACAGATAAAAAAGAGATCTGCCCATATCTCACAGAGACAAAGATCAAATCTGGAAACTAAAGAGGCCTAGACCAGAAGTACATGCTTCCATCCCGGATCAACATGATGGGGACCTCTGTAGTCTCCATCCATCCACCTGCCTTGATAAATGAAAAGCTACGTGGCTTTCATGCTTCCCAGAGAGTGAGTGGGTGTGATAGTTTTCTGTGCCGGCTCGTGTGGCCTATAGCACCTGGTGAGTTAATCAGGCACGATCTGGGTGTTGTGTAAAGATGGTTAAAATCTATAATCATCTGGCCTTAAGCGAAGGAGATTACTCTCAGTAATGTGGACAGGCTTCATCCAACCAGTTGAAAGTGAAAAAAGCAAAAATTAAGGTTTCCTGGAGAAGAAGAAATTCTGCCTCGAGGCTGTAACACCCACTTCTATCTAATTTTCTAGGCTGCCAGCCTGCCCTACAGATTTCAGACTTGCCAGTCCCTAAAACCATGTGAGCCGATTCCTTAAATAAAATCTCTTAATATACATATGGGCACGCCTGAGAGTTGTTGCAGGTTCAATTCCAAACCACCATAATAAAGCAAATATCACGGGGCGCCTGGGCAGCTCAGTCAGTTAAGCATCTGACATCAGCTCAGGTCATGATCTCATGGTCCGTGAGTTCGAGCCCTGAGTCAGGCTCTGTGTTGACAGCTCAGAGCCTGGAGCCTAATTCGGATTCGGTGTCTCCCCTTCTCCCTGCCCCTCCCTCACTCATACTCTGTCTCTCAAAAATGAATAAATGTTTAAAGAAATAATAATAAGGCGAACATCGAAATAAAAACTAGTCAAATGAATCTTTTGGTTTCCCAGGGCATATACAAGATAAAAGTTATGTGTAACCTATACTGTAATCTATTAGGTGTGTGATAGCATTATGTCCAAATATTTACATAATTAAAAAATAGTTTCTTGCTAAAAAATGCTAACCATCATCTGAGCTTTCAGCAAATCGCGATCTTTTTGCTGGTGGAGGCTCTGGCCTCAGTGTTGATGGCTGCTGACTGATCAGGGTGGTGGCTGCGGAAGGCTGGGGTGGCTCCGGCAATTTCTTAAAATAAGACAATAGAGGGTGCCACCAAAGAAACTTGACTCTTCCTTTCACGCTGTTTGATAGCATTTACCAACTGTAGAACTTGTTTTTATCATCGGAGTCCATCTTCTCAAACCTGCTGCTGTTTTATCAACTACGTTTAGGCAATGTTCTGAATCCTTTGGTGTCTCTTCAACAGTCTTCACGGCATCTCCAACGGGAATAGGGTCCATCCATCTCAAGAAACCACTTGGTTTGCTCATCCCCAAGAAGCAACTCCTCACCCATTAAAGTTTGATCCTGGGATTGCAGCAGTTCAGTCCCATCCTGACTCCACTTCAAACTCTAGTTCTCTTGCTATTTCCGCCACATCAGTAGCTACTATCTCCCCTGAAGTCTTGAACCTTCCATTTGTAAAACACAACAACAACAACAACAACAAGCAATACCTGCAAAGCACAGTAGAATGAGGTGTGTCCGTTTATACCTCCTGCCGTTGTTTCTGTGAAGAACCTGACTGATACAGGGAGTACATAAGAGAAGTCAAAAACCGTGGATCCTACCAACTTAAATGAACACCCAATGGCCATAGTGGGGTCAATTCAACCCAAATAATAATAATAATAACGATAGCATTGCATTATAACTTTTAAAACATGAATATCCACGTTCCACACTGACATAAACAAATAGCTGAATAAATAAATAAGGCATAAGAGACTGTAGAACAAATAGGGACAACAGAATGTTGAAGAAGAGACAAATTCCATCTATAAACACAGAAGGAATGAGGGAAATACAAAATCAAATGAACTCAAATCAAGAGACATTCTACAAGATATCTGACAAGTGCTCTTCCAAAGTGCCAAAGTCCCGAGGGACAAAGAAGGACTGCAGAATTGTCCCAGCGCGGCAGAGGCCAAGGAGACGGACGCTAAATGCAATGTGGGATCCAGGATCCGGAAAGGGGCAGTAGTGGCGAAACCGGCCAACTTCTACTCAGGTCTGTGGGTTAGTAACAGCATCAGATCGGTGTTAATTTCCTGGTTTCCATCATTGCGCAATAGTTCTGCAAATTTGTCAACATTTGGGGAAGCCGAGAGAAGGGTGTATGGGAACTCTTTGTCCTATTTTGGCAAACTTTCCGTAAGCCTAGAATCATTTCAAAATTTAAAAAAAAAAAATGTAAGCGGGTTCTAAAGAGGACACAGATTAGGGGTCAGAATGAGAGTCAAAGGGCAGTTAAGGAATTGGGTCTTTGCAAATATCACGTGACTTCACTCATATGAGGACTTTAAGATACAAAACAGATGAACATAAGGGAAGGGAAGCGAAAATGATATAAAAACAGGGAGGGAACAAAACATAAGAGACTTGAATATGGAGAACAAACAGAGGGGTTGTTCTGCCGGAGGTGCTGTGGGAGGGGGATGGGCTAAATGGGGAAGGGGCATTAAGGAATCTACTCCTGAAATCATTGTTGCATCAAATGTTGACTAACTTGGAAGTAAATTTAAATAAACAAACAAACAAATAAATAAATAATTTAAAAAATGAAAAAAGCATTGGGTCTTTGGAAGGGAAGAGGGATTCAACCTGGGAAGGTCCCCAGCCTCAGGGAACCAGAGGAGGGACCCTCAGACGAGAGGAGAGAGAAGGCAGGCTGCTCAGGGTGCACAGGAAACGGATCCGGCCTAAGCACAAGATGACACAAGTGGTGTCCACGGGCCTTCAGCTCTGGGATCATCACCAGAGACAGACAGACTCGGCATCTAGTGCTCACGACCATAATGCCGCCCCCACCGCCACAGCCGTCACAAATCGCTACCCGTTGCGCACTAGGAGCTGAAAGCACTCTCCATTATCTGCTAATTTCATCCTCACTACGATCCTGCAGAAAGGCCTTTATGACCCCAGTTTATAGATGAGAAAACTGAGAGGGGCGCCCAGGTGGCTCAGTCGGTTAAGCATCTGACTTCGGCTCAGGTGCTCAGGTCATGATCTCACAGTTCGTGAGTTCGAGCCCCACATCGGGCTCCCCGCTGACAGCATGGGGCCTGCTTGAGATTCTCTCTCCTTCTCTCTTTGCACCTCCCCAACTTGCACTTTCTTTCTCTCTCTCAAAATAAATCAAACTTAAAAAAAAAAAAGATGAGGAAACACAATCAGTGCACCTTAGAAAATGATCCAAGGCCACTCAACTATAGGCAGGAGAGGCAGAGAACAAATGACTGTCTCCAGTCCAACCTCCCTCACCACAGCACAACACGGCTGCTGAGAGCTCACCGTCTCACAAGACAGCCCGGTCCAGTGAGGACCAATCTAATTGTCTTCCCTGGGGGTTAAGGTTGGCTTGGAAGACAGAATTTCCTCCAGCCAACCTGCCTGCAGCCTCTGTCCTGGGACCCCAGTCACAAGGCAGTGGCAATGACACTAATTGCTGGTATTCACTATTGCTCTAAGCGCTTTCTATGCATTGACTCATTTAAACCTCATGATTACCGAATGAGGTAGGGGCAGATCGGAAACCCAAGTCACAACGAGCCTAAGCCACTTGCCCACCGTTGAAGAAGAAAACTCAGAGGTGGGGTCAGACTCGCGTCTCCAGGTCAAACCCTCTCCTCAGGGCTCTCCCTAAGTCTGGGTTCACTTCTTGGGTCCTGGTTCCACCACCTTCCTGGCTGTGTGAACCTATGGCTCAACCACCTCAGCCTGCTTCCTCCTCTGTGCCCTAAGGGATTATATTAAAGCCTACCTTCTGTGTTGTTGTGAGGATTCGATTAAATGGATCCTGTCCCGGCAAGGAGAGACGATCTTTGTAAGCCAGGCACCGATGGTGGAATGCAAGCCGGTGTGATTTTCCGAGGGCAGGAGGGGGCACTGGAGCTTTTAAGCTGTTCCTCCAATCACGTATGACCCGTGGGTGACCTTCCTCCCCGGCTTCCTTAAACAGAACCCAGTTTGAACCCAGACACCTCTGAACACCCTCGCTTGGGTGCCCAGGCCCAGCAGGTGGAAACAGGCCAGGGGGTTAATCTGTGACTCACTCCGTGCTTTCTTGGGCCTCAGGACATACATACCCCTCTCTTCCTAATGGCCCCCTGCTAACAACCCACCAAGCTTGCCAGCTACAGGGGACAAATGACCAAGTCACTCATCGGCCAGAGCCCAGAGCTCTCAGAGAGATGGAGCGGAGCCTCGTAGGGCGTGGGGAGGAGAGTAAAAAGCAGGGCGCGGGACTGGGGCCAGCAGGTGACCTCAGGCAGAGAACCAATGTGGGGGAGGGTAACGGTCATTCTTCTGGAGCCGGGGGGGCCTGCTGGCTGGTGGATTTCTGGGGCACTTAGCTGTTTGTTATCCTTGGGTCTCAGAATAATAGGACTAAGAGTTATCATCCTTTGATAAAGAGCCTATCACATGCCAGGATTTTACCTACGTTTTCTCTGATCCTCACACCAACCTGGCAAAGTAGGCTGATATCGATGTCGCCATTTTTATCTGGTGAGGAAATCAGATTTCGGAGGTCGAAGATCCACCTGAGCCCAAGGCCAGAGAAGCTCCAACTCCACCAGGCCCCCGCTCAGGACATGCAGGCTCTAGAAGCTGTTCTAGGTCAATGGCTTGGGAGGCTCCGAAGGCTAAGACGGTCTTGGCCCCTAGGGAGAGCGACGCAGGAGAGAACGCTGGGTTCTCGGGAGGCAACTCAGGACCCCAGGAGGCAGGGGCTGTACTTCCTAGCTAACAGACTCACCCCGTCCCAGGAGCGGGGAGCCCAGCTCTCCCTCGCCCTCTCTGCTTAGCCAGCTCCAGGAGAGACTGTGGACTCCCAAGCTAAAAGCTGGAAGCAGTAGGGGAGGCTAGTGTGGGCCAGGGGTCCGGGAGTCACCCCGTTCCCTCCCACACCACTGACAAGCCTCCCAGTCTTCATGGGGCCCTCTGGCCTCTGCCTCACACCACGGACCCAGCCCTCACCAGACCCCTCACGCTGCCGGCCTCTGTTCCCTCCCGCTTACTCCACCACGTGTCCCGTTTCAACAAGACCCCGGGGTTGCCCTCTCCTTTCTCCCTCTCTGGCTCCAATCTGCCCTCTCTCCCTGCTCTGGGGTCGCACCCTCCCCCTTTCCAACCCCTCTGTTCTCTCAGATACAGCGACCGCCTGTGTGATGTTTACACAGCCCCGGAGTCAGAAACGCTGAAACCCATGAGACCTTTTGGGAGCCACATTCCAGGAAAATGAGAAGCCAGTCGCCGCTCAGTGTCCCCTTCTGTTCCCCCCCACACACACCCCCACCTCAACCCCTCCCTGCCGGTGTGCGTACGTGTGTGCGTGTGTGTGTGTGTGTGTGTACGCACTAACTGACTGCTTATGACACACTCCGAGCTGACTTATTAACTCCTGAAGGTCCTACCCGCTACTACCTCAGAGACCTTTAGGGAGATGGAGTAGGGGTGCGTGGGCTGTTACAACTTCTTGCAAATTTTTATAAACCCAAGACCCAGGTTAGCCTTGACCCGCACCCCAGGAGAAGCAGAAGCCAGGAGAACACAGAGCCCAAAGGAACCAGGCGCTTCCTAGGGGACCTGCACCCAGGAAAGCTGAGGAGGAGTTTCCGGGGGCAGCACCCAGGAAAGCTGAGGAGGAGTTTCCGGGGGCAAACACGGGTTACTCAGGTGCCGTCAGGGAACCCCAGCACCGGAACCATCAGGAACGTGAGATAATAACGCACATCCCTGGATGCGAGCCCAGACTCCCTGAATCGAAGCTGAGCGTGGCAGGAATACGCTTACCAGGCTCACCTCAGGTGATGCTGAGACGCACCGACAGGTGAGGCGAGAGAACAGTGGCCCACGGCTCTTCCCCTCAGAAATCAGAAAACGAGCGTCAGCAGCAGGCAGCAGAGGCTGAGAGCGGAACAGGGAAGGTCCCTCTGCTGCGGTGAAAAGCGATCAGGCTTTGGAGCCAGCTTCACAACCCGCACAAAGTGTTTCACCCCAGTGTTCTCCTTTGACAGTGTGGCCAATTGCACCTGCCTTATGTGCATTTTCTCAGGGATTAGATGAGTCAAGTGTCAAGTCGCCACCCTGCAGAGGACACTCAATAAACTGTGGCTATGGCCAAAGTGATTGCAACAAAAAATTCTGTAGGAGTAAGAGAAGAAGTAGATTCTTCTTTATCCATTCGTCAGTTGATGGGCACTTGGTCTGCTTCCATGATGTGGCACATATATACAATGGACTACTACATGGCAATGAGAAAAAATGAAATCTGGCCATGTGTAGCAACATGGATGGAACTGGAGGGTATTATGTTAAGTGAAATAAGTCAGTCAGAAAAAGACAGATACCGTATGTTTCCACGAATAGGTGGACTTTGTGAGACTAAGCAAAAACCAGGGGGAGGGGAAGAGGGGAAAGGAAAAAAAGACACAGAGAGGGAGGGAGATAAAACGTAAGAGACTGTCAAAGCCTAAGAACAATCTGAGGGTGAGGGAGGTGAGGGAGGTGAGGGAGGGGGGAGAGGGGGTGACGGACATTAAAGAGGGCACGTGTTGGGATGAACACTGGGTGTTATATGTAAACCAATTTGAAAATAAACTATTATAAAAAAATAATAATAAAAAAATAAAATAAAATAAAAGAAGTAGATTCTTTGAAAAAGCCAACAAAGTTGGCAAACATCTAAGTAGAATGACCGAGGAAAAAAAGGGAGAAAACTCAAATTACTAGAATGAGAAATAGAACAGGAGTTTGGGGCACCTGGGTGGCTCAGTTGGCTAAGCATCGGACTTCAGCTCAGGTCATGATCTCACGGTTCGTGGGTTCGAGCCCCGCATTGGGCTCTGTGCTGACGGCTCAGAGCCTGGAGCCTGCTTTGGATTCTGTGTCTCCCTCTCTCTCTGTCCCAAACCCTGCTTGCACTCTGTCTCTCTCTGTCTCTCAAAAATGAATAAATGTTAAAATAAAATAAAATAAAATAAAATAAAATAAAATAAAATAAAATAAAATAAAATAAAAAGAAATGGAACAGGAGACATTCCTACTGATCTCACAGAAATAAAAAGAATCATGAAGGAAGACTATGAAAAATCACATGCCAATAAATTAGATAGCCACGAGGAAATGGACAAATTCCTAAAAAAAACCAAACTTCCAAAACTGACTTAAGAGTAAACAGAATCCAAGTAGATCTGTAACAAATAAAGAGATTGAACTTGCACTTAGAAAACTACCCACAAGGAAAAGCCCAGACCCAAACTGCTTCACATGTGAATTCTACCAGACATTTAAAGAAGAATTGATACCAATTCTTCACAAACTCTTCAAAAAATTGGAAGAGGAGCAAACACTTCCCAACTCATCATATGAGACCATTATTACCTTGATACCAAAACCAGACGAAGACATTACAAGAGAAAAAAAACTAAAGACCACTACCGCTTATGAATAGAAATGCAAAAACCTTTGACGAAACACTGAAAAATAAAGCCAGCTACATGTAATAATAATTATACACCGTGACCAAATGAGATTCTCCCCAGGAATGCAAATCGATTAGTTAAATCCACTCCAAAATACAATCCGTATCAAAGAACAAAAATACAAAAACCATGTAATCATCTCTACGGATGCAGAGAAAGATTTGACAAACTCCAGCCATAAACACTCAACAAACTAGAAATAAAAGAAAATGCCCCTGACAAAGATTATCACCAAAAACACCCACAGACAGCTGACATCATGCTTAGCGGTGAAAGACTGAATGCTTTCCCCTAAGGTCAAGAACGAGATTAGGATTTCTGCTCTGGCTACTTCAGGTCAACATCATACTGGAAGTTCTAGCCAGGACAATTGGGGGGAGGGGGAATAAAAAACACTCAGGTTGGAAAGGAAGAAATGAAAGTATCTCTATTCACAGATTATATGATTTTGCATATAGAAAACCCTAAAGAATCCTTTAAAAAACTATTAGAACTAATGAGTTCATCATCTTGCAAGATAAATCTCCGATATACAAAAATCGATTGTATTTCTATACACTGGCAATAAACAATCTAAAAATGAAATTAAGAAAACAATTTCTTCCATTGAAAAGATTAAAATACTTAGGACTAAATTTTGCAAAACACACTCTAAAAACCACAAAACCAGGCTGAAAGAAATTAAAGAAGATATTAATAAACGGAAAGGCATTCCAAGCTCATGGATCAGAAGACTCAATATCGTTAAGACAGTAATACTCCCCAAATTGATCTATAAATTCAATGCAACCCCTGTTAGAATTCCAGCAGATTGCTTTGTAGAAATTGATAGACCGATCCTAAAACTCAGGGACCCAGAGGAGCCAAAGCAATCTTGAAAGAGAACAACACAGAAGACTCACACTTCCCAATTTTAATACTTACGACACGAAGCAACAGTAATCGGAATAGTGTGGTACTGATATGATACCAGGATGGCCAGATGTACAATGAAACAGAACTAAGAACCCAGAAATAAACCCACACATCTAAGGTCAACTGATTTTTGATAGAGTTGCCAAGATCATTCCATGGGGAAAGAACTGTCTTTTCAACAAATGCTTCGGAGACAATTGGATAGCCACCTGCAAAGAAATGTAGTTGGACTCTCATCTCATAACCCCATATAGAAATTAACTCAACATGGATGAAAGACCTACCTGAAAGAGCCAACACTATCAGACTCTTAGACAAAACATAGGAGCAAATCTTCACGACCTTGGATTCGGCAATGAATTATTACGTATGACACAAAAACAAACGTCATAAAAGAAAAAATAAAGAAATTGGACTGTATCAAAATTTTACACTTTTGTGAAACAAAATGAAAGAACAACCCACAGAATGGGGAAAACATCTCAAATCGTATCTGATAAGAGACTTGTATCGTGAACATATAAACAACACTTACAACTCAATAATAAAAACAGATAAAGACCGTTTTTAAATGGTCGAAGAATCTGAGCAGACATTTCTCCAAAGACGATAATGCAAATGGCCAGTAAGTATGTGAAAAGATGCTCAACATCACTAGTCATCGGGGAAATCAAATCAAAACCACAATGAGATGTCATTCATATCCACAAGGATGGCTATAATCAAAAAGTCAGATAAGCAGTGACGAGGATGTGGAGAAATCGTAACCCTCATACATTGCTGGTGAGAATGTAAAAGGTGAGGCAATGTTATAGGTTGTATTGTGTCCCTCTAAAAAGATATGTTGAGGTCCTAACCCTCAATACCCGACTATGTGAAGTAGGTACTTTACAGAGATAATGAAGTTAGGATGAGGTTATTGTCATGGGTCTTAATCTAACATGACTGGTGTCTTTATAAAAATTTGGACGCGGAGAGAGACAGACAGACACAGAGGGAAGATGACGTGATGACATACCAGGAAAATACTACATGAAGACAGGATTGGAGTGATGGATCTATAAGGCAAGAAATGCCAGAGATTGCCAGCAACCCACCAGAAGCTAGGAAGAGGCAAGGAAAGACTTCCTCGACAGCTTTCAGAGGAGCATGGCCCTGTCAACACCTTGACTTTGGACGTCCAGCCCCCAGAACCATGAGACGATAAATCTCTATTGTTTTATGTCATGGGTTTTAGTACTTTGGTACAGCAGATCTTGAAAACGAATATAAGCGACTCTGAAAAACAGCCTCGCAGTTCTCCAAAAAGTTAAACAGAGTTACCAGACAACCCCGCAATTCCACTCCTACATATAGACAGCTGACCCTTGAACGAGGGGGTTAGAGGCACGACACCCAGTGCATTGAAAATCCCCATATAACTTTTGATTCCCAAAAAACTTAACTATTAATAACGTACTGTTTATTAGAAGCCTTACCAATAACATAAACAGTCAATTAACACATTTTTTATTGGAAATTACCATGTATTTTATATAGTATATGTAGTATACGCTATAATCTTACAATAAAGTAAGCTAGAGGGAAGAAAACGTTAGCTAAAAAATCATAAAGAAGAGAAAATACATTTACAGTACTGTACTGTAAAAATCTATGTATGAGTGAACCCGTGCAATTCAAACCTGTGGTGTTCAAGGGTCAACTGTATACCCCTGAGAAATGAAAACATACGGTCACAAAAAGACTTATACGTGAATATTCATGTGAGCATTATCCATAATAATCAAAAGGTGGAAACGACCCAAATGTCCATCAAGTGATGAATGGATAAACTCACACAATGGAATATTATTCAACCATAAAAAGGATGTGTCTTGAAGACATTATGCTAAGTTAAAGAAGTCAATCATTAAATGAATCCCATACATTCTATGATTCCATTCATACGAAATCTCCAGAACAGGGAAATAAGTAGAGACAGAAAGCAGATTAGTGGTTGCTTAGGGCTGGGGCAGGGCTGGGGGGGAAGGCTAGAGGGACTGAGGAGTGATAGCTATAAAGTACAAGTTTCTTTAAAGGTTCTGATACTGATGGTCACATAACACTGCCCAAAAAAAAAAAAAAAGCAAAAAAATTTTAAAAAATGGATGAATTGTATGATATGTAAATTATACCTCAATATACTTGTTACCAAAAAGAGAGAGAGAGAGAACAAGAGAGTCCCTTGACCCAGTGCTATTAATAGTGCTATTAAGCCCAAGGCACTATGCTCAGTACTGACCAAGAGGGAAAGTTTGGAGATGGGTCTTCAGAAGCTGTAGACCAGTGGTTTTCAACACTTGACCTTAGCCAAAAGGCCGAGAAATGACCAGTGGCTGCAAAGAGGACTCACCTGGCAACTTTATTTAAATCAACTCTATTGAGGGGCGCCTGGGTGGCTCAGTTGGTTAAGCGGCCGACTTCGGCTCAGGTCATGATCTCGCGGTCTGTGAGTTCGAGCCCCGCGTCGGGCTCTGTGCTGACAGCTCAGAGCCTGGAGCCTGCTTCTTCAGATTCTGTGTCTCCCTCTCTCTCTCTGCCCTTCCCCTGCTCATACTCTGTCTCTATGTCTCTCAAAAATAAATAAACGTTAAAAAAAAAAAAAATTTAAATCAACTCTATTGAGAAGGAATTTACATATAATAAATGCATCCCTCTTAAGCATATCGTCCAATGAGTTTGACGGATGTATACATGTGCTAACTTCCACCACCACAAAGAGAAAGAACATTTCAATCACCCAGAAAGAGTTCCCTCACACCCTTCTGCAGTCAGTCTTCCCCCCACCCCACGGGTCCAGAAAACTACCAATCTGCTTTTTGCCATGACAGTTTCATACTTTCCAGAATATCATAAAAATGGAATCAGCCAGTGTGTACTTTTGTGTCTGGCTTCCTTCACTCAACCATGTTTTTGACATTCCCCTCCAGTGCTATGCGTAACAACAGTTCACTCCTTTTTGTTGCTGAGTAGTAGCCCACGGGGCCGTTATATCACAATTTCTGCATTCGCCTGTTATTGAATATGTGGGTCTTCCCAGGTCGGGGCTACCGTGAGTAAAGCTGCTATGAATATGCACGCATTTTGTGGACATGTTTCCATTTCTCTTGGGTACATACCTTGGCGTGGAATTGCTGTGTCAGGCAGCAACTGTGTGTGTAACCTTTCCAGAATGGTTGTACCACTTTACTCTCCCACTGCCAGATGCCACTTTTAAAAATCCTAATGCCTTGGGGAGCCTGGGTGGCTCAGTCGGTTGAGCGTCCGACTTCGGCTCAGGACATGATCTCTCGGTCTGTGAGTTCGAGCCCCACGTCGTGCTCTGTGCTGACAGCTCGGAGCCTGGAGCCTGCTTCAGATTCTGTGTCTCCCTCTCTCTCTGCCCCTCCCCCACTCATGCTCTGTCTCTGTCTCAAAATAAATAAACATTAAGAAAAATAAAAAGAAAAGAAAAATCCCAATGCCCGAGTCATGCCCCAAACCAATTAAATCAGACTCTCTGGGGAGAAGGACTCGGGCATCATCGATGCCCCGAGGTGATTCTAACGCACTGAAGAGGTCTCCAAAGCCAGTGCTACAATCTCAGGGGCCCTGGGGCAAGCAAACAAGCAAAGGACACATTACATTCGTCTGCACAATTTCCTCATGCCTCCTTGATGATGGAAAGAAGAGAAGAAAACATAGGCAAGCATCTAGTCTTGAGCCAGCCGTGTTGGTCTTCCAGATTCTCCCCACCTTTCATGAGTTAGCAGAAGGCAGGAGGAATATAAAATAATAAATATTAGCAACTTTTTGACCATTTGATTTTGAGCTTGGCATTATAGTTGGGTCACCGCTGGCCCTGCTATAACCCCCGTGGTACAGATGAGGAAATGGGACTCAGAGAGGCTAAGCAACTTGCCCGAGGTCACACAACCAATTATCAACGCAGTCAGGGTTTAAATTCAATAGTCTGCCTCCAACTCGAAAGAAGAATCAATGGGTCCTGGGGCCATGAAACACCACAGACACACACACACACACCCCGCACCCTGCCACCCTCAGTCCAGGTATACCCGGTATAGCCAGCACAACTGTGAAGGAAAGCTGCAGGTGTGTTTATGAGAGAGCGGTGAAGGTGGTGGGTAACATGACTGAAAGGCGGGGGTTAATTATGGGATTTCCTTTCCTTTCAAGCTTAAAGGATGGGATTTAAACCCCTTTGGGACAGGGGAGGAGACCAAGTGATTGCTGGTGTTCAGGACAGGGAAGAGCCAGGGTCTGGGCAGAAGGTAGGAGAGAGATAAAGAAGCAGGAGGGGAGAAGGAGCTGCCTGGAGGCTGAGGCGTGGGCAATTTGCCTGCCCGGCAGCTGCCCAGTCCCTTCATTTAACTCTTATCGGACCTGGGAAAGGATGATGGGCATTTTGCTGGAAGGAGCCGCTCCTTTCAGCTGGGCCTGCTATTTTAAAACAGGAAGCAAATCAGGAGTGAGGAAAGTGTTTCTCAGAAATGTACCTGGGGAATGGGGAAACGGGGTGGGCTACGCAGGGATTCTCTGTACCATCATGGCAACTGTTCTGCAAATCTACCACAACTCTAAAATTACAAGTTGCCTTTAAAATAATAGATAAAATAAAATAAACTAACAAAAATATATATATATTAAATAATTTTCCCAAAAAAAATATAAAAAAATAAAATAAAATAAAATAATAGACAAATGGGGCGTCTGCGTGGCTCAGTCGGTTGAGCGTCTGACTTCGGCTCAGGGCGTGATCTCAAAGGTTCGTGAGTTCGAGCCCCACAGTGAGTTCTGCTGTCAGCGCAGAGCCCACTTCAGATCCTCTGTCTCCCTCTCTCTCTGCCCCTCCCCTGCTCATGCCCGCGCTCTCTCTCTCCCTCAAAAATGAACACTTAAAAAATTTTTAAATAAATAAAATAATAGGCAAACAGATGATAGCTGGCTAGCTGCATAAAATGCACTGAAGGTTGTGGAATCACAGAGCAGGGAAGCAAGGAGAATCACAAAGCAGAGGAAAATCTGCCGTGTATATATATACACTGTGCATGTGCTGAGATAAAAGTGGGAGACAAATCCTGGGCCATCCATTTTAATCCCTAACAGGAGAGAAAAAACTGGGTACAGACAAGGGCCCCATGAGACACAGGGGTGGGGACTAAGGGAGGTTTAGGACCCCTTCTTTCAAGAGATTCAGAGCTGGGGGTGGGGGCGCTCCTGGGTGGCTCAGTTGGTTGAGCGTCCAACTTCAGCTCAGGTCACAACCTCACAGTTCATGGGTTCGGGCCCCATGTCAGGCTCCGTGCTGACAGCTCAGAGCCTGGAGCCTGCTTCAGATTCTGTGTCTCCCTCTCTCTCTGCCCCTCCTCTTCTCATGCTCTGTCTCTCTCTCTCTCAAAAATAAACAAACATTTAAAAAAAATTTTAAAAGAGAGAAAGAGGGAGATTCAGAGCTGGGAGCTGGAGTGTGGTGTTTTCATGCACCGTGGTGCAGCTCCAGTGCCCAAACAAGCCCGGTCTCTGTCTGTCTCTCATTCCTTTCCCTTCTCACCTGCTCCCCACCCATGGATCCCAGGGCAGGGCCAGAATCATGGAGAAGGCCACTGGCCCTTAGCCAAGTTGGTTACCCTCCCCAGGTCTCAATTTTAGATCAATAAAGTACGGCTACCATGAGCCCAGCCCACCTCACAGAACCAAAGAGATGCGTGGAAACGTTTTGTGGATTACAAAGTTCTGTGTAGATACAGATGATTCAGTGTTCATAGCGCGTCTGTACATAATAGCCCAAAACTGGAAATCACCCAAATGGCAATCAACAGTGGGATGGATAAACAAGTTGTGGTTTATTCAGGGGCTGGAATACAACATAGCGATCAAAAAGAATGAGTCGCTGCAGGGTGCACGGACACAGAGGAGGCTCCCAGACATAAGAGCGAGTGAAATAAGCCGGGCGCCAGAGTCAGCACACTGTAGGATTCAATTCACATAAAGCTCGGAAAGAGGCAAAACTAAGCTGGGATGGTACAAATAGGACTAGAAATTACCCTTAGGGGTACTGACTTGGAGGGGTGCATAAGGGCACTTCTGGGTGTTGGGAATGTTCTGGATCTTGATCTGGTTCATATATAAGGACAGCCTTATCAATGGGTACTTGAATACCCCCACTGGAAAATGCAAATGACTAAAATTACTATGTGGAGCCATCAGTCTCTGTAGGAAGGTAAGAGGGCTTTTGGAAGGAAATTATGAAACAATTTGCTGCTCCTTCTTTCCTGCTCTCATGCCCTCCCACCCCCCCCCCACCCCACTCCACAGCCTCTCTCTAAATGGGAACTTCTTGTTCCTCAACATTCCTTTATTCGACTCCTTTACTCCTTCATCGGAACCCCTACTATGGGTCAGGCACTGCTCTAGAAACTACAGCCGAATTCTCAGCCCTCCTTTGTGCAGTAAACAGGTATTTAGCATCTACTTTGAGACCCCTCCTCTACCAGCACTAAGCATTTTCTCTCAAGCAGGTCCAAGTGGCAGAGTTGGGCAAAGAACATCTGGAATAGATATCGCTTCCAGTCTTTGCCCTGTGGTTCAAGACAGGAGAAAGCTGCCTACTGTGTGCTGGTATTCATTTATTCCTTCACAACACAGCTCACATAGCTGGAAGGCAGCAGGGGGAGAGTTGAAACCCAGGTATGTCTGACTCCTACATCTCTGCCCTTCCCAACACGCTCACGGCCCCCCAGGAGCCAGACCCACCACGCCCTCTCTCTGGGCATCTGTGCGGTCAGCCTCCAAGGTGGCTGCCACTGATTCTTGCCTCCAAGTATTCATGTCTTTATATCGGCTCCTCCCACAGTCCGTGAAAACGACCTCTGCAACCAATAGGATATTGTAAAAATAACAGTACTTGCCTTCCAAGGCTAGGATACAAGAGACATTGTGACTTCCACCTTGCTCCTTCCTGAGTTACCCACACTGAGGAAGCCAGCCGCCATGTTGTAAGGACACTCAAGCAGCCCTAGGGAGAGTGCCAAGTGGCAAGAAATTGAGATCTCCTGCCAACAGCCAGCCCCGAATTCCTAGCCACATGAATGAACCACCTTGGAGGCAGTTCCTCCAGCTTCAGTCGGGCTTTCGGATAACTACAGCCCTCACTGACATCTTGACTGCCACCCCATGAGAGACCCCAGGCCAGAACCAGCCAGAACCAAGCCACTCCCAAATTTCTGACCCATGGAAGCTATATGAGATAATAAACGCTTGCTGCTGCTTTAAGCTACTAAATTTAGACGTTGTTTGTTGTATCATATTGCTCTATATAAATAACACAGCCCCTGGGTTGTGTTCAGATTGGAGCCTTGGGTTCATGCTACAGGAACAGTCTAGAAGGTGGCATGGTAAGGTGTCCAGAATGATCCACTCCCTAGAGGGATAGCCAGCATGGGCTGAATTTGAAAGGACAGGAGAGGACACACATCAACGAGAAATCCCCAGCACGCGGGAGAAGGTCTATGAAATAAGAAATCAGGCAAAGCAGAAATCTTGGCACCTTCTTACTTAGAAATTTCTTACACACTCCATCTATCTCAGTAAATGGAACCATGTGCATCCAGTTACTCTGGCCAAAAACCTGGGAGTCATCCTTGAGCCCATTCTCTCTCACACACCCAACATCTCATCCATCCGTCACACTCTGGGCTCTACCCCAGAACACATCCTGGACCTGGCTGCTTCTCACTGCTTTCCCTGCAAGCACCGTGGCCTAAGTCACCAGCCCCCTTCACCGGGGCAACAGCGGCAGCCTGTGGGCCCATCTTCCTATCCTACCCTTGTGCCTGCCCAAAGCCAGAGTAGCCTTCTCAGAACAGAGATGGGATCATGTGGCATGTGCGTGTGCTCAGAACGCCCCAGGGCTCACTATTCTCCAGCAAGACCTGGCCTTCTTTCAAGCATAATAAGCTCATCTCACCTCAGGGCCTTTGCACTTGCTTGTCCAATCTTCCAGATCATCATGTAACATCATCATTTGGGTCTCACCTCATGCAATACTTCCTCTGAATTTTCCGGGGCCACCCTAACATAATCACTCTCCACCCCACTGCTTTAGCTCATTCCCTTCATAACACATTTACCTACTTACTGTCTGTCTCCGCCAGAAGAATGTCAGTCCCGGAAGGGTAAACACCGTATCTATCTTGTTCATTTCAAAACCAGTGTCTGGGGGCACCTGGGTGGCTCAGTCAGTTAAGCATCTGACTCTTGATTTCAGCTCACGCCATGATCTCACATTCATGAGATCAAGCCCCGCATCAGGCTCCATGCTGAGTGTGGAGCCTGCTTGGGATTCTCTCTCTTGTCCTCTCTCTCTGCCCCTCCCCCACTCATAGTCTCTCTCTCTCTCTCTCTCTCTCTCTCTCTCTCTCTCTTTCTCTCTCTCTCTCTCTCATTCTCTCTCTCCCCCCCCCCAAATAAATAAACATTTAAAAAAAACCCAGTGTCTGTCACATGGAAAGAGTTCAACAAACATTTGTTTAATGCATCCTGTCTAGAGGTAAGGGGATGGATGAGACCCCGTCCAAGTTGACCAGGCTGTAAACTCCAGAGAACAGAGCTCGGCTGTGCGCTCCGGGGTGCACACTGACCTTCCCAGCAGGAGGAAAAGGCAGGGCAGTAGGAAGAGCTGTGGTTTTAGGGGAAAGACTTGCCAGCTGGGTGAAGCTCACACCACCAGTGGGGCCCATTTCCTATAGAGGAAAATCCTGTAGAAAGCTCCTTCTGTCTGTCGGGCCACTGCTCTGCCGGGCCGCCTCTACCCTCTCGGCTGTCCTCCCTGGCTGGAGTGCCGCGGTCTGGTGGGTTCTGAGCCTCCAGTATTTTCGAGAATCACCAGGCAGGCTACGTCCCCAGAAGTCATCTTTGGCATCCCTCTGCCACCCCTCAGGAGGCCGACGTACAGTAAGGAATCCTCTTCTGTCACACCTCCGGACCCCTTTCAGCCCCCCTTCGCCCAGACCTCGACCCTTCGTGGTCAGTGTGTTCCTCCCCTTATCCTACCCTAAGGAATCCGCTGCTGTCAGAGACAGAAAGCAAAGACGGAGGGACAGGGAAGGATTAAGATCGGATAGTTAGAAGGAAGCACGAAGGTCCAGGGACAAAGACGGGTGAGGAGTCACACTGCGAGACCTTGGGAAAGTCCTTCGACCTTTGGCTGCCTCGGTTTCCTTTTTTGTAAAACGAGATCTTTCAGCCTGCTTCATGCGGTGATGGAATTAAAAGAATAAAATCAGATAATGCACTGGAGTGCTTTCTAAAGCCTGAAGCACTGTACAAACAGTCATTGTTACTAAGAGAAGCAGGTGCAGAAAGCAGGAGAGGAAGAGAGTAGAAGGGGAGGAGGGAGGAAACGAAGGTTCTGGAGTTAAGGGTGGAAAAGCTCTGCTCTGGACGAAGAGAACAGGGAGGGAGATGGAGGGAGAAGCAGAAACCCACTGCCCCCACCTGAAGAAGACAAGGCCAGGAGAGTCAGAAAAGCAGGGGGCACCCAGAGGGGCAGCACCCGTCCACCCGTGCCCATTGCAAGCCAGGCCATTTGCACCTCTGCTGGGAGGGCACTCCCGCCTGGAGTTCACCCACGGGGAGATGTGCCCTGCTTAAACAAGGTCACTCAGGAAGAAGTGCATTCTCTTGCAGATCTGCCTGCTCCGTGAGCACCCTTCCCCAAAATAGCACTTGGCTCTCGGAGCTACCAATTGATAATAATCGGTTATTCCATTTTTGAGCACCTACTTTATGTCAGGCACTGGACTGGGCGCTACACACACAATATCCCGTTTTATCCTCATAATAACCTTTTTCTTATCCCCATACCTTGAGGATAAAACACAGGCGCAGAGAGGTTACATGACTTGCCCAAGGTCACTCAGTAAATAAAGAAGCAGGACACCAGATCCTGGGCCTCAACTGCCCAGTACTTCCTCTTGAAACATCCTCCCTCCTCCTTCCATTCACTGACCTCCTTCCTGAAAGATCAGGCGTGAACAGCCACGGTGGGGTGAGAGGGAGGGGAAGATGTAAGTAATAATGGGGACAATGCAGAGACTGGCTGTGTAACAGGTAACCAGGTAACGCAGGGCATTCCCGCCTCCAGAGAGCTGAGCCCATCTGACAGAACAGCTGCCTTCCCAAATAATCCATCATAATCCACTCCTCCAAGAAGCCCACTCGGGATCCATCACTCCTCTGGCCAGGCCTGAGACGGTGCGGCAGGCTCCAGCCAACCTGGCCAACCAGGACCCAGCAGTCCCTCTGACCTTCTTGCCTGTTTTCCTCTCTCACCAAGACCAGCTTGGAAACACTGATGGGGAAACTGAGGACCAAAGTGCCAGCTGGCCAGGAAAGAGAGTGGGATGGTCCCGCAGGAGATTCCACGCCCAGGGAAACCCTGACCTCCAGCCCCATCCCTTCCCCCCCCCACACTCCCCCCTCGGGCTCCTTTGGCTGTGGCCCCCATCCCGGGTTTTTCCAGACTGCCCGAATTGGGCCAACCAGGGCTCTCCCGTGGCCCATGGGATAACTGAAATGCATCCCCCTCCTCCTCCACTCCCACAATCACCCCCCCCCTACCCCGCAACCAGGGGAAATACCTTCAAAGGCCCCTCCCTCGGAGCTCGGTCCCACCAGCCACGTTGAGTAGCTGCGGAGACTCAGGCGCCGCCGCGGCCCCCACCCGGATCCCCATCCCGCCTCCGCCCCCCGCCCCCCAAGCCCGGCCCTAGCCTTCACCTTGATCCGAGACCGCTCCGGGGCCCCAAAGTTTTGCATAAACAAAGAGCCGGGCAGGGGACGACCGGGGCACCGCCGGCGCCCCCCCCCATCCCGTCCCAGACCGAGCCAGTCCCGTCCCCAAGCCCCCCGCGGAGCCAGGAGGCCCGCGGCCCCTTACCTTGGCCTGGCATTTCCGATGACAGGAGAAGCTGCAGACTGCGAGAGGGCGAGACACAGAAAGAAAGTTTAGCCGCGAGGTATGAAATGGAAACTCGGGCGAAATCTCCTCCCACCCCCGCCCGCTCTCCGCGCTCGGGAGGCAAGGAGGGAAGGAGGGAAGGAGGGAAGGAGGGAAGGAGGGAGGAGGGGGCGGAGGGGGGCGGCTGCCACAGCTCCCCGGGGCCCGCGGGGCGGGAACGCCCGGGACTGCGGACCCGCGGCCCGGCCCGGGGAGGCGCCGAGCCCCCATCGCCAGAGCCTCTGGGGCGGGCACACGAAGGTGGGAGGAACAGGAGGAGAGGAGGGACCGACTCCCCCGCTGGATGCCTGCCAGGGGCAGAGGTGGCCCGGACCCAGGCCCCATGCCAGCCGCGCCAAGTAACAGGGGGGCCTTCTCCCCTTACACTCACAACCAGGCAGGCAGCCGGCACCCCAGGACCCTCGGTCGCGCTCACCCTCCCCCAGAGAGGGACACACGAACCGGGTTTACTGTCCAGGAGAAGACCGGTGCACACAGGCATTCGCTTTTACACCCATACACACACACTCCTACCGTACACTCAGCCAGACATGCACACATAGCTGTATGTACACATACAGGCTCACACCCACTCACACTCCTGCCCAAGGGAAACCTCTGACACAGGGACACCAACACACAGCCTGAATGTGGTCACAGACACATGCACAGGTGCTCACACAGGCTCACAAATTTCTCGTGCACTGTTTGAAACACGTGCTGGTGCGCGCATACACACGCACACGCACACACAGGACTCAATTCTGCCCTCCCACTACCAGAAGCTGGAATCAAATTTCCTATACGGTTCCCTCAGTCTGGAATGTCCCAGCCCTGCCTGCCCCACCCGAAGGGCCCTCCACCCTGGGGTTTACTGGTCCCCTCCCACCGGGTCCCACAGATGGGGTGAGGGGTCTCCCATGCTGAGCTTCTACATGGACTTGACCTTTTTGGCTACCCATGGCCTGCTGAGACAGGTAGGCCAGCGGCACTGGTAAGAAGGGGTCAGGGAGGCCAGCTGACCCTTGCTAGCCGCAGCCCTGGGCCACAGCCAACTGCCTCGGCCTCTCAGATCTACAGTTCCTCCAACCCCTTTCTGTCTTTGAGCCAACTTGATTCTCGGCAGAATGCAAAAGGGGAGACTGAGGCACAGAGGAAGGCCCAGAGCTGCCAAAAGAGGCTCTGGGCTCTCCATACTAAGGCTTCTGATTGGTCTGTAGGAGCAGAAGCCCAGAGGCACGATGGGTGGAGTCTGGGATTCGACCTTGGCCATTGGCCCTCGCCTGGGACCTTGTTCTCCCAGAACCCAGTCCTGGCCCCAGCTCAGGCCTGTGACTCAGCCGGTGCTGAGCAAGGCTTTCCCGACCCGGCCAGCCACCCAGCCCAGCTCAGGGACTCCTCCACCCTCCCCCCCCCCCCCCCCCGCCACACCAGGACGTGTCCACCCCTGGCCATCCAAATCAAGTCACGCCCACCTGTCTGGCCTTTCTGCTTCCCTCTGTCTCCCCACCCTCGCTACCCCCAGAGTGGTGACCCCCCCTGCAGGCTCCCCAGCCCCACCCCCATGCCTTGTTTTCTGGCCTCGGAATGTGGAATTGAGAAAGCCTCTGGCCATGTGGCCTGAGCTTGGAAGGCCTTTCCAGCCAGGCCGGCCCCCCACTGGGCCACTACCTCCAGAAAGGAGCTTTCCCCGTCCTCTGCTAGTCCTGGGCCCCTCATCTGGAGACTCCCCTCACTGTTCCCTACCTCCTTGCAGGTGCCACAGACAGCATGTTTCCCACCACCTCCTTGGTTCCTACAGCTGTGGCTCCTTCAAAGGAAGGACCTCTCTCTCTTCCTCTCTCTCTCTCTCTCTCACTACACAGCAGAGGCTTAATAAATGACTGACAAGTTGACCTGACTGAAAATCTCCCCTGGAATCTATGTACACCCCCCATTTAATCATTCCCACCCCACTCTCAGCCTTTCCCTGAGCCATACTCTGCCCCCAACATTTCATTATCCATTAAAAAGGCATCCCTTGGGGCGCCTGGGTGGCTCAGTCGGTTGGGCATCCAACTTCAGCTCAGGTCATGATCTCGCGGTCTGTGAGTTTGAGCCCCGCGTTGGGCTCTGTGCTGACGGCTCAGAGCCTGGAGCCTGCTTCAGATTCTGCATCTCCCTCTCTCTCTGCCCCTCCCCTGCTCACACTCTGTCCCTATGTCTCTCAAAAATAAATAAAAACATTAAAAAATTAAAAAAAAAAAAAAGGCATCCCTGAGCGCCCACTCTGGGCCTCCCGACCCCGGTCTAGATACCAACAGCCAGGATCGCACCTTCCTTTGGTATCATACTGCACACCTGCCAGCTCACAGAGCACACCCAACCCTTTCCTGCCTCAGGGCCTTTGCACTTGCTGTTCTGACTGCCTGGAACACTCTCCCTCACCCCTGCTGTCCATTGTTCCCCAAGCCAAATCGTTCTTCTACTTCTAGAACCCACTGAAAGCCTTCTATCTCCCCAAGGAGGCTTTTCGTGACCACCCAAATTACATTAGGCACTTCTAATATTCTTTCTCAGTGGTACCCTGATAATCTCCTCCTCAGTACAGTTCATAGTCTGCTCACTTCTGCATAGTAGATCTCCCTACACTAGACTCACCATGACAAGGAGCATGCCTGGCTCCTTCACCCCATATCCCCAGTAGCCAGAATAGTCTCTGCTCCAGCCCACAACACCAAACAGCAGCTTTGTGCCAATTAGAAAAAGGCTTTACCCTCTTAGCCAACCAGCCCCTTGGACACACAGCTGAGTACAGTGTCTCTGTGGAAATGGCAAGGAGGTGCCCTCTCTCCAGGCAGGCCCCACTCTGTACCTGGGTGCGTGGTTTGGAGAGCGAAGTGTGGCTGCTTCCAGGGCTCTCTGGGGTAGGCGCCCTTGGCAATGAACAGCCTGCCTGACCATACAGGGCAGCCCTGCCTATCGCACAGTGGGCAGACACCCCAGAAATGCCCTTGAATGGAGGGCAGATGGAGAAATCGTCGGGCAATTGCAGCGCAGTGTGCCGAGGGCTCCCTGCGTGCTGGAATGCAGAGAGCTTGCCCTTGAAAGCTCTACAGTGGGGAGCAAAGGAAGACCTGCCCCCCGCCCTCCCCGGCCCAGAAGACAAAAGCTCAGCAAACTCAACTCAAGTGGCAGCTTCCAAACAGCTCTGCTGGTAGATTTTGACACCTTAGGAGCACCTGCCCCCCCCAAGGAGGCCCTCTTGCCCTGAGTGCCCCCTGGGGACTGTGCCCTCGAAATCTTAGTCACCCCTTCTCAGCCCCCACCCCCGCACCCGGGGCAGTATTTCCTACTCCAACTTGCACGTCCCCCTGCTGTAATCCGAAACTTGGGCATGACATTCTGCTGGCTTCTCACTTCCCAGATGGATGGCACATTCCAAGGTGCGACAGCAAGGGAAACCGTGACAGCCGGTGTTCTCTGCCTCCTGGTATAGGCACACACCCTCCTGTAATCCTCTCCCACAACGAATAGGGCTGGTTTGTGTACCCAACCGAATAGCATCGAACGGCTGGTGTGCGACTTCTGAGGCTCCGTCATCAAAGGCTTCAGCCCTGGTCTCTTGGATCACTCGCTCTGGCAGAAGCCAGTCCCGATGCCGCGAGGACACTCCAGCAGCACTACAGAGAGGGCCACGCGCTGAATGGCCGCAGCCCCCTGCCACCGGCCAGTGCCAACTTGGCAGGCACATGCCCGAGCCACCTGGCAAGTGGACCCTCCAGGCCCTGTCTGTCAGGCCCTCAGATGAGGGACCCTGGGTCCAAACCACCCAGTTAAGTCACACGGGAAACCCCGACCCTCAGAAACTCTGTGACGTAATCATTGCATACTTATTGTAAATTGCTAAGTTGGGGGACGATTTGTTACGTAGCTACAGATAAACAACACAGAAACCAGAGCACAGGGTCCCTCAGAAAGCAAGAGGCCAAAGGCCGTTGCTGGGAATGGAGGCCAGAGGCCATCTCCTCAGTCCTGCCTTGCTTCCTGGGACCAGCATGCTCCTCTCTGTAACCCTCTCTCCCCTCTCCTTACCCTACAACACAATTAGTCACCGTGTTCCAGAAAGTAACTCCGAAGAGGCTGTTGGAGGCCCCCTTTCCTGCCAGTCCCCCACCACCGCACCAATTCAGACCAATTATCCTTCCCTGGGCCCTGTCTCCCCTCCAGCCTTCTCCCCTTCCATCCACAGAACCACACAGACCATCCTCAAGTGCAAACGAATCACATTTATACTCCTGCTTAGAACTGTCCAGCCCAGCTCCTCAGCGCACTTATAAGGCCCTGCACAGCCTGGTCTTGCCTCCACCTCCAGCCGCTGCCCCGAAAGAGATCTGTTCCTGCCACACTGAACTCCCCAAAAGGACACTGAGGCTAGTAGGTCTGAAATGGTGAACTCCTATACATCCTCCAAGGCCCAGTTCAAAATACCCCTCCCTAGATGATCAGGCACTCGAAGATCATCCCTCCCTCCTCTGTGTTCCCCGTGAGGTCCCGTTCAACTTGGCAGCTTGGTATCCTGCCCCTTCTCCCACCACAGGGTCTGACATATAGATGGGGCTCAACAAACATGGAGTAAATTTAAAACTGGAAAAATTCTCCCCAGCCTAAACCACCGGGACTGGGGCTGACGTTCTGGGGCAATAGAACAGGCACAAGAGGGAGTAGGTGAGCCCTACTTTTCAGCTCCAGCTCCTGCTGGGAAAGGGCAAGTAGGGACCATGGTCAGTGCTTTCTGAGTGTGTCACTACAAACACCGCCTATGATCCAACCTGGTCCAGCTCTCCACTTACCTACCTGGCTGCGTGTAGACTGGCTCTCGGCTCAGATGTAGGTCATGCTCTGTGACCTGGGACAAGTTACTTTAACCACTCTGAGCCTTAATTTCCTCATCTATAAAACGGGGGCAATAATAGCATCCACTTCACAGGGCTGTTATGAGAATTAACGGACTCCATGTATGTGGTCGGCCCCCTGTACTCTCCGTATGAGCATAGCTGGTATCAGCAGCTTCTGCATCACTGCTGCTACTACACCGGGGAGCCCCCATCTCCTAATCAGGAGGCCCGGCTTCTGGTCCCGACTGCTGTCATAGAGCTATGTGACACGAGGCAAGTCATTCCCACCCTCTGGTCCCCACCGCGCCCGGCCGACTCACACTCATTTGCCTACGTTAGCCCTGAAGGCCCCTGCATCGCTGAGCCCGGGGGTGGATGGTCCTCGAGGCCTCTTCCAGCTGTGAGAGCCCATTACCCCACCGGCCCTCTCCGTCAGTCGCCACCTGCCTCTTCCTCCCTCCAGCGAACAGCAAAGAAAGTCGGGGAGAGCCCAGGTTCCAACCCTGAGCACATCCCAAACACTGTGGGGGAAACCCCCAGCCTGTGGTCGACACGGACGCCCATGCCACACTGTGCCACACCTCACTGAGGGGGAACAAGGGCAGGAGAATGCCAGCCTTCCTGGCCTGGTGACCTCTGTGCTTGAGTCCTTCCCAGACCCGCATCTCGGGATCGACCCCACCTGAGCAGACTGTGGCCTTCTCCAGCTCACACAGAAGACGGTGGCCTCTGAAGCCAGTGACCCTGCAAGATGAAGCCCCCTGGGGAGTGATCCCACCAAACCAGAGCTCCATGGAGCCCCAGGAGCCCCGTCTCTGCCCATGGGTGTCAACACTGACCCCCACACGGCAGGGCCCAGCTGGTGCCCTAAGGGGGAGTTGAGGGCCCTATAGGATAGACGGGTCCATAGGTTACCTGCTGGAGTGGAAACCTGCACCCCCAACCCCAGCCCTTAACCAGCTCCCGCCTCACTGGCTCACTGGGCTGCCAGTACTCTGTCCTGAGGTGGCTTCCTGCCTCTCAGGAACACAGGAAGCCAACATTGTTGGGATCTAAATGGCCTTTTCCTCCTGGCCTCGGCTCGGAAAATGAGCACATAGCCTCGGTGTGCACCTGACCCCAGCAGTAACCGCCCACACTCCCAGTGGGCCTCAGCTTCTTCCCCAGCTGCCAGAGAGACTGGCCCAGCCACCCACCTGCCCACCCAGCCTCACGGCCCTTCCCCGCCCTGCTGACCTCCACGGCCTGGCTTGGAGGTGTGTGATGGTTTATATTATGTGTCAACCTGGGTAGGCCATGGTACCCAGATAGTTGTTCAACATTATTCTAGTTGTTTCTATGGATAAGGTTAACATTTAAATCAGGAGACTTTTAATAGACACATGAAACGATGCTCAATGTCACTCATCATCAGGGAAACACAAATCAAAACCACACTGAGATACCACCTTACACCGGTTAGAGTGGCTAAAATGAATAAATCAGTAAACTATAGATGCTGGCGGGGATGTGGAGAAGCAGGCACCCTCCTACACTGTTGGCGGGAGTGCAAACTGGTGCAGCCGCTCTGGAAAATGGTGTGGAGGTTTTCTCAAAAAAATGAAAATAGAGCTACCCTATGACCCAGCAATAGCACTGCTAGGAATCTACCCAAGAGACACAGGAATGCTGATGCATAGGGGCACGTGTACCCCAATGTTCATAGCAGCACTTTCGACAATAGCCAAATCATGGAAAGAGACCAAGTGCCCATCAACTGATGAATGGATAAAGAAGATGTGGTATATATATATATATATACACGATGGAATACTACGCGGCAATGAGAAAGAATGAAATCTGGCCATGCGTAGCAACATGGATGGAACTGGAGGGTATTATGCTGAGTGAAACAAATCAGTCACAGAAAGACAGATGCCATATGTTTCCATGCATAGGTGGATTTTGAGAGGCTTAGCAGAAAACCATGGGGGGAGGAGAAGAGGGGGAAAAGAAAAAAGACACAGAAAGGGAGGGAGACAAAACATAAGAGACTCTCAAAGACTAAGAACAAAATGAGGGTGAGGGGGGTGTGGGAGGGGGGAGAGTGGGTGACGGGCACAGAGGAGGGCACTTGTTGGGATGAGCACTGGGTGTTATATGGAAATCAATTTGAAAATAAATTATTTAAATAAATGAATGAATGAATGAATAATGAATAAATAAATAAAATATAATAAATAAATAAATAAGTAAATCAGGAGACTTTAAGTAAAGCACTTTAACTTCCGTAATGTGGGTGAGCCTCATGCAATCAGTTGAAGGCCCGAATAAAACAAAGACCTCCCCAAGCAAGCAGAAATTCGGCCAGCAGACCAGTTTAGAACTTGACCTGCAGTTCTTCCCTGGGTCTCCGGCCTGACGACCCACCCTGCAGACTCGGGACCTGCCAAGCCTCTGTAATTACATGAGCCAGTTTCTTACAATAAACCGCCTACCTGTCGCTATCCATCCGTCCACTACCTACCTACCTATCCACCCATCCACACACACATCCTGTTGGTTCTGTGTCTCTGGAGAATCCCAACTAATCCCGGGGATGGTCAGAGGTATGGGTGCCCTGCGGCTTTGAAGCTGCAGCGAGAAGAAACTTCTAGATCACCCCATCGAGTGCTTTTGAAACTTTCATGCACATGGACTCCAATGATACTGGCTAACGTTCAGGAATGCTCGCTCGGTACCAGGCTCTGTTCTGAGCCCTTTATGTGTACACGCTATCTCATCTCATCCCCCAAGTAGCCCGAGAGGGAGGGGAGCTCTGTGTCTCATTTGAAAGGAGAGGTAACTGAGGTGCGGAGAGGTGACGAGATCGACCTAAGTTCTCACTTGGGAGCGGTAGAGCCGGGACGTGAATCAGGACGCCTGGGCTGAGTGCAAAACCACCATCCTTCTGCCTCCTGGTACATTTAACTCCTACAGCCAGAGCTGTTCTGATTAAAATGGGCAGGGGCTCCAGAGTCCCAGCCCCTCAAGCCTTCCCTTGGATTTCTCCTTTTTCCTACGTTCTCAGGCTCCTAAAAGCATCTCCAAAAAAAAAAAAAAATCCAGTTCCTTTGGATATCAGTCTAGAACCTCTAATCCAGTCCAATCCCTCTTTTAGAGAAAGGGGAAAGTCAGGCCCAGAGAGGCTAAGCGTCTCACCCAAGCTCACACGGACAGGCCGTAGCAAGCCACGACTAGAACCCAGGGTCTTCCCATCCTACCAGGCTGCCTTCAATGATCCCCTCAGACACAGGGTAGAGGGTCGCATCTCCAGTGCAGTAACAGAGGAGAAAGAGCTCCCTGAAACAAGGTTTCCCCAAATCCAACCAGCAAGGGCTTTTGAGTCAGCTTGTCCCATTAAGAGGTGAATTGTCTTCCCCGGGTACATCCCGCTCTGGGGAAACAGCAGGCACCTTCCCCGACCTTCCAGGCCGACCAGTGGCGTTGCGAAGGGAAGTCTAGGCCCACATCCAGGCCCAGATGGCATTCCTCGGGCTCTGGAGCTGGCATTTTGGTCTCTCCTCTTGGGTTTCAGCCTCACAGAAGGCTAGGGCCCTTTAGCAAGGCCCTAGACTCCCTAGAGCACTGCCCCCACGGACTGTGGGAAACGCACCGTTTGACCTGAGGAACTCACACACATCCCTCCAGATCCAGCCTACGTCTGCCTTCGCTGATGAAGCCTGACAGGAAAATCTCTGCTAGGTTGGAGACAACCTTTCCCATACACCTCTGCGTCAGCTTAGCCACATGTTCTGTGACTGTCTGATGGCACGTCTGTCTTTCCAGGTCAGGGGCTGGGTCTCAGCACCAGTCCCTGGTACCACATCCAGCCTGGAGGTGCCTCAGTTCACAACTGCCAGACGGATGTCCGTGTGGATGCCGGAGGCGAAGCGGCAGCCTCCACCGGGAGAGTTACCTTGCCTTCACAGACTCCGACAGGGGAGTTTTCCAGGCCCTCCCACTGGCCGGGGCGCGGTGAGCATTCTTGGCCCAGCCCCTCCTCTACAGTTGAGGAAACTGAGGCCTGAGCGGTGACGTGATTTATCTGAGGTCATATAGCCTGTGAGTGGCAGGGCCAGAAGGAGCGCCTGGACCACTAACAAAGGCCCGGGGCCTCTTCTCTGCCTGTCGGCTCATCCACGCATCTCCCTCACAGGGAGCCTTAGTCCCTAACACTGGTGTTCGTTTGACAGCCATACACAGAACCTCAGTGTTCGTCACGGTAACCACCCCCCAGGAGACGTGGGACAGGGTTTATTATTAACCCCACGGCACACGGGAGGAAACAGGCTCAGCGAAGGAGAAGACTGACAACCGTCTCACGGTGACCTCTCTGCCCATAGATCGGTCATGCTTAGGCCCAAATGTCCTGCCACCTTAGTTCTTAGTCTGCATTGTCCATCTTTGAGTCTCCCAGTCAGGAACTAGACCCTAGGCTCCTTGACTCCTTTCCCCACCCCCGTCTCCCACCCCAACCCCTTCAGCCGTATTACATTAAACAGTGAAATGTGGAAGGCAGGGAGCGGAAGAATGGTCCGAGCTATAGAGCAGGCCAGCCAGAGGGAGATGGGACAAATGCCCCCGTCTCTCCAGATCTAGGAAAGTGTCCTCACTGCCCCTGCCTGCACTTGGAGTTCCCTCGGCACCGCAAGGAGACTGAATTCGGAGCCTCGATGTTCCATACGCCCCGCCCCACCCATCACCCTCAGCCACTAATGCAGAGAATGGCCATGTTGTAACCCCAGACCGAAGACCGAAAAGGAACCAGAGAGTACTGCAAACCCTTTGGGCTGGGCTCGGTGAACAAAACATGGCCTGGATTTTAGTCCACAATCACCCCCTTAGCCGGGGAACAACATGGACAACCATAGCTGGTGGCGGTAGATGGATGGGTGCGTGGGTGGGTGGACGGATGGATGGACAGATGGATAGGTGGACAGATGGATGGACAGATGGATGGATGGATGGATGGATGAATGATGGATGGATGGATAAGGGGGTCTGTCCATCTTGTGCCACTTTCTGGTTCCAAAGCACAGAGAGTTGGTCCATTCCCATATCTCTCACCAGTAAGCCCAGTGGCCCCGACCCTGTCCCCAGGCCTGGTGACCCAATTCCTCTCGCTGAAAATGCACATTGTAGCCTCCTGTAGAGCTGGGAGTCTTCAATCTTTCCTTGCTGGGCCCAGCCCCAGCCCTTCCACGGCCCAGTCCTGACGCCTGGTGGTGCCTCTGGACTGCAGCCCTGGCCTTCTTCCCACTTCTCGATAACTCCTTCAGAGCTGCCAAACCAGCCTGGCAGCCCACTGGCCACCTGCCCTCCACTCTGGTTCACACCGGCAGGGCCAGGCTCCGAACCAGGTAAAACCCAGGTCTCACCTTGGGGGCCTTCCCTTCCCATGGGGTTACATCCCCTCCTCAATCCAGGCCTCAAGCCCAAGCCTCAAGGTCAACTGGGGAACCTAGGACCACCGACCATTACAGAATTTGCAGCCAGAGATGTGCCCAAGGTCAGACCTGAGTGCCAGACTTCCTTCTACCCCACCTCTGTTCTGCCTCCTATCAGAGGAGTGCGGGCAGTCACTGGGGTGAAGGGAAGGCACACTGGGGAAGGAAGGAAGGGACCGGTGTGGGGGCGGGGGGTAGCGGAGGCTGAAGGGCTAACTTCAGCAGGTTCACGCGGCGGGTCGGGTGGGGGCGGTGACGCAAGCAAAATCCAAAACTCCGCCCCCAGCAATTCCCGCCTGACTCCTCCCAGCTCCTGTCCTAACTCACCACCCGTCCCAGCCAGACCGCTTGGGAGGAGGGTGACACCATGCGGCTGATTTTGGTACTGCAAAAGTCCTTGTTGGCCTCCCTAAATTCTGGCTCAGTGTCCCAGCCCTTCAGTCAAGGACCACTAACCTCTGCCCTTTGTGCATAGCAGGACGTGAATGCCTCCACGTGCACATTCGCATGCACTCACACATTCCCATCCACCCACCCTCCCCTCCCACATGCTGCTGAAACTCTTGTCTAGGAAGACTTCCCTCCCCCATAGAGCACACCCCCAACAACCCCACTCGGACCCAGCCAGCTGTGTGCCTTGGCAAGACACTTAACTACTCTGAGCCTTGGTTTCCTCATCTGTAAACTGAGGGCGACACTGGCACCTCCGGGATCCTGTGAGCCCTGCAGGAGTTCCAAGTGACTGCTTTCATACTCAGAGCTTTAATCATTGCTTCCTAGGCTCTGATGCCCCGCTTCCCAGCCCCACTGAGACTTTGGCAGGGAGGGAGGGGTGAGTCTGGGTACAGCCACGTGAGTAAAGACCCCCGGGCAAGAAGGAGCCCAGCCCCTTTGGCATGTTTGACACACTTGGCATAATCCGGAACTGAGCGAGGTGCAGGTGGGGTGAGTACGGACTTAGGGGACAGGGCAGATGGGTCAGACAGCTGACAAGGGGCGATCCCACTGGGCCTTGCAGTCACAGGAAAAGTCACTGCTTTGTCGTGAGGGCAGTGGAGGCTCCCAAAACTCCCCAGGGAGCTGACATCACTAGGTCTATATGGAGACCCACTCGGAGCTGGTGAGGATGGTGGGGTGGAGAGAGCAAGCAGGTCAGGAAGCCAAGAGCTGAAGTCAGGCCTCCAGGTGACAGGTGGTGCCAGCCTGAATTGGAGAGGCTCGGTGATTCAAACTACATCGGGGGCCCTGGCGATTGATGGGAGGGGGAAGGACAGGAGAAGGAGGCATCTGGTAGGGCCACTGGGTGGTGGGTATCAGTCACCATCACCGAGACTGTGTACACGGGCCCCTTGCTGATTTTACTGTGTGATCTGGGGCAAGACACTGACCTCTCTGGCAACAGTGACAGCCAAATCCCAGGCTATTCTAGAAGCACATGAGAACAGTGATGGAGAAAGCCCAGCAGCTGACAGGCTTGAGCTCAGGTCTGATTCGGGGCCTCTTAAACTCCTCCCC
This sequence comes from Paguma larvata, assembly GCA_030068075.1. Lineage (NCBI taxonomy): Eukaryota > Metazoa > Chordata > Mammalia > Carnivora > Viverridae > Paguma > Paguma larvata. Next base: position 19,154,234 of record CM057825.1, on the reverse strand, counting down.
AGCTCCAGCATCCTTCTCAGCGCCAGGCACACACCTCCCACACGCCGTCCTCATGCCCTCCCAGGACCTCCATGTGTCATCCACGTGACCTCCACACGCCACCCACATGCCAACACCACATGACATCCCTAGACCAGCCACACCCCACTCATACACCCTCCACACACTCGGTCCACACCGACCACACACCATCCACGTGCCACACGCCTTCCGCATGCCTTCTTCACATCCTCCACACGCATACCCATCATCCACGCACAAGCTACCGGCCATTTCCGTGGCCCCCACACCTGCCAGGCACCACCCACACACGCCCGCAAGCTTGCCATCCCGGCGTGCTCCGCACTTCTTCCCACAGGAGAACCAGGCACCAGGCTAGGACTCCGAGGACACCCGCCCCGGCCCCAGGCCGCCGTGTTCCCACGACAGCGTGCTCCCCATCCCCCACAGCCTGACCAGCTACTCACCTTTGCAGGTGCAGCCCTCCCGGGTGATGACCTGTCGGCAGATGCCGCAGGGCTTCACCTTCTTGAAGGTCTTCACCTTGAAGCGGTGAGTCTTGGGGGCCTCCAGATCCTCTGGCTGTAGGGGGAGAGACACGGTGATCAGGCCTGGGCAGAAGGCCAGGGAAGGAGGCGGAGGGGACTAGGGGAGAAGTGGACAAGGACCTGGGGAAGCGGAGAAGTGACAGCCCCGTCAGGGGTGACAGGCCCAGGCCCATTTCTGGGAGGAGGTGCCCCAGGAAAGAGAAAGCTGAGTGTGACCCAGGCTCCCACCCGGGCGGGTCAGCATACTGGAACACTGATTTTAAATGGATTGCTCAATACGGCCTTACACACGTACACCGCATAACCGCCCCCCAGGGGGCTGTCTCATGGGCGACCCGGCCAATCGCCCCCTGAGGTAAGTACTGTGCTGACTCCTATCACCAAAGGTGCGTTTTGCTAGAGCTTTACGCCTCACTGTGTGGTTTCTATCACTCAGCATTAATCCGTGGGGTTCGTCCACACAGACACACAGAACGCTTCGTTTTCATCGCTGTGTACCAGCCCCTGTGCGAATGCAGCTAATCCCTTTCTCTGTCCTACTGGTGATAGTCCTTAGCCATTTTACCCACGTCCCCAGCACACCACGTCCCTCCATTCTCTCTCGCCCCCCCCACCACCTCCTGCCCCAGTCCAGGCTGCTTCCATCTTTATCTTTATTTTTGGTTCTTTGCATTATAAAAATATTGGTATGTTAAATCTCCTTTTTATTCTTTTATATTTTTAATGTTTATTCATTTTTGAGAGAGAGACAGACCGTGATCGGCAAAGGGGCACAGAGAGAGGGACAGACAGAATCTGAAGCAGGCTCCAGGCTCCGAGCTGTCAGCACAGAGCCCGACGCAGGGCTCAGACTCACGAATGGCCAGATCATAACCTGAGCTGAAGTCAGATGCTTAACCGACCAGGCCCCCAGGCACCCCTTTATTTATTTATTTATTTATTTATTTATCTATTTGTTTTTAAGTAGGTTCCACACCCAGCATGGAGCCCAACACAGGGCCCGACACTCACAACCCTGAGATCAAGACCTGAGCTGAGATCAAGAGTCAGACGTTTAACCAGCTGAGCCACCCAGGTACCCCTGGAATCTCCTTTTTAAAACTACACCACCACACACATGAGATGAGAGGCAGGCTGGCAGTCCGAGGCTTCTCTGTGTCTGACCTGCTGTGAGCTCCGGCCAGTCACCGTCCGCCGCTACCACAGGCCTCGGTTTCCGGCTCCGGATAGCACGAGGTTGGGCATCACACCCTCAAACTCTGACGGTCTGTCCTTTGCCACATATGGGAACACACTCTAAGCCGCAAAGCCCTGCACCCACGCTGCTTAGTACCCCCTCCTCCCATCTGCAGCCCTCAGCCCAGGCACTGGCTGGGGGACACGGGGGAAGCCATCCCAGCCCGCAGACATCATGCCTCTCCAAGGGCCCTCACTCTGGTGTCCAATCTGATGCATTTCCTGGCTTTGGCGGCAGGGGCCAGCAGAACGCAGACATTGGCAGCTCCCTCACCCAGGCAAAGGGGTCCCTGACACCCATTGGCACACACATGGCCACAAACAGAGCCTCCAAACTCTGGCACAGGGCTGGAGGGGGCGACCTGTGTGTTCAGAGCGCCCCGCAAAGCCAGCGGTCCAGGATTCCTCTCTGAAGACACTGCAGTGGTAAGTCCTGGGGGCAAAACGAGGCTGAGCCACGGGAGACGCAGAGAGAAAATCAGACAAAATGAGAGAGACAACGGAAAGCCAGAGAGGCAACGAGGCAAAGAGAGAGGGAAAAAGAGAGACAGAGACAGAAAGAGTCAGACAGACAGAGGCACAAAGATAAGACAGAGAGAGAGAGAGAGATGGAGAAAAGCAACAGAGAGTCAGAGAGGAAGAAAAGAAGATGGAGATAAGGCAGAGACAAAGGCAGAGACGAACAAGCACACAGAGAATAAGAGAAATTAGATAGAAACACACAGACTATAAAGGGAATCAGAGAATCAAAGGGGCAGACAGACAAAGGGACACTGGAGCCAGTCTGAATGGGCCCCCAAACGCTAACTCTGGGAAGACTTGAGCATCACAATACAAAACGATAGTCGTGGCCTAAACGAGCCCATGCTGACAGGCGAAATAAGTGAAAAAATTCAAAGTGTGATGCAAGACGGAGTACTTACAAATCTCAAAGCACACACCACACTTACAAATTACAAAGGGGAAAAAGTCACTTTTCCTGGCAGACTCCACCTTAATCAAAGGATCAAAGCGAACATCACCAGTAATGGGAGGAATGGAAATCGCACACCGTGGAGGACGTGCCCTGGGAACACCATCCCTCCTGCCATTTTCCTGCTGAAGAGACGCAAGCTGAATCTAATCGTGAAGAAACATCAGACCAACCCAAATCGAAGCACAGTCTACCAATTAACTGGCTTGTAATCATCGAAAGTGACAAGGTCACAGAAGTCAAGGAAAGATGGAGGAGACTGCCAGACTGATGGAGCAGTCTATCTCTAAAGAGATAACGACGGTCGAAAGCAGTGGCTGATTCTGAGCTGGGTTCTTCCCATGCCCATAAAGGACGTCGCTGGGACAACCGGCCACACTTCAGTAGGGTCTGAAGAGGACACAATAGTCATGCACTGATGTCAGGTCCCGGACGTTGATGGCTGTGTTGGGTTAAGTGGGAGAACATTCCTGTAGGAAAGTCAGGAAAGCATCTATGGGTGGTAGGGCATCGTGTCAGCAACTTAACTCTCAAATGGCTCAGGAAGAAAACTTCTTGCGCTGTATGCAACTTATCTTAAGTTTGAGACTGTCTCAAAATTCAAAGAGACAGACAGATAGAGATGGCAGGGAGGCAGAACAGAGCAGAGACAAAGCCCAGGGCAGAAGTGGAAAGAACGGGAGGGGGGGGGGGGGGGGGCGGCGGCGGTGGAGCCCAGAGTGGTGCCGGGAGCCCAGCAGTGCCCCCTGGTGGCTAAGCACAGCAGCAGCAGCAGCGCCGCGTTCTGATATTCCCGAGTGCTGGGCCCTAGCGCTGTGCTTCCAGCTTCTGCTGAGGGTGGGGGCAGGACAGAACAGGGCACCATCCTGCTCTGGACCTCATTCAGTGTCCCCCAGCCCACAAGGAGGGGCAGGTGAGTCCCCTCCATTCTGAGGTCTCACCTCCCCTCTTTTCCCATCTCAGCCCCTGGCTGGCAGCCTTCCAGACAATCTCTGTCATAGACATTCCAGGGAGGGGGCCCAGCCCAATGTCAAATGCAGCAGCCCATCCCTGGACTGGGGGGAGGAGCAGGAAAGGGACATGGGGTTCAATTTAAGCCCTGTCTGGGGAAGCAGGCAGGAAGCCCTAAAGCCCAGTCTTTTCAGGCTTTTTCAGACTCTAGCCACCCCCTAAACCTGCCTCTGCCACCCCACTGAGTCAAGCAGGGCCCCCCATTCCAACTTATCCCCCAGACTTCTCCGCCTACACCCCAAATCCAGCCCTTCCCCCAAAGCCCGCAGAAGGAGATCTTCTCCCCGAAGTACACTGGGAGCAGTGGAATCTCCCAAAAGAGGGTCCTGGCCGCCCAGTGAACAGATGGGGAGCAGGCGGAGCCTTCCAGACCGACAAGCAACCGCCCAGACTTCTCCCCTGGGCCCTGGGCTTGCCTGCTCTGCCTGCCCAAACTCATAAATGTGAGTTTACAAAATCTCTCCCCGCATGGGCTTGGAGAGCAGGAACAGGGTTTCAGATACCCTCTCTGGCCTCACTCACGCCGCTCTAAGCAGCCTGTGGGCGGCGCCAGCCCAGCACAGTCCTGCCCCTCGCCCCCACCCATTCTGGCTCACTGGCCCCAGGAGGGGATGCGATGGGAATCTAGAGACCTGCTGTCCAGGCTGGTGACCTTGAGAACATCAGTGGCCTTCTCTGGGTCTCATAGCCCCCAGATGAAAGTGACAGGTTTGGACAAGATAGTCTGACTATAGACAGAGCGGGGGAAACAATGGGCCAGTTTGAGAGGAAGGGATACTGGAGGAGATCGTGAGCTATCACTCCTCCACGAGAGGCTAGGGAACCCGGGTGGGAGTGAGGAGGCCAGCTGGGCCAAACGGAGGCAAGGGGCCCCAGGCTGTGACCTCCTCTCTACGGCACTGGCCTGCCCGGCTATACAATGGGTTTCTGGCCTTTTCACTGAAAGAGTCACCCACAGAGGTCTGAAGACTTCCCAGTTTGCTGGAGGAGAAAGTCTAGGGTGGGTGAGCCCTACATCTTCAAATGTCTGAAGGACATGTAAGAAAGGACCAGACATGACCTACGAAGTTATTGAAAACAAAACAAAACAAAACAAACTCGGTGGGGGCGGGCAGAAGCCAGGAGGACATAAGATTAGCCTCCAGGGGGTACAAGAACTTCCCAAGACCATGTTAAAATCCAGACAAAGAAAACACATGGGGGTCTGGGACCTACGTTGCCTTCCCCCAGAGTTACTCTGCAGATACAGACAGAGGACGAAACGACCCACGAAGTGCCAAGCTCTGTTGGGGGGGGAGTTAACTACTTGTTAGGACAATGCTCATCATTCTCCCCCACACACACAAGTAGCAGGCAGCCGCACAAAGCACTTCCCACCCTTCCTAGCTGGATTAGCTCTTAGAGGCCCTGGGGAAAATTGGGGGCCACAGCAGGAGCTCCCCGGTCTCTCCAACACCCACCTCCCTCAAGAGCCAGTGGGGAAGGGGTCTTAGCTCAGAAGTCATTCTGCCCCACCCTCCAAGCCCAGAGCCCCACCCCTGTGACAAGCCCACCCAGCATCAGAGGGCTTTCCTGGGCCTCAGGGGGATCCTCTCCTTCCCACCCTCCATTCAGTCAAGCCTGCCTGCCTGCCAGATAGGCCCAGCCAGAGGGGCGTGGCACAGCTGGCTGGGACAGCTTTGGCGGGAGTCCTGGGCCCTCGGGTGGGAAAGGCTGATTGTTGGTTCCTCCCTATCCCACGGGGGCAGAGTGCGATGGGGTGGGGGTGGGGAGTGAAAGGGGATTGACAGCCCTAGGAGTCCTCCAGCTCAGGAGTTCTGGTCCCCTCCCCAAGAAGCTTCCGCAGCCCTGCCCCCACTAGGTTCCCTGTGCCCGGAGCTAGGAGCCCTGGAGGATGTGGCCAGAGGACAGAAGTCTGCGGGCCAGTGAGCCTTGGCGTAGAGAGTCGCCAAAAAGCAGGCCCAGGGCAGGCCTTGCCCCGCCTCCTGGCCACCCACCACTCCACGTCTGGTCGTCTTGTGTTAGGACGCCAGGATCCGGTTGGCATCAGCTGTCATTTCTGTGGAGGAGACTCGGATTCCCCAAGGAGCCACAGGCTAGCATCTGGGAGACCCGGGTCACCTCAAGTGCCAAGCTTCCCCCAACCCCTCTTCCCTTCACATACACACCAAATTTCCTTACCCACCCACCCCCGCAATCTGCTAGCCAGCTAACGGCCTGACAGTGTTCTTGGTCGCCTGGGTGGAAAACTCTGAGTCACCCCCAACTCCTGGCCCTCCACCCTCAATCCAACCAGCTGCCAGACTCTGCATTTTACTTCCGGAACACTCTCAGCCCTCCTGCACTTTTTGAGTCCAGGGCCGCTGCCCTATTGAAGGCCTTGTCGCTTCAACCCAGGGCTATCGCAACAGCCTCCTGGGCCCCTGACACAGGCCCCTCCTCCCCACACAGCCTCCATGCAGCCTCTAAGGAGCATGGCTCTATGAGGTCATGGACACCCCCGCTCACCCCAGAATGTTTCCATGCCTACCCCTCATCTAAGATGAAACCTGGGCTCCCTCAAGCCAGCAGGGGAAGCAGCCTCGGTCCATACCCAGCCCACCCTGCCACCTCAATCCGCACACCCCTCTCCCCAACTCCCTGGCCTGCATCCATCTCTTAGCCTCTGCTCTGCTGTTCCTTCTTCCCCGAAATGCCCTTCCTCCCTTCTCAGCCCAAGCTTGTAGGCATCCTAGGCATGACCTTCCTTCAAGGCCTCATTCAAACCTCATCCCCTCAGGGAGATTTTCCCAGATACCCTCCCCCACACACCACCGTCTCAGATTCCGTCTCTCCACTGCTGTCTTCTTTTTGTGTTTTGAAAAGTGTAAAAGCGCTGGGGAAAATGAGCATGCTTGTTCCGTCTCTGTGATCCGTGATTCACCGTTTGTGAATGGTGGGCCCCTGTGGTCCGCGCGCTCCCTCTCTGTCTCTGCCCCTGCACAAGCCCCCCTCTAATTCTCACACGCAGGAAATTCCACATCAATGCGGTACTATTATCTAATATTTAATTCATATTCTAATTTCCCCCTTTGCCCCATTAACATCCCTCGGAGCTGGGTCGTTGGTTTTGTTTATCTTTTGCACTCAGCACGAAGGCAGAACCCTGCACTACGTTTAGTCGCTGGGTTTCTTTCATCTCCTTTCATCGAGACACATTACTCCTTTTGATTTCCCTTTTTCGAAGACTCTAGGCTCTTTTGCAGGAGGTCCCTCAGTTTGGAGTTGTCGGCTCACTTCCCCGAGATTCAGTTCAGGCTAAGCACTCCCCCCACCCAACCCAGGCATCCCTTCCTCTCCTGGTGGTGTTTTCCTGAGGCTGTGTCATAGGACTCTGCAAGGTGCCGGTCCCTCCCTTGTTAGCAGAGGTGGCCCCAGGCAAGTGTTTTCACCGTCTGCCTCACTTTGGTGAAACGGGCTGATGATAGTCACCACCCATAGCTTGTGAGACAACGCCTGAAAAGCCGTGGGAATGGCGCCCCGCACATAGGAAGTGCTCCCTGGCGTGGGCTGCGTTTCGCGTTGTCTGCCACTTGTGTGTGTGTGTGTGTGTGTGTGTGTGTGTGAGCGCGCGCGCGCGCGCGCTAGACTAGCCCACCAGGTACACGTGTCTGCCGGAACTTCTGCTCCGTGTCCCTCATGTCCTGGGACAGTGTGATCCCTGAACTAATCTGAAGGAGCGAATCCAATGGAGTTGATGCCTGGCCTCAGTGCCCCGTGTAATTGAGCCCCTCTCCCACTGACCTGCCCTCGGGGAGCGGACACAGGTCACCCCCTTCACCAGTCACAGATGCCAGGCTGAGAAGAAAGCTCTTTGAGTAGCCCTGCATCTCCACAGGGGGGGAGGGCAGAGGGCGGCGCTGACTGAGCTCCTCCCATGTGACAGAGGGGCACACGGAGGCGTGGGAGCCCCGGGTTCAGCCCCCGACTCAGTCTCCTGAACTGAAGGGTCTCTCCCCTCAGCTTCCCTCTCTCTGCCCCACTCGGCTCCTTCATAGACCACATCCCAATGTTCCTGATCAGCACGTCCCAGGTCCCTTTTTGTGTCCTAAAGTGAGTGCCCTGGGGTGGATGGGCACAGAGATGGAACAGTCTGAGTCACATTAATGGACCGGTGCCATGGCAAGAGGCTGGCACAGAGTCCCTCACTGACCCCTCGCAGTGACGGTGAGCCTGAGGGGCTCGCTCCAGACACACGGGTAGGGCAGGAGGGAACAATGATTCGAATCCGGGTCTGTCTGAGGCAGGGTCCCAAGTCCCTAGCCACTGCACTAACTTCGTCTCTAACGGTATCAGAAGTGGCCCGTCCTGGCCATCTCTAGGAGCCCTGACAGTCACATCGTCAGTGCCCCTCTGCCCACAGGCCATATCCTGGCTAGTTTACCCTGTCCTATCCAGCCACAACTAGCTTCACTTGCTGCACTTGGACTCCTGAGCGCTCAGCTTCATCTCTGCCTCCCATGAGGCCTTTCCTAATACCTCCCCCTCTGCCAGTCCAGGTTAGGTGCCTACCCCCTGACCTACACCCCCAGCTTCCCTCTTGGCAACACCCACCTTACTATAATCATTAGCCCAAGATCTACTTGCCTCCAACCCCTCTAACCAGAGCTCCAACACCATCCCCTGCCCCCCCCTCCCGCCCCGTCCCAGCTCTAGCCTTCCCTGTCCAGGAACGCTGAACCCAGTGACCATGAGGCCTTGGGCAGGCCACTTCCCCTCTGTGGGTCCCCTTCACCTTGGCTGGAAACTGGGACTTGTCGTCCCTGCCCTTCATGCCTTACGGAATCACACGGAGGTTCCAACGAAATTGTTTAAGTCAAGGAATTGTACACAAGAAAGGCACAGAGAGGCGAAACAACTTGCCAGACCACCACAGCTATGAGGCGGCAGGGTCGGGATCTGGGCCCGGCAGACTGGCTCCAGAGCCCGTGTTCTGAGCATCGCGCAAGCTGCCCGCGGCTCAAGGCCTTGACTGTTCTCGGCCTTCACATCGTTCTCATGGCCCCGTTCACATCAACTCCACACACCCTACCCTGAAGGATTCCCAGAATGGAAAGCCCTTGATGGGGGACCAGGAGACCCAGGTTCTAGTCCTGACTCCGGCTTGCTGTGTGGCTTTGAAAACATGTCATCACACAATAAGAGCTAACACTTCTTGAGCCCTGACTGTGAGAGAGACACTATTCTAAATAGTGTCTAAATGTACGGGCCTATTAGCTCATTTAAAACCTAACAACCCTAGAGGGAGGTGGGGAAACTGAGGCACAGAGCTGTGAAGCCACTTGCCTGAGGTCACACAGCTAGCAAGTGGCAAGGCCGGGATCGATGCCAGGCACAGCACTGTCAGCCAGCACACCGCGCTGCCTCTGAACACGGCAGAAAAACAGGGAGGTACTTGTCTCTGACTTTGTGCCTCAAACGTCATTCCGAAAAGTTTTGCCACAGGAGGGGTTTATTTCAGAGCCCGGTCAGTGTCATCTAGCCCAGCCTAGGTCCCAAACCCCACTTATCAGGAGGCCCCGGGTGGGCACAGCCCTCACAGGCAAACAAAAATCCAGAGACAGCAAGTTCAGGACCAAGAGGTCAGACCGGGGTCTGTGTGGCAGAAACTTCACGCTGAGAATCGGAGGGCTCGTGAGGACGCTTCTGAACTAAGTATGTGCTTAGCTGGGAAGAGCCCGGCTCCAGAAAAGAGAACACTTCGTGGTCTGCAGCTGGAAGTGGGCTCAGAAAACGCTATCCTCGCTTCTGTGAGGTCCAGAAAAATCGAGTGGCCAGCCAGAGGCCACGTGGCTTACTCGCCGCATGGCCAGAGCTGCCCTTGGCACCCCCACCACTCCCCGCCACAGCCTCCTGTCTCTTTCGGCCCCACCGCCCTTGATGAGCTCCTTCCCATTCCGGGGGAGAGAGTGAACCCTTCTAGAAGGAAGAGCCGGTAGCTCTAAGTCCATCGGCCCAACACCAGAAAGCATCAATTAACGGGCATGTAATTATTTTCTAAAGAAACCGTACTAGAATCCGTAGAAACAAACAGGAGCATTTGATGAGGAAATCAAGTGATGCGGATTATGGAGCTGTGCCCCTCAGCGAATAAAGTCATATTTTTTTATATTCTTAGAGCTTGTGAAAACAATACCCTACAGACACTGCTTCTTGGATGAAACATCGCTAGCTATCCCTGTCCGGGAACATGGGCACACATAGACAAGCATGTGCTCACACTGGGACACAAGACACCTCTTCCAGACCATGCCTCAGTTTACCTCCCTGAGGCTGCAGACCTAGCTAGTTCTTGGCCCCAGAATAGCCAGGCAGTCCCTGGGCAGTCGGGAGCCTGAGAGGGGGGGCCCTGGCCCACAAAAGCCATCCCAGGGAGATCCTCCCTGCGCATGAGATCTGGGATACAGGCGGTCCCAGGAGCAGAGGTTTTGGAGAGGGGGAAGGACCAGCATCTACTGACCACCTACTGTGTGCCCGGGCACCTGGTCTTTTGAGATACATGATCTCGGTGCTCATGCCAGCTATACAAGGTGTGTTCTATTATTCCCACTTTACAGATCAGGAAACTGAGTCTCACAGAGGGAACTGTTTGACCCAATGCCGCCCATCTAATAAATAATGGAGCTAAGATTTTAACGGAGCCCTGTCTAGTATCAGAGTCCACACATTTCCCCCCACCAGGTGCCTCTCAAGGCAAAAGCAGCCCCCCCGGCAAGGAATCTGGGCGTCTGCGCCCCCTTACAATAACTGGTGCCATCTACCCCTCCATTCCCTGCCACAAACACACATCCCAGTCCCACCAAGACCCCCCAGAAGAGAGGAAGTTTGCTGGTATGACTCCCCTGGCGGCTGTCGGGAAGGGGGGAGATAAGAGCCTGGACGCGGCCAGAATGGGGCCCTCTGCCCAGTCCACACTTCCCCAGACTGCAGCCCACTGCGGCAATGGCCACACCCTCTGCCCAGCCCACTCCCACGGGCTCTTCCCCATCCCGTAGATGGGTGCCCATTGGGCTATCTCACAGGGCAGGAGGGACAGGGCTGGGAAGGCACCAGGAGGGGGGCAGGGGAGGGGCTTAGAGGCACCAAAGTGGCAGCGTTTGTACCTCCCTTTGGTCACCAGCACCTTCTCCCAACTCTTAGAAAGGGCAGTAAGATCCACAGGGCACATGTGCCTACCTCTCTGCAACCCCCCCTTTACAATCTTCATTTCACCCATGGGGAAACTGAGGCTTGCTTGTTGGGATGAAGGACTTTTCCCACAACCTCTGAGCAGGAGTGGCCTTTCCTCCATCCACAGCAGCCTATCACCCCTGGAAGTCTAACTGCCATCTGTGCCCCCTGCAGGACTCCCCCACTGCCTCCCTCAATCCTCAGCACCGTAAGCTCATCTGAGGGTAACTGGAAGACCTTAGAGAGATGAACTTGGCCAAGGCTCCCATTTTACAGATGTCAACACCAGCCAGGCAAACCACCGTTTCGTCCTCTGTGCAGGCGGTTCCAGGCACCCTCAGTCTACTATTCAGACCCACGCCTGCCCCAGAGCCCCACCTCCCCACCAAACCCCCTCGTCCCAGCCTCCTCTCCCACCCTCCCCCTGTCTGCCCCAAGTACACCGGGCTGCCCGAGTCTGATCTCCCACCTCTCCCACCGTTGTCCTCAGCCTGGGCTTGCCTAGGGCCTGGCCAGAACAGGGAAAGGGGCAGGAAAGGCCACATCTGGATCCGGAGTCTAAAGCCCCCTCCCCCAAAACCAGCCATCACTCTCTGAGACGACGTGAACCTCAGCCAGGGATGACTTCCCCGCCCTCCTGACCCCTGTGCATGCCTTCGCCCAGCCCAGACAGCCAAGAAGCCCCTTTCAGGAAGGGGTCTCCTGTCCCTGCCCTCAGCCTCCTGCAACAGCCGGGACTCTCCCAGCCCCCATCTCTTCCACGAGCCTTTTAACCTCATCATGTGCCCCCCACACCCCCCATCTTGCCTGCCCCCAACACCTTCCTAACCCGGGGAGGAGGAGGAGGCAGGGGCTTCCTCCCCTGGGCAGGAGGGGAGGGGCGGCAGGGGTGTCTGTGAGGATAGGAGGCCTAGAGAGGAAGAGATGGCAGCGGGGAGAGGCTGAAAGCGAGTGGAGAAGGGGAGAGGCTGAAAGCGGGATTCCGGCAGAATTCTCTGCAGCCAGGCTTTCCCAGGCTACATTTGCTAGGTCAGTGTCTCCTGTTGCCCAGGCCCCCAGCACTGCCGCCTCCTCCAGTTTGGGCTGAGCAACCCAGGGGGTGAAGAATTTGCCCCCCAGGATGGCAGGGGGTGGGGGTGGCAGGAGAGGCTCCAAAAAGAAACAAATTTCTTGATGGCTTTCCTCTACTTGCAGCTCCTGGACTCAAGTGGAGGCAAGAGAGGTGGGGAGGGGGGATGTCCCGACCAGTAGAACCAGGGCCTAGGCCCTATTGATGGGGAAGGGCGATGGCTGAAGGCCTGCTCAAGTCAGTCTGTCCTTCTGTCAGTCAGAGGCAAAGAGGCCCTCCGCCTTCACCACCAGCATCCATCCCCCACCCCCGCACCCCCACCCAACCACCACTGGCTCTCAGCCTAAGGATAAGATGGGGGGCGGGGTACAACCCCCTAGCTAAAGCAGCCAGACCTACCCAGAGCATGCAGGACAGACAGATCCACGTCATCTTCGGTGGGTCCCGTCCCTCGGGCCAAGCCCCGAGCCTGCACACGGCCCCCCCGGGCTCACGGCCCCCACAGAGCAGGCAGAAGGCAGCTCGGAGAATGAGGCCGTTGCTCCTCCAGCCAGCATCTGTCGGGCCTCTCGCCCTGCCTGCCTCCAGCTCACCCTCCCTCCTTTCCTCCTCCTCCCCCCACTCCACCCCCTTGTCCCAGCCTCCTGTCTCCTCCCTCCTTCCAGGCTCCGCTGGTGGCTGGTGGCTGGTGGCGTTGGGGGTCAGAAGCCCTGCTTTGCAGGGGGCGTGAAGGACATAGGGCAAAGGGACAGCTGTTGAAGACAGGCCCCCCCAAGCCATCACCATCCACCCTGCACGCCCCCCCACCCCTAGACATACAACCCTGTGAGCCACCGAGACTCCTCCACCTTCTGATCTGATGCTGTCAGGCCTGGAGTCTGCTGTCCTCACTGGGAGCCCCCTCCCGGCCCCCAGACCACTGATGAGCAGACAGACAGATGCAGCCTGTATATCCTGGGGTTCCCTGGCCCCGTCCCGTCTCCGAGTACAGATGCACGTCCTCCCGCCCCGGGAACGCACACTTATCCGCACACACACAGCCTTAACACGGGCCTTAACACAAGAGAAACGGGGCCAGAGACTGTGGGAGAATGGCCCTGCCTCCGGGCTGTGGATTTCATTCCAATTTTTTTCCTACTTCTTTTTTTTTTTTCCTTCTTTCTTTCTTTTCTCCAAACATCTGTCCCAGCCCTTCCTGCCCTTCCTAAAAGGAGCCCCGCTCCAGGCTCCTGCAAGAGTCTGTTTTTCTTGACTGTACCCTGGGCCAACATTTGGTTTGCATTTCCCCACTTCCTCCTCCACCTCCCTGGCTCCCCCTCCCTGGGCCCGGTTTTCACCTCCCACCATTTCGCCAGCCCGCCTACTTCTCCCCCACAGTGTTCCCCTTCCTGGCCAGCCCTCCCCTCCCCCTCCCACCCCACCTTAGCTCAGGGGCAATAGTTTGGGGTCCAGTGCCGGGTAAAAACTAGGGTGCAGAATCTAAGTATATTCCCAGGGAGCAGTGCGGGCGAATCCGGCAAAATCTGCTCAGGCCCTCATTGTCTCAAACCAACCTCCCCCCCCGCCCCCCCACCCGCATCTTCCCCCCCAAAGACTTTCCTCTTTGAGCTTTGGCCGAGGCTGGACCAAGTGAGGGTGGGTGGGGCTGGTGAATCACCCATTTTGCTTTTTGAAGCCTTCCAGGGGAGGGAAAGAGGGCTCGGCCCCACCCCCTTCTGAAGACACACACATCGGGACACACAGTCCAACTCACATAAACACGCAAAATGCCGAGGACAGGGCCCCACCCAGAGCCCTCTGAGACCATTTTCCTGGATTGAGTAACCTGGCAAAAAATAGTCCTCTTGCTTGAGCTCCTACACACATGCACGAGTGTGCTATACACACCCCCGGCCACATGTACAAAGGGTTACAAATCCCCTGCCTCGCTCCCCCTCTCAAGAGCGTGCCCTTACCCACTCTGTGTCAGCACCGCACACAGTGCATCCCCAAGGGGTCAGTCTCTACAACCAGCCTCTCCCCGCGGCTGGACCTGCCCGGCCCAGTGCGTTGGCTCCCAGCCCACAGTCCAGCCAAGACATTCACCTGGGAAACTCCAGAAAGAGAGGGAAACATTTACATGTCCTCTGGGGAAAGGCTGCCACACGCAGAAACGCAGGTTGCGCACTGCACAAGGGACTGACACTCTTATCGTGTGGTGATGCTGAGAAGTCAGGGGAGGACACTGAAGCAAGCTGTCTGATTCTGGTCCTTCCCGGGGCAGGCGCCTGAGTCTTTGTTCTGGTCAAGGGGATGGGATGAGGAATCGGGGTCCCTTCTCCTACCTCTCCAAGTGCTTCTGCAGAGCTACCAAGCTGCAAAAGGTTTTGCCCTAACACTGCATGCCCTGCAGCAACCTAATACCCTTCGGCTCCCTCACCCCAACTACCTCCCTACCAAGTCTGCTGGGGGTGTCCACAGACAGACACTCCTGCAAACCCTCCCACCCACCCTCTGCGGGCCGAAGCCTAGGGCAAGCAAGAAGGAGTGGTCTTCAGGAGGCCTCTCCGAGTAACCCAGAGCCCGCCCACTCCCCAGCCGCCACCACCAGCCCTGCCACCCCAGTACCCACACCCACCCACCCGCTTCCCCCACCCCCCCACCCGCTTCCCCCTACCCCCCCCCACCTGCTCCCACAGCGCTTTCCTGCGGGCGGCACTAGAAGATGTGCCTCCCGGCAGCTCTCACAGAAGTTCTGAGAAATTACCTTGCAGCTTCCCAGAAATGCTGGAAAACAAGACTGAGGACCAAGTCACAGTGACACCGACTTGTCTGGCCTCCCACAAAGCCCAAAGGGGCCCTGCAACCCCTAGGCCAGCTCCTTCCCCAGTCCCCTCAGCTGGGACTAAAAACCAGTGGGAAGGGCCCTAGTGCTGCTGCGGGTCCCCTGGGACCCCGTTCTCCCCCAGAACGCCCCCATCCCTCTTTTCCAAGCCTCTGCGGGTCTGTTCCTGTCTCTTAAGATCTCACTGTTGTTGCGAAGTCCTTCCTGCTACCTAACCAACATCCAACCTGTTTAATGTTAAACTTTGCCACCTGAGGGGTCCTTAACTCTGTAACGACCCCCCCCCCCCCGTTTCAGGCTTGTTATCCATTATTCATCCTGCACAGCCGGTGCTCCCTCCCCCACCCACGCATGGGGAGAGCTCCTTGGGCAAGGACACGTCCTGCGCGTTGTATCCCCAGAGCCTGGCACACACCAGGTACCAGACCTGATTAAAGAATGAATGAGCCGATCTATCAATCAATGGATCCTAACCTATTTTCCTACAGCTGGCATCTACTGTTCCCTTTCCCTGTCTCCTCCTCAGGCCCCCCTGAAAGGGCCTTGGGCAGTCCAGCCTGCATACCTTTGCACATGCCCCTGACACCCACCCATCTCCTGTACTGTCTCTTCCTGCCACCCTCTCCCTTGCCTCTGAGCTCTCTCAGGCTGCAGAGACCAGAACGAGAGTGCTCAGCCTGGGGCTCCCTGCCTCAGGCGTGGACCAGGGTCTTGTCTGAGGCAGATATCTGGATTTTCCGGGCTGGGGTCCCAGAAGCCTCAGAACCTGCCACTCCCCTGTGCCACGCCACCCCACTGCCTCCCCGCTGCTGTGGCCTGGTTTGTGTTCCACTCGGCTCCCCCATCTGCATGGAGACCACTTCCTGCTAGCGGCCCTCCAGATCCAGACCCGGCAGCCAACGGAAGAAACAGTTCTGCAGACTCTGGGGCCAGCCCCGGTCGGAGGTGAACTGAGCTGACGCAGAGGAATGGGTGAAGGAGGGTAAGAATGAGGCCAAGGGGCTTTGTAAGCCTGAGCCTGACACTCTGCCAGCCTCAGTCTCCTCACCTGCAAAATGGCCAAACTGGTGGCCACTAAGGTCCCTTCCAGCTGCACCTTCTGTGATGCCACCAAGTTCCCTCCAATGCATTCCACCTATCCCTCGACACTCATCCATCAAAAAGTTCTTCCTCAAGTGCCTCACCATCTCCGATGGTGGCACTGAGCCTTTCCTCTGTCACCAACGGCACAGACACTGAAGGTCATAGACCATCGGAGGTGGAAAGACCCTCGGGCTCAGCTAGCAGCCACAGTCAGGGTGACTAGAAGGGTCACGGCCAGAGCTTTCAGGGACCCTAGAGAAGGTAAAGAAGAGGAGTGGCAAGGGGTCTTTGGAGACCTCGAGCCGGCAGCTCCAGCTAAAGGGGACACACACTTCTCAGTGACAGCCACTGTGGCGTCAGGGACGTGAGCCCAGACCGTCAGATCTTTTCATCTGCCAAGACAGGCCCCAAATCTATATTATCATATGAAGTCTTTTATACGAAATATGAACAAAAAAGCAAATTTTGCAATGTTGGCTTTTTTTTTAAACCATTCTGTCAGCCGAATATATCCACTGGGAGAGTCTGGGCTTTGGGGCGCAGCTGACCTCATCCAGGCTCCTTGTTTATTGGGTGACGACCCTGCAGCAGAGGGAAGTCACAGAGCCCGTCGGTCAGGAACAGAGGCCCCCGACCCGTGCATCCCGGGCCCCACGAGTTCTCTTAAGCAGCCTGCCTTCCGCTCACTGTGAGCCCAGAGTCAAGCTTTCAGCTTCCTGCCAACGCCGCAGCCCACTGCCTTCCACGCAGGGACCGCTCCCACCATGGCCTTCTTCCCAGCTGGTCCCAGAGGCTTCCCATCAAATAGGCAGGTGCACTGCCAGCTCTGGGATTCCCCTCCAACGTCCAACTGCAGATCCTGACACCAAAGCACTCAGCAACTGTATCTGTCCCCTTTTGTCCCCTCAGACTCTGCCACTCCACCCCCCCACCCCCCGACCCTGGGAAAGATCCATAGTAACTAACCCGGCACTTCATTGTGGTATCGTATTTAAGGCTCCTACCAGCAATCACTTTACAGATGCAGAAGCTGAGGCACAGAAAGGTTCAGCAACTTGCTCAGAGTCACACAGCTAGCGTGTGTGAGAATGGAGACCAGGGGATCCGGGTCAACATCTCACGAGGATTGAGAATTTTCTAGCCGCTCCTGTAGCATTACAGTCACCCAGGGACTAGGGGCTGAGGTCCATGTCGCGGTGACATGTTAGCTCTCTTGTCACTCCTCACCCAAGGGCTGGCACTGCAGCTCTACAAAGGGAGACGGCTGCCCAGGCCCAGGTCTGGCTTGGGTGGGAGGTGCAGGGGGCAGGAAAGAGTTCTGCCTCACGGGTCAGGGCTCCCTTGTGGCTCAAGAAGAGGCAACAGGAAGAGAAAGGCTGCTGTACCAGCAAGCCCTGAGGCCCGAGACCTGGATGAGCACAGTGTCTGGGCCCGGCGGCCCAGAAGCCTCCCTTCGGGTAAGCCACGCTCCCTCACCCTGCCTCCCACCGGCACACACACTCGGCTTTCGAGTTCTGGGGTGCTGGAGCCCTAGCGTGCCTCCCTGTACCACTCCGCATGATGTTCACTGCGCGAGGGTGCAGCCAAGGGGCCAGGTGGGGGCTGAAGTCCCATCCGTGCTCCAGTCGCCGAGACTGGCATGGGCCGCATCAGTCCGAAGCATGGGGCATCCATCCCAAAGCCCGCCAAGGCACCCTGTGGGCTGGGGGAGGTCTCGCCTCCTGCCCCCATGCCTACCACCCCTCTCTTATGAGACGAGAATGCACCCCCTTGCATTCCAGAAATCTGGATGCTCCCTGAGACAAAAGGTGAGGTTCCAACCGGCCCCTGCCTGGGCCTCGGTTTCCCCAGCTGACACAGGAAGGGGCATCACTCAAGTCCCCTTCCCCTAACCTCCCCTCCACCAGCACCCTAGGTGGGGACAGAGTCTGGGCCCAATCCCAACATTTTTAAACAAAATCTCTCCCAGAGCTCTACGCAAAGATCTTGATCTCTCCCCCAGCTCCAATTTCCTGCCTGACTCAGGCCCTCGAAGGCTGACTGGAAGGAGGCGGCTGCACCTGCTCAGCCGGCCCCTCACCCCACCCCCCCACCCAGTGCCCAGCTCAAATCCTGGCCCAGGAGGAGTTCAGGTCACCCTCTATCTCTGCAAATGAGAAGGGGGAATTGCTCAGCGGCCTGGGGTCCGACTGACCTGGTCCTGGCTGGCCATTGCCCGCTGCAGGCTGCCTTTTCCCAAATGTGAAAACCCGACTCCGCAGCATCTGAACTCGGAGCCCACTGGACCGTGGATGGTGCTCTGGCCCCGGGCTCCCACAGCTGCAGCGGCCGTCTCCCAGCCAATCGCTGGGGACAATGCATTTTGCTAGAAGATTTCAAAGCACACCTTGGGTGACTGGGGCGGAAGCCCGTTGGCACCTTTCCCCACTGCGGAGTGGCAGAAAGGGAAACTGAGGCCCAGAGGCAGCACCTGGGAGGAGGAGCTGAACATTCAATCCCAGATGAGGAGGAGAATGGATACTGGGAGAAATCCCTCCATCCCCACATACCTCCATCTGACCTGGATGGAGGTCTATAAGGAAGGAGACCCCTGCTGGGAAGGCACACTAATAATAAAGAGAATATCCCTAATTTTTACGGAACCTACGGAGTGGGCACTCTGGTAAGCACTTTAAACGTACTGCCCATTTAATCTTCACGACGACCCACTGGGGTAGGCAGTTTCCTCATCCCCATGTGAGAACTCAGGTACGGCCAGAGTAAGCACCTTGCCCCAGGTGCACAGCTAGTAAATGGAAGAGCCACAATTCAGAGCCAGGCAGACAGGCTCTGCAGCCGGCACTCTTAACCAGAGTGGGGTACTGTGCCCCTCTTCCCCAGGGTGACGGGGGCCCTTCCGGTTCCCCCAAAGGAATGCAGAACGGATCAGAAGACCAGTTCCCGGCTATGAGACCCTCAGTCCCTAAAATCCTTCCACTGGAGGCTTCCAAGGGCTCAAGTCATGCTCCGGGGGTTCTCTCTGCCCCTCCAGGGTTACAAGCAGTTTTTCTAGTTCCCTACTCGGCTGGCCAGCTATGCCCCCACCGCCATGCTTTCCCTAACCTCCCCCTTACACACACACACACACATACACACACACACACACAGAGGCAAACACACCCCAAAGACATTGTCAAGGATCTTCTCTGGGAGGACCCCAGGGACAAAGATGCTCAGCCAGGACACGCCCACCCATACCCCCATAGCACTGCGTCCCCACAGACACTTCCACCCTTTCTGCCTCCAGCCCCCATCCTCTCCCTGTCCCGTTCCCTGGTCCTTCCATCTATCGGGATAAATGAAAAGCCCCTCCTGAGCCCACCAGCCCCTCACGCCCCACTTCCGTCTCACTCTGCTGTCCCCCAGTCTTAACTCTGAGCCCTCCTCAGTCCAGTGGGGGAAAAGAGACGTTTCCAGGAACTAGTCCTCCCTTTCCACAGAAACTTAGGAGAGATGCTCAAACCCTTGGATACGTTCCTCTGCGCCCAAATCCCCACCGCCTTCCCAAAGACTTGGATACTATCCTTCAGACTTCTGACCCAAACTCGAGATGCGCTGGGGGAGGGGCAGCCACTCCTCCCTCATGCATTCGTATTGCACCGGTAGGCGCTCCCCCGGAGCCCCCAAACTCTGGTGAAAGCCAGGCTGACAAAGGTCAAGCCGGTGTGTCCCTGAGGGTGGGAGGGTGATACATTGGCCGCTGAGCAGACCTTGGGCCGGGAGTGCCTGTCGGAGGAGGAGGGGGCGGGAGGGGGGCGGCGGGAGGAGGACAGGTGCCAGGTGAGGCAGAGGGCTTTTACCTGGCCGCGGAGGCAGAAGCGCAGGGGCAGGAGGCAGGAGAAGAAGTACTTGCCCCATCGGATCAAGCAGGAGAAGCACCAGCTCAGCCGAGTCATGGTGACCCCGAGGGTGGGCGCCACAGGCGGGCGAGAGGGTCTAGGGACGTGGACCCGCCGCTCAGGGCGCTGAGTTGGGGTGGGGTGAGGAGGAAGGCGAGAGCCTTGCCCTGGGGTCTCCGGGATCTTGAGCCCCGCAGGAGCAGCCCGAGTGTCCCGCCCCCTTTAGCGGGAGGAGCGGCCCCGACGTGGCTCCATCTCCCCGGAAGCCCCTGCGGGAGTCGCGGGCCGCTGCGGGGCGCTTCCACCCTCGGGGACTTCCTCCGGCGGCTCCCTCTCTCCTCCCCTCGGCGCGACAGCCTCCGCCCGCCTGCTTCCCGGGCGGGCTGGGGGGCGGGCGCAAGCACCCCGGCAACTTGCGAGGCTCGCGGAGGCGCGCGGGAGAGGCGGGTCGGGACCCGGCAGAGGCGGTGCCAGGCGCCAGGCGTCCACCTGAGAGGAAGGCTCGGCGGCGCTGGGAGGCCGAGCGGCGGCGGCGGCGGCGGCATTGTGCTCCGAGCTGCAGTGAGTGTGTGAGCCAGCGTGCGTGTGGATTCCCTCCAGACCTCACTCAATTCCCATATTGCTCCCCAGAGCATAATGTGATTAACTTAAACGGAGGCCACCGGCTTCCAGCACAAGCACAAACATCCTTGGGCTGGGGCATGCACGTGGAGACACTGAACACAGCCCGCACCAGCTGTTGTCCCAACTCACCACCAACCCCTGACCCTGGCCACACCCAGACGACTCTACCTGGATCTCTCTCTCCAGCCAAGGCAGGTAGTGACAGAGCCCTGAGCATCCAGAACCCTCCCAGGTTGGAAGAAACCCCCCCCTTCCCGGGAGGCTGAACCAGCTCAGAGGAATGACAGTTGGACGGGCAGCCTCTGGTTATAGCTGACCCTCCTGCTCAGGGTTCAGGCCACTCTGCTGCCCATCTTCACTTTCTGCCCTGCCCCGTGGCTGCCCCTAGAGCCGGGACCCACCTCTGCCTCTGCTGTGCTAGATGATGTGAGCAGAGGCTGGGTCCTCTCAGGAATATTGTTTGGGGTAACCATACTGTGACCCTGGAACTAGAAAGAGGGAAGAAGAGTGAATGGGGGGGTGCAGGAGAAAGGGAGAGAGACACAAAGGCAGAGAGAGACCCACTGGAGACCCACTGTCAGACTACAGAGAGGTGGACAGGCAGCCATGAGCTTTGCCCCTGGTTCTGTTGCTGCAGAGAAACGGGAAGGCAGCCAGCCAGCAGAGCCCAGAGAGGAAAGGGGCGGGGGAGCTGTGCGCCAGCAGGACCCTGCCAGGGCCTCTTCCACAGCAACAGGCCACCAGAGCCAGCTAGGGACCCCTCCCCCAGGGCCCCCATCGCCAGCACTGCCCAGCCGGGCTTCCCTAGGACCATCTCAGGGTCGTTTTTCTTGCCAATGCCGTCTTCCTATCCCCTTTCCCTCACCCCTGTCCCAAGCTCACCCCGACCCCAGCAGACTTCCCAGGCCCTGCCCCCTCCCCACTTCAGATCCCCACCAGGAGCCAAGGCAGTGGGGTACAGTGCTTTGGGGGAGATTGGGTAGGAATACAGTGAAAGAGAAGGAAAAGATCCCAGCTGATACATGGCTAGAGAGAGGGGGGAGGACAGACATTAGGGCCCTCAGCCCCGACCAATCCCCCGAGCAAGGGAACCGCCATCACCCTACACAGACGCAGAAGGCTCTGGGTGAAAGCTGGAGGGGGTATCAGGGGGATGCTCTCCACCTCCCAGTAAAGTGGGCCCATCCCTAGCAGGCCTTTGCTCATGCCTGTGACCTCCAGCGAAGGGCCTGGCACTGCTGAACTCTCTTCCAGGCCTGCAGAGGGGCGTTCCTCTTCTCTGGAGGTCCCTGCAGTCTCCACAGCCTCCCCACCGGGGCACCAAAGGAAATGGATAAAATGTGAGCCGTGAGGAAAGGGGTCTTAATCCGTAGCGAGTGGAACAAAGTTTAATCGAAAAGCATCACTTGTTGCATTTTTGAAACAGGAGGAAGTCCTTCGGATAGGGTAGCTGCAGAAGGGTGGCCCCACTCAGCCAAAAAGAGGACAAGATGACTTTTTCTTAATAGCATCCTTGTCTTCCTGGCACTTAGGACATGAAAGGCATTCATCAAACACTGAAAGGAAGGAGGGAAGGTGGGAAGAAAGAGTAGAAAACGATAGTGAGACCTAGCTCTTCCCAACCAGAAGATCCCCAGGAAAAAGGCTCAGGACAGAGTCCTTCACTTCATCCACTGCCCAGCAGGAGGTGTCCTTAAACCAAGGGACCCTCCAGAGAGGAAGGGAAGTCTGTGCCACTGACAGGGACAGGAAGTCAAGCCCATCACTGCCTCAAGCTGCTCCCCAGCTCTCCGGCTCTCCCCGTGCCCCTGGCCTAGCTTCATGCCCCATGCCTCAATTCCCGAAGATTAACTCCGCCCCCGTGGACGCTGCCTTGGTGGGGCCCAGAAATGTGGTCCTGGGAGTTTGACGCCTCGCGAGAAATCACAAGTCCCCTATTCTGCGGTCACCACCAGAGGAGGTTAGAATCCTGAGAACAGCAGCTGCAGAACCCCCAGAATCTCCTAGAAGGTTTTAGTAGGGACCCCTTTGCTTCCTCTTCCACCAAAACTCTTGTGGGCTGGGGGTGGGGGGGGAGAAACTTAATCCCAAAAGGTCTCTCTCATCTCAATCCCCTTCTCCTGCAAAACAGTCAAAGCACCGGAAACTGCGTCTAGTACGTGGTGGGTGTTTAGTAAATCAACCCTCCTTCTTCTTCTTCCAGGCCCCTGAATATTGGGGACAGAGACGCAAGGCTCCACAGACTGGAGCAGACACGGATGCTCAAACACAGGGGACCACATATTAGGGCCAACGCATGGAGGGAATGAGGGGCCAGGATGAGCCTGGGCGGAGTCCGGCCCATCAGAGGGCCTCGCGTCCACGGGGGTGCTGGACAAGAGCCCCCAGACTCCTAGCTCTCCGTCCCCACTGGAGCTTTTGAAAAGCTGGCCACCATCCTCAGAGGGTGAACCAACCTTCCAATGACCGCTTCCATCCCCCCCCCAATCCATGTGACATGGCCCTGCTCAGGCCTCCGTGGTCCCTGGGCCTGACTCCCAGCCCTGCCACCCTCTGGGACCTCCACTATTCCCCCCTCTTCCTCCTCTCCTCAGCTAGATTCCAGATGGGCAAACTAGGCTGTGTTGCGGGTCTGGCCAGGGCTTGAAGAAGGAGGAATTTCTCCTCACCCCACTCTTGTTGACACAGCCCAGAGACCCAGATTCGGAGTGCAGGCTGGGGAGGAAATTCCAGAGACTAGGTGAGATGGAAGCCACGTGCACAGAGCGGGGGCCACTCTGGGCTTCCCTCCCCAAGTTTTCCCTGGGTCGGAGCCAGGAGGGCCCACTTTTCCCTTGAGTGGGAGAAGAATGGGAAACTTCCCAGAGGCAGCCAGCAAAGGTGGCCAGGCAATAAGAGAGCAGGTCACAGCCAGTAGCCCCCTGGGGACGGGCCTTGGGAGGAGGGCCCACCGGCTCAGGGCAGGGACAGAGCCTCCTCTGTCTCAGGCCCCCAGGGTCACAGTGCCCCCAGCTGGTTTTGTCTGTGGGGGTACAAAGGCGGCTCCTGTCTGGGGAGAATGGCTCGGGCATCAGATCGGAGGCTCCAGGTCTTCTTTTCACACCCAGAGAGCGGTGCGCGGAGGCCGCTCCCCAGGGACCTCCCAGCCTTTCTCCTCCATCGGATGGGGACAGCTCTGGCAGGCCTGGCTTTCTCACTACCAGTTAGTTTCAACACCCTCCCAGCCACAAGGAGTCCTCTTGCGGCCCCCAGGGGGCTCTCACTTGGTCTCGGCTCCCAGGCTGGCTTCCCCGGGGTCCAGCACCTCACTTACAGAGACTTCATGGGCATCCGTAGTTACACAGCCCAACCATCGACAAGGTCCAGAACTCAAATGGTCCTTCTGCCACGGAATAGGGGTCCCTGCAGAGCTGGGGTCCCATCTCATGTGGGCTCCGACGTCACCTCCTAGATTCCCACCTCCTCGGACAGCCCCATTAAAGTCCTCGCCTGCCCTCCCACCCTCGACCCAGCATTTCTTCATAGCACTTAGCACCTCTTGTTGACAAATTTGCTCACTTCACTGACTCATCTCTTCCCCACCAGAATGCCAGCTTCCAGAACACCTTGTCAGTCTTTGTCTGCGCCCCACCCCCCAGCACCCAGCATGGTGCCTGGCATGTGGTTGATGGACATACATTACTTGGTAGATGGATTGGTTGACTGCATGAATAAAAGGAAGGAAGGAAAGAAGGAAAGAAGGAAGGAAGGAAGGGAGGGAGAAAGGAAGGGGGAAAGGAAGGAAGGAAGGAAGGAAGGAAGGGGGTAGGGAAGGAAGGGAGGAAGGAAGGAAGGAAGGGGGGAGGGAAAGAAGGGAGGAAGGAAGGAAGGAAGGAAGGAAGGAAGGAAGGAAGGAAGGAAGGAAGGGGGGAGGGAAAGAAGGAAGGAAGGAAGGAAGGAAGGAAGGAAGGAAGGAAGGAAGGAAGGGAGGGAGGGAGGGAGGGAGGGAGGAAGGAAGGAAGGGGGGAGGGAAGGAAGGAAAGAAAAAAGATCATTCCTGCTTCCAAATCCACTAGATCCCTCCCCCAGCCCTGGATTATGGGCCGGCAGAAAGTGTCACTTTCAGGGTTCTTGCTGCTGTGCAGCCAGGACAGTGATGTCTTTATGTGTCTCCCCTAATTGAGGGTCCTATGTTCCTATTCTGAAATAGCTCCCCAATATCCAGTCCTGACTCCAGTTGAACTTGAAAAAGACCTAATACCTTCTCCTGCCCCCTGCCCCAACACACACTCAATTTACACTTGAGGACACTGAGGCCCAGAGAGGTAAAGTGACTTGCCAGAGGTCACTCAGCTAGAAAAGTCGCAGTGCCGGAACTGGATGGAGGCCCCCCATTCTTGGTTCACTGCTTTTCCAAAGCACAGCATTGCAGACTGGAGGAGAGGAGGGAGCAGGGGGAGGGGGAGAGGAGAGGAAGGAAATGCTCCTCCTCTTACAGATATTCCAAGGAGGTAAGTCCCTAAATTCTCTCTCTCCCTTTCACCCCCTAATCCAGGTCTCTGACCCCTGACAGGCAGGAAGTTCCTCCTGATACCTAACCTCCATCCCCCCCTCTCAAATTCCAAACCGTTTCCTCTCACACTGCTCTCCTGGAGAAGGAGAACAACTTGGTCACTCTCTTCGGCACAATGAATGCCTTCAGGCTCTGGCAGCTCATTATTCAAGCCCCCATCCCCACCCCACCCCCACCCCTCTCTATTCTGCTGGATGAGAATCCTGGGTCCTCTGGGCCCCTTTCCAAACGACTTCCATCACCACCCAGCAGCTGACATGATAAACGGTGGGGTGTGGGGGAGGGGCGGGACAGACCCGGGGCCATGAAGAGTATTGATCCCGGGGGAGCCCAAGGCCTGGTGTCCCTCCCAGGGCAGGCTAGAGCATGGGGGCGGGGGTGGAAAAGGAAGAACAGGGGCTCTGAGGTCATCCTGGTCATCCCTCTGCCCCTGGGGTGCCGGTCGCAGGGCCCCACATGGAAACTGCAGACCAGGAGCTGGGCAGCTGGGTCTGAGCCCAGGCTCCTGCATGAGATTAAAGCAGGGACTGTCTAATTGATTCTGATGGAACTGGGAGAGGGAGGGAGATGAATGGAGAGCACAGGAGGGGAGATGGAGGAGGGGAAGGGGGACAGGCGAGGGGAAGGGGGGTGGACAGAGGAGGGCCCAGTCTGGGAAGCCCAATTGCATCAGAACTAGCTAATACAATTACCATTCGCCTCCACCCCCACCCACCCCCCACGCGGCCCCTTTCCCTTCCTAGGAAACCAGCCCACTAACTGGTCCGCCCCTGAACTGGAAGGAGAGGGTGGTGTGGGGGGGCGGTGCAGAGGAGAGGAGCTGGGTTAAAGTCCCCCAGTCCCAGAACCAAGATGACACAGAAAGGCAAAGGCAGTGACAGGGACTGGCAGACAGCTAGAGACATCCAGAGACAGGCAACCGGAGTCAGATACAGACAGATAAGCAGATCCCTGTCTATCCCCTATTCACCCAACAACCTCCCTCCCAGCCCACTCCTGGCACCCCTCACCACACACGCACACACACACACACACACACACACACACACACACACACACAGCCACTTCATCATGGGCTCCTTTCCCGGGCCCACCCCTGACAACAGAGTGAAAAAATGGGAGGGAGTCCAAGAAAAGGAACCCCAGGACTCTCAGGCTCCCCACTCCGCCCAGGGGCCTCAGCTTGCACCTTGCAGCTCCAGGGAAGTGAGCAGGGTGGGGAGGAGCCAGGTCACTGAGACAGATCCAGGTGAACCTCAAGACCAAGCTGAAGACAGGAGTGGGAAACGGAGCCTCCAAGAGAGACATGCAAAGACAAGAAAGGCACGGGGCTAAGACTGTCAAATGCAGGAAGTGAGAGAAAGCCCCTGTGAGTGGGGAGAAGGAGGTGAGCCAAACCGAAAGGCAGGAGGCCAGCAGGAGGACAGGGAGGAAGAGAGGAAGGTGACCATCTCACAAAGGGGGGCAGCAAAGGGCCAGCATTAGGGGAGGGGGGGAGAGGCAAGGAATAAACCAAAGAACACAGAAAGCACAGGGTGCCACCTGCCAGCCAGCCAGGGAAACCAAGACACAAAACAAGGTGACATGGCCTTATCCCCAGGCTCCAGAAGCAAGCGAGGGACTCCCGCCAGGGCCCAGCTGCAGTCCCTGCGGTCGGGAGCCAAATCTGGGCCAAGGCTCTCAGGGCACTTGATTTTGGACTAGGAGGAGGCCCCGGCTGGCCCAGGGGGCTGGGCTCAGAGCAAGCTCCCAAGGGGCCCCAAGTCCCACCAGATGCAAATTCTTCGCTACTCCACAGATGCCAGGAGGGATGGCATCTCCATGCGCCCTGGCTGGATCCTGCATCCTCTCGAGGCTAGAGGCCCTCCAAGGGGCTGCGGCCTTCCATTTGCTCCCCTGACCCTAATGGTACAATGTGGCTTCCTCTTCGCGCTCCCCAACGGGTCCCAGACCCCCTCCGTGATCCACTCAAGCCCAGCTTCTGGCATGTTCTATTCTCACTCTGTCTGGTAGACTTGGGGCAGAGCAGGGCAGGCGCAGATCCCAGGCAGACTAGAGGAGAGGAAGTTCCTGATGCGGCCCCATGGAAGCATAAGCAAGGTCATCAGGCCATGAGGTGAGGAGTCAGACCAATGGACAGAAGACAGCATCCCAGGCATGGCTTAAGCATGGCGCTTCTGGGAGCCCAGCATGGTCTGGGGACGGGTACCACTGCCTTCACCTGCCTTCCCTCCTAATGCACCTGAGAGCATGCCAGGGGAAAACGTATGGGAAGCATCACCTCCCAAAGGAAGGGATACAGGCACAAAGCTAGCAGAGACCAGAGTCCAAATCCTGTGTGACCTTGAAGAAATTATTTCCCTATGCTGAGCCTCTTTCCTCTTCTGTAAAATGGAGACGAGGATCCTAACCTCGTGGGGTAGTGGTGAGGATTACATTAAATGTGAAAATGCCCGGCACGGACCCGAGTCATCAAGGCACCCTGGGAAACTACTGGGCAAATATCTCAGAACCCGGGGCCAGGTGGGCACCCTGGGGTGACTGTCAGACCGAGTTCACCCACCCCCACCAGACAGATGCTCCCCACCAGAACCCTCGGCAAGAGCACCCTGTCTGGAACACACAGTTCACACCACCATCTGGGGAATGGACACCCAAGGAAGAGGAGCCAGGACGAGCCAAAACAGCAGTGTTAGGAGATGTTGGAAGCAGGCCAGAGGAGAGGTAGAATGGAGGCACATGAGCCCAGAAGAGGCCGGAACTCAAGAAGACAGAGGGATTGAGGGATTTTCTCAGGCAGAGAAAATAGACGAAAAAAGTAAAACAGAGAGTTCCTGAGTTCCCCACGTACACCGAAGAGAAACACGAGAAAATGGGTGTGGACTGAAGCAGGAGATACTCAAGTTAGACAACAGGCAGAACTTCCAATGAGGCCCCACACCTACGGAGAGACCCGTGTTTTAACCCCATTATTCCCCCACTCTCCTCTAAACCCCCAATGAGGTTGGAGTCTTCAACTTTCTGCTCTGCTACTTGGCATAAAACCTCAGTATTAGAAGTCCCTGTTCTCCTCAGCAAGAAAATAGGCCAGCTCTGCTTCCCTGGTCCCCAGATCTCCAGAGTCATTCAGCCCAGCACTCTCTGTACGGATTCTCTTGCAGAAACCAAAACTCGGTCCTACCATCCGTGGCCGTCTCGGATGCCTGGAGCAGGGGGCCAATTCCCATAGAGACATCCACTCCGAATCCCTCAGAAAGCCCTTCCTCTGCCTCAACCAGGCCTTGCCTGGGCCACTCAGACTTGGCTCTGTCTAGCACCATCTAGCACTGTCTAGCTTCCTTCGGTTTTCTGTCTGGCAGGCAGAGTGAAGGGGGCACGGGCTGGCAGTGGAAGCAGAGGATGCAGGAGTTTGTGAAGCAACTCAGGACGGGGGTTAGGGGGACCTTCACAGGGAAAGGCTGACGGAACCCCATCATTGTTCCTAAAAGCTTGTAAGAAAGGCCTGGGACTTGGTTAGAAAGGAAGCAAACATGGCCTGGAAATAGGGGAAGACTGTACAACATACACACACGTACCTACAACACGTGCCCCTGCGGGACAAAGTAAGCATCCTAGGAGGGTCAGGTTCAAGGCTAGGGCCCTGTAGACAAGACAGGAAAGAGTGGAAGAGGGTAGAGCTGAGTAGTCCCCGAAAGACAAAAGTAGGTGCTAAAGGAACCTTCTGACCATTACGGATCCCAAAGAACACACAAGCCAGATGCAAAGAGTATGCGCAAGAGGCTGCTTGATGGGAATTCTTTGTCTGTTCTTGACCATCATGATGTCTCAGTGTGGGGTAAGAACCACCCCCAGGGCTCCACCGCAGGCCCCTCACCTCCCTGCAGGAGGTCCCTCTCTCCCTCCAGCCGTGGGCCCCAGAGAGAGGGCCTCACGGGGCCTCCCCCCACCCTTGGGTCTCTTTCTAGGTCCTAGAGCCTTCTCCTCTCTCTGCCCCTCACTCCCCAAAATGCCTCCTTCCGCATGGGGCTTGCCCCTGAGCCCACAGGAGAGGCACCCTGCCTCCGACATGTAGAGAAGCTTTCTGTTGATAAATAGAGGAAGGGAGGTCTGAAAAAGCGAAATCAGTTCATCAACAATCATTGGGGCAGGTCAGGCCCCCTGGGATTCCCCCAGGCAGCCCTCTGCCTTCCTGGCGCTCTCCCTGGGGCCCACCAGGGTCCCTCCTGGCTGAAAGTGCTTCTGAAAAGGAGACCCCATCCTGTTCTCTGGCTTCACAGCCCTGGTTGGCTGGGAAGTGCTTCTGATTGTCTGCCTTGCCGCTGTTTCACACGTCACCGTCCCATCAGTGGCTTCCAGGCCATACTCACCATAGGTGACGCCTAAGACAGGAAGGGAGTGGAGACTCTGCCGCTGGGTCCCAGGAAAGGCTGTGTCCTCCAGCCCTTCTGACCAGTCACCCAGCCTTCCTGCTTGCCGACTGTGATCTGCTTTTTTTTTTTTTTTTAAGATTTTATTTTTAAGTAATCTCTATACCCAATATGGGGCTCGAACTCACAATCCCGAGATCAAGAGTTGCCTGCTCCACCAACTGAGCCAGCCAGGCAACCCCGACCCCCAACTTTGCTTTTCTGCAGGTGACAGCAGCCAAAGCCCCAAGAAGTGAAAAGGATACTTCCGGTGACATAAGCCAACTGAATACACACAATTTACTTTTGCTCCCTCTAGAAACTCCTCTACAACAACAGCAAAAAGATTTTTTTTTTAATTAAAGCAAAAAGTCTGGAGGACAAATAAAACAAACAAAAAACGAAGAAGACACAACCATGGAGAGCAGTCAGCACGGCACAACCACTACCGGAAGAGTAAACTCCTTCTGTGCCAGTCGGTAAGCAGTGCCTGCACCACCCCCAGGGCGCTGACCCTCCCCTGGAGCTGAAAGGGCTAATTCCTGCCCAGGAGGGGCCTCAGGACTGCTCCAGCCTCCCAGCCCAGTCACTAGAATCGCTTGTTAAATATTTTGATCATCACCCCTGACAACAGTGTCAAAATTCTGGGAGCTGGAGGGCAGACGGATGAGCGGGATCTGTGAGCCTGAGAAACGGCACCCTGAACTGTCTGCAGGAAAAGCCAGCGCCAAGCAGAAGCCGCCAGACCCTCTGGCACAGAACCCTCCAAAGGCTCCCAATTGGTGGAGGCAGATATCTCCGGGGGTGGGAGTGAATGTAAACTTAAACTAGAAGACGGGTAGAGCGTTGGAGAAGCGGTTGGTTTCCAGATCCTGTCTCTGACTCCTAGCAGAAGGCAGGAGGTTTCTTCCCTGGAGAGGGTAAAACAGCAGGCCCTGCCCGGGGCGGCCACCAGGCCCAGACACAGTGTGAGTATCGACAGGAAAAAGGGGGTTAAGTGTTCCCTGTGAACGAGGCAGCCAGGCCTGTACCTGCCCCCAGGCAGAGAAGCAAAAACTTCTCTGGGGACCTGACGAGCCCAGGAGGAGAGACCCAGATATAGACTCGAGGCTCCCCAATGCGGTGGCCCAGCCAGGTCCCCAAGAGTGAAGCCCTTGGTGGATCCATTTCCAAAAGCAAGCCCTCAGCCTGTTAGGGTCCCGTTTGGCATATGAGCCAAAAACCCAGGCTGTAGGCACCTGAGGATGGCTTAGCAGAGAACACTCGGAGGAAACAGGTGGGGTGTGGGGAGAAGAAAACTTCAAGATAAAGTTATTAACATTCACAGACGCCAGAGAAGAAAGTGCAACCATGAAACAAGAACAGGAAGCAAAAAAAAAAAAAAAAAAGGATATGAAGAAAATAAACAAACAAAAAAGCTCTTGAGAATTAACTTAAAAGAGCAGAGAGCAGACGGAGGCCCTCACTAAGCGCTGGCCCACACGTCCCTTTACCCACCCTGCACACACTGGCAGAAGGCCAGGCCCTCCTCTCAAGGAAGCTCTGCACACCCCTCAGGGCCCCAGAGTCCACGACGGGAGTGATCTGGAGACCAGCTAAAACGGAGACCCAGACATAGGGAAGGATCCAAGAGGCCAGGAAGAGACGAGGGGCCAGGGCCTGAGGCTGGAAAGGGACAGAGGCCGCCAGCTTGGTAAGCCTGTAGACGGTCCCCCTGGAGCCCTGGCAACCACTGACCCAGCAGACATGCACCTAGCGGTAGCCCCAAGACATGGAAAGCCCCTCCTATAGGTAGGAAAAGCTGATGTTCGGAGAGGTTGAGTCACTGCTCAGGGTCTAAAGCAAGATAAGCGCGGAGCAAGGAATGCGAACTCTTGCCTTAACCTTCGTGCAACAAAACCGTCTAAGGCTGGAGTGTCTGTGTCTCCACGCGGGTTCAAGTCCAGGCCATTGACACTCACCAGCTAGGAATCCTAGGTTGATCCCAGGACTCAGTTCACTTCATTCTGCCCACGTGTCACCCACCAGCACCAGAAAGTCCCTCCCAGGCGTCGCTGGGGCCCACGGCCCTCCAACCAGGCTTCTGGCTGCAGCAGGGTAGTGGGGAGGCCCCAGGGCCCCAGCAGAGTATGCACCCCAAGGAGACCATGAAGGATCTGTGGGGTGGCCCCTGCCTCTGCCTCAGACTGCCCTGAAAGCTCCCCAAGCTTGGGTCTATTTTTAGCCAGGCCTCAGCAGGCAGCCGGCCGCCCGGTGTTATTCTAGACCGTGGGGTCAGCAGGCTGGCCAGGATACAGGGGAGCCAAGGCTGAAGCTGCGGAAATAGCACCCCTGGGAGGAGACACCCACAGAATGAGGAAGGGCAGGAAGAGCACCGGGCAAGGAGTCGGGGCCAGGGAGGGACAAGCTGGGGGCAGACGTCCAGAAAAGGCTAGGGTACTGGGATGGCAGTGGGTGACAGGGCCCCCCTGGAACTGGCATCAAGGGGCAGGAAGGGGAGTCTGCCTTGTCTCTCCTCCATGAGAGGGAGCAGTGCCAAAGGAGACAGATGCCAGGCTGAGAATGAGGGCTGGGCGTGGACGGAGCGAGCTGGAGGACGGACAAGGGGCAGGGCAGGGAGATGACAGACAGACAGACAAAGAGACAGAACAAGAGAATCAGAGAGCTGGGTAGAGGTGGTGACGGGGACAGCACCCACTCGTGGGGACAGTCTTGGCCTCACTCCACACACACCCAAGCCTGCTCGCCTCCTCAGAAGCACCTAGTCTCCTTTCCCCCGCCAGGACCCCTCAGCCTTGGAGTAGAGGCCCCAAGACTGCTTGGCCGCCCTGAATCCTTTCAAGATTCCTCCCTACCCCCAAGTTTCGTGTAAAAGTCACCAAGCTCAGACATAGACGTGAGCACGGCATGCGCACAGGCACACACACAGGCACACACATGCACCCACACACACACACAGCCTCCTGGGAAGAGATGGGACAATAGAGAGGGGAGAGAGGGGTGTCCCTTTGTCCCCCCGCCCAGGCTTGGGAGCTCAAACCCAGACAAAGAGCTTCACAAAAAGCCTCTGGCTCTCAGAGGGGGAGATAAATGGGGGTGGGGGGAGACCCCAGAGCTGGAAAGGCCCATCAGTGGGTCTGGGAAGCAAGGTGGGGGCTGTTCTCACAGCCACAGAGGCCAAAGAAGCGCTTAGTGGGAGGGGGAAGTAGGGGTGGGGATGGGGCTCATGGGCTCAGGAAGCAGGGAGAAAGCTAGGGCCAGAAGCTGCTTCCTGGAGGAGGCAGTCAGAAGTACTAACCTGCTGGAGGTATTGAGAGAGAGGTAGCTGGGCTTCCTTGCCCAGCCTGAGTGAGGGAGCATCAGGCCTAACCCTACCCTATCCCCAAAGAAGGCGGGGAAACCACAGACCCTCCCATCACCCGCCCCCCTTCCCTGTGTGCCTTGGGTCTAGCTGGGAAAGGGTGAGTACCTTCTTCAGGGCTGAAGGCCAGGCCAGGGTGAGGCTGAGGGGTCCCAGGAGACAAGCAAGACAATGACCTCTTGCTCCGAAGAGGTCACTGGGAATGAGAAGAACCTCTCCCTTTGCTCCTACTGCACACCCCCAACCAGTACTGTCTGGTGGGGGGGGGGGGAGGGAGGTGTTGTCCTGCTCAGAAGAACGGGTAAGAAGCAGGAGAGACGCCAGGAATCCTAAGACCTAGCTCCCGTCCTAACCACACTAACAGCAGTGAGGCTGTTGCCAAGTCACCTCCCAGGGCCTCAGCTTCCCCATCGGTGACATACGGTAGCGATGCCTGCTCAGGTCACTTTTCAGGGTTGTCATGAGCATCGTGGGAGGCTCTTTTTATTTTTACTTAGTATCACTATTGATAAGTGACCTCTGACCTGCCAGACAAATCAGAGACCCCAAGCCTAGGACTCTCCCCTTTTCCTACCCCCCCCCCCCACTTTCTACTTTCTGAGAGGAGTTCCCAGGTGAGGCTTCTGGCCGGCAAGTGACAGGGTCAACCAGATGATCTCAAAGCCTCCTTCAAGGGGAAGAAGGAAACTCATGTTTATTGGGGGCCTACTGTGTACTTGGAAATTTACATACATTAGCCATCTCGATTTCCTCCCTAACCCTGCAAGGCAGGTGCTATCATTCCCATTTCCCAGATGAAGAAACTGAGGCTTACAAGGTTATCAGTGGCCAAGCCCAGATTTGTGACCAGAGCAGCCCAAGCCCTGGGCCCATGCTTTCCTACCACAAACTCTCCCTCGTTTTGTTGCCACAGAGCTTTAAGCTCACCTGTCCCTACCCCTCACCCCCAATCCCTGTACCCCAGAGCAGAGTTCCCAGAACTGCCGCCTCCTCCAACACCATCCCTAGCTGACCTCAGGATTCAGGACTCGAGACTGCAGAGGGTGACAAGAGAGGGAAAGGAGATGCCAACCAGAACACAGTGCAGGCGGGCTCGGACAGTGCTGCCTGCCCACTGTGTCCCAGGGCTTGGCACGTACTACGAAGCTGGCTCTGCACAGCGCCCAGGCAAGGTGGGCTCTGCGTTTCGTGTTTTACAGGGGAGGAGGCGAAGGCTCAGAGGCACGAAACGTAGCTTTTCCCAGGCACCCGGCTAAGAAAGAGTTAGCAAGGGCTCATCCAGCTGCCTGTCCCCGAGGCCCTGCTCTCTCCACTACTCGGCCTCCTCTCTGAGCCCAAGCCTTGGAAGAGGCAGTGCTGAGTCCCACAGGGAGCCCAGGAGTCTCGCTTCAGAATGCAGAGGAGCCACAGAGGACACCCCCCCCACCCCAGTGCTACTTCCAACACGCTCACCCCCTACTGGCTTTGTGCAATTCCATTAAGACGCAAAGGAATAAATTAGCCCCGCTTAGCATATTGAGTGGCTGGGGTTCAAGAGGCCGTCTGGGTGGCTCGCGCATCTCAATGCAGTCTGCCAGCAGCTGCAATGGTGGAGCTGGGCAGTGGAGGGGGGGGTGCAGTCTGGCCAGGCTGGGCCTGCTCCGACCTCCCACCGATGGCCGCAGCTCAGTGCCCAGAAGCACTTGCTTCTGCTCCAACTTCATTCCCCTAATGGTGTCGCAGCTTGGCACCTGCTCTCCACACCCCTGCCCCCTGCTCCGGCCAACCCTGGGCCAGTCCCAGAGGTCACCTAAGGGTAGCGTCATGGGTAGTCTCAGGCTGCCCATCCTTCCCCAGGATAAACTTTGCAGTGGATGGCTCTGTTCAGGGGAGAAGAAGAGACGAGCATGACGCAGAATCCCGCATGCACCTACCCAGGACCCTCGCTGACCCTGATGCACCCATGCCTCAGTTTCCCCCTCAGGACTGAGGCACCCCGAGCACAAAGGAAAGATGGAGAGGAGAACAGAGAGCCATATCAAAGGCCAGGGGGATCATCTGTCCGCTGCAGGCAGGACTGCGCCATTTAACCTGAGTAGGACAAATGATATTAACTCCACAGCCAGGACCCCGCCTGAAGCCAGGCCAAGCAGGCCCAGGCCCGGAAGACGGCAGGACGGCCCGGGGCCCAGTCTGCTGCCTCCTTCCACATCACTCGCCTCCGCCCCTCCCAACCAACCCCAGACCCCCAGGACCAAAGGCCTTGTCCTCCCCCTGTCTCCAGGCCCTGTGGCAGGCCACAAGAATGCACCTCACAGATCTGCAGAAGGAACGGGACAGACCGAGGCCCCACTTGAAATCATTAGATGCTTGCTGCAGTCATGTACTCAGAGTGCAGGTGCAATTCTAAGGCAGCCTCGTTCCCGGCAGACATGAGATTTTGGCCAACTTTGGTTCTTGGATTCCCTATGGGCTTTGCTCCGGAGTGCACAGAGGTCTAGGACACTTCCATCCAATCCTGGCTCCCTCTGCTTCCCCTTCACTCAAGGTCAGACTTCCACGGCCATCTGAAGGCCCTCTCAGCCTACCCTGGCTGCTTCCTTTCACTCAGGCATTTCCCCTAATAAAATCTTTACACATTTAATCCCGTCTTGTTTCTTGGAGAACTTGGACTAAAACAATCACTCAGTAACCATAACAACAGCAACAATAGTTACCGTGCATCAAACGCTATCGAAATGCCCCACACTGTTCTAAGTGCTTTTAAGGGCAGCAGAGAATCTCAAGGCACAGAGAGGTTACATAATGTGCCCAGCAATGCACAGCCCTGAAGTGGCCAAGCCCAAAGTTGACAACAGTTTAACCACAAAGGCCTCTGTGTAAGCCACTAACCCACACTGCCTCTTCTATAAGAGAGAGCCCACCCATCTGGGGAGAGAAAGAGGTAGAAAAGGGAATTGAAACTCCTGAGGACTGGGTAAGACAGACACGCAGAAAGAACCACGCTGAAATTTAGAGACAGAACGAAGGCACAAATGAGAGCCAGCAGAGCCTAGGAGCAGAGCTCTGGCCCCCAAAGAGTCCTGATCCTACAAGCAAGAGCACCTCACCTCCCCAGGGCAGGGACGGGCTGAGCTCTTGGACTGCAGGGAGGAAAAGAGGAAGGAGAAGGTGGCCCTGGAGCACTTTCCGACCCCACCCACCTCTTGCCGTCCTTGGCCAACCACCCCAACTCGCCCCCTTTGAGCATGTGATGAGGGTGTCAGCCAAGGGACTCCTCGTAGCACCCAGTCCCTGGAATCTCCATCCCTCCCCGCCCCCGCCATTCCTAGACCTCCATCCCTTCCAGGGCAGAGCCAACAGGTCTAGCCCAGCCGGGTCTCGGGGTCCCAACAAAGCCAGGCCTGTCCCCTGCCCAGCCTCCGTGGGAGTGATGTCTGGGCTGGGCAGCAGGTAAAACTGAGCCAAAGGGACATGGCAGAGAGCCAGCTATAGTCCTCCAGGTGAGTTCCCAGCTTAACTCTTGACCTGCCAGACCGGAGTTCTCAAGGCTGCTGGTTGGGGCGGGGGGGGGGGGGGGTTGGATGGGGGTCGGTCGGTGAAAGTGAACTCAGAGACAAAGAAGGGAAACCTCTATGCACGCACACAAGCATGCATGTACGCCCACGTACACACACACACACACACACACAAACACCCGAGTGGTCCAGTCTCATGAAAAAGACCTGTCACTGGTCCCAGGTACGCCCCACGCACCTATCATCCGTCTTCCCCCTGTGCCAAGGTTAGTTTAAAATGAAGACTCCACCCCCTCTCCACACATACTGAGCCTTCCAGGGGCTCCTAATGACCCACATAAGTCTGAAATCCAGACTCTTTAGCTTGGCATTCAAGGCCCTGCCCACACTGACCCGCCTCTTTTCCAGCTTCCCATCCAGCCTCTCCCTTCCCCACCTTACCCTCCAGCTCCCTGAGGGTACCACACACCTTCACACCCCTGCGCTTTCCTCCCCTCTGTGTCAGTGAAGTCCTACTCACCTTGTAAGACCCAGGTCAAAACGTCACCTCCTCTGAAAGGGCTTTCCAGACTGCCCCAGGCAAAGCAGGCCACCCCCGGCTCTGGAACCAGGGGACAGCTTATACAGACCTCCTTGCACTTTGTCTCCGGATGATGCGTTTAGACATCTTCCGTCAGCCCCCAAATCGGGCCTCCGAATGGAGGCTGAGGACTCACTGGGGAAGACTAGTAGGCACTCAGGACTTGGCAGAGGGCGGGTGAGTGGGAGAGAGGAAAGGTGACGGGTGGAGGCATGAAGAGAGGACAGGGAAAAGAGGAGGGACAGATGGGTGGGGAAGGCAGATGAGCTGAGAGGGGAGCGGACGAGGGAGACCCGGGAAGCTTCTCCCAGGCGCAGAAGCCACAGGTCACACATGGCACCAGCGCCCACAGGACATCCCACAGCAGGTTTTGCCGAGAGGCTCTGAGGCTTGGGCCTAAGGACACACCAGGCCGTCCTTGACTCCTTGGCTCCAGCTGTGGCAGGAGGAGTGGGCAGAAGTAGGGTTTGACGGGGACACTGAGAAGTTCCTGCGAAGGGCGTGCTGGCAAGAAAGCCAAGAGGAGCTGGACGGAGGCAAAACTCGTGCTGAGGCCGCAGGGCCTGGGTCTCCTGGTGACTGCCGCCCGCTGCTAACCCCAGCAGCCCACCAGGTCTTTCTCCTCTCCTCTCCTCTCCTCTCTCCAAACCTTGAAAAGGCCTCAATCAGTGGACCTCCAACCACTGCCGAACTTGACCAGGGTGGTCTCATCCCACCTCTCATCCCATCCCCACAACCACACCCCTCCGCGGGCTGCCCCGAGGAGCTTGGGCCCAGGTGAAGCCCCAAGACTGAGCGGGGATCACAGCCTCCCAGGCAGAAGAGCTGCCTCCAGCGCAGCAGGCCACACCTGCCCATCACCATCCCCTGTGCCCGGCCTCCCTGAAGGTTCCCTCGCCTTCTCTGGGGTCCCTGCCTGCCCCCAGCCTCAGATGCAGCCGTCCTTCTGCCGGGCAACCCATACTGAGCTTGCCCTCTGCGAAGTTCCTAGGATACTAAGCTCTCAAAAACTGGGCTCTGGTCTAAAACTTCCAGCTCCCATTTACTGGGGAGACAGACTTGAGAAATCAGCAGGAGCACCCCGACACTCTCACATCTTCGGCCAGCAAGAGACACTAAAGCTGAAATCCCTCATCCCCTGTCCCTGCTCTGGGCCCTCGGGCCACTCAGGCTGGAAGAGGGAGGGGCTGGCCGGAAGCACCAGGGCTGCTGTCTCTGGTGGAAGGGAGTCAACTTAGGGACCAAAACTGGGACAATCAGCAAGGGGGCTGAACCCTGGACATCACCTGGTCCCCTGCGGCTCCCCACCACTTGGCTCCTTTGCAGATGGAGCCTCTCCTTCCCACCCACAGGCCGCTGCCCCTCCAGGGGCTGCCGCAGCTTGCCTGCCCTTGGCATCACACTCTGTCCTGGTGCCAGGGGCCCTTGGCAAGTTCATACATCAAACAGGGAGGCAGTGGCTGGCTTCCTGCCCTTGGGCGAGGAGGGAAGGTTGGAGGCGTGGCCCCATCCTCAGCCTCACGCCCCCTTCATCCACAGGGGACGTAGATCTGCCCCTGGAGAGTACAGGAGTCAGAGAGGCAGTCAGCTCCCTCCCACCCACCCCTGCTTCCATGTAGGCCTCTAAAGCTTCTTCCTCCTTCCCCTCCTACCCCTGACCCCCACCTTAAGAGGGAGGGAAAGATGAGAAGAGTGACTCCAAGGGGACATATCAGGGTGCTAGAGAATCTTCTCCACGCCCCCAAAATGTCTCTCATCCCTCCCCAAATGCCTGAAGTGCTCCTCTTATAGAATGATGCCTCTGATTCTTGAGATGCTGGGGTCTTCCAGAGACACCCATCAAACTAGAGGGATGGATCTACCCAACAGAAATTAGAACCAGGGGTGCCTGGGTGGCTCTGCCGGTTGAGTGTCTGACTTTGGCTCAGGTCATGATCTCACAGTCATGATCTCAGTCATGATCTCTGTGCTGACAGCTCAGAGCCTGGAGCCTACTTTGGATTCTGTGTCTCCCCCTCTCTCTGCCCCTCCCTGACTCGTGCTTTGTCTCTCTCTCTCTCTCTCTCTCTCTCTCTCAAAAATAGATAAATATTGAAGAAGAAGAAGAAGAAGAAGAAGAAGAAGAAGAAGAAGAAGAAGCAGAAGCAAAGAAGAAGAAGAAGAAGAAGAAGAAGGAGAAGAAGCAGCAGCAGCAGCAGAAGGAGGAGGAGGAGGAGGAGGAAGGGGAGGAGGAGGGGAAGGAAAAGAAGAGAAAGAAGAGAGGAGAAAGAGAAGGAGGAGGAGAAGGAGGAGGAGGAGAAGAAGAGAAAGAAGAAGAAGGAGGAAGAGGAGAAGGAGGAGGAGGAGGAGGAGGAGGTGGAGGAGAAGGAGAAGGAGGAGGGGGAGGAGGAGAATTTAGAACCAAAAGATAGGTACAAAATTGTTCATAGCAGTGCTATTCACAATAGCCCCAAACTGGAAACAACCCAAATGCCTGTCAATAGCAGGATTGATAAACAGTGTATCTTCACCTGGTGGAACACTGCCCAGCAATGAGAAGGAGCCATCGACAAGCAGATACAAGAACATGGATGAAATTCACAACCATAATGTTAAGCAAAAGAATTGAGGCACAAAACAACCCCTATGATATGCTCATGTATAAGAAGCTCTGAAACAGGAAAAGGTATATTGTCAGAAATCAGGATAGCGAATAACCAGAAGGGGGCAGGGGGAGAGACTTAGTGACCGGAGGGGGCAGGGGAGAGACCTCTGGATGCTGGTAATGCTGCATTGTTTCCTGAGTGCTAGGGCATGGGTACATGGGTGTGTTCTGTTTGGGAAAAGTTTGTGCACTTTTCTGCATTTACGAAACACTTCATATTTAGAAAATACTAAACCAAAATGAAGGAGTGCCTGCTTGAAGCCTTATCAGCTACCACTTCTGTGAAATGAGAGGGTCAGGTTCACACACACCTCTGCTTCATTCCAGCCCATTTCCAACCCATGTCCATCTCTTGTCCCTTCTCTGCCTGAATCAGTCTCACCCTTGCCCCCCTATCCCTCCCCATGGCCAGCCACTTCTCTAACCTAAACCACCACCATCTCTCACCCAGATGACTAGGGGAACCCACCTCCCCCAGGCAGGTCTCCTCACTCTGCCCCTTACCGTTTCCAATCAATATCCACGTTGCATGGATGGCAGGGTCCATGGAGAGCCAGGAGTGGCCAGAAAAAACCTCTGTCAACTCCTACAAGGCCTCACACCTCTTCATCTCAGGACCTTCAAGTA
The DNA here is from genome assembly GCA_030068075.1 of Paguma larvata. NCBI lineage: Eukaryota > Metazoa > Chordata > Mammalia > Carnivora > Viverridae > Paguma > Paguma larvata. Next base: position 19,114,112 of record CM057825.1, on the reverse strand, counting down.
TGCTGTTCCCATCACCAAGGATCTTCTCTTCCCTACCTTCTGCTGGCTCCTGGTCCCCTTGCTTAAATACCACTTCCTCCACCTTCTCAGTCTAAATCTGTTCCCTCTATTAGCTCCCGGTACATCCTCATTTCTCTCCCGTGGCGCCGTTTCCGGCAATGTCCGCAGTCCGTTCTGTCTGTCCCGCTGCATCGACTCTGCCTCTGAAGGCAAGAACGGAGGCTGCCTGCGTTCCTGCTCTCTCCCCAGCTCCTAGCTCAATGCCCGGCTTAGAGCTGGTGCTCAGAAATGCTTGTGGACTAAGAAACAAAATCTTAATTGTTCTCACCAAAAAAAAAAACAAAAGGTAATTACGTGACTCGGTAGAAGTGTTGGTAGAAGTGTTAGCTGAGGCCGCAGCGGCATTCATGTGGCAATATACAAATGAATCAAACCAACCCACTGTGCGCCTTAAACTTACACAATGTGACATGTCAATTATAGCTCAATAAAAATAAGTTTTTTAAAAATACATTAAACCTACAATGAAATAAACTCTATTAAAAGCTAAGGTAATAAATACCTTAAAACTTCCCACCCCAAACCCTCTTGTTGAATAAATGAATGGCCAGGCCATTGCAGGCAGCCCTTGGGGAGGTCGAAGTGCCTCTGGGAACAAGACTTCCACTTGTTGGGGGTCAGGACACCTGGGTTGTGGTCCTGACTTTGCCACCCACTTGTGTTGTGGCCTTGGGCAAGTCATTTATCCTCCCTGGGCTTCCACGTGCTCATCTGTGAAAGGCAGGGGTTAGCTGTATCCAGACCATAGGTGGGCTTGAAGGGGTATACAATGTGTGTGTGTGCACGTGGGTACACATGCCCGTGCACATTTTCCTAGCAAGAACAGCCATAGTCATTAGCAGATTCTTACAGGAATCTGTGGCCTCAAAAAGTTCAGATCCACTAACCAAGATCCTTTTCAGCTCGGGGCAGGGTGTGGGGGGGTGGGTTATGATTATATATAACTAGAGAGAAAGAGGAAGTAATCCAACCCACAGGAGACGGAGTTAAAGGACTCCCATCGGGGGTGAGGACCGCACAACAGGAACACAGGGGAGGCTGTAGGACTTGGCCTCCTGGGGGACTCCTAAACTCAGCGGGGCTCTGAGCAATTGGCCAAAAGCCAGACCAACTGACCCGAGGGGCTGGTTTTTTGAGAGAGGAGGCCGAAACAATCCAGAGTCTCCTCTCTCTGCTCCTGCCACCATCTGACAAGTACCCACTTGTCTTGGGATACAGCAGAAAGCGAGGAGGCGAGGCTGGCACCTGGCGATGCCCTCCAGGCCCCTTGGCACCCAGGTCAGAGAAGGTTTGGCGGGAACGCTCAGGAGGGGTGCCAAACCCCACCTTCCCTTCTCCTGAGGTTGGCAGGCTGACATGCGGAACCAAAGGAGAGCGTAGAGCTTAGGACAATCGTGGGACCCTCAGGAGGCGTTCACTAAGGGGTGAAGGGCCTACACTTCCAGGCTCCGAAAACCCAGGGCTAGGGCTCCCAGGCCTGGGAACCAACATGGGCAGGCCTCTCCAGAGCAAAAAGGAGGAGCAGGCCACAAATCCGGGAGGGAGGAGGAGAGCGCTGTGGACAACGGGACCTGGGGGGCAAAGCAGGCCGCCAGAGGGAGGAGAGCAGTGTGGTCTGAGCAGAGGACAACCTGCTTAGGGGAACGAGTTGGGGGCAGCATGCGGTGGGGGAGAGGGCAGCATGGCCTGGGTGGGAGGGGGCTGCCCAGAGGGGAGAGGAGGAGAGCAAGGCCGCGGCTGGAGGAAGTGATAGGAGCCTGTGGCCAAGGAAAGAAGCTTAGCGTACGTATTGGAGGGGAGCAGGGGGTACATGGTCGGTGGCAGCAATGGTGGCATGTCAGTGGCAGCGCTGTCAGTGGGAGTGCCCTGGCTGGGAGCCCAGATGCCTGAATGACTTTGGAGCCCTGACTCCAGAGGGGAGCTCAGAGCCCAAGAGATCTTTATCCACCACAAGAACGTGGTAAACGCCTCCTCTAGTGAAGCGATTGGCAGCCTGGCTGTTCTTTCCTGGGTCACTGGTCTCCCAAGAGTTGCCGTATAAATGGGGTGAGGGGGAGCTGGCGAGGGGAGAGAGCAGCCAGCAACAGCATCCCCCGCTGGAGCCAGGGCTAGGAGAGCAGTGGGCAGGGGCTGGGCCTGGGATGGAGTTTCATCCTGCAGCTAAAGGAGGGGGTGAGTCACTGGCAAGCGCCTGGCACTCTCAAGAGGCCGCTCAGAAACCAGCTCATCTGAATGCAGACAGACACTTGTCCCCATCCCTGTCCCTGTGGCTGTCACACACCCATGCGCTCATTCCCTTCCCCCTCCTTCTCCTTGATCACCCGCCTCCATTGCCCCTGGCTTCTTCCTCCTTCTCAGCCCCGACTGCCTGTCCCTGTTCCTGCCCACCCTCGGGTGGCCCACCTGGCAGCCACCCCACACCTGCCTGCATTGCAAATGCAGGATGCAGGGAGACAGGGGGAGTCAAGAAGAGCCACCAACAGAGAAAGCGAAGTCCAGAAGGGTCTGAGATAGAACAGATAAGAGATGGGTACTGTGAACTCACTTCCCCCTGAAACCTTCGAGGACAGAGGAGAGTTCATGAGGCTCTGAGGCAGAGGAGGAGTCCTGATGACCTCAAGAAGATCCTGACAGTCCTGTCATTTCCACTCTCCAGACCCTCGGCCCCTCTGCCAGGACTGAGAAGCAATAGTATGGGATGCCCAGCTGGCATGCCGAGGCCTCCCCCTACCGCAGGGCACTCATCTGGGCTCAGACTCCCATCTGAATCACATCTGGGCCACCAGCCACTACGAAGGCTGGGGCAACACCAGGCCCCACCAAGCCTGTTCCTCACCAGCATGGGTCATCACCGGGATGACCAGGACTAGGGCAGGGGAAAGACAGGGAGTTCAGTCGGTAAATGCAGCCCCATGCCTTGCACCATGGAGTATAACCATGTATATGCTATAAACCTGCCTTGGAGGGGCATCCGGTCAAGTGGGACAGAAGGGTCACCACCACCACACACACACGCACACACACACACGGGGCTTCACTGGCTGCCCCAGTGAAGGGGAAGAAGGGCTGGGATATGGCCACAGGGTACATTTTGAGTTGCCCAAACATGATATGCCCCAGGTGGAGGGAGATAAGACATCAGCATAATCCAAACCCTGTACAGCAAACAAATCTTAAGAGGCTACAACCTTCCCCAAACAGGGAGGTAGGCTGAGATCAAGCAGGCAGCCTAGAGCAGAGTTATCTAGTCCCTAGGGACCCCAAACATCCCCTTGTCCTCCTCTTCCTCCTTGGAGAAATCTAGGGCCAGGGCCCTCACCTACACCGGGCCTGGTGGTTCCCACACAGATGCCTCATCCAGAACAAACACCTGCCTCCCGCACCAGCCTTTCCCCATCCCTCTGAGTCAGCTGCCCACTTCCGAGGCTCCAAGACTTACCCGAACCAGAGAACGCAGGGGTGAGGGTCCTGCTGCCCATATCATCTTCAGGTTAGTCCTTGCTCTAGTGGGGCCTTCCCTGATTCAGAAGGCCCCCTCCCTCCTGCCTACAGAAGTCAGGGACAACAGCCACAGCTACCCCGGGACACAGTCAACTCTGCACCTGCTCAGGGGAAACTGAACTCTCTCCGTGCCTTTCCCTAGCACTCCCAGCCCTGCCTAACTTGGGTGGCTCCTAAACCTCACCTGAACCATTTGCCCTTTTAAGGGGTCAGGTCCGACGTCCGCCTCCTCCCAAGGACACGACAGACCCAGGAGAGACCTCAGGCCGGCTCGCGGCCCCCTCGCCCGGTGCCGGCCCGAACCGGCGCCCCTGGGGCAGCCGGCTCCGGCTGGCGGCTGGCGGGCGCTCCCCTGGCGCGGCTCCCTGCCTGTCTCAGGTGAGCCGGGGCCTGCCCGCCACCTCCACCCGCCCCCCCTCCTCGCAGCCGCCCCGCAGCGCCCTACCTGAAGCGGCAGCCGCCGGCCCTCGGCGCGGCCGGAGGCCCCGGGCTCCCAGCACTCGGCCCGCGCCGGAGCCGGAGGGCTCCCCGGGGGCTGGGGGCCGCAGGGGGGCCCGGGCTCCAGCGCCTCGCAGCACACCAGGCTCACGGTGCAGCCCATCCGGCCGGGCGCCGGGCTGGCCGGGGCCGGGGGGCGGGGACGCCGGGCGCGGTGGGGGGGGGAGGGGGAGCCGGCCCCCCCCTCCCCCTGCCCTGGCGACCGCCCGCGCGGGGAGCCTCTCACGTCGGGAGGGGGGGCGGCGACGCCCCCGGCGCGCCCCCGCCCGGGGCCTTCTGGGTCCGCTCCGCCTGGCGGCCCGGGAGTGCGGGCCGGGAGAGGGTCGGCGACACCGGCGCCCGGACGCAACCAGGGGCGGAGGGAGTCCCGGGGGCGCGGGGGCACGGGGGGCCGGGGGCACGGGGAGGGGCAGCGGCGGGGTCTCGGGGCCCAGGCGGCGACCGGCCGAGTCTGGGGAGGGCGAGAAAAAGACCGACGGCGCGAAGGGGGAGCCAGGAAGCAGATAAGGAGAGACAGTGAGGGATAGACCGGGGACACGGGGGACAGAGAGGGGGGCCGGAGCCTCTGCGCACGGAGACCGAGTCCCAGAGAGGGAGAGACGAGCAGAGAGTCCGCGGCGGGACGTTGGACCGAGTTCAGCCACCTCGAGTGCCACCGTTTCCAGGTGGTTCCTGAGGTCTGAGAAACAGTAGTCTTCGCAGGTGCCTGCCCCTCAGCTCTCTGCCCCCAATACTAGCCTTCGGGGTATCCTAGCCTAGAAAAATGAGGACCCGAAGGTGGAAAGACCCCGGCCGCAAGGAGGCGGGGCACAGCCAGGGTGGGGGAACACTGCCCACCTGGGCAACGCAGCCGGCCGGGTCTTGGATTACAGGTTCACAGTGGCTTCACTTCCATTCTTTTAGGGAAGAGTTCGGGGCCGAGCGGGATGGCACGAGTGACCGGGAGACTGAGGTGGGGAGAGGGAGGGAGACACATGGCCGCACCCCGTCTTCCTCCTCCCCACTTGCTCGGCAATTCAACCCAGACTCCAGACTGGAAAAGACTGGCGGAATATCTGGTGGGGCAGCTATCACAGCCTCTCTGTGCCACCTGGTGGTGACAAGGAAGAAAGGCAAGAGCCAGTGACTGATGAGAAAGGGAAGGAAAGTTGCATATAGGGGTGATTGCCACTAAGGCTCTGGGTGAGTCCATGTCTGGCCAACAAGTGAATCCACCACCCCATCTGTCCAGAGGGTACCATCCCCCTGCTCACCCGTTCTGCCCTGGTGCCCTGGATCCTGCCTCTCCCACGATCTCCCCCCCCCCCCTCCTGCTCCTGCTGGGCTGGGCCTGAGTCACTTCCCAGGCAGCTCTCTGGGAAAGGCTGTGCAGGACCCACCGTCCCAAGCGACAGGCTCAGGCTGCAGTGCCCGGCTCGCCGTCTCCCAGCTAGCCAGGCCTTCCCAGGTGAGTAGCAGAAGGGGTCTGGGGGAGGGCTGGAGAAAGGGGGCGATGCTGGGAGCGAGAGGCAGAGGACTCTTGGATAGAAACGAGAGGCCACAAGGCACATCTAGGTGTTCATGGATTTCATGGTGGATCTGGGCTGGAAGGGGGCGCAGAGACCCTCAGTCCACCCTTTGGTCTATAGATGGGGAAACTGAGGCCCAGGGAAAGCAAATAATGAGCCCAAGGTCACGCCATGAGTTAGCGGCAGGGTCAGGATGCAGACCCAGGGCTCTTAACATCGAGCTCGAGCTCGGTGTTTCCTGAACACCATCTCCGCCCACCCTCCCTCGTCTACCTTTATTTCCCTCCCCTCCCCCCTCCGCTGTGTCCCCTGTTTCTTCACACCTACCCACACCCCCAAATTCCAGCAACTATGGCCTGAGAGGCAGGACCCCTGGGGTTTCCCAAGCCCCTGTCTTTATTCCACTGGCCCCCAGCGGCCACGGTATTCCTCTCTGAGCCCCAGGACCCACTGGGGGAAGAATAGGCTGTGATTTCCCTTCAGGGGAGAGCCACAGAATTAAAACCAGGTGCCCTGCTCCCCACACACACCCAGCATTCTGGCCCCGCTCCCCCTCTCGGGCCTCATCTTAACTTCTGCCTCTCTTTCCTCAAACAACACACATTTTCCACCCAGCTGGGGGCCAGGAAAGGATGCATGATGACTGTTCTGGCTGGGCGCCCTGTGGGGGAGAGGGGCGACCTTCCCTCAGCCCAGTGTCCTCATGGCGTGAGCCCTACCAGGGCTGCTCATGTCAGGTTGCCGTCTGTCTGTGGGCACACAGACCTGAGTTCAAACTCTAGCTTCTCCATTTAGGGCCCGGGTAACTCAGTCCGTTAAGCTTCCAACTCTTGTTAGCAGCCCAGGTCACGATCTCGCGGTCATGATCTCACAGTCATGAGGTCGAGCCCCGAGTCCAGCTCCAAGCTGGGCCCGCCCAGAGGCTGCTTGAGATTCTCTCCCTCTGCCCCTCCTTCACTCGTGCTTTCTCTCTCTCTCTCTCTCTCAAAATAAATAAACATTTTTTTTTTAATTTTTTAATGGAGTTAATGACCTCCTAGGTTATAATGGGGACTGAACAAGACCAGGATGTCAGGCATGGAACACAGGGCCTAGCACCCAGGAACTGCCCCTTTGGTGTTGTGGGGCCCATACCATCCCCTTCCCGTGCCGGCCTACAAGGAAGAGCTGAGGTGTTTATCACACAGTTGACTCACCGTGTGACTCTAGACTTGTCACATTCCCAGCCTAGGCTCTGACTCTTCCTTTGTGTAAGGAGGCAACTGGGCAGCTGAGCCCAGAGGCTCCTTCCTGGGCTGACCCTGCAGGGCCACGAGGAATCACATCATCTTGAAACACTCATGGCAGAGGAAGGCGCCATCCTCACCAGGAACCTGAAAGGTGAGTGTGTCCTGAGGGATTTCCTGGGATCGGGTTGGGGGAGAAGTGAGGGGACTTGGGAGCCCTTCCGGCAGAGCCCTCGCTACCTGATGCCTGATGTCCACCGTCGGTCCCCCCGCACCCGCCCCTGCAGCTGCCGTGTCCGCCATCCTCCAGGGCTCCCCGGGCGGGCAGCCTCCGGTGACAGATGCCAGCGCTGAGCTGCACAGACTCTGTGGCTGCCTGGAGCTGCTGCTGCAGGTGATCCCCCGTCCCCACCCTCTTCCCGCCCCCCCCCCTCCAGGCCCAGATAACCAAGAGGGATTTCCCAGATACTGAGAAAGTGCCACTGGCCGCCTCGGGACCCTCAGAATCAGCAAGCCCTTCCTGACATCTAACCTCATTCTTGGAGGTTGACATTGTAGCCTGGGCCACGAGGTGGACTGAGCCCCAGGCAGGGTGGAGTGGGGAGGGGAGGGCAGCCACCCTGGTCTGAGGAGTGAAATCTCAAAGGTGAGATGTCTTAGGTCTGGACCTTTCTGCTGTTGGCACTTAGTTGAGCGCTTACCAAGGGCTGGGCGAAGCCCTTCTCATGCCCCACCTTATTAAATTCTCATTCTTTTCTTTTTAAATGTTTATTTACTTATTTTTGAGAGGGAGGGAGAGAGCACTTGCACACAAGTAGGGGAGGGGCAGAGACAGAAGGAGGCACAGAATCTGAAACAGGCTCCAGGCTCCGAGCTGTCAGCGCAGAGTCTGACGCGGGGCTTGAACTCGTAAACTGTGAGATCATGACCTGAGCCAAAGTGGGATGCTTAACCGACTAAGCCCTGCAGATGCCCCTTAAATTCTCATTCTAACCCCTGAGGGGCTTGATGACCTTACCAGCCCCGCATACACACACATACTCTTCCTACTTCTCTGTGTTTTATGCACATGTGTGTGGTGTGAGTGTATGTGTATGGTGTGAGCGTACGTGTGAGGCATCGTGAAACTTCTGCCGGTCTACCTCCCTCATTTGCTGCATTCCATTCACACCGACCTCCTTGATCTTCCTAAAGCACACCAGGAATACACCTACCTCAGGGCCTTTGCACTTGCTACTCTCTCTGCCTGGAATGCTCTTCCCCCAGAAATTTGAATGGCACGATTTCTCCTGTCCTTTGGATCTGGACTTTGAATAGTATCTCCTCAGTGAGGCTGTCTCTAGCCACCCTAATGCAAATTTTTAAAACATACGCACACACACACATGCACATACCCCAAATCACAGGTGCGTTGGCCTACATACCACACATACACGCCACACGCGCACATACATCACACGCCCCGCACACATCTCACACACACACCACATGCTTTCTGTTCTCTTTCCTGCTTTATTTTTCTCCTTAGCAGCCGGCACCATCTAACATACTATATGTTCTACTTACTCAGTGCACTGCCTGTCTCCACTAGCAAGGTGTAAGCTCATGAGGTCAGTTTGTTCACTGCTGTATCCCCAGGGCGCAGAACAAAGCCTGATACATAGAAAGCGCTCAATGTGTATTACTGGAACGAATGAATGAGAATACCAGAGGCTCAGAGAGGTCCTGCACCTTGCGCGTGGTCACACAGCCAGTAAGGCCAGAGCCAGCCCCTGAAGCCGGGTCTGTCTATGGTAGCCCGATCCCCTCCATTCTCAGCGTGCCAGGATGCAAGGTGGGTTCTGGGAGGAAACATTTCTATACGTTGCTTTCCCTGGTCTTGCTCCCAGTTTGACCAGAAAGAGCAGAAGAGCCTCTTGAGGCCTCGGAAGGATTACTGGGACTTCCTCTGCACTGGCCTGCGGCGACAGCGGGGCAGCACGGAGCCGGCCCGCTTCGTCCACTCACAGGACAAGGTATCCAGAGCCAGGTGGCAGCGAGGCTGGCCTCAGCAGGAGGGGGGTCCTGCCACCAGGCCCTTGCTGGGGATGGCCTCCGGGAGCCCCTTTCTCACCCATCCCGCTTCCACTGACCACAGACCCATCACCGGGTGCTCTCATTAGCCCCGCCCTCAGCAGCCCTCCAGCCACCCCGTTCGTTCCCAGACAACACAAGTCCCCATCTCGTCTCTCTGCCCTGGCTAAGTTCCCTCTGTTCTAATACCACACCCCCCACCCTCCCCACCTCCTCCCCCACCTCCCCACCTCTCCCCCCTGCCATTTCGCCCCCGTGTGCTCTGCAGTTGAAGACTCCTCTAGCAAAAGGCCGTGCCTTCATCCGCTTCTGCCTAGCCCGCGGACAGCTGGCCGAGTCCCTGCAGCTCTGCCTTCTGAACCCAGAGCTCACCAGGTGGGGCTGTTGGGACATGATCCTACTGACACCCTCTGAGTCCACTGTCTGTCCCTTGTGAAAGACGCCTCTTTACCCCCGGATGGATGGGTTAATATCAAAGACAACTAAAATGAGAGCCATGAAGGAAAAGTCCAGAAAGAAAGGGCAAAGGGGACGTCAGAACCCAGGAGTCTGGGCTTAGCACCATGATGCTTAAGCCTCTGCTCCCCAAGGGCCACAACCCTGCTTGGGGAACCATCCCACTGTGGTGGAAGGCAGAGGCAGATTCCCTGGGGGCGGGGTCGGCCATAGCACCAAGACCAAGCACCAAGTACCGAAGGCCAAGTCTGCTGATTACTGATAACACAGGGAATGGTATGGCCCCCGGAGCCCTCTGGTGTGCCCTGAACTCCGGGAAGACCTCTTGGATTCTCTCTATGCTCTCAATGGAGTGGCCTTCGACTTGGACCTGCAGTGGCCGGACCTAGATGAAGCCTGGCCCATGTTCTCAGAGTGAGTGGGTCTAACGTGGAGGGAAGCCTCTTTTCAGTGCCGTTTGACCACCACCCCGCCCAAGCAAGCTCCAGACTCAGCCTCCAGCCCCATCGGTTCCGCCCTTCTTGCTGTCTGAGCCCCTGATTCTCCACCTTCCCAGACTTCTGTTTTCCCAGCACGATCTATCATGTCGCGTGATGCTGCGTAGAGTGCACACTCACTAACGAGTTGTTGGGTGGTTGGGGTGGGGGGTTAGAAGGACGAACGCATGGTGGATGTTAGGACGAGTGGTGGGCGGGGCACATGGATGGATGGAGAGGGGGGTGCATACATGAGGATGGAAGGGCAGGAAGGTGGGAGGGGGAACGAGATGAGCGGGTGGGTGGAAAGATGGGATGTCCTGTCGCGGAGCACCAGGACCGCTGCTGGAGAGAGCCCCATGGTCCCCCTGCCACCCTCACTTGCAGGTCCTGTTGTTCCAGCCGGACCCAGGGAAGAAGACCCAGAAAGACCAAAGGTTCCCCAAAGCAGGTGCCTCTGCCCACCCCCACTCTGGTTTGCCTCTTCTCTGTCTCTGTCGGGCCCCCCAGACGGGCAGTAGCCGAGCAGACAGACAGACAGACAGACAGAGAGACTAGCGCGTAGACCTGGAGACTGGGTAGCCACAGGAGAAGAAAGGGCTCGTATTCCTAAGGTGGTGAGGATATCGGGGAGAGAAGGGGACCATTGGCACCATCTACAGGGGCCATGGGGCCCAGGAGAGGAGGAGGTGGTGGGGAGGGTGACCAGAAGCGTGTAGGATGCACATCAAGGAAACAACCTCCGTTGGACAATTTGCAAACGTCTCAGTTCAGTTAGGAGCGACTGAAGAGCCAGGTTTCCGGGTTCGAATCCCAGCTCTGCCCCTAATAACCAAGGCCCTCGGCAAGGTACTCGCCCTCGCAGGGAGATCGTGAGGCAGCGTAGAGACAGCCTACATGTAGCACAGAGCAAGGCACCCTGGCCACGTCCTCAGTAACGGTAGCTCACAGGCCGTCGTCATTCCGCTGAGAGCGGCGATGGTTTTGGGGGCTTCTCTGCAGATCCCAGCCACACAGTGGAAACCCCACAGGAGTCCAGCCAGAGGAGCCACACACTAGCCAAACCGGCTGTCTGCCAGATGCACCCCGGGAAGACTGGTTAGCGGGACTCCCCAGGTCCCAGCAACAAAGGCATCTTTCTCCCTTTTCGGAAAAGAGGAGAGAAGATGCCAGGAGCCCCGGATCCCCCCGGAGCATGTGGGAACCAGCAGGGGAGGAACTTCGGCAAGCCCAGGAGAAGGGAGCCCCAAGAACTGGGATCTGCTTGGAGATTTCAACACCTGGCATCCAGGGACAGGGAGAGGGGCCCGAGGGGCCTCCAAAGGAGGTGATCAGGACAGAGGCCGAGGGCAGAGGGGTTCTTCCTGGTGCGGAGGGGACTCATGAAGGGGGAGCAGAGTGGGGTTATGTCCATAGGCTACTGGCCTCCAGCCATGCAGAGACAATAAAGGACACAATGTCAGGGAGCCAGCAGGAGTGGGAGGTGCCTAGCATTCCAAGGGAGCCCTGGGTCCTTGGGGGCCTGGAAACAAAGGGAGACTTCACCCCAGAGAAACCACAAGAAACAGGAGTGACCAGCATGACCAGGAGGAAAGAGCAGGCAGAAGTGGCCTTGCAGGATGTGGTCAAGGTAAAAGCAGTTGAACTTTGTACCTGTCTCTTTCTGCCTCTTTAACCTGGCCCCCAGGTGGGACTCTTCAGTGGTGGGGGGAGGGGGTGCATTGCAGCCCACAGATCAATTTTGATTGGTCCGCACAGGATTATTATTCTCTGAGAAGGTCTTCAGGTCACCATAATCCCTGCCTCTCCCTGTGGCTTCTTGCCAGGCCCACTTTATTCACCAGTACTGCCTGCCTGGCACCTGCAGGCCCTGGAGTCTGAGACACCCCCCCCCCCCAACAGTTCTTTGGGGGCAGTGGCCAGTTCTCAAGTTCAGTGGCATTCATTACTGGCAGATTTCCCACCAATGTCTGAGTTCTGCTGTTGCAAATCTCACCAGGCTGCTCTGGTTGTAGGGGCTTCTCCTGGAGATCCCCAAGATCAATTTCAAGCCTTCCTTCGGCCTCCTCTCCAGCCTTGAGCTCTGTAACTCTCACCCTTCAGTAAAGGAAGAAATCTATCCCCTGTTCTTTTGTCTCTCATTTTCCTGTTCCCTGTTGAACAGTCGCCTGTCACGCTCTCAAATCGTGATCATCATCCTCTCCCAGGGACAGGCAGAGCCGGGCTCCTCAGCTCCCAGTGCTGTCCTCAGTCCTGCCCTCCACCCAAGGGCTGCCTCTCATGGCCTGGGGTCTCACGGAGATGTTTGTCAGGTCACTCCCGACACTGGGATCTCTGCCCTTCTCCATCAGCTTCCCTTTCCCTTCCTTTACCTCCCACCCCCAAGAGCCTGAGATATGGGCTCCGGAAGACCGAGGAGCGGGCCCAGCACCAGGAGCAGCTGCTGAAGGAGAAGGAAGGGGAGCTGCGGACTCTGCAGGAGCGGCTCAGCAGGTAACCTTGGCAACCGCCAGCACAAACAGGTGGGCAGCAGAGGCCCGCAGGACAGGAGGCGCTCGGCTCCTCCTCACCTTCATGGTCACGCCAGAAGCCAGAAGCATCTTCTGAGCATCTTGGGTGCATCGGGCCCTGTGCTGGGCACAGTTTTGGGACATCGAGGTATTCAGGGCACTACTCCCGGGGGCTCCTGGAGGAGCCCCCGCCCACCCCTCCCCTCCTCCTTGTCAGCCCCTCCCTCACTGGCCTCCCCAACAGCCTGCAGGAGGGGACGCGCCTCCTGCCCCCCTCCCCCTCCCACACTCACCTTTGTCTCTCTGCTGCCTCTTCCGCTGCCACTCCCCTCTCTTCTCAGCCCAATCTCCCTCCCTGCTCCTCCCCACTCCTGCCTCTTCCATCTCCATCTTTCCCCTGGTCCTTCCTCTCTCATCTTCCTCTTCCCCGTTGCAGTCTTCTTTCACTCTCGATGCATAACCATCATCCTAATTCTCGTGTACTGAGCACTTACTATGTACCTGGGACCCGTCCTAGGTGTTTCCTCCCAACACACTTACCAGGTAGGTTCTCTAAGAATTTCCATTGTGTAGATAGGAAAACTGAGGCTCAAAGTGCCACATAATTCACCCAGTGTCACTAGTGGAGGAGCTGAGGTCTACACCCTAGTAGCTGATTCCAGAACCTATGGGCTTAAACACAGGCCCTCGGCCAATATTTTGAGTGCCTATATTTATTTCAGTCTGTCTCTCCCCCTCTGCTACTCTCGCCTCCGCCCTCTCCGACTTCCTGTCACCACATTAACTTCAAAGGCCCAGAGCACACCCTCTCGGTGCCTGAGTTTCTCTCTCATAATTTTAAAAAATATCTCTGCTCTGCAAAGATCTGCTTTGTTCTAACTTGGTCTCTCTGTCTCTCTGTGTCCCTCCCTTAGCTCAGTGTGCCTCAGTCGGCCCACCCACCCCTGTCTTTTGCACACGGCTGATGCCTGCCCCAGGGCCGGAGGCATCAGCCCAAACTGCATCAGAGCCTGGGTAGCCGTGATTCAGACTGAATCATGTGCCAGTGTACTGACTCTCTGCTTAGAAGGCTGAGACACACTGTAGGCCCAGAAACCAACCCAAAAAGGCCCGCAGGGGCTCCTCCCACCAGACACTCAGCTGAGCCTGGCGGTTTGGTCAGCGAAGATTCCCACGATTCGGGTCCTGGGTGAATGCAGGAACCTTGCCCACCCAGGGGCCTTCTCTGGGAATCAAGAAGGGCTGGGGCGGGGGGGGGGGGGCAACTGGGAGGCTCCAGGAAGACAACCGGGCCCAGGCTGCTCCCTCAGCTGGGGGAGCCCCTGTCTCACAGACCACTATTCTCCCCCCCATCATCCAGTCCATTACCCACAGACACTCAGATCTGCGCCAGCCTGTTCTGTGTTCCAGAAATCCTCCTGGGGACAAAACAGGCCAACTGCCCGTCCTTGTGGAGCTTACCTGCTAGTGGGGGAAGCAATCAATGAACACGATAAGCAAGTTAATTACATAGAATGTCAGATGTGACAAGCTCTAGGAAGGAAAAAATTAAAGCAGCAAATGCGACTGTCAAGGGGTGATATTTGAGGTGACACAGCCAGGGAAGGCCTCCCTGAAAAAGTGATCTTGGAGTTAAAACCCTGAAGGAAATGCGGAGTGGGCCGTTTGGGCATCTAGTAGAAGGATGTTCCAGGAAAAGGAAAAGCAAGAGCCAGGGCCCTGAGGCAGGAATGGGCATAGCAGGTCCTAGGGGCGTCACGGAGGCTCAGTGGAGCAGACGAGGGAGAGGAGGTAGGGGGAGGTTAACTGGGTAACAGGAGACCCTCGCAGGTCATCAAAAGGACCTTGGCTTTGACTCCGAGTGAGATAGGAGCCACTGACAGTTCAGAGCAGAGGATGTGACTGATTTGCTTTACTGTTAAGTAGGTTTACTTTTTTTTTTTTTTAACAAGTCAGTGGCGTTTAGTGTATTCATAAAATTGTGCGTCGATCACCACAATCAGTTTTAGGACATTTTAATGACTCCAAAGAGAAACCCTGTACGGTTAGCATCCACTGCCCGTTTCCTCCCAACCTCCCAGCCCCAGGCAACCGCTAATCTGTCCCCATCGATGTGCCTATTTTGGGCCGATCTGTGCTTTCAAGGGCTCGAACCCGCTGCTCCGTGGAGCTAGTCTGTGAGGAACCAAGGTGGAAGCAGGGACACCGATGAGGAAGGGGAGGGCAGGGGTGCCTCCGAATGCTCTCCAGTCATGGAGGCGCAGAGAAGCCGCGGGATTCTGGATTCGCTGTGAGCCGTGGCTTCCTCCGGGGAGAGGGAAAGGACAGAAGTCAGGAATGACTCTCGTGTTCCAGCCTGACCGGCTGGAAAGCTAGAGTCACAGCTGACTGTGTGCTGTGGCAGGACTGGCTTGTGAGGAAAGTTCAGGGGTTGAGGAGAGAGCGTGTTAAGTCCGAGACACCCGTTGGACATGGAGTTGAGCAGACAGTTGAGTGCGGAGCTCAGAGGAGAGGCCTGGGCTGCGGATAGCAGGATCGGAAGCTCCTGTGGCCAGGAGGGTGTGCTCCCCTGCCTCCTGGGATCCACGGGACTCAGGAGGAACATCTCACTCCCGGGAAAAGAGGCCGCAGGCATCGAGCTGCGGGCGGCTGCTTCACTACCGCCAGATAGAAGTGCCAGGGAGCCCACTCGGTCAGCACATGGTATATTGTGACTGCGCCCATGAGCGAGGTGACAGCAGTCAACAGAACAGGCGGTGTCTGCTCTCACAGACCTGGGGACACAGACACCAGATCACCAAATAGAAAGAGGATGTCAGGAAGTCATGGGTGCTGTGGGAAAAAAAAAAATCCGTCCAGGAAAGGGGATAGAGACAGGAGATTCACCTAGATTTAGAGTCCCGGGGTTCCTCTCTGAGGAGGTGACAGTCGAGGAGAAACCCCAGCCACTGGGGAAACTGGACCCCGTGAAGATGGTGGGGGGAGTGCTCCAGGCAGGAGCACCAGCAAACGCAGGTCCCAGAAGTGCGCTCGGGGATAAGCAGGCCCACGTGGCTGGAGCGGACGGAGACTCCCTGTGTGGGGGAGGCTGGAGCAGAGGCTGGAGCAGGAAGTGCAGGGCCCCACGGATTTCAGGCCTACTCCGTGGTGTGGAGAATAGACAGAAGGCGGGCAGGGAAGAGCCCGTGCGGGCAGAGCCCCAGGCTGGACACAGACAGGAGACACAGTGGACCAGCTAAGCATCAGGCCTCAGCAGACCAGCCAGGGGCTATGAAAGTACACTTGGAACTGAGCCATGGGGCATCCGGTACCCACTTCCCAGCTTCCTAGCTGTGGCACCTTGAGAAACTGGCCTTCCTTCTGTGGCGTCTGGCCCCCGAATTGCAAAAAGAGAGAGTTGGAGCTCTAAAGTTCCTCCTTCCAGCTCAGATGCTCTGTGGGACCATCTCTCCAAGCAGGTAGGTTTCCTCTGCCCCGGGTAAGACCTCAAAGCAAAGGTGGTTAGGGCAGGTCTAAGTGGAAGAGGCCCTCAGACAGAATTAGGCAACACCATGCTTCTTCCCACCCCGACCCCCATTGAGCTCCTTTGAGGCACACCAGGGGCTCGTGAAGCTCCGTCCCTTGTTCCCACCTGCTGCCCACTCAGCACTGGTGCCGCAAACTGCTGGCGACCAGGCCCCTGCGTGGACATAAGTGTGGGGAGGCAAACAGAGTTCATGACTTGACAAGCCTCCGTCCAGTTATCTGCTCCCTCCACCTATCAAACATGGACAAGTGTTATGTCCTCTCTGAAGCTCTGTGATCATATCCCCTGTCCCCCATACTTATGAAAATTAAATGAAACAAGGCCGTGAAGCGCTAAGCTCAGAGGCAGGCACATAACAGGTGCTCTAGACTTTAACTCCTCCCCTGTCCTCTCCTGCATCAGGAGTGTCTGTCAGTCCCTGCTGGCAATACTTTAGCGGCTTCCCATTGCACTGAGGTTCAAGTCCACTCCTCCTGGGGCCAGTGAGGGAGAGATAAGGCCCTGCCTACTTCCCAACTCATCTCTTGCCGACCCCCACCTCCTGCAACTTCATGGTATCCCAGCTTCCCTAGTCTTCTTTCAGTTCCTCAAACAGGCAAGTTCTTGCCAACTTGCAGACCTTTCCATGTGACCTTCGCTGGCTCTGCTTGGCTGACTTCCCATCTCTTAGATCTGCTTAAACATCACCTTGTCTAAGCAGCCTTTCCTGAGCACCGTCTCAAGTCTCTCTCCACCCCTCATTTATGTCTGTCATACACTTGGCTGAATTATGCTATTGGTTTATCGTGGGTTTTGACCACCGCCCCGAACACACTATAAGCCCCTAGGAGCCGTAGAAACTGCTGTATTTCTGGCACCTCAAACAGCCATTGGGACACAAGATAGTGCTTAATAAATGCCCCCTCCCACCTCAAAGACACATACTCCCGCGATGCTCACATCGGGGCCCACACTGGCCACACCAAACGCCCTGAGATCAGTGGGTAAGTAAACTAGCTCGGACATATCAAATACCAATATCAAGAAATAAGGATACTGAACCAAGAAGTTCATTAAAATAGACACAGCCCCGATCCAGAGCCTGCGCACAAGAACACCCTTCCTTAAGGCTGCGGGGACTGGTCTTTTCTGGAATTACGGTGGATATCTGTTGTCAGTTTGATTTTACGGCCTACCCAGCTTTCTTCTCTGAGGCACGCTACCACGGCAGTGTTGTAAAAATTCATAATTCAGTTCATCGGCAAGCCTTCTGCAAGCCCAGGGGCGTGGCCATGTGCTCACGTGCGTGTGCACGCGCATGTGCACGCGCGCGCACACACACATCCTGAGGTCACAGGATGTGTACCCACCTTTGCAACACCCTCCTTATCTGAGCGATGGAGGGAAGGGCTGGGACCTTCTTATTTCTAGTGCAGTAGATTTCTTAGAACCTTCTAGGAAGCCACCAAAGACAGAAAGAAGAGGCAAGAATAGAGTTGAGATTCTAAACCCACACTGAAAAATTTAACAAAACCATATGCTTAATATTATTTTCTTAATTGAAAAGACAATGTACCATAATGTTTCAAAATATTTTAAAGCCTAAAACTATCGCCCTAAGTCCTACACCACGTACCGCAGTCCCAAACTAGCTGTTGTTCTCAGCTGGGCAAAGTCCATCCAGCCTGGGTTCCCAGACACTACCTTCCCTCCAGAGAGCTGCCGCAATTGTGAGCATGCCTTTCAAGACAATTACATTTTAAAATGGAAATGTTAAGGGGCGCCTGGGTGGTTCGGTTGGGCGGCTGACTTCGACTCAGGTCATGATCTCATGGTCTGTGGGTTTGAGCCCCGCATCGGGCTCTGCGCCGGTGGCTCAGAGCCTGGAGCCTGCTTCAGATTCTGTGTCTCCCTCTCTCTCTGCTCTTCCCCTGCTCGCACTGTGTCTCTATGTCTCTCAAAAATAAATGAAAACATCAAAAAAAATTTTAAATGGAAATGTTAAAAAAGAAAAGAAAAGAAATACAACCAATGGAGATGTTGGCTCACCTTCTCCAAAGAAACACAGAAGGCTACCCCCTGTTTTCATTCCTCTGAACGGTTGGTAAGGAGTCAGCCTATAGATGGCATATGCTATCCATGGTGCTCCGTTTGCTGTGTGGTACGGCGTGTTATACGTGTATGTGAGTATGTGTGGCATGGGAGGGCGTGGGGGTGTGGAGAATGTGTGGAGTGTGTGTGTGGAAGGGAGAGTGTGTGTGTGCCTGCTGTGTGTGGTGTGCTGTGCGTGTGGTGTGTGCATGTGTGGTGTGTACGGTGTGTGTTGTATTATAAGTGTATGGTGTGTGTGGTATGTGCTACGTGTGTGTTGTGTATTGTAAGTATGCTGTGTAAATGTGTGGTGTGTTGCAAGCGTATGTGGTGTGTGTTGTGTGGGATGGTGTTTGTGTTGTGAGTGTATTTGGTGTGGGGTGTGTGTGTGTGTGTGTGATATGTGTGGTGCGTGTGTAGCATGGGGTGCTGTGGAGTATATGTGTAGCGTGTGTGTATATGTGAGTATATGTGTGGTATGTAGGGTGTGTGTATGTGGTGTGTGGTGAGTGTGTAGCAAGGGATGCTGTGAGTGGTGTGACTATATGTGTAGCGTGTGTGTATATGCAAGTACCTGTGTGTTTTGTAGGGTGTGTGTGCATCAGCTCTAGGAGGTGCCACCAGCTTCCCCCAGGAGCTCCCTGGCAGGTAGAGGCCCAGCCTGGCTTGGTCACAAATGCCAAGAACTGAGTCTTCCTTCTGTGCCCAGGTGTCAGGAAGAGAGGACCCAGCTGCAGACAGAGCTGGAGCAGAAGCAGCAGGAGACTGAGAGGAGGGACGCCACGTATGAGAAGGAGCTCAGAGGGCAGAGGGACCTGGTCCACGCCATGAAGATGAGGGTGCTGGAACTGATTCAGTAAGGGTGGACACAGCGGGGCGGGACTGCAGAAGGGGGGATGGTATGGGATGTAGAGACTGGGGAACGAAAATTCTACTCCGCTGACAACTATCGAGCAGGGTTCTAAACCTTTTATATATGTTAACTCATCTTTTAGCCACCCCAGCTGTTCTCCTCATTTATAGATGAGAAAACTGAGGGTCAGAGAAGCTGACTTGGACACCAAGGACACCAGCATATAAATCTCATGGAGTCCTCTGGCTCTAAGGCACACCACCACTCCAACCCACCCGCACATACACACATAACTACTAAGGTTAGGTGAAGGGAAAAGAGCCCACAGATGGAGAAGGATTTGAGAGAAGGAAAGGAGAGGTTAACCAAGAGGTAATCCTATGTGCTACACCTGACTGCCTGGTGGACTTCCTGAGACCACTGGGCCTGTGGGCCATCCTGGGTCAGCTGTCCTAGGTTCCAGAGGCTGAGCTCACCAGGGTCGATTCCAAACCACTAACCTACTGAGTGATGGAGGAGGTGTTCAAAGCCTGGTGTCTGCTCTTCAGACTAGCAGGGAGCTAATGCTACATTTTGACCCGGTTCAGGAAGCAGGACACCATTGGACTCAGATTTCATTAGAAGTGGAAGTTCGCTGAGGGATCATCCATGACTAAATCCTCTTGCACAAAACCCAAGTGATATTAAAGATAAGAGAAGGGAGAAGCCAAGCTGGAAAGAACAAACCAAGAATTTAAGGAATGATCTCCTCCAAGGAGCTGTCAATGGAGATAAAGGGGGATATAAAAAAATGAGCCATGTATCTCACAAAAGAATTTAAGGCAGCCAACAGTGAAAGACACATATATATAATTGTTAAAGAAAAATAGATGAAATGGAAGAGGAAAAATACATACCTTTGAGGCATTATGATTAGGGTTAGGGTTAAAGCTTAGCTCTGAGCATCTTGACAGAATTAAAAATGGAAACACAGAAAGTGGCCTAAATGTCACTATGCATTCCAAGGAAATATACCAATTTGTCAGGGAAAAAAAAAAATGTTTCTCCTAGTGTTAAAGAAATTCACCACAAGATCCCAAGCTACATAATATAATGTGCCTTGCAGAAGTATCCTGGAAAATATGGCCCTAAGCAGATAAAGGAGGGGAGGCGAGCTATAGAGGCTGACTTCTGCATCAAGATAGTAGACTGACAACACATTATCTGTTTTCCATCCTGAGATCTCAGTAGAATGATTGTAAATAAATAAATAAATAAATAAATAAATAAATAAATAAATAAAACTTTCTAATAGAGAGAAAAGTTTTTATATCCCCCTTTATCTCCATTGACAGCTCCTTGGAGGAGATCATTCCTTAAATTCTTGGTTTGTTCTTTCCAGCTTGACTTCTCCCTTCTCTTATCTTTAATATCGCTTGGGTTTTGTGCAAGTTGGCTGTGGAGGAGCCAACCACAGATAAGAGATTTCGGCTAATTTCCAGAAGCCAGAAAATGGATAAAGTAGATCCTGGATTTAGCCCAAGTTAGAACTTCAGAGCCCAGAGACACCAGGAACACAGATGGCAGAAATGATATAAGGGACAGCAATCAGGAATACTGACTGATAAAGTCACTGGAAAGAGCAGTGGACACCCAGTGCTTTCAGCCTGCGTCCCTGACTTCAGAATATCAACCCTGAGGGTTCTATCTCCCAGGCGAATAATTAAAACTTCCTTCTCTAAAGGAAGGGATGCCCCCAAATAAAGCACAGTGCATTCTGGCATTTGATAGTCCGATGTGGCAGGTAGCTCCCTGCCCCGTCCTTCCTAAAGGGAAGCCACAAGTCGACCGCCCCTGTCCACTCTTGAAGCTCTGGCAGCTTAAACATGAAATGGTGAGCCAAGATCCCCAGATGTTTGAGAAGAGTCTGGAACATAGAAGGAGAGACAAAAGTAAACAAAAAAGATCTATCTCCCATGAAACAGGATGATGTGAAAAGTGATCTACAAAAGATGAGAAATGTTCTTGGAAATTAAAAATATCTCTGAAATTTTGTTTTAACTCTCGAGGATTGGAAAAGGAAGAGGAGGCTATCTCTCAAAATGTAGAATAAAGGCACAAATAGATGGAAAACATGAAAGAGATAGTTAGAAACATAAAAAACCATTCTAGGAGATTCACTCTCTCACTATCTTCTCCAACGGACAAGAATTCAGGAAAAAAAAAAAAAAAAGGAGAATCTCAGGTAAAAGTATGAGAGACTTTCCAGGTTCTAATGGTTGCAGATCTTCAGATGTAAAGATTTCACTGAGTGACCAGCACAATAAGTGAAAGGGAGTAAAATCCACATTGAGGTACACTGTTCTGAAATCTCCATAAAACAAAGATGAGGACAATACACCAAAGACACGTCACTTCTAAAGGAAGTAGGACACAGAAAGACACGTTAAGAATCAATGGTGTAATACTTTCAAGTTCTAAGGAAAGCTAACTTTTGCCCTAGAATTCTAAGTCCAGCCCAACTAGAAAACAAGTAGAGAAGGTGATATAGGAAAAGACATTTTTCAGAAAGACAGGTTACAGAAAATTTACCTCCCACATGGCCTTTCTTGGAAAGTTAATTAAGGATGTGCTTCGGAAAAACAAGGAAGTAAGCTTGGCTTACTAAGAAAGGAGATGTGGAATTCAGGAAACAGTAGCTCTAGCCCAGGATAGAAGAAAAGGGAATTTCCAAGATGACAAGTGGCTGACAAGCTCAGGGAGCAGTAAGTCCAGGCTGAAGCAGAAATATTGAGGACTGAGGAGGAAGGTCTCTGGGAAAAAAGAGAATCAATAGCATACCTGATATGATGAAGAATTTGTTGGGAAGTGGGAATAATTAGGCTGTGTTAAAGGCAAGTCATGCAAGGACTTTGCAAGGAGCAAAGAAAGGCAATTAAAAAGTCCTGGAAAAACAAAAATTTTCCAAGGAAATGTTTAGAACACATCTTAGCTCTCCTTGAAGCAAATGCTTATATATTTTCTAATAATGTGAATATGATCTAGGCAATTAAAAAGTCCTGGAAAAACAAAAATTTTCCAAGGAAATGTTTAGAACACATCTTAGCTCTCCTTGAAGCAAATGCTAATATATTTTCTAATAATGTGAATACGATCTATTGATTTTTAGAATCAACCTAAAGACAAAGCACAGTAAACAAATGTAATTATAGAACAATGTAAATGTTATCACCTAAACAACATTAAGTACATAGAATAGAAGCCAATAGAAATTTCCATGAAGAGGAACTGAAGTTCTAATTTTAGTTAATTTTAGTTAAATGAAATATAAATTTAAGTAGCCCCGTGTAGCTAGTGGCTACCATATTGGACGTTGCAGGAATAGATAACAAGTAGGAGGTGGATGAAGGAGGCCATCTGAAGAGGAAGGGATGCTGGCATCATTATATTACAGAATGGCAGTCAGGATGCTATCTGTGCTCCACAGAACAAGTGACAAATAAATGTATGAGTATATTCTGTAAAACTACGTAGTAATAGAGGAACCAAAAATAGGGATATAGCCACATGGGGAGGAAGGAGGTGGAGTTAGTGGAAATGGTAAGAAATAAGCTAAGTCCTCTAACATCAAGGTAAGGAGCTTGTAAAAGATGTTCTCTCTTGTTATATCAGAAAAAGAGGATATGAGCATATTACTTAAGTCTGGACGTAATATCAAAGAGAAAAAACTGAGTGTAAGAAGTGGTTTGCCATTGAGAGTGGAAGGAGTAGGGAGGGTGTCTACTTCCTTTTGGTATAAGTTCTTCTGTACTGTTGGATTTTTAAGTTGTGTGTATGAATCATTTTGATAAAAAAAAAAAAGACTTTAAACCCACATTCCTAAACATCCTTTAAAAAAAAAACAGTGAAGATAGTTTTGCAGGAGTATAACATACATAACTACAAGAGGGGTTGTATCAAGCGCCAAGTAAAAGATAAGGGCATCATAAGAAACTTATGGGGCTTCTATGATCAGGGAGCACTCCTTGGAGGAGGTGGGATATGAAGGTTCTTAAAAGTAATGGATCGAGGTTATATTGAGGGAGGAGGACCAGGGTGTCACCACCCATCTTCCCAAAGACTGCAGACTCATTCACCTCTTATGTGTGTGTGTCTCTCTCATGATCTCTTCATTTCATTCTTTCTCTGTCACTATGTCTCTGTCTCTCCATCTTTCTCTGTATCTGCCTCTCCCTCTCTGTGTCTCTGTCCCTGACTGTCTCTGCATCTTTTCTCTTGGCCTTTCCCCCTTTCTCTACATTTATCTCCCCACCTACCACTCTGTCTCTCTTTGTCTCCCTCTCCAACTTCCTGACTTCCTTCCTCTCTTGACTGCTGTCTCTCTCTGTCCCTCTCTATCTCTCTTATGTTTCCTATGTCTCTGTCTTTCTGCACCACTGTCTCTCTTCCTTTTCTTGATTCTCTGTGTGTGTATCTCTGTATGAGTCTCCCTCTCTCTCTCTGTCTCCTCCTCCCCCCAACCTTTTGGTCTCTGTGTTTCTCTTTCTCCCATTCTCGGTCTCTCTACCTGTGTCATCTCTATCCTTCTGGTGTGTGTGTGTGTGTGTGTGTGTGTGTGTGTGTGTGTGTGTGTGTGTGTCCCTACCTCCATCTGCTCATCAGAGAGAAGGATGACCTGTGGCAGAAGGTCCAGCATCTCTCTTCCATGGCCCCCGGATGCTGTGTTGACTGCAGCAAGGTCTTTGGCCGGCTGTCTCGGCGGTACCCATGCAGGTAATGGGGAGGGCACAGAAGTTTTCCTCCGGGACAGGCCCGGTTCCACCACAGCACTCTATCCCCTCTGGAAAGGGAGGTGTCACAGGAACTGGGCATTTATGAAAGCCACTTAAAGCTGGCCATGCACTTTACATGACACTTAGCATAGACATGAACTAGAACAGTCTAAAGGAGTCATACAACCAACAGTGTCTGGAAGATGAGACTGTACCAGCCTTCCGAGAAACGACCAATTAACAGACTCCTGGTCTGGGAGAGACCTGTACAGAGGAAGCTGCTCCCCTCCCTTTCCACCGGAAACACGGTGGCAGGACAAGCCTCAAGAGAGAGAGGGAAGGGGGGACAGCAGGAGAACCTGTCATTGCCATTTAGAGGACTCTGGAGGGGGTGGGGCACTGGGATGCCCTTTAGGAAAGGGGAGGCCTTCTGAGACACACCCAGGGTTGCTCTGATGGGAGATGAGAAACATGCTTCCCTCCCCCATACGCATCCCCAAGTTCCCCACTCATCCCACCTCTGCTCCTAGGCTCTGCGGAGGCCTGGTCTGCCATGCCTGCTCTGTGGATTACAAGAAGAGAGGGCGCCACTGCCCACCCTGCTCCCAGAAGGGAGCAGCTCAGGCCGACCGATGAGATCACCCAGGACTGGCCGCCCACCCATCCCATAAGCTCCCTCCCCTCCACCCTTCCCACCCCTCTGGTCTGACCAGTCCTGCCTTCTAGAAGTTGGTGACCTAAGGCGGACAGCACTTGTGTGTGCATTCTGTGGGAGTGAAAGGAGCCGGGCTGGCAGGCAGGAGGCAGGTTGGAGCCCTTGCACCCACCATCCATGAGCTGGGTGATGTGCGAGAGTTCACAGCTGTCTGGGCTTCTTCTGTAAGTGAGGGCGCTGAGCACCATCCTCTCTAAAGTCCCTCCAGGCTCAGAACGTCTTTGACCAAGAAGAAGACCCAGGGGCCCTGACATTCCTCCACACTCCCACCTTGCCCAGCCCACCACTCACCACACTCAGAAGCATCCTGTCTGCTTTGAAGGTCTGCTTTTGTTGTGTTTAACACGACAGCTTGCTTTAACAGCTTTCTTGAGTTACTATTGACATTTAACATGCTTCACATAAATTGTACAATTTGATGAGTTTTCACTGTAATATACACCCATGAAACCATCACCATACTCAAAATAATGAACATCATTCCCATCATTCTCGAAGTTTCTTCATGCACTTTGTAACCTCTCCCTCCTCTCTTCTCTCCCCGGCACCCACTTATCTGCTTTCTATCACTGGAGACTAGTTTTCCAGAATTTTATATAAATGGAATCCTAATTATGCACTCTCTATTGCCTACAATGGTCCCTTTTCACTGTGGAATAGTATTCCACTGCACGGATATACCACAACTTACTTACACATTCGGCTATTGCCAGACATTTGGATTGTTTCCAGTTTGAGACTGTTAAAAATACATTTCCTATAACCATCTGTGTACAAATCTTTGTATCGACATTCGCTTTTTTTTTTTAAGATTTTTGTTTTTTAAAGTAATCTCTACACCCAACGTGGGGCTGGAACTCACAATATCAAGATCAAGAGTTTCATGCTCTACCCACTGAGCCAGCCAGGTGTCCCTAGACATTTGCTTTTATTTCTCTTGGGTAAGTACCTGGGAATGAAATTTCCAGGCCATATGATCAGTATATGTTTAACTTTTAAGAAACTGCTGAGTTTTTGTTCCCAAAAGAATCGTGTGTCGGCCCTTCCCACCAGCAGGGTGTGGGAGTGCCGGTTGCTTCCCAGAGCATCTGCGACGGCGGGCAGGAGAGGAGGCTCAGACATGAGGCTAGGGCCTCTCTGTCCTTCCCTTCCAACCACTGTGGTGATTTGGTCAGTCCCAAGCTGTAAGTGCCTGAACAGAGGGGCTGAGACTAGGTAACTCTCTATGCAGTGCTCACTCAACTAGACTTTAATAAAGATAGTTAGGAGGATTTGTGTAGTTTCATGGTACCAGATCCTATCTCCTGACTGCCCAAGAAGTCTTACACAAATTCTGTGTCATTGACTGGACACCCTGTTGTGGTGCTTCTGAGAATACTGTTTCAGAAGAAGCATGGGCCCTACTCCGTACCAAGGGCATTAGCTGCCCTATCTGAACTCCAGGACAGACTTTGTGGCCCCAAACAGGCATGCGTGCTATTATCCCCATCCCCTCTGCCTCACACAGACTGCCAGAGCCTCTACAGCAGTTGGGCAACCTTGTGGCTCTGACCAGCGCCTGTGGACCGCCTCTTGGGGTCAGGGCCACCCAGAGTTGCATCCCATTACCATAGCATGGAGCAAGAGTTTTGCAATAGCAGTTCCTGCCCTGGAGAGCTGGTAAGAACTTCTCCTTAGCAAAGTCTACAACAAGGTGAGGGGCACGGAATGGAGGGAGTGGAGGGGGGCCAGGGCTGGGGCTCTGGAGGAATCAGAGCAATAGAATCACCCCTACCCTAAAGGACAGTGGTCACTTGTCAAGGATTAGACTTGCTCAGATAGTTTTATTAAGTTCTGACTATAGCGGAAGACATCATATTCTAGTGGAACCCCAGTCTCAAGTTCAGGTCTGCCTGACGAACTGATGGGAGAGAAGAGAGCTAGCAGAAGCCAACGTTCGAAGAGGAGGCAAGATGCCCCTAGGCAAGAACTCATTGGAGGGAAATCAGGGGCCAGAAATGGGGGAGCTTGACCTTCTCCCCTATTTGGGAGGGATGGAAGGGCTATGCTGAGGACTAGCCTCTAGCTCAACACTGCCCCCCAAAGAGTCTCCACCAACTCCAATGAAGAGCACAAAAGCTCCACGAAGACATTGGAAGAGCTTGTTAGACCTTGGTGATCCTCTGGCAGAAGATTCCAGAAAGGTCGCTGAGGGAACCAGTCCGTCAGCAGTGACTCCAGCACACAGCAGCATGCAGAGCAGCACCCAGGAGACACTCCCAACAGACTCCCTCAAGTTCCTGGAGAACACCTTACAGGGAGACGGAGCCGTGAACGAGCATTGAGGGTTTAAGCCCGTGCGATTTGGGTTTATTGCTATTGATATGACTTCGTTTGTGCTCGCAGGCTGGGGATACCCTGGGAAGTTTTGGCAACGTAATTATTTCTTTAAATTAGAGTCATTCAGATCCTCTGATGTATGTCCATCCCCCTACTTTGTCAACTCGTTCAGTGCTCAACAAAATTCTATGAAGCACCCAGGCTATGCCAAACAACTGTAATTGGTTTGGGGGTACAGAGATTTTGTTTATATATTTGTATAAACAAATATATATATTTTATATTATTTATTATATATAAAATCCCTGCTTTTAAGAACCTCACATGGGGAGGAGGGAGCAGCCAGAGATTACAAATCCCCTAACTGAAGCCATGATAGAGGGAAGACCCAGGGGTGCAGACAGCACAGAAAGAGGGCTGCCTTCCACAGAGGTCATGACTGGGCTGAATCTAAAAGGAAAAGGAGAGGCGCCTGGGTGGCTCAGTCAGTTAAGCATCTGACTCTTGATTTCCACTCAGGTCATGATCTCGAGTGATTTTCGAGCCGTGCATCAGGCTCTATGCTGACAGTGTGGAGCCTGCTTGGGATTCTCTCTCTCTGTTCCCACTCTGCTTGCGTGCACTCTCTCTCAAAATAAATAAACTTTAAAAAACCTTTTTTAATTTTAATGTTTATTTTTGAGAAAGAAAAAGAGAGACAGAACGCTAGAGGGGGAGGGGTAGAGAGAGAGAGAGAGAGAGAGAGAGAGGCAAGCAGATTTCAAAGCAGGCTCCAGGCTCTGAGCTGTAGTCACAGAGCCCAACGTGGAGCTGAAACTCGCGAACCGTGAGATCATGACCTGAGCCGAAGTTGGATGTTTAACCGACTGAGCCACCCAGGCGCCCCAAATTCAAAAACAATTTTTTAAGGAAAATGGAGAGTTGGCCGGACCAAGAGGGTAAGCAAGAACCTTCCAAGGGGAGGGGAAATGTACTGCATGCTCTGAGGGGGAACCAACCAGCTCTTTGGGGAACTGCCAGTACTTCCCTGTGGCTGTAGTTAAGGGGTCAGGGGGATGTGGCCTGAAACAAGGCTGGAGAAGTACACAAGGTCACATGCGGAGGCCCCAGGTGCCCCGATCAGGAGCTGGACGCCACCTGAGGTCAATGGGGGTTTTAAAAGGAAAAGAACATGATCGTATTCACCCTTTTGGAAGATTGTTCTGAGAGCGGAGTAGAAGATGGTTTGAGGGGGAAAGATTCGAGGCAGAGATCGCTTAGGAGAGTAGTTGCAGCTGTCACGGTGGTGGGGGTGGTGATGTAGTAGTAGCAGTAGCAACAGCGGCGCAAAGAGTGCCAAGCACCATTCTAAGTGCTTTGTAAATATAGACTCATTTAATCCACATGACAACACTATAATATGCAGTAGGTGTTTTCAATAGCCCCATTTTCCAGATGATGAGACTGAGACCCAGCGAGACTAAATAACTTCCGCAAGGTCTACAGGCCGGCTCCAGAATCCACAGCTATTGCATGAGGACTGCGGTAGCTCAAGAGAGAGACAATAAAGTGTTGCCTAACGCTGCCAGTGGAGATGGCGAGGAGGTGATAATCGAGAGAGATGCTAAAGAGATAGCCTCTGAGGGAGGGGTGTGCGAGGGGCGGGCCGTTTCCGGTTGGCAGATGCCCGCCCCCGGCCAGGAGGGTGGAGTCGGAATTCCACGAGACTGGTTTTCTACCTGCTGAGCTTGTCGTACCTGTGGAGCCTCAGCAGACGTTTTAAGAGGTGGCCCCGTGAGGAGTTGGAGCTTAGGAGAGAAGTGTAGGAGAAAAGTCAGGAGCGAAAGGTGTGGGAGACCCTGGCACTTGTTGGGGGGTCGCTGAAGCCAAGTGGGGGAGGCAGGTGAGCTGGCCTGGGGAGGGCAGGGAGAGAGGGGGACCCAGGCAAAGCCCCGAGGAACATCCAGATTTGAGGCATGAATCGAGAAATAATGCCACAAAATGAGACGAAGAGAGGCGCAGGAGAAATAAGAGGAGGCCAGTGGGGTTAAATGCCGCAGGGGTCCTATGAGGCTTGAAAAACAACCATGTCACTATAAATACAGTTACAGGGCATACAACAGGCTGGGGGGAAATATTTTAACATAATTGGCAGACGTAGTATGAGCGGATAGGGTAACGGGCCCTTTTGTAAACTGACAATGGGAGAATATGTTAATACAGGCTTTTTATTGAAGTATGGTCGACATTTAATGTTCCATTAATTTCAGGCGTACAAGGCAGCGACTCGGACAATTCTGTACATTACGCTGTGCTCACCACGGTAAGTGTAGCCCCCGTAAGCTGGTAACAGCCTTATGAAAATTTAAATGTGCACAGATATGATGCAGCAAAATTATAATCAAGTTACACCCACAATCATACAAGCTCCCAAAGACCTATGCCCAAAGATGCTCATAGCAAAATTTAAATATTCGTCCGTAAGGTAATTATCGAATAAATCATGATACATCCACCCCGTGGACTAGTACACTGTCACCGAAAAGAGTAAGTTGGATCTGTATGCACGGATGTGTAATAGGTCCGTGACAGCCTATTAAGACACAGGATGATATATCTAGTTAACTATCATTTGCTTTAGGGAAGGAAAGAAGGAAAACATGCTTGTATATGCATGGGGAAAAGTCTGGAAAGATGGACACAAGGTATATGTGAATCTGAGGATGGAAAGAGTCCTTCCTGTTTGACTTTAGATGCTCCTCCGGTGCCTCTATTCTTTACAATCTTCGTGCTTTGTTTTTACAATATTAAAGTGGCTTGATTTCAGGAAAGGGCTTATTAGAGGCGGTGACCTGAGGTCGTTGGCAATGTTGGCAACAGCTGTGTCAGCAGAGCGATGGGAAGGGAGCTAGCTACAGCCGGCTGAGCAGTGAGCAAGAGGTGGCAAGGTGAAGACAGTCCCCACTTTCTCCGGAAGTCTGCCTGTAAGGAGGGCACTAGGGGAGTGGCAGCCGGAGGGGTCCTCCAACAGAGGGAGGGTGAGAAAGACATAAGCCAGCTCAGGGAAAGGGATGGCGGGTGGGGCAGAGGGGCCAGGAGACAGGGCCCTCAAGGATGTGAGAGGCAGTGTGTTCTACAGCCAGTGCAGGAATTTACCAGAAAGAGAAGAAGGGACACTTCTCACGCTGACCCTAGAAGGAAGGAAGAAGGTATGCAATGAGGGCACGCAAGCCTGTTCACGGGGACTGGAGTTGCCCGCATCTTCCTTGTAAAGAAGGAGGTGCAGTTTCGGCACGCTCGGAGATAGAGGTGGACTAGGCACACCTCCACCTCCAGACTGGCTGGTTCCTCCAGAAGCCATTAGGCTTTCAGGTAGGCATGAAAACCCCCAGTGCTCCTCACAGAATCTCCAGGTGGATCCTTGGCCTGGAGTCAGAGTCTCAGGACAGACCTCATTGCTCCTCTGAGGGAACACTTCCCCTGGTGGGCCTCCTGGAATTCACCCTGGTCAACTCCAGGTCCGAGGTTGCCCCCATAAAGTCTGCTTCACTTTTTTTCCTGACAGCCCTGACTGCCTCCAGCCCTGAGTCACAGAGGAGGTATCCGTGACCACTCCAATCACAACGGCAGCTGTCGTGGCGACAGCAGGTAAGTGAGTGTCTGGGCTGAGGGTCGCCAGGGGCATTTTTCTGATGCACGTGACTTTGGAACTTCAGTCTTCTCCACTGAGCCCCCTGAGAACCGGGGTGATGAATTGCAGAAACATAGAGCTAAAGGTAACGAAGTCTTCACCTGGACAGCATGGAACAAAAGAACTTTCTGCAAGTGTGAGAGCACTCTGTATCTGCACTGTCCAACACGTATCCACGTATCCACTGTCCAACTCTGTATCTGCACTGATGGCCACACGTGGCTCTTGAACCCTTGAAAGGTGGCTGGTATGACTGAGGAACTAAATGTTTTGTTTTATTTTAACTAAATTTAAGTAGCTACGTATGTCTAGTGGCTTCCATACTGGACAATACGAATCTAGAACAATGGCCTCGTTTTCCAGCAGGCCACATCAAGGCCCAGAGAGAATTGACTTGTCCAAGTTCAGCCTGACCACCAGCAGCAGAACCAGCCTGTTGTTTGTTTGCCCCAACATCCATATGCAGGTGGTGGGTTCAGGGGAAATGAAATCACCCCAGTGGAAGTCAAGAAGCTGGCAGGTGGGGAAATGTCAAAACTGGGCTTCCCTTTCGACACCTTTTTATTCAGTTACCAGGGACAGAGAGCTACCTAACGGAGCGCAGAAACCCAACGCTAGAATCTGGCCCCTTTATTAACAGTGGAAAGAATACAGAATTTAAGGTCAAGTAAAAAAAAATTGCTTAAAAATTGTTTAAGAGGCACCTGAGTGGCTCAGTTGGTTGTGCGTTCGACTTCAGCTCAGGTCACAATCTTGCAGTTCATGAGTTTGAACCCCACATTGGGCTCACCGCTGTCAGCCTGTCAGCCTAACACCTGCTTCAAATCCTCTGGCCCCTTCTCTCTGCCCCTCCCCCACTTGCAGTCTCCCCAAAATAAATAAGTATATATATTTTTTAATTGTTTAAAACCTATTTCCCTGGGTCACTCTGACGAAGCTGCTTAACTCCCAGAGCTAAGTTTCCGCATTCAGAAAGTGTGTACTTCACGGCTTTGTTCAGAGGATTAAATGTACAATTTTTTTTTAAGATTTTTGTTTTTAAGTAATCTTCACACCTAACATGGGGTTCGAACTCACAACCCTGATATCAAGAGTTGTTTGCCCTGCCTTCTGAGCCAGCCAGGCGCCCCTAAAGTACAAATTCCGAAAAGCATTTTTGCCCAAAGCTGGACACTGGTAGGCACTCGATGTTACAGCTAATGTGACTATTGTTATCCAGGTCAGAGAAAGTGAAAATGTTCTTCAAAGTCAGCCTGGAAAGCACACCCGCCGCTTGTCCTTGCTTGGGGGTGTAGCAGGAGAGACGCCATGGTATAGCTGATACACTATGTCAGTAACAAAGATCACCATGATAAAGGCTAACATCACACCTTCTGCGGGTCCTGAGAGCTTTGCGGGTAATTCTTCACTCAATCTTCAGCACAACCTGACAAGTTAGGTGCTATCATTGGTCTCATTTTACAAACGAGTAAACTGCGACTCGGAAAGGAAAAGTCACTTGCCTAGAGTTGCTCAGCTAGCAGAATCCTTAACCTGCTTTCATGTGCCTCTCTCTGTGCCTAATGAGCTTCTATCTGGTTTTGGCATCACCTGGCCAGGAGTCACTGCGTGCTTCTCCAGCATGGGGACGAGAGGGGTGGCAAAGAATGTGTGCTCACCAGTTAGACTCAAAGGTCCTTTCCTAGGGACAGGCAGCCTGGGCGAGTTTGCTGCAAGCTTTGCGAATATTCTGCAGGACCTCCGCCTCTGCATGGCGGAGGGGATGGAGGCATCGTTTGCTGGGGCGGGGGCTTGGGAGGGAGCCGTGAATTAGCGTTCACTGCTCTGCCTGTATTTATCCTTTCAGTTGTAATCAATAGCAAATGTGCCAAAGTCTATTCCTAGTGCCACCCAACACTGCTTTCAAAACTGTGTTTGGACTTGGATACGTTAATTTTTCCCAAAAGACTTCCTTTCTGAATTAGATGGTCTCGGCTCCCAAGGCGGTAGCTACAGTGGACCCAGTCCAAAGTGTACAAGCCAAGAAAGAATTACAGTGCCCTCAGAGGAGCCCCTGGTCAGAGCAGACGGTTGGGCAGGGAGGTGAAAGACAAGAGAAGAGAGCGGAGCCCCGACTCGGGGGTGGGAGTTCTCACAGGGACGTGACATGGAGAAGGAATCCGTGAGGCCTTAAGGGTTCCTGGGGTGAATGGGAGGGGGACAGGGGGCAGGAGGAGACAATCTCTGTCGTCTTCATGAGCCGCTCTCCTTTGAGATATGAAACAGGTTCAAGAGCAGGAGGGCTGCTGGCTCATGAGCCGAGGGCTGCCCGAGGCAACTAGAGAGTGGAGAGAGTCAGACAAGGCAGCTGACAAAACCAGGGGAAAGGGGAGAGAAATGCACACTGTCTTGGGCAAACCACTGCCTTTGTGCGGGCCTCAATAGCCTCATCTGTGAAATGGAAAGATTGGCTAAAAAACACCATATGTCCCTGACCAGTATGGAACTCTGCCAGTCCAGAAAATGACTGGTGATCCAAGAGCTGACCTGGGAATTAATTATCCAAGTTATCAAAAGCATCCAGCACCCTCAGGACTCCGCCCCAGAATTGAGCAATCTAATCCACCGCTCACTTCCTCCACTGTGTTCTCACCACGGCCGCCCTGTCAGTCAGGCACATCTGCCCTCCTGGAAGCGTCCTACCTACAGGTGAAAGTCCCAGACTCCTGGTAAGTCTTGGAACACCCACCCCCTCACCTTCCAGAATATCTCTGTTCTCTCTCCCGCTTAACACCCAGCCTCTGTTTATCCCAGACATCTCTCCCCACCCTGGGTGGGCTTCATGCCTTTTTAGGCCTCCCTGTCTCCAAAGGGAGAGCCTCTGCCCCCTCATCCCTACACCTGTCTCTGACAACCACTTACGGCAACTCTCTTCCCACCCCCTTCCCTTGCCAACTCAGCGAGCTCTCCTGCTTTGGCTAGGATTGAGTCTGAGGAAGGGACAGACATTGTTGAGTCTCCCCCCTGCCCCCATATTAAATTCAAATATACGTGCATTATATTTATAGAGAGAAGAATGCTAAAATTGTATTGAAATGATTGAATGTTCTATTACTGTTGAAAAGATTGCCTTCAATGTTTGGGATCTTGTAAATGTCTCCGTTTTATAGCATTTTCGTAAAATAAATTGGACTCATCCCATCCATGGAGTTTCTGAACGGCCGTGAGTCATCAAGGGTATGGCCATCTCCCTCAGTGAGGGAGTCTCCTGCTTGCTCACCGAGAACATGACTGGGTGGTCCGTAGCAGTCAGCCAGTTCAAAGGTGTTTGGTTTATCATTCCTGCAAGGGCTGTTTCCTTCATTCTGGGTCTACAGAATAGCTAAGAAAGCGCTGCACAAAACAGCAAACAATAGGAGTCGACCGTATACAGACTGACTTCATGAGACCTTAAGAACTTAGCTTGCGAATATATTTAATACATGAGGTATGATTTTTTTTTTATGAAGCAGGTCTGTAGGCTGTAATTAGCATGTGGAGACGTCCACACCTACTTGGAATCCTGACCGCAGCCCTTGTAGGCTCTGTGACCCTGCGCTGGTTTCTGTGCCTCTCTGTGCCTCTCTTCTCACCTGTGAACAGGAGCTAATCATATCTATTTGTAACCATCGAAGGAGATTATGTGCCTATAAGGCACAAAGCAGATCTCAGACTCCAGCAGATGTCAACTTCCTTCCCCTAGTTTCTCCCTTTAACTGTCAAAACATCCTCCCTAGAGATTGGTAAACTGAAAACCCAATCAGCAACAACAAAGCATCGTTCCCTCCTCCCCATCTCCAAAGGGAGAGCCTCTGCCCCCTCATCCCGACACCTGTCTCTGACAACCACTTACAGCAACTCTCTTCCCACCCCCTTCCCTTGCTAACTCAGCGAGCTCTCCTGCTTTGGCAGTATTGCCCCAGTAGCTGGGGATCATTGCCCTGGCCTGGTCCGCTTTCCGGAGTTGTCTACTTTCTGTCCTGACTTGCAGGGTCTCCCCCTGGACCCTCAAGCTGACACTTCGTGCCTGGGAGTGGGAGCTCCCCCATGTACGTCCAGCCTGACCCCAGTACAGCTGAGCCCTGGATTACCCAGAATGAGGACATATCTGTGAAACATGCTTGGCTGCCGCTGCCTGTCCCGATAGGGCAGCTTCTGCCTGTCTTCTCACAGCCAACACTCATAAACAATGGGAGGAGGTGTCCTCTCTGTGGAGGACCCACTCTCAAAAGCGGGCCTTCTCTTAGGTCACTTGTTTCCCTTGAGAGCATCTCTGGTCATCAGTTCCCAGAGGTGACCCGCCGTTGACCTCGTGACTTCATTGGACGTAACCCTGGGATAAACATGCTCTTGACCATGGGACTGTGGAGTCAGTGACTTACAGGTCTTGCCAACAACCGTGGTTGAGCCAGCTGTACCATCTGCCTCTCCCACTACCACCTTATCCTCCTGCTAGGCAGGGCACCCCCACCACCATAGACTGATGGAATCTGCTCTGTCTGTGGGCTCCATGGGCTAAGAGGCTGACTCAACCAACCTCCATTATCTAGGGGAAAAACTAATAGCTTCTTAGGAAAGTGAAGGCTAAGAATTCTGTTACTCTAGGGGAAAGGGCATTATTTTTCCAGTGTCTCTTATCTCTATTCGGCTTTCTTCTTTGTTATGGATGATTCACAAGAACAGACTTTCTTCTGCTAAAGAGAAAAGCTCCCTGGGAGTTTCATTGTTGACGGTCATTTTATTCGTATTTGCTTTTCAATGTATTTACTCTTCGGTTACTTTTTTTTCTAGTCGAGATATAAGTCACAAACTTCCAGTGTACAACTAGTGGTTCTTAATATATGCACACAGTTATACAATCATTACCACTGTCTGATTCCTGAACACTTTCATCACCTTGAAAAGAGACCCTGTACTCATTAATATTCCCCTCCCTCCAGCCCCTAGTACCCACTGATCTACTTTCTGTCTTTACTGATTTGCCTGTTCTGGACATTTATCATACATGGACTCATTCAGTATGAAGTCTTTTATGTCTGGCTTTTTTCACTTGGAATAATGTTTTCGAGGTTCACCTATGTTGTAGCATATATCAGTATTTCATTCCTTTTTGCGGTTGAATTATTATTATTATTATTATTATTATTATTATTATTATTATTATCGCCTTGTTCATATACACCACAATTTGTTTGTCCATTGCATGATGGACATTTGGATTGTTTCCATTTTTTTGGCTATTCTGCTAGGAACATCTGTGTACAAGTTTTGTGGGGACATAGGTTTTCAATTCCCTTGCATACATATCTAGAAATGCAATTGCTGGGTCACTGGTAACTATGTTTAACTTTCTGAACAACTGCCAGACTGTTTTCCAAGGTAGCTGCACCACCTGACATTCCCACTTGCAATGTATGAGGGGCTCAATTTCTCTGCGTCCTGGTCAACATCATTACCTGGTCAACATCATGTTTTATTATGATGATCCTAGCTGGCATCGAAGTAATTCCAGAGCCTTTTTACTTTATGTTTTTCTCTTTGACACTGGTTCCATTTTGAGGTGGGTCACAGACTTGCATGTGGTCACAGGATGGTCATACCTCAGTATAAAGAAATGGCACGATGGTGATATATTCTGCAGTTCAAAAGAAACTAACTCGTAGCTAGTTTCTTTTAATTTACTTCCCCTTGGAAAAACGGGTTCATATTTCAGAGCGACTGCAGCTTCCTCCAGAAGCAGGCTTTGGGCTCTCCCCATAACAAGGACAGAGCCAACAGAAGTGGGTTTACCTAGAGGGAGTCTGGGTTTGCTGGGGAGTCAAGGATGCATGAAGGCACTCACTGGCAGGACAGAGAGTATCCCCACTAGAACTGGAAAGCCACCAAAACAAGGATAGTTTGTCTCCACCTGTCTTCTCTGCTTCCCACTGCCTCTGCTCCTCATGCTGGGAGGACGCTGGCTTTCTCTGCTCACCTCTGCAAGACAGAGTATGGCTGCTCTATATCTTGGGATGCAGAGCTCCCAAGACACTGCATAGCGTTGCCGCCCACTTGGAGAATCAATCAGTCATCTACTTAGGATTCTTAAAATATTTTTTCTGAACGACACAAATACTCCCACTGCGGGTCTCCCGCATCCTGAAAGAAAAATACTGGGCTGTACTGAGAACACTTTCTTTCTTCTAGCTCAGATATCTTGCCACTGTATGCAGTTACCGCTAAATCTCTTTTCCCACACACTTCCTTTAAATAACTTTCAAAAAGTTGGACAAAGGGATTCCTCCCTCGGCTTTAGAGTCAAGCCTTGATCTTTTTCTAGTGGTCAAACCCAATTGGATTGCCTCCTTCATCCCCCAGATCGAGAACTAAATGGTACGTCATATTTCTGACATTAAATTCAGCCTCCACAGCCAGAGATGCTCACTGCTGAAGAATTCAAGACATGCTCTGTAGGGATTATTTGAAGGGAAGTTTCAACAATGTTTTGGGTGACAGTGATGTCATGGAAAGTGCTCAAAACCTCTCTTGCTTTGAAGGGAACTATACTCTTCAGGCAGTGTACCATTTATCACTAAGTAAATGAGTCTCAAAACCCTAGAGCCACTACTATTTCCTAACATGAAACTCGCTTGCATGTAATATACGAGCCACAGCAAAGAGTCCTGTCCAAGGTTCACAGGCAAACAGGCTAGAGTCTGGGGAGATATTCCTGTGCAGTAACTCTCATCTCTCTTCTCTAGGCCAGGATTTAAGTTTGCCTCAAATATGGAAATAGACTGGGATAATTACTTGGAAGATCTCTTCGATGATGTGGAAAATTATAGTTACAACACTGACCTGCCCACTCTTCTATCAGACTCTGCCCCATGCAGGCCAGAATCTCTGGAAATCAACCAGTATGCTATGGTGGTCATCTATGCCCTGGTCTTCGTCCTGAGCCTGCTGGGAAACTCCCTAGTGATACTGGTTGTCTTATACAGTCGGGTCAGCCGCTCTGTCACTGATGTCTACCTGCTGAACCTGGCCATAGCCGACTTGCTCTTCGCCCTCACCTTGCCTATCTGGGCTGCCTCCAAGGCAAAGGGCTGGATCTTTGGCACAGCCCTGTGCAAGCTGGTCTCGCTCCTGAAGGAAGTCAACTTCTACAGCAGCATCCTGCTGCTGGCCTGCATCAGTGTGGACCGCTACCTGGCCATCGTCCATGCCACACGCACACTGACCCAGAAGCGGCACTGGGTCAAGTTCATATGCTTGGGCATCTGGGCCCTGTCCCTGATCCTGTCCCTGCCCATCTTCGTCTTCCGCAGGGCCGTCTATCCCCCCTCTTCCAGCCCAGTCTGCTATGAGGACATGGGTGCCAATACTACAAAATGGCGGATAGTGATGAGGGTCCTGCCCCAGACCTTTGGCTTCCTCCTGCCATTGATGGTCATGCTGTTTTGCTATGGACTCACCCTGCGCACGCTGTTCGAGGCCCACATGGGACAGAAACACCGGGCCATGAGGGTCATCTTCGCTGTCGTGCTCATCTTCCTGCTCTGCTGGCTTCCCTACAACCTGGTCCTGGTCGCAGACACCCTCATGAGGCTCCAGGCGATCAAGGAGACCTGTGAGCGCCGCAGTGACATTGGCCGGGCCCTAGATGCCACCGAGATTCTGGGCTTCTTCCACAGCTGCCTCAATCCCCTCATCTATGCTTTCATTGGTCAGAAGTTTCGCCATGGACTCCTCAAGATCATGGCCATCCATGGCCTCATCAGCAAGGAGCACTTGTCCAAGGATGGCAGGCCTTCCTTTGTTGGCTCTTCTTCAGGGAACACTTCTACTACCTTCTAAGCTCCTGCCCCCATTGCAGCCCCTCAGGGCTCCTCCCTTGCCATCAGCACCCCATTCTAAGCCTCATGCCCACTGGCTGTCCACACTCTCCAGGGGGAAAAAAGTCCTGATTTGTAGCAGTTGCCAAGCTGACTGGTGTAAATGCTCCCACCATGGTGATTTCAAGGGTGGTGGTGTTTAGTAACCAGCTCGGAAAAATCTAGGAAATGTAATGATCTGCTTTCACAAGCAGGTACAAACTGGCTTCAGTGCACCATTGCTTAAGAGGAAGTCTGTTGGGGCCAGAGGACTCCTGGGAAGTATTCCTAACTGAAAAAAGACACACACGCACACACACATCTTTGGTTCTTGCCTTTAAATGTGATTGTAGGATATAATGTGACAGAGGCAAAAAGTGTGCCCAACACACTTAGGCGGATGGAGTCAAAGGATAAAAAGGACCCGAGAGTGAAGAGCTCAGAAAGAAATCTAAGCATAAATGGTCTAATGGTGTTCAACAAGGGTGCCAAGACTCTTCAATGGGGAAAGGATAGTCTTTCAACAAATGATGCTGGGAAAACTAGATATTCACACACACAAGAATGAACTTGGTCTTGTCCCTTATGCTATACACAGAAGTTAACTTAAAATGGATCAAAGACCTAAACATGAGAGCTTCAGTGATAAACTCTTAGTAGAAACATAGAGGAAAGTTTTATACCATTGGATTTGACAATGATTCCTTGGATATGACACCAAAAGCACAGGCAACAAAAGAATAAATAGATAAATTAGATTTCATTAAAGGTAAAATCTTGGGTACATCAAAAGGCACCATCAACAGGGTGGAAAGGAAAACCACAGAATGGAAGAAAATATATGCAAATCTTATACAGGTTACTACCCGCAATATATAAAGAATTCCTACAATTCAACAACAACAGATAAAAACAAGTGTTGGCAAGGGTATGGAAAAACCGGTGGAACCCTTGTGCACTATTGGTGGGAATATTAAATGGTGCAGCTGCCATGAAAAACAGTGGCTCAAAAGTTGACACCTAGAATTGCTATACAATCTGGCAATTCCACGTCTAAATGTATACCCAAAAGAACTGAGCGCAGAGACTCAAACAGATATTGTTACATTAGTGTTCATAGCAGCATTATTCACGAGAGCCAAAAGGGGAAAACGACCCAAATATTCTTCACTGGATGATGGACAAACAAAATGTTGGATATACGTACAATGGAATATTGTATTCAGTCTTAAAAATGAATGAAATTCTGATACGGGCTACAACATGGATGAACCTTGAAAACATTACGCTAAGTGAAATAAGCCAGACAGAAATATCGTATGATCCGAAGTACTGAGAAGAGTCAAGTTCACAGAGACAAAAAAGTAAAATAAAAGTTACCAGGAGCTGGGGAGAGGAGAAAATGGGAAGTTATTGTTTAACGGGTACAGAATTCATCTGAGGAAGATGAAAGATTCTGAAGATGGCTAGTGGTGATTGTTGTATGACAGTGTGGATGTACCTAATGCCCCTAAACTGTACACTTAAAAATGATAAAAATGGTAAATTCTATGTTGTCTGTACTTTACTACAATGAAAAAAAAAAAAAACTGAAAAGCTAGTTCCCAAAAGACAAATTTTAGCCACTCAACCGACCATGGAACCATCTACCAATAACTTCTTGTTAAAGGAGATCATTAAATGTCTTTTTTTTTTATCAACCACTTTTAGTCCAGTATTTCATTACCTGCAACAAAAAGCATCCAAACTGGAAAGTCTGATGAGGGTGAGCAGAGGTCCCGAGTGTAAATTTATTTACAATAAATAAACCCCTTTGCTGTTTATTGGCTACACAGAGAGAAGAACTGAAATAGGGACAGAGGCCAGCCTTTCTCCCACCTTCATCCCTAGCCCAAGCCTGTTCTTGCTGGTCATGTATTATGGAAAGAAATGCGTCCCAGGGTCAGCAAGTGCTTCTTGCATCTTTGGGTGAAACCATAGTCAAGAGTGTCAAGGGTGGGATTAGAAAGGCCAAGTGCATGGACCAAATCAGCTAGATTCAGGAGCAGGAAGTCAGAGAGCTCTTCTGAGCCCAGTCCACAACCCCCACTTTGAGTCTCCACACAAAACATACACTCACACACACATGCACACATACGCCCATCATTCAGGATTGGCAAAAACGCACTCTTGCAGAATAGGGAAATGATTTCTGTACCAAACAAAGGATTTGACTCGCTGCTTTAGCAGTATTGATTGAGGGCCTGCCAGCCCGGGGCTCTGGAATACAGCAGCGCTGTCCCTGGCAGACCTCCTGTTCACAGGCCTTGTCCCTTCAGGGGACAAGAGAGCTCTGAGCAGCCTACTAAAGAAATAAGACGTCAAGGGGAGTTGAAGTGCACAGTCCCCAAACTTTATTGGGTTCCGATCGTCTTCCTGTGACCAACTCTCTGACCACTATATCGAAGAGAAAGAGCCGCTGTGGCTCTGAAAAGAGGCCTCTCCAGGGAGGCAGGAGCAAATCTCTTGAGCTGCAGGGCTCCAGGGCCAGGCAACTAGGACTCCTAACTCAGGAAAGTGCTAACAGGATTAATCCAGGCAGCGATTCATCCCTTGCTCTGAGCTCATTCTGTGCCAGGCACAGTGCTAAGCTCAGGTTCAGGCACGACTTGCCGCTCTGGCCGAGCCTTCAGGACAGCTTCTGATTCAGCAGGCAGGAAAGGCAGGCGAGCGTGTATTTACTAGAGGGAACACCCGAGTTGCCAGAGGGACCGGTGGTGTTCTGATCTGGCACGGCGATGGGCCAGACGGCTCCCTGAGATGGTCAGTGGGCAGTTTCGCTCTGGTTCTGGGGCTCTGCTCTCTCCTCCTATAACAAGAGCTTGAGGAAGCATGGAAAATAAGGGGATAAAATAAGCCCAGGAGCAATCAGGCAGAGGTTGAGTTGTGCTTAGATATCTGTTAATGTTTCTCTCTCTCCCTCTCTCTCTCTCTCTCCCTCCCTCCCTCCCTTGGCACAAGGGACTGACCAACCAAGCCATCACTAGGAGGAGGCAAATCCCGGGCCTGCCTCTGAGTTGTTGATTTCTTCCTTCCCTCCCATGTTTCCAGGCCTGAGTCCCACTGGCAGGGCCCAGCTCTTTTTTTTTTTTTTAAGGTTTATTTATTTTTGAGAGAGAGACAGAGCAGGAGCAGGGGAGGGGCAGAGAGAGAGGGAGACACAGAATCCGAAGCAGGCTCCAGGCTCGCTGTCAGCACAGAACCTGATGCGGGGCTCGAACTCACAAACCATGAGATCACGACCCCCGAGATCATGATGGTGAGATCATGACCTGAGCCCAAGTCAGACGCTTAACCGCTTAACCAACTGAGCCGCCCAGGCGCCCCTAGGGCCCGGCTCCTTTCTGTCTAGATCTGCCTGTTCCATCTGAGCAGGGGCCCCTCTTGCTTCTGCAGATATATTTCCCTACTTGCACGAACGCCCTCCGTCTTTTTCCTCTGTCTCCCAAGTTTATGCCGCCTTCCTGCACAGCAATCCCTCCCCAGTCTCCACAGGGTGAGCCCCCTTTGCTCATGAGATCAGGACAGCCTCCAGTCTCCCTTGGGTGACATCAAGAAGTACCTCCAGTTTGCATATCACATTGAAATTCATCACAAGCAGGCCCACGTGGAAAACCATGCCACCCCTTGCCACAGGGGAGCCGGAGGAGACCTGGAGCCCCCACCACCTCCCCCTGGCCAACCCTTGTAGGACACAAATGAGGAAACTGAGGCCCAAGCAAAGCAAATTCATCAAAATCTCATGGCTGGGTCATACCAGAGCTGGAATAAAAATTGCTAGTGTAGTTCATTTTTTCAGATATTTTGCTTTTCTAGTGGTGACACTCCAGGCCCCTTACAAATAGATGGGAACATATATATATGAACTTCTCACAGCGTCCGCTCACACAGGTAGGGCTGGTCTCTACTTCTTCAGTGCCTTCATTTATACGATAGAGTTGAGGCCCAACCGAAGCTTGGGGCCCAGGTTTGGGAACAGGCTCAGACGGGGTTACCCGATTCTGAGCTGGTACATAAGCCAGTTAAAGAGACAACTGGAGCCCAGTACAAAGTTCAGAGGCAGGCAGCACTGACCCCTCTATCGAGGGTTCGATCAGGGAAGAAGGACCACTTAGGGGAGAGACGGTTATAGGGATCCGACGGCGCGAGAGCTGGCTAAACAGCCGATCCGGGTCAGGCTGTTGTCTTTGCTCCTGGGGCTGGGACCTGGAAGTGGCAGGACAGGTCGCTGAGAAGGAAAGATCACATGAAGCAGACATTCATGAGGACAAGCTGGAACATGCAAGGACAGACTGAAACCTGCCCTGGCCTCTCATGGCCTTCAAGCTCAACATGTGGACGGCCTGCCGGGGATGCCAACGCCTGCATCATGAAGCTCACAGCACACCTGGCTCAGGACCAGGAGACACTGCAAGTTCAGCGGCCGTCCCACGCTAACAAGAGGAGCCAGCAAATAAGGGACAGCATAGAACAGCATCTCCTGCCTCGCACAGACCTTCCAGGGCACAAAAAGAATTCAGCTTCTGCTCCACCTCCGCTTAGGAAAGCTCACACAGGGGCGCCTGGGTGGCTCAGTCAGTTGAGCGTCCGACTTCAGCTCAGGTCATGATCTCAGGGTCTGTGAGTTTGAGCCCCGCGTCAGGCTCTGGGCTGATGGCTCAGAGTCTGGAGCCTGCTTCAGATTCTACATCTGCCTCTCTCTCTCTCTGCCCTTCCCCTGCTCATGCCCTATCTCTCAAAAATAATTAAACGTTAAGAAAAAAAATTTATTTAAATTAAAAAAAAAAGGAAAGCTTACACAGAAGTCTCTCCTTGCCGATGGCTAAGGTGGAACTAGGCAAGAACGGGGGTTTGAGGAAACATTATTCCAGTTTAACTAAGTTGACTCATTACAAATCTTCCACACAAACATAGGCACAGACTCTAAAGAAAAAGAATGGTGACCATGGGAGTTTGGATAATGTTTATTTAGGCTTTGAATCCATCGGAGAGGAATACACTGGGGCTTTTGAGGGTACCGGTAACATTCTCTTTCTTTACCTAGATTATGGATACCTGAGATTTGTTGTATCATTATTCTTTCTCTTTTAATGTTTATTTATATTTGAGAGAGGGAGCGGCCTGTAAGTGGGGGAGGGACAGATAGAGACAGGGAGACAGAGGATCCGAAGCCGACGCGGTGCTCAAACTCATGAACTGTGAGAGCATGACCTGAGCAGAAGTCTGACGCTTAATCAACTGAGTCAACCAGGAGCCCTTGTTGTATCATTATTCTTAAAGCTACAAACATTAGTTTTCTACAACCTGTAGTATGTGTTCTATTCACCATAAAAATGCTTTTAATCATTAAAATTAAGGAAAAGAATACGAAGAAAGTTATCAGAAAAACAAAGGGACAACTGGTTGTTTGAGCAGCCACTGCAGGGAGTCAAGGGGAGGCTACCACGTCCTACAGTTTTGGGGGTCAGAATCCACCAGATGAGAAGACAATATCATCACCCATACTTGGTAGCAGGGTAAACAGGTGCACCCTTTAGAGAAGGCAATTCGTTCATATCTACTTTAGCGCACATATCTTCTAATCCCGGAATGACACTTCTAGAAATCTACCCCCACAGAAATACCCACATACGTAGACAAACGTATACAGGATATTTGCCACTGCATTATTTATAAAACCCAAAGCTTAGAAACAACCTGAATGTTCAACAGTAGGGAAAGGGCTCAGTAAGCTTCGAAGGAACATCCACACCATGGAACACATTGAATGCAGTGGTTTAACCACAAGGTTAAAACATGGTGCTCAATGGGAAAGCCAGAACAGAAAA
Source organism: Paguma larvata (assembly GCA_030068075.1). Classification (NCBI taxonomy): domain Eukaryota; kingdom Metazoa; phylum Chordata; class Mammalia; order Carnivora; family Viverridae; genus Paguma; species Paguma larvata. The sequence goes on along the minus strand of CM057825.1, from coordinate 19,070,162 downwards.
CCACATGTCATATGATTCCATCGACATAAAATGTCTGAAAAAGACGGATCTACAGAGACAGCGAGCAGGTGAGTGGTCGGGCTGGGGATGGGAGCAGGGAATGCTTGCAGACAGGCACCAGGCTTCTCTTAAGGGCAACGGAAATATTCTAAATCTGGATTGTGGTAATAGTCGTACGACTCTGGAAAATTGCCAAAAGTCATTGGATGATATACACTTAAAGCAGGTGAATTTTAGAGTAGATAATTTATAGTCAATAAGGCTGTTTTAAAAATCCTTAATAAATAATGAAGCAGTTATATGCATGGACTCAGAGAGATCTTCAAGAAAGCATGCTGAATGAGCAAAGAAAGTAGAACAGTGTGTGTAGCAAATGGCTTATTTTTGTAAAAAAAAAAAAAAACCATAATATATATGGGTTTGCAAATGTTCAGAAAAATATTTGGGAGGGGAGATACACAAAGTCATTGAAAAGTATGATAGTTAAGGAGAATTGGGCAGTGAGGTAATATTCAGGATTAATTTCATACAGTTTTGCATTGTTTCAATGTATTTGATTGGGTGGGATTTTCTCAAAAATGGGGAAACTGAGGCCTGGGTGTCTGTGAAGGGGGCATACCAGGCTGTGGGCGTATCAGCCTTCTTACAGACAAGGAGGCTAGGCTTTGTGGATATGTTTCTAGGCCTTTATATTTTCTCATGGAACAGTTTTTTTTTAACTTCATTTTCTGGTAAATTCGCCTTTACCAGACATCACCTTAGTCTCAAATGAGTTAAGCACTAAGGGACCAAGAAAGAACTGGAGAGCATGAAAGGCCAGGAAGCAGTCTTTCTAAAAGTGCTCCATGTTTAAAATGGGTCCCTTGCTTAAAAGGAAGCTTTATGGACAACCCCTGAAGAGACCAGAGACCCGGCAGAACCAGATGGCGTACTGGAGCCGGGCAAGGAGAGAGAGTTTTATCAAACTCATGAGAGTGTAATGACGTGTGGAAAGGGTTTGGGAAGAATAATGAGCAATGATACAGCACCCCAAGGCCAGTAACAGTTGTGAGCTGTCACTGCCCCTAGGTCTGAGGGCTGAGGCAAGGGAGCCATTACGGGAGCCCAGGGAGGAAGCTGTATGATGAGGGCTGCCTGGCAGGAGCCAATCCCAGCAACAGCAGGGACAGAGCTGGGGGGAGTCAATGCCCTGACTTGAAGTTTCTGTCCACCCATCTCCTACAAGGGTTCCCAGTGGCTCAGAATCCAGAGGACAGGGGAATCCACCGATAGTCCCTATCGGTCAGGATCCCACAGCATAGAGCAGCGTAAGAAAGGCAGAGAGTGGATAAATGGAAGGTATCCAACTCACCGCTCCAACTCGAGGTAAATGTAAGGTGAGGGTCCCAGTCCTACGGAATCTGAACAGCTGAGGGTGGGGTCCTGGGAATCTGGAATCCCAGATGAGTATGATCAAGACTCAAGTTGAAAACCCACTGACCCAGAAGCAGTGGTGGCAGAGCTGCCCAAACCAGAGATGAGAAATGCCCTATTGCAATTAGAATTGTTTGTGAAGGTGAGTCTTTCCCTTACAGGTATGTATTCTACTTTCTCTCTTTCTCTCTCTCCATGTATGCTTCCAGTTTCTAAGACCCTCCAACTCCTGCTGATCCCTAGCCCGAAGCAAGGTGCCCTTGCATTTCAGCCTCTTCCTGACCATTCCATCTGCCCAAAGTAGAACAGATGTGGTGATGGGGAGGGAAAGGGGGGAAGAACAGAGATCACATCCCCAACTCAAGGTCCCTCCCCCAGCAGCTTCAGAGACATTCTCAAGTCACCTTCCCGGAGAAGACAGACACACAACTGATTTCTCAACAGAGCCTTGCAAGGTCTGATGTCAGACCTTGTTCCCCTGACCATAAACAGCAGGGTCAGCTTCCTATCGAAGCTGGCTCTGTGCCAAGCCACTTCAGAGATTGGGTTAAACTCTTGAATTCCATGAGGTGATCTAACCCAGGTTTTTTCTCTATTCCACCAGGGATAAGGCCAGCTAGCACTTCTAGGGTACTTTCTTGGATGCCTAGCGTTATGCTAAGGGATTTACCACAATAGACTGCATAGCTGCCCCAAAAGTCTACGCTTTCTCAGGGGTCTCACTCAGTTGTCAAAATGCAGGAAATAACTCCCAGGGAGCTTCTGAAAGGCTCAGGACTCTCAATGTCATAGTAGCTCCCACATATCAAGGTCAGGGTTTCACAAAAACCCTCTGTGTATGGGAAGACCCTGCTAATCGAGCTTAGGGCATATACATGTAAGTGTGTTATTCACCTCACACTCTATGCAAATGGCACCCCCATTAGGCTGTGCAGTGGCAAACTTGCCCATCAGTGAGTGGTGGCCCTGAATTTTTTACCTAAATCTAGGCTGTCTGGTTGAAAGAGAGCTTAAAAATATCCCCTTCTAGACTGAACTCCCCTTTTAACAGGTGAGTGACTCAAGACCAGAGCAGATGGACGTTTGCCAAAGGTCTTGAACTACAAGTGACAAAGGCAGAGCTGGACCTTGGTCTCCAGGTTCCCCATCCGTTACCGTCTTTACTAGACCAGGAAGCCTTCAGTCAAGTCACCAGGGAAACTAATTCCCATAGGACTGACAGCAAGACTCATGAGATTGTGCCCCTGACCTTTTTCTTCCAGCAGCTATCAATAAAGATTCAAGGGATAAGAAAACCCAAAACTAGAGACTTAGAGGGCTGTCCTAAACTTACTTCTTCATGTAGTCCCATCCATCGTGAGAAGCAGTATAACATTTGGGAGTTGGTTTAGGTGGTAGATTTAGCTACTTAAGGATCTGGCCCCAGGGCCTACCACCTGTAAGTAGGTTCAGCTTAGGGGCCAGATCCCTACATGCACATCCCAACTCTAGTTACACTCTTGTGCCTCAACGTCCTCTTCTACAAAATGGACTAATTACAAAACCAGGCTCATGGAGTAGTTTTAAGGATTAGATTGGTTAGTGAACACATACAAAGCACTTAGCAAACCAGCAAAGCGGGAAAAAAAAAAAGAGACAGAGCTAAACCAGGAAACAGATTCTTTTTTTTTTTTTAAGTTTATTTATTTTTGAGAGAGAGACAGAATGTGAGTGGGGGAGGGGCAGAGACACAGGGATACACAGACTCTGAAACAGGTTCCAGACTCCAGGCTGTCAGCGCAGAGCCTCAGCACAGAGCCCCATGTGGGGCTCGAACTCCCGAACTGCGGGATCATGATCTGAGCCGAAGTCAGACTCTTTACCAACTGAGCCACCCAGGTGCCCCAAGGAACAGGTTCTTAATTATAGAGAACAAACCGATGGTTACCAGAGGGAGGAGCAAGGGAGGATGGGGGAACTAGGTGATGGGGGTGAAGGAGTGCACTTGTCATGATGAGCACCAGGTGATGCATGGAATCACTATATTGTACATCCAAAACTAGTACATCACTGTATTAGTCCTGTTAACCAACTAGAATTAAAATAAAAAGAAATATTTAAAGCCCTTAGTTCAGGAGCACCTGAGTGGCGCAGTTGGTTAAGCATCCAACTGTTGATCTCGGCTCAGGTCATGATCTCACGGTTTGTGGGTTTGAGCCCTGCATGGGGCTCCATGCTGAAGGCGCGAAGCCTGCTTGGGTTTCTGTCTGTCCTTCTCTCTGCCCCTCCCCCACCTGTCCGCATGCGTGCATGCGCACTCTCGCTCTCTCTCTCTCTCTCTCTCTCTCTCTCTCAAAATAAATAAACTTTTTAAAAAACATATTTTAAAAAAGCACTTAGCTTAGTAATGGAGCATGGTAAGCTCTGATTAATATTAGCTGTTAATTTTTATTTAAATATTTAATTTTGCTCCAACTTTACAGATGTAGTCATTTGGGCTAAACTTTATGCACAGCGACATTGATAATAAAGTTCAAATGAGTTCCCAGCTATAGTTTTAACATAAAATGAACCCAGCCACTGTCACCTTGCCCGTCCTATGAAGGTGGTGACATTTTTTGAAATCTGTTCTGCAACCCAATCTGTTCTTCTTTTAGCCATTCAGTTTCTTGTATCAGCTAATAAGTCAGATTAGGCAGTTTTCATCTAGGAAGCCTGAGTCCTGTAAACTTGCAGAACACTAATCCTAAATTACGCAGCTTACTGAGGACTGATAGTCATAGAACTCTGAGGAAGAGTAAAAGAGCGCACTGTGCTTGGTATTTTCTCTTTTCCCATCTTATGCCTGAATCGTGCCCTGAAAAATACCTACATGCAGCGGATGGAGACTAATCAGCTGTTCTCTTCATTCATTTAAAAGTTGATCTAACCTCGTTTTAGACCTCACTCTTCCTCCAATTCTAAAGAAAAAGAGGTGAACAGATTCAACGTCTACTCCCGAGATCTTATGGTCTAATGGAGAGACAGAGGAAATTAATTAACATAACCCAAGGCAATAAGCATTCAAGTCAAGATGTACAATACTTTTATGGGAACACATGGAGGGATTCATAACTCAGTGTAGGGAGGCTTTCAAAACAGTCTAAATTTAGAGCTAACTTTTGAGGGATGAGTAGAATTTAATAGATGGAGATGCAAGGAAGGGCATCCAGCAAAAGGGAATAGTATATGCAGAAGCTCAGCAATGAGAGTTTAGAGACTTCTTTGAGGGTATCATCCAAGCCTCCCATATGAAAGCTATGTGTGTTCTACCAGAAGCTGCCTCCATGGCCAAACCTGGGCCAACAAAAGCTTCCTGCCTGGAAATGGAAGCCTGGGATGTTTCCTGGAATTTTCTATTGATTTGGGGTGATATAAATTCACTTCTGGAATAGCTATGGGCAGAAAGAAGCAGAGAAAGCTGGTATGCCTACAAAGAGGGGTGAAACAGACTTGCTAAATGAAGTAGAGCTGGAAAATCAGCAGCTCCCAAAGAAAGAGAGCATAAGAAAAGAGCTCCCTTCCTGCTCCTTGTTCTGGTCCCTCTTGGAATCTCCTGCCCTTGGGTTCCATCAGATGACCCTTCCACTAAATTCCTTTTAGGCTTCGGTCTCTTTAAACCAAGTTTCTGTTCCTTAAAATCGAAGAAATCTAGAATAAAGCAGACAGCATTATGTATTAGGAGAAATTTAAGGAAAACAGTCTGGCCAAAACAAAGGTCATAACAGATGTGGGAATAAGAGACAGAGGACTGGGCGCTCTTTTACTCTTCCTCCCCTGGCCAAACCTCAGGGGGTCTTGAGTGCTATGCCAAAATGTTGGGGCTTTATCCCACAAGCAATAGGAGCTCTGGAAAAGCTTTCAGCCGATAAATAATGCAATCAGGCTATTCTATGAGTGGTGTGTGAATGGACCCAGAGGGCTAGAGGCTCAGGCAGCAAAAGTGGTGAAAGTCTGGGCAAAGTAATGACAATGTAGGTAGAGTTTAAGAGATCTTTAAGGGCAAGACAACAGGACTTGGCCATCAAGGATAGGGGTGAGGAGGGAGAAAGAGGGAATGGGTCAACAAGTTTTCTCCCACCCATAGCTTGGACAAACAGCTTGAAGGAAGCAGGTTTTGGAGAGAAGATGCCAGCTTTCATTTTGGATTTATGGTGAGGGTCAAGTAGGCACGTCCAGGGGCTTTGGAAAATTTAGTTCGGGAAGCCCAGGAAAAATGGCTAGCCTAGAAACACACTTTTGAGGATCGTTTTCACAGAGGTGGAAGATCATTAAAGCCACAGGGGTAGATAACATCACTCAGGGAAAGATGATAATGGATAAAGGGCAGGAAAAGGGAACAAGGGGATCTGGAAGAATGTCAGCATTTAAGAGCCGGGAGAGGGGTGCCTGGGCGGCTCAGTCGGTTAAGCGCCCGACTTTGGCTCAGGTCATGATCTCACAGTTCGTGGGCTCGAGTCCTGCATTGAGCTCTGGGCTGACAGCTCAGAGCCTGGAGCCTGCTTCAGATTCTGTGTCTCCCTCTCTCTCTGCCCTTCCCCTGCTAACGCTCTGCTCTGTCTCTCTCTCTCTCTCAAAAATGAATAAACATTTAAAAGAAAAGAGTCTTGGAGAGGAAGAGGAGCCTTCCAAAGAGACAAAAAGAAGACAGGACAGAAGGAAAGCAGGAGACCAGGGATAATAGACCTTGAAGAAGGAGGAAGTGAGGTATGTGGAGAAATAATGCTGTCCTCTGCTACTGGTGGGCCTGGAAATCTGACTGCCATTTTCTTCTCGAGCTCTTGCTTTGCTTACAACCTGTATGTAGATGCCCAATGAGCAAGTTGTTATTTGTCACCTCAGGGAACCTCTCTGGGACTGTCTTTGAAGCTCCTTGACCTTCTCATCAAGCTGTCCTTCAACCCTCTGCCAGTTCCAGCCTGGCCACCTAGAAAGAACAGGGCCAGTTTCCCTTGAGTATGTTGCTTTCCCTGGAAAAATCTCCCAGTGTTTTTCATTTTCTCTCCCAACCCCATCTCCCTAACACTTAGATGAGAATCCCCAGGCCAGAGTCCATGGTCTTAACCACAACGTGTACTCCCATTGCCCCCAATTCTGACTCATTACCCTCTGCAGACCCATGGACTTTACCATTGTCCCATAGGAATGACCTCACTTCCTCAAAGGCCCTTGACCTCTTGTTTCTTTCAGGTGTGCTCAGACTTACATGAACTCCCAGAGTGGCCCAGGTCAGGCTCCAACTGAGACTCTATTAAATGTCCCTCATCTCCCTTCATGGGTTGAAGCATCCCTTGAGCTACAAGACTCAGACCTTAGTTGCAAAGTGGAGCAGAGAAATAGGACTATAGCTGACAGGGATGTGGGGCAAAGGGACAGTTATTATAAGAAGAGAGCTTCTTTGCTAATGGGAATGATTCAGGAGAAGAGAAAAAATGGTTACTGTAGGAACATGAAGCAAGACAATTGATCCTCTTTCCAAGCTCTGTCCTTTCATCTCAGAGTGGCATGATGCCTTTGAAAGTAGTATATACCAACTCTCCTCTTAGCCCCCAGCCCCTGTGACATCATGCAGGAAGCACTGCCATTAAAGTTAGAAGGTTTGAGGATACTTGCTAGTTCTTCAACTGAGTCACCCTTCCAAGACTCTGCTATGAAGATAATGTCTGCCCTTTGTCAAGGCCATGGTCTATTCCAAGAGTCTGGCATATATTACCTTGAACCTTGACAAACATCTAATGCTATCATCCCTTCAAGGGGACAGATGTTCAGAGAAGTTAAGTTACTTGCTCAAGATTCTAGAAGTCAGGATAGACCAAGACCGAACCTGACTCAAAGCCCACCAATGGCTCTCACTTTACCACAGTGCTTTACCACCTACCATGAGCAGTTGAGAGCTCAGACTCTGAAAGCACTTTGTCCTTGATTTAATCTCCAGTTTTTCCATTTATCTGCTACTGCATTACCTTGAGGGAGGTATTTAATCTCCTTGGGTCTTATTTCTCTCATCTGTAAAATGGGGATAGTAATAATTCCTAACATAAGGTCCCGGTGAGCATTAAATAAAATAGTGAATGTAAGAAGCGCTTTTCAGAGTGCCTGGCACAGAGTAGGTTTTCAATTAGAAGACACATCTGTTAGCAACAAGCTAAGCTGACATGTCAGATTGCAGTGTGCAAGTTTCTCATGACCTCGAAGGCTCAGAAGGAGAAAGTCTTCTGTGCGAGAGAATGATTCTGACCATTTTTGTTCTAGGCTTAATGACTGAAAGAAAAGTATTTCCCTCACCCAGGGGCATTTGCCCTTTTTCCAGATGACCTGCCTAACCCAAAAGAATGAATTGCTGATAGATGAGAAAAGAAGATCCAGAAAGGAGGAAAGAGGGGAGAGCGAGGGAGAGAAGGGAAGCCCCTCTGGAACGCCTCATGTTAGGCCTAGTCAGCATCTGCCTGGAAAGCACAAAGTGGCCTTCTGTGATGTACCTAATCATGACCGAGCATGATCTGAGCAAAGATAAAAGTTTCTTATCAAGTTCACGTGAAACTATACATCTGCACAAACCTCTTAGAACTGGAAGGGAGCTTACCTAACCAAACCTCATTTCAGTGAAGAGGAAACTGAGGTTCAGGAAGTTTAAGTAAATATTTAAGGTTGAACAGCTGCTAAGTCTTTCTTTTCTTTCTCTTTTATTTCATTGGAAGCATTTTCCCAATCTTCAGAGTCAACTTGTGGTACAATAGGACCCCAGAAAGATCTCTTTGTTCTGGTCACCACGATGCTACAGGAAATTTCATAACTCTTCACATATCCTCCATTCACAAGTTTCCTTTGTCCCCTAAGTTTCATTTCTATAGTGCGTGCCTTTGTCTTAAGGAACTAACACGAAGTTGGGTGCATAGTAGACATTTGATACATGTTCCAATAAGTGGTTATTCGATCCTTACTTACTAATGTATGTTTTCTAAGACACTTCAGTCAACTATGCACAGGGGATAGTACATGCTAAGTATCATCAGTCTCCCAGCTAAGAGGAGTACCCAAGACACTGTCAAAGTGGGGAGCCCTGCACTGCATCTCTAGTCTCCCTCCACCCTCAACACTTTTGAAGTTGGAGCAAAGCCAGCCCTTTCAGGAAGACAGGCTTGTTTACAACATGGGAACCAAAAGAGGTACGGATGTGGCCTCATATTTCTGTTGGGCAATACAATTTCTTCCCATGTCGGAAATGACTGGATTTCCTCAGAAGCACCTTCCTACTTACCTTTATCTCTTACTTCTCTCACACCCCCAATCTGAACCGGGCTGAAAGAAGAGTGTGATAATTCTGGGATAACACAGTGTCGTTTACCTCCAATACACACATACACATTACACTGTGAGTTAACTAGAAATCTGGTCAATGTGTCTTCCAGGTTGACATTTAAAATGTATTGGAAGGAAGTTTTAACAATGCTTGTCTTCACTGAAAAGAAGTAGAGTGCAGGAAGGGACACTTTGTATTTATTTCATATGATATTTGAACTTTTACTAATAGCCCATTATCATGATGATGGACCCAGGAGGCATGGGAAACAACAACAACAACAACAACACACACACACACACACACACACACACACACACACACACACAATCTACATAGAAATGTTAGATAAAATGTATTTTTTAAGTTTTTAAGGAAATACCTGAGATCAAAAACAAAAGGAGAGAGAGCGAGAAGAGGAACTTAGAGATGTTTGTACTTATTAGGAAGGACTTAAAGCCACAGGAACCTAGAAGGATGCTAGAATTGGTCATGTACATTAATGATGGGAATAGTAACAGCAGAAGATCTACAGTAGGTCTACAGACCCTGCAGCAGGGAACTGGAACTGGTTTCAGGCTAAGAACCAGGAAGGAGTTGGCCCACCCTTGTCTGGAGATAGAAAAATACCAGTTAGCTCTGAGACATGACCTGTAAGTGAACTGCCTGCCCTAGGCCATAGGGAAAAGAGGGCCACCTGGGGGACAATCCCAAATCCCAAGCCTGAGTGACAAATGTGAGGACACAAACCTGCCCTTTGAAATGGTGTAGAAACCCAGGACTAAGAAATAACAACAATGACACAAAATGCTCCGAACCATGTGACCCAGTAGAGCTCCAGCAGAGACAGCCCTGACACTTCCCCCATGTAGACTTCTTCATAATCCAAAACATATGCAAGATGCCCATAAAAAAAAATACTTTTCAACAGATGAATTCACAATCAATATTGCGTGGAACTAATACCACTGCAGTCAACAGTCAGCCAATATAACAAATAGGAGAATTTATACCTTAGGGAGCATATAACAGAGCATCTGAATGTGCCTTTACAATAAGCATATTTTGGGGGGTGCCTGGGTGGCTCAGTCAGTTAAGCGTCTGACTTCAGCTTGGGTCATGATCTCACAGTTCGTAAGTTCAAGCCCCATGTCAGGCTGTGTGCTGACAGCTCAGAGCCTAGAGCCTGCTTCAGATTCTGTGTCTCCCTCTCTCTCTCTCTCCCTGCCCCTCCCCTGTTCATGCTCTGTCTCTCTCAAAAATAAATAAACATTTAAAAAAGTTTTAATAAAATAAAAGAAAAACAATAAGTATATTTTTTAAATCCAGAGGAGTTGTATCTTTAAAAATTCAAGATTGAAGGAATGTTTTTATTTCTTCTCCCTCTCAAAAATCCACTAAAAACACTAAAGGTATAATCCACAAGGTACAAGAACAAAGAAAATGTGAAAGAAAACATAATATTTTTTAATGGAAATCAGAAAGTAGATGTTGTTGGGCTAGAAGAAAAGACACAAAGACAATGAAGGGAGCTAAAGAAATCTTCACAAAAACCATAATATCCTCAGAAAGATAAGAGGAAATATTGCATTCATGAGGCAAGAAAGAGGTACTACAAAAGGGAACCTTGGGGAACAGCAAAAAAAGCCTATCAGAAATTTAAAACGTGATATCAGAAATTTTAAATTCCAGTTAACAGGCTGGAAGATAAAGTTAAGGGTAACTTCATGAGAAGTGGAAAGATGAAGACATTGAAAAACAGACAAAGAGTTATTTAAAAATATATATTAGAGAATCAAACTTGGGGAATTCAACACGCAAGTAAAAGGAATCCCAGAAAGAAGAGAATAGAGAAAATGAAGTGTAGAAAAGTACCAAATAAATACTACAAGAAAATTTCACAGAACCTGAATTTCTAGATTAGAAGGATTCACCAGCAAAATGAGAAAAGAGCTCCCACCAAGGCACGTCATCGTGCATTCTAAAACTAAGAAGATTGGGGTGTCTGGGTGGCTCAGTCAGCTGAGCTTGACTCTTGATTTCAGCTCAGGTCATGATCCCAGGGTTGTGGGATTGAGCCCCACATTGGACTCCATATTGAACATGGAACCTGTTTGAGATTCTCTATCTCTCTCTCTCACTCTGCCTCTCTCCCTCAATCATGCTCCTCTCTCTCTCTCTCTCTCTCTCTCTCTCTCTCTCTCAAATAAAACTAATAAATAAATAAAAATAAGAAGATAAAGAGAATATTCTAAAACTTTCTAAAAGAAAAGTCGGTCTCAGAATAGCATCAGCAACCCTAGAAGTTATAAGAAACTAAGAACCTGAAAAATTGTGAAGGAAAATGAATTCCAACCTAGAATTCAATACTCAGCCAAAATACCCATTAAATGCGGGAGCCGAATAAAAGTTTTTTTGGAAATTCAAGGTCTCCAAAAGGCCATTTCCCATATATCCTTCCTTATCAAGATCCAGTAATCCAGCAAAATAAAGGATAAACCAAAATAATGATGCTAGATGATATTTATATAGTACCTGTTGTATGCTAGGCATTCTTCTAAATGCTATATGCGTGTACGCATGCTCATTTATTTTAATCCTCATAGATTTTAGCTGAGCATTGCTATTATCCACATTTTACAAGGTAGTAGAAGAAAGCTAAGAAATCTGCCCTTGGTCACAAAACAGTAGTAATAATAAGCAGTAAAGCACCAGAGCCCCACACTCAAAGAAAGGGGAAGATTTAACACCCATTCATGAAAGGAACTTCCTCAACCTGATAAAGATCCTCTATGAAAAATCTTTAGCTAACATCATATTTAATAGAGAAAGTTTGAATGTTTCCCTAAAGCTGGGAACAGGGCAAGGATGTCCACTCTCACAACTTCTATTCACCATCGTACTGGAGGTCCTAGACAATGAATTAAGGCAAGAAAAATGAATAGAAGACATTTTATTTTATTTATTTTTTAAAATCTTTAATGCTTTAGTTTTGAGAGTGAGATCAGGAGAAGGGGAGGGACAGAGAGAGAGGAACAGAGTGCAGCAGGCTCTGCACTGACAGAAGCAAGCCCGATGAGGGGCTCGAGCTCACAAACCGTGAGATCATGACCTGAGCTGATGTTGGTCGCTCAACCCACTAAGCCACCCAGGCACCCCAATAAAAGAAACTTTAAAAAAGGAAGAAATAAAACTGCCCTTATTCTCAGACGACGTGATTAGTACCTATAAAATCCAAAAGAATCTTTAAAAATAAAACCACTAAAACTAATAAGAGAATTTACTGAGGTCCCAGAATACAAGGTCAATATACATAATGCAGTTATATTTCTATATACTGGTAAGAAAGATAAACTGGAAAAAAATTTAAATACCATTTATAAAAGCATCAAAATAACCACAAAATATGTAGAGATAAATTTAGCAAAATAGACATAAGGGATATAGGCGTGCCTGGGTGGATCAGTCAGTTAAGCATCTGACTCCTGATTTCAGCTTAGGTCGTGATCCCAGGGTCATGGGATCAAGCCCTGGTTCCAGCTCTGTACTAAGTGCAGAGCCTGCTTGGGATTCTCTCTCCCTCTCCCTCGGCCCCTCCCCTGCTCACACTCTCTCTGTCTCTCTCAAACAAACAAACAAACAAGTTTTTTTTGAAAAACTAAAAGACGTAGGGGTGCCTGGGGGCACAGTCAGTTAAGCATCTGACTTCTGCTCAAGTAATGACCTCACTGCTTGTGAGTTTGAGCCCCGCATTGGGCTCTGCGCTGACAGCTCTGTGGTTTGGATTCTGTGTCTCTGTCTCTCTCTGCCCCTCCTCTGCTCACATTCTGTCTCTCTCTCTCTCTCTCTGAAAAATAAATAAACATTAAAAAATTTTTTTAAAGAAAAGACGTAAAATAACTGGAGAAAGATACCATGCTATGGATTAGAAAACTCAATACGTTAAGATGTCAACTTCCTCCAAATTGATCCTCAGATTCAAAATAATCCATATTAACGGGGCACCTGGGTGGCTCACTCGGTTAAGCATTCGACTTGGGTTCAGGTCATGATCTCACAGTTCATGAGTTGGAGCCATGCATCGGGCTCTGTGCCGACAGCTCAGAGCCTGGAGCCTGCTTCAGATTCTGTCTCCTTCTCGCTCTCTGCCCCTCCCCCACTTACTCTGTGTCTCTTTCTCTCAAAAATAAATAAAAACATTTAAAAAAATTAATAATCTGTATAAAATCCCAGTAGGATAATTTTGTAGAAATCGGCTATCAGACTCTAAAATCTATCTGGACATGTAGTTAAAGCAATTTAGAAAAAAAAGGCAGGCCTGGAGGGTTAACCCATCCAGATCAAAAACAGGACTAAGAAGGGTTCTAGGAAAGAAGTCTCCAAGAAAGAAAAATATATATATAGATTATCTGATGAATATTAATGTGTTGAGGGAGATATTTGAGAATGATGTAATAAAAAGTAATAGAAAATCCTATCGTTAATTCCAGGGAAAATAGAACTTGTACAAAGAAAGGAAATGTAAATATTGTACCCAACTCTGAATAATTTTTTACATCATCATTATAACAAAAACATTGAAGGTTGATTTAACCAGAAAGTATGGTTATCTGTCCTGGGAAAATGGGGAAAGTAGTATTTGTGTTTGCTTGGCCAGCAGTAAATGCTGGAGAGAGTTTGAAAAGGTGTTAAATCCTCAGAAGCCAAAGGAGAGAGTCAATAAATGATATCTAAAACTGGGGGGGAGGGGGAGGGGGATCAAGAACCAGCTGAATAAGCATGATATTCAGAAACATGTGTACCACCCACTATTGGGGTGCCTGAGTGGCTCATTCAATTAAGTGACCAACTCTTGACTTTGGCTCGGGTCATGATCTCACGGTTCATGAGTTCAAGCTCCGAGTTGGGCTCTGTGCTGACAGAGCAGAGCCTGCTTGGGATCCTCTATCTCCCTCTTTCTCTCTGCTCCTCCCTCCCAAAATAAAAAAATTAAAATAAAAAAAGAAATATGTACAGCACCAATAAATGAAACAGCTATGGGAGTTGAAAGCTGTTGCCTTTCCCTGCAAGGAGTAGCAAAGGAGGGCTGCCACTAATGTCCGTTATAAGCTTTATAAAGCTATTTCATTTTTTTAAAACAATGTACATGAAATACTTTGATTTCTTAAAAAACTAATTTTAGAAAGTCTGAAACATATTGTTTATTTTATATATTTTTAATTCTTTAATTCATGTTTACCCTCAAGGTTGGAAGAAGGATCTTGAGTTTAAACACAGAATACCAGGATGGGTACAAACAATAGTGTTAAGAACCTAGGTGTTAGCCACTTGGGATTTTCTAGAAGAGCCAGATCCGCAGATCTTTGGCCACTCCAACCTCTGCAGCAAAAGGCTGTAGTCCATCATGATTTTTCTATTAGTGGTCCCCTCAGAAAAGACACATCTTGGGAAAGACCCTTAGACCAAAGAGGAGGTGGTTCTTTTATTTTGACTGCACGTATGAGACTTTTCAGCTTCTGAAAGGCCCTGCCTATTTCAAATGCATGTTTCACAGAAAGGGGTCATCTTATACCCCTACGGAATAAAACCCAGACTCTCCATTAATGTTTTTGCTGGAACTAGTAAGAACGGACCACTGAACTGAGGACAAGGGATGGTGAGGGGGCCATGGTTGGTCAGAAGTGTAACTAGGGTAGGGGAAAATAGTATATTTCAACATAATAACATGGAGGTTGGAAAATTTTAACCAAGCCTACAAAACAAATTCTCTTTATTTTTTTAAACTTGATATACTTTATTTAAGTGCATTAATTAATTCATTTTTAGTAATCTCTACACCCAATGTGGGGCTTGAACTCATGACCTTGAGATCAAGAGTCACATTATCTTCACACTGAGCCATCCGGACACCCCCAAGACAAATTTTCAAAACTTAAAATTAGCAAGCATTGAGCATACTATACATTCGCATCCCAATCCCTGTCCGCCACTCTATCCTGATGTTCCCCACGCTCTAACCTAGTCCCATCCCTGGCTCTCTACCATCTCTGACACCCCAGTCCCCTCCTAAGATGCACCCCATCTCTGATCCCAGCCTCACCCTGGACACTAAGCCCTTTCTGAGGGGAACCATCTCCCTGACCTTGACCAGGTATCTAATCCTTATCCTATCTAGAGGTTTAAACTCTCGTTTTTGATATTTCAGTATACCGTGTTATTTCAGTACCCACATCCTGACATTGTCACAGATCTGAAATCCAAATCATTTATGTCCTAAGCTATACCCAGAGAATTACACTGCATTGAAAATCTAATTGAACAATGTTGCTCTTGTTTGGAGGGAGTTCTGATTACAGTTGACCCTTAAACAACACAGGGTTAGGGACACTGACTCCACCCCACACCGTGCACTCAAAAATCTATATGTAACTTTTGGCTCCCCAAAATCTTATCTGCTAACAGCATACTGTTGACTGGAAGCCT
Organism: Paguma larvata; assembly: GCA_030068075.1. Taxonomy (NCBI): domain Eukaryota; kingdom Metazoa; phylum Chordata; class Mammalia; order Carnivora; family Viverridae; genus Paguma; species Paguma larvata. The sequence goes on along the minus strand of CM057825.1, from coordinate 19,054,948 downwards.
TACCAATAACATAAATAGTAGATTAACACATATTTTGTATGTTATATGTATTATATACTGTGTTCTTACAATAAAATAAGCTAGAGAAACTGTTATTAAGAAAATCATGGAGGGGGGCACATGGGTGGGTCAGTCAGTTAAGCATTGACTCTGGATTTCAGCTCAGATCATGATCTCACCGCTTGTGAAATTGGGCCCCAAGTTGAGCTCTGTGCTACAGTGCGGAGCCTGCTTTGGATTCTCTCTCTCCCTCTCTGTCTGCTTGCCTCCCCCACTTCCTGATTGCCTTCACTCTCTCTATCTCTCTCTCTCTCTCTCTCTCTCTCTCAAAATAAATAAATAAACATTAAAATTGAAAATCAGGAGGGGGTGCCTGGCTTACTCAGTCGGTAGAGCATGGGACTCTTGGTCTTAGGATCATGAGCGTGAGTCCCATGAGTGTGAGTCCCATATTAAGGCCCATGAGTGTGAGCCCCACATTGAGCCCCATAAGTGCGAGCCTCATGGAGATTATATTTAAAATTTTTTAAAAATCAGGAGAAAATACATTTACAGTATTGCATTTATTTTTAAAAATCCTCATATAGTTGGACCCACACAATTCAAACCAGCATTGTTCAAGAGTCCACTGTACATCCCTTCCTATTTAAAACACTTCCAAAATATTTTATTGCTGTTTGATTCTCACTTCCCAGGTTACTAGTGAGGACAAGCATCTTTTCAGATATGTATTAGTCATTTGTATTTTCCCAGGCCCAATGTGGATCCATATTTACTTACTGAAGCCTTGATAGAGCTGTCTTTGGAACAGCAGAGGATGAAGGAAGATGGACATTTAGGCACACAGTAGGAGAAGGCAGAGGGCATTAGGGGAGGGAGGGAGGAAGAGAAATGGGAGGTTCCCATGCCCAGTGTCCAGCCTTCCTCCCTAGATTTCTTCTGCATTCTTCTGTCTTCTCTCCTGCACTAAATCTATCCCTTAGGGCCTGAGCCCTCACTCATTTCTCATCAACCCCCTTGGAGAGCCTCAGCTGGATAGGCCAAGGCACCTCCATTCTGGCCCCCAGAAAAGCACTGTAGACAATGATCCCCAGAAAATGGTGACTCTCCCGATGGTGTCTTTTTGCTCCAGCCACTAATTGGACTACAGTAGTAGCCTCTGAGCATGCACTCCAGTTCTGACATCCCTCCCTGAGACTCACCACACCCCCACACTCATCCCATTCCTACTCCTCATTCCATACCTGGTCCCAACACCAACTGAACATCCCCAAATCTCATTAATCCCATCCCTAGCTTCTCCTTGTTCTGGACTTCCCCCATTCCTGATTTTCATCACTTCTCTGACCTTCCACCTTGTTCCAAGCTGCCACCCCATCCCTGGCTCCCCACCACATCACCTCTAACTCCAACCTCATTCCTGATTCCAATCTCAACCTTGACCTAAACCTCATCTCTGAACTTCATCCCCAACCTGAAACCAAGTGAAACTTTTCCTTTATGTTTCCTTCCAAGAGTTTTATAGTTTCAGCATTTGTTATTAGGTCTTTGATTCATTTTGAATTAACCTCTGTATATAGTGTAAGGGAAAAGATCAAGTTCATTCTTGTGCATGTGGATGTCTAGTTTTCTCAGCACCATTTGTTGAAAGATTATCCTTTCCCCATTGAAGAGTCTTGGTGCCCTTGTTGAAAACCATTTGACCATTTATGCTTAGGTTTTTTCTGGGCTCTTAACTCTCAAGTCCTCTTTATCCTTTGGCTCTATCTGTCTAAGTATGTTGAGCACATTTTTTGCCTCTTTGTCACATCATATCCTATAACTATTATTTAAAGACAAGAACCAAGGGTGTGTGTGTGTATGTCTCTCTCTCTTTATTTTTTTAATTGTTTTTATTTTATTTTAGAGAGTGTGTGTGAGTGGAGGAGAAGGGCAGAGAGAGAGAAAGAGAGAATCTTGAGAAAGCTCCACACTCAGTGCAGAGTCCAACATGAGGCTCGATCCCATGATCCCGGGATCACTACTTAACCGACTGAGCCACACCTGAGCCAGGCGTGCCTTGGCTCATTACTTGAGCCAAACTCAAAGAGTCAAATGCTTAACTGGCTGAACCACCCGGGTGCCCCTCTCTCTTTTTTCAATCAGGAATACTTCCCAGGAGTCCTCTGGCCCCAACAGACTTCCTCTTAAGCAATGGTGCACTGAAGCCAGTTTGTACCTGCTTGTGAAAGCAGATCATTACATTTCCTAGATTTTTCTGAGCTCGTTACTAAACACCACCACCCTTGAAATCACCATGGTGGGACATTTACACCAGTCAGCTTGGCAACTGCTACAAATCAGGACTATTTTTTTCCCTCAGAGAGTGATTGACCCGCACACTATTGCCCTTAAATCTTATTAGTCGGAAGTGAATGATAAGGCCACTCCCAGCATAAGGGAGTCTTAGAAAGGGAGTACCAGTCCTTTTTGGCCTCTCTCAAGGGAAGTGGACTTTGCTGACAGGCAAGAAAGGGAGAGCTGGGGCAGCAACTAATGCTGTTTGCCACTAATGGCTCCCAATGGTGGGAACTTTCTGCAGTCACTTAAAAGAATGTCTTTGAAATGTCTTTAAGTGTCTCAGAGAACAGAGTGCTGTGGGCTCAGTGGTAGGAAGGACTGAGCTCTAGCAGCTGACATAGCAACTGCAGTAAGGGGAGGGGCGCCAGGGCAGGCTTTCTAAGCCATACACTGGGGACCTGGTGAGGACACGCCCCAGTAACTTCTTGTAAACAAAATGGCGGCTGCCTTGATACAGAGACTGTGGACAGCCAGTGGGCATGAGGCTAAGAATGGGGTGCTGATGGCAAGGGAGGAGCCCTGAGGGGCTGCAATGGGGGCAGGAGCTTAGAAGGTAGTAGAAGTGTTCCCTGAAGAAGAGCCAACAAAGGAAGGCCTGCCGTCCTTGGACAAGTGCTCCTTGCTGATGAGGCCATGGATGGCCATGATCTTGAGGAGTCCATGGCGAAACTTCTGACCAATGAAAGCATAGATGAGGGGATTGAGGCAGCTGTGGAAGAAGCCCAGAATCTCGGTGGCATCTAGGGCCCGGCCAATGTCACTGCGGCGCTCACAGGTCTCCTTGATTGCCTGGAGCCTCATGAGGGTGTCTGCGACCAGGACCAGGTTGTAGGGCAGCCAGCAGAGCAGGAAGATGAGCACGACAGCGAAGATGACCCTCATGGCCCGGTGTTTCTGCCCCATGTGGGCCTCGAACAGCGTGCGCAGGGTGAGTCCATAGAAAAACAGCATGACCATCAAGGGCAGGAGGAAGCCAAATATCTGGGGCAGAACCCTCAACACCATCCGCCATTTTGCAGTATTAGCACCCAAGGCCTCATAGCAGACTGGTCTGGAGTAGGGGGGCTCGATGGCCTCACGGAAGATGAAGATAGGCAGGGCCAAGATCAGGGACAGGGTCCAGATGCCTAAGCATATGAACTTGACCCAGTGCCGCTTCTGGGTCAGCGTGCGTGTGGCATGGACAATGGCCAGGTAACGGTCCACACTGATGCAGGCCAGTAGTAAAATACCACTGTAGAAGTTGATTTCCTTCAGAAAAGAGAACAGCTTGCACAGGGCTGTGCCAAAGATCCAGCCCTTTGCCTTGGAGGCAGCCCAGATGGGCAAGGTGAGGGCGAAGAGCAAGTCGGCTATGGCCAGGTTCAGCAGGTAGACATCAGTGACAGAGCGGCTGACCTGACTGTATAAGACAACCAGTATCACTAAGGAGTTTCCCAGCAGGCTCAGCATGAAGACCAGGGCATAGATGACTACCACGGCATACTTGTTGGGTGTTTCAATGTGTATGTCACAGGGACTATATTCTTCTGTGGGTGGTGTGCCGGTGAAATTTGCAAAGTCTTCATCCCACCAATCAGTACTATTCCAAATATTTTCCATGAAGACAATCATGGAATCTTTCTAGTTGAAAGATTAGGAAGAAAGAAATGTGATTTAGTAACTCAAATTAAAATCATTCATTAAGGATGTGCAATCGGTTACTGAAATATCTTTTGCTTCTCTGTTGGTTTGGCAACAGGAGATCCCTTCCCTCGTCTCTATTTTGAACTTCTTTAGAGCTCAGTTTTACAGCATCAGCATTTGAGAGAAGTCCCCATCTTGTTCCCTCATATCACCCCCTAAATATCCACAGAAACATCAGCAGTTTTCAATTATCTTCCTAAACTGTGAAATGTTTTGCTGAAGCAAAATCATACCAGAAGACTAATGTGTAAAATGGATCAAAAGTCATCTCCTGGGGGTGCCTAGGGGGCTCAGTCGGTTAAGCGTCTGACTTCAACTCAGGTCATGATCTCACAGCTTGTGAGTTCGAGCCCCACGTTGAGCTCTATGCTGACAGCTCAGAGCCTGAAGCTTGCTTCGGATTCTGTATCTCCCTCTCTCTCTGCTTCTCCCCCCCTCAAGAATAAATAAACATTAAAAAAAACTTATTTTTAAAGTCATCTGCTGGGAAGGAGGGGATGTTTCATCTCTACCCAGACAGCTGCTAAGGTGGTTCCCCCAAAACTCTCCAGAAAACAGTCTAGAAACCTTTGGAAAATTACCAAGACTAGAAATAAGAATACCTGGCATTGAGTCTTCGTTCTAACCTGATATAGCATTAATAAGCTGTGTGACCTTGAATGGGTCATTTTACCTTTATAGATTTCAGTTTTGTCATCTGCAGCTTGAAGCAGGCAGAGTATTTAACTCTTGAGCTGCTTCCAAGCCTGAGGTTCTAGAAATTCATTCAGATCCACACATTTTTGTATAATCTCTCCTTGCCAATATTTCATTTTTTTATGGAAGACAACATTTTAAGGCAAAGTAAGACTCTTCCCCCCCCCAAAAAAAAGGGGAGGGGTGAAAGGAAGAGGTGACAAGACTGTGTCCTCCTTGTTACCAACTACAGCCATGTATGAGATCAGAATTGAATACATAGTCACAAGGGAGGAGGCAAGAGGCCAAGTGAGCAGAAGTCTTCAGGTCCCACAGAAATGAATGCGTTTTGTAAAACACAGCCAAACCAAATCTCCCTCCCCAAAGAAAGTCCTGGCAATAGAGGTTGCTTCCTACCTGAGGCACTTGCAAGATGTGTCCAACTGTAAGAGCCGGGAGCTCAGAGATCAAAGTGACTTAACAGAGGAAACTTGATGAATAAAGGGAACTAGGCAAGCCTCCTCAGAGCACACCTCCTCTCTGAGCCCTGCCCATGTCCATATTTGGAGAATAGGTGAAGTCAAGGGATCACAGGATCCATATGTCCAAGCAGGGGTACCAGACTTGAAGACGGCGTCAAGGGTCCACTATCTGAATTCTCCACATGGATGACTATTTTTATTTTCTTCGTTCTCTTACGTTTATTTCCATTTGTTTAACCCTTAAATTCCCTAGCAGATCACCTTTGAAAGCTTCCAACTTGCTTGGACATGAATAAAGGGGAGAGGATTTTACTTTTGACAGAGACTTCAGGACACCACTGTAGGTGAGCCTTGTAGGAGCCCCCCCCCCCCACTTAGGAGGGACATGGGGAGGCAGTCTGGTGGGAAGAGGTGGAGGGCTGTACTTAGGCTGTGTCTGGATAACAAGCACACAATTGTTACTTCTCTTGGGGTGGCCTGGGGTCCGGTGGAGATGTTGTGGCGATTAGAGGGAGAACGCCCCAACACACCACATAACCACTATCCACAATTCGTTGATTAGAATGGCCTGAGGCTGGGAGCGGGGGGCACTCCTGCAGTCTGGCTGGACAACAGGGAGACCATTGGAACTGGGGCAATCCATGAACGGAGGGGTTGGAGTTAATGTCATCTTGCTTCTCTCCCAGAATGAAAAGTGGCTTCTTGCCACCTGCCTCATCTGCTCCCAGCAACTGATGTCTGTCCTCTGGCTTCGTCCTCTGGTACTGTAATACTCCTCTGATACACATGAACCCTACTGTATTATCTATAGTGATGTGTTTACAAGTCAGCCTTCCCCACTGGACCATAAGCTCCTAGAGAATAGAGACCCTCTCTGATCCATCTTCCGATCCTCTGCCAGGGAACAAAGTAGGTGCTCAATAGATGGTTGTAGAAACAATGACATTAGACATACCTCCTGTGATTCACGGATCGGATCACCACCATGATTCAGAGCGTCTATCGCTTTCGGCCACACAGTCATATATAAGGTGTGCCTGAAAGCTTCACTTCCACAAAGCCAGGCTGGTCTGTCTGGGATTGTTCTCTCGCCATCATCCTCTATTGTTAACAGTTAGCACCAATCTGTTCAAGTATAAAATCTACCTCTACCATAAATGCCAATTCATCATGCCCCTGGTGCCTACAATTCTGCCCCTGGCACTCCTCCTGAGTTCTCTTATCATTCACAAATAGTAGCAGGAAGTATAAGGAGATAATTGTCCTGGGGCCACCCATCCTTTGCTTTCACTAATGTCCTACTATTCTGATCTGATGCCTAGATCAGAAAACACTGGAAGATGGGGTAGTTCCTGAAGGGAATAGATATTCCCCTATTAGTCATCTAGGGAAAAAGTAATCCTGGGGCAGAAAACAGTGACTGGTAACACAGGAGAGAACAGACTGTCTGGGGCCTGTCTGCAAACTGCCCACACATAGTCGAGTGCAAGCTGAGGCCGAGGGGGAAGAGAGTGTTTGCCACAAGGAGGCGGCAGTCGCGGGATGGAGAAGTGCTTGCAAGGGACCCAGTGAGAAACACCAAGGCAGGAGCAGTCCTAGCGAATACCTATTTTAAGTTCCTCTTTGTATAAAACTCCCTTCTGCTTTTCTTAGGCCCTCAGTCCAGTCAGTATGACATTCCCATCTAATCCAAAGGAGCAAAAGAGAAGCAGTCCTCTGGATGATTGTAGGGGTAGCAACACTGATAGCTTAGGTCTCTAGGGGGAAGCTGATTGGGAGGACAAGAGTTAACCATCCAGACAGCCAACAGACACATGAAAAGATGTTTAACATCGTTCATCATCAGGGAAATGCAAATCAAAACCACAATGAGATACACCTCATGGAGGTCAGAATGGCTAAAATTAACAACTCAGGGAACAACAGATGCTGGCGAGGATGTGGAGAAACGGGAACCCTCTTGCACTGTTGGTGGGAATGCAAACTGGTGCAGCTGTTCTAGAAAACGGTGTGGAGGTTCCTCAAAAAATTAAAAATAGAACTACCCTACAACCCAGCAATAGCACTGCTAGGAATTTGTCCAAAGGATGGAGGAGTGCTGATTCATAGGGGCACATGGACCCCAATGTTTATAGCAGCACTTTCAACAATAGCCAAATTATGGAAAGAGCCCAAATGTCCATGAACTGATGAATGGATAAAGAAGATGTGGTTTATATATACAATGGAATACTACTTGGCAATGAGAAAGAATGAAATCTTGCCATTTGCAACAACGTGGATGGAACTGGAGAGTATTATGCTAAGTGAAATAAGTCAGTCAGAGAAAGATAGAGATTGTATGCTTTCACTCATATGTGGAATTTAAGAAACTTAACAGAAGACCATGGGGGAAGGAAAGGGAAAAAAAATAGTTTGAAAGAGGGAGGGAGGCAAACCATAAGACACTCTTAAAGACAGAGAACAAACTGAGGGTGGATAAGGGGGCAGGAGGGCAGGAGAATTGGGTGATGGGCATTGAGGAGGGCACTTGTTGGGATGAGCAATGCGTGTTATTTGGAAACGATGAATCACGGGCATATACTCCCGAAGCCAAGAGCACAATGTATACACTGTATGTTAGCTAACTTGCCAATAAATTGTATTTAAAAATTTTTTTTAATTTTTTAATTAAAAAAAAATAAGAATTTCCCCTTCTTGGAAGGAAAGAAAGGAAAGAGCATTTCACTGAAGGAGGGGAAAGGCACACACAGATGAGCTTGGAATAAAATGTTACCCACTTGAAAATGTCCCAGCAAAGTCCACCCACCCAATGTATCTTCTGTACCGCACCCTCCCACTTTGAGCTGCTCCCCCTTCAGCGGATCTATAATGTTCCTAACAGGAAAGCATTTTTCTATTCTGTGCAGAACATCCAGTGCCACAAAGATTATTGTGACATGTGTAGCCTGAATGCCAGTCCTCTGGCAAAATGCGGAGGCCTCTTCTTGCCACTCCGTTCTAAAAATGGAAGCTTCTAGGCAAGAGCATGTGAACAGCACAATATGGCTGTGAGAATATCTATTCCGTCCCTGTGTCAGCTTCGATGCCAGCATCAGCATCTCTTCACATTCCTGCAGAAGGACCCGCTTGGACCTGGGGACCAAAATGAAGGCAAGGGAGGTGGAGGAGAGGATTCTCCCTTCTCTCCAGCGATCACCTCCATTGCCACGGTGACAGGTGCGGGGTCTATATGTGGCCTAAGATGATCCCCACAGAGCCAAGTTCAGGATGGTTGTTTGGTGACTGTGGAAAAGCAAGGACGTGGTCTTGTTACGGCTCGACGCCATTTTACTATCATGAAGGGCAAACCCGTCCAAAGACAAAACCTAACACACAGAGGAAGACAGAACTGAGAGAGTCAGAGCCAGAGTCCTGAACAAACCATGCCCAGAAGCACTCTTCCCTTAGTACTTTTCTGTTCCGTGAGCCAATAAATTCTCTTTATTGTTCAGACCAGTTCAGTCTGAGTTTTCTGTTGCTTGCAACCAAAACGATGACCAACTGAAAAAGTTCTGGAAAATGAAAGTGATCTGGGATGAAAGGAGAGGGGAGGAATGTCAGTGGGTCACAGGGCCCAGGCTTTGACAGTCAGGGTAATAGAGGACTTAAAGAGGTATGACCTGGGCAGGCACAGACCTCCTAGCCCTGACTGCCAAGCTCTGGCAGAAGCCAAAGAGGAACCTTGAAAAGTAAGCCCATAAGAACCCACCTGAGAACATGCTCCTGAATGAATTCAGAAATCCCCACAAAGGACCCAGAAAGCTCTGCTTTGAAGTCAGACAGACCATCATTCAAACACCGGCCTTCCTTGGGGAACCTGGGTTGCTCAGTCAGTTAAGCATTTGACTCTTGATTCCAGCTCAGGTCATGATCTCACAGTTCGTGAGTTTGAGCCCTACGTCGGGCTCTGAGCTGAGCGGCATGGAGCCTGCTTGAGATTCTCTCGCTCTTTGCCCCTCCCCCCCCTCAGAAATAAATAAACATTAAAAAAATACTGGCCTTCCTTTATTGTTTATGATCTTGGACAAGTTTCTTAATGTATATCAAAATATTCATAGCATTAAACTTTTTTTTAAGACTAAAGAAAAATCCTTATCCATAAAAATGGAGATAATAACACTTTCCTCGTGGAGCTGTGTAATGATGAACTGGGAGACAGCACAGGCTCTAGAACTGAACCACGGTGCAAATCCCAGTTCTGGCCAGTCGTGTGCCCTTCAGAGTCTTGGATGCTCTCTCAGTGCCCTAGTTTTCTCATCCGTAAAATGGGAAGAAAAATAGCACCCAGCTCATAAGACTGATAGGAGGATCAATGAATTAATACATATGTAGCACTTATCACATTATCTGGCAGATAATAGATATTCAATCGCCTTTCGCTGACTTTATGCTCACCCCCCATGGTCCTGTTGGGAGAAGACGCATCAAACACACTAAACAATGCAGACCCTCTGACCCTACAGCCCACTTAACGTGAGGGAGGGAGGGAGGAAGAGAGGGAGGGAAGGAAGGAAGGAAGGAAGGAAGGAAGGAAGAGAGGGAGGAAGGAAGGAAGGAAGGAAGGAAGGAAGGAAGGAAGGAAGGAAGGAAGGAAGGAAGGAAGGAAGGAAAGAAGGAAGGAAGGAAGGAGGGAGGAAGGAAGGAAGGAAGGAAAGGAGGGAGGGAGGAAGGAAGGAAGGACAAAACTTATCACAGTGTTGTTTATATAACACAAGTTGATAATAACTTCAGTATCCTTCCAAAACTTTTATACAAATTATGGTAGGTCTGTACAATGGAATACTATGCATCAATTAAACACAGCAATGTATAGCTACAGTTAATGTCATGGAAAGGCATCTATCATAGGATACCAAGCAGATATAAAGGTTAACATGCAGAATTCACAATATGATAACCCTTTATAGTGAATGTGTGTATATGTGCAGGGAAAAAATAGGAAAGAGAGTCAAAATGTTAACAGTGGTTATCTTTGGGTGCTGGGATTCCAGATAGCTGCTTTCTTGTTTATATCTTTTGAAGTTGCCCGGTTTCTTAGATGAGCATAACTTCTGCAATTAAAAAATATATATTTATCCATTTTCACTAAAAAACAAATATATAACACTCATTAGAGTGTCATACCCCCCTCTCCTTACCTAGCTGGTACAGCTAGGTTAGTGAGCAGACGTCCAGGACTCTGAGCCTCCTGTCCATTGAACTCCCAACTCCTCAAGGCCTAGGGGCATCTGGGTGGCTCAGTCGGTTAAGCATCCAACTTCAGCTCAAGCCATGATCTCATGACTCGTGAGTTCAAGCCCCACATCGGGCTCTGTGCTGACGGTACAGAGACTGCTTGGGATTCTCTCCCTCTCTCTCTCTCTCTCTCTCTCTCCCTCCCTCTCTTTCTGTCCCTCCCCTACTCGTTCTCTCTATCTAAAAAACAAACAAAAAAACAAAAACTTAAGTATCAACTCCTCAAGCCCTAAATGCCCTGTATCCTCCTACCACTTCTCTGGGGGCTCCCGAGTCACCCACCCAGGTTCTCCACTGTTGTAGTTTTCAGACTGTATTACTGTATCGTCCTTCGGAGTCTGTCCCTCCCACTGGGCTGGGAACAGGCAAGGCTCTGGCGAAGAGTAGTGACTCATGAAGCATCCCTTCTTTCCTTGCCCCTCCTTAAAGGCAGGGACTGGAAAGTTCATTTTGCATTCCTGGTGCCCCGCAAAGTGTATGACACATGCTAGCAGATACCAGACAGGGAGTAGGTGTCTGGCCCGTGCAGCCACACAGAGCCCCGTGCTCAGGAGAACCCTGAGCTTGGGGCATAATGCCTTGCAGTCACGGTCTTGAAATTCCGAATTACTTGATCTTGGCATTTGTGCCTTACGCGTGAAGTCTGACGGGACAGTGGAGCACACACTGGAGCTTGGAGCTCAGCTAACGTGCAGCTCTGCCCCTTATTGGCTCCTTGGGCTCATCCACCCGCCCTCCCAGCCCACAAGTACCCCATGCTTCAAGGAGCACAGCATTAAACAGCAAATAAAAGACATGGAGTCCAGTTCAGAGAAAGATTGCAAAAGAAAGAAACAGGCTTTTCTCTTGCTTTTGGAACAAGGAGCCCCACATTTTCCTTTTGCACTGGGTCCTGCAGCCAGCCCTGACGCCAAAGAAATAGTGGTTAAATGGACAGAGTAGTGGAGAGGAGTGAAATGGCAGATTGGAATCTTTATCGTCACCTCAGTCAATGGCAACTCTGTCCTTCCAGTAGCTCAGGCCGCCATCTGTAGACTCTTCGTTGACATGTCTTTATCTCTTACCCCTGACATTCGACGTTCGATCTACCAGAAAATTCTGCCGAGCCTACCAAAATAGATTCCAACTCCTATTTTCTCACCCTCTCTGCTGCTGGTGCCCTGACCCCTGCCGCCTTCCCTTCTCACCTGGATCACTGAAGCAACCACCCAGTCCCCCTTGTGTTGCCCTTGTTCTTCTAGTCTGTTCTCCACATGCCAGCCATTTCCTTTGACGTTCTAAGTCAGACCACATCACGCCTTATTACTCCCCTCCGATGGCTTCAAAGAATGCATTTCGCTGCTTTAATTTTTTTTTGTGTGTGTTTATTTATGAGAGAGAGACAGAGAGTAAAAGGGGAAGAGGCAGAGAGAGAGGGAGACCAGAATCCAAAGCAGGCTCCAGGCCCTGAGCTGTCAGTACAGAGCCCGACGAGGGGCTAGAACCAACCCACGGACCGAGAGATCATGACCTGAGCCGAAGCCAGACGCTTAACCACCGACCGAGCCAGCCAGGAGTCCCTCACTGCTTTAATCTTTTTTTAATGCATTTTAAGCAACTTCACAGTGGAGAAACCTGGAGAACAGTACCTTAAGCAAGTAAGGAAGGCTGATATCACCAGGGATGCTGTTTGGGCTCCCTATACCCCAATAGGATGTGATGAGAAGGGCGTCCACGTCTGTGGTGTTCTCTCCAAAAACCTGTAACCCCCATCTAATCGGAAGAGAAACATCAGACAAACCCAGACTGGGGAGGCCTGCTATACCTGGCTGGTACTCCTCATGATGATGAAGGTCATGAGAAACAAGGAATGACTGGGTGAAGCTGCCATAGGTCACAGGAGACTGGGAGACATGCCGACCAGAGGCAATGTGACCCCCTGGACCGGATCCTGGGGCACAAAGCAGCGATAATGGAAAAACTGGCAAAATCCAAATAAAAGCTGGAGTTCAGTTCATAATTGTTTTTAAAGTCCTCACCTATCGGATGTTATTGACTTTTTTTTTGTCTTAACACTGATTTTTGTTATTGAAAGACTCATTTTAATCTTATTTATGAATACAATGCTGTTCTATTTTTGAAAATGCTTTCTGCATGCAGGTCTAGATGATTTTAATGATTTTTTAAATTTTTCATCCCAGTGAGTTAACACAGTGTTATATTGAGTTTTTTTTTTTTTCAATTTGTTTTTAACATTTATTCATTTTTGAGAGAACAGAGACAAAGTGTGAGTGGGGAAGGAGCAGAGAGGGAGACACAGAATCTGAAGCAGGCTCCAGGCTCCGAGCTGCCAGCACAGAGCCCGACAGAGGCTCGAACTCACAGACCACAAGATCATGACCTGAGCTGAAGCCGGATGCTTTACCGACTGAGCCACTCAGGTGCCCCCTGTTTTATTTTTTAAATCAGGAACAAGGCGTTGAATTTTGTCAAAGGCCTATGTAGATAGTCCTATGACTTTTTTTTCTTCTTAGATATATTAGCTCGTGAATTCTATTAATGGTTTTCATTTGGTTTGCATGGAGGTGGGGATATATCCCATTTAATCACAAAAAAATGAATTTGAATAAGGCCAGAGTCCTTTCAGGCCTTCCTCCATCATGCCACACCCCGCGCTCGCAACCCCATTCCGCCTCATCATCCCTGTGTGTTAGCGTGCGAGGACCACCGCAGCAAAGCAGCACAGAGCCGGTGGCTTAAACAGCAGAAATGTATCGCCTTCCGGTTCCGGAGGCTGGACCTCCAGGACCAGGGCGTCGGCAGGGTTTCTTCCTCCTGAGGGTCCGCAGGGGAGACTCTTGCTGGCCGCTCTCAGCGCCCGCTGGTTTGTTAGCATTCCTCGGCTTGCAGATGTATCACCTTGATCTCGGCCTTCTTCGTCACATGGCGCTCTCCTTGTGTGCTGGTGTCTGTGTCCAAATGGCCCCCTTTTTAAAAGAATACATTTATTATTATGGCCCCCCTTTTAAAAGAATACATTTAATATTATTTAATATTAATATATTATTTTTGGGAGAGCGCAAGCAGGGGAGGGGCAGAGAGAGGGAGACAAGCACCTGAGCTCAACGGACTGAGCCACCCGGGTGCCCCCAAGTTTCCCCTTTTTTATAAAGACACCAGTCATGTTGGATTAGGGCGCCCTCTAATGGCCTTGTCTTAACTAATGATATCTGCGACAGCCCTATTTCCAAATAAGGTCCCATTCTGACATACTTCGGGTTAGGACTCCAACATATATGAATTTGAGGAGGGGGGAACATAATTGAGCCCATAGCATCCTCTGCGTATTCTCTTCCTTCCCCCCCTTAGAGCTCTGCTCCAGCCACATTGGCCCGGTTGCTCCGGTCCTGTCTTAGGGCATTGTTTCCAGGGTCCCCTCTTCTCTGAATGCTCTCCTGTAGCCGTCCCACAAGGAACGCCCCCACCTGCTCTGAGAATTTGCTCGAATGCTGGAGGCCCACCCCGTCCACCTATTCACAATTGCCCCCCCCAGCATTTCCGATGCCCCGTGCTATGCCGTATTCTAAACGTTTTTCCTCTCTCACAGCATTTACCACTTCCTAACATACTATATAATCTGCTTGTTTATCACATACCCGGTTGTTTATTCTCTCTCCTTTCTAAACTATAAGCTTCAGGAAGGCAGAAATCCTTACCTATCTTGATCACTGTATCCCAAGTGCCTAGGAGACAGCTTAATGATTAGGATGCGACAAAAAGTGGTTGAGGGGCGCCTGGGTGGCTCAGTAGGTTAAGCGTCCGACTGCGGCTCAGGTCATGATCTCAGTTTGTGGGTTCGAGCCCCGCATTGAGCTCTGTGCTGACAGCTCAGAGCCTGTAGCCTTCTTTGGATTCTGTGTCTCCCTCTCTCGGTCTGTCCCTCCAATGCTCATGCTCTGTCTCTCTCTGTCTCTCAATAATAAATAAAAATGTTTTTTAAAAAGTGATTGAAGAAGGAAAAGCAAAAACAAGCAAACAAACAAAACAAAATGGATGGTATCTATTTCTAGAAACTGGGAGGCCCAGAAGGAACTTGCCTCCTGCTTATCTCACCTCCAGCCCCTGGGATATAGCACTGAAGGGAAAGCTGACTTCACCATGGCTGTAAGAAATGACTTAGCAAAGCCTGAGACCGCTAGCTACACTGGTAACACCTGCGATCAAGCGAAGGCCCCCGGGCAGGGTGCGCGGGTGGAGTTCATGCTGGGTGGCCGAGGGCTGTAGTGGCAAGATCAGTCCAGCAGAGGGCAGCATTATCTTCAAATCCAAACAAACTGAGTGGGGAGGGGAAATGAAATCATCCCAGTGAAAATACCCTCTACCCCATAGACCCTGCCTGGGTCAGGCAGCCAACATCTAGAACCTAACACCACCCTTGAAGGTTTGCAAATCCTTTCACATGCATTCATTCTCCCCTTAAAGTCCTCCCAGACGAGAGTCAGCCGTTGCCAGAGCGTGAGCACAGCTTGTGACCAGCCGGGAAGTTAATCACCTGTGTGGTCTTGCGCCATCCAGTTTCTCTCCGGCTTCAAGCACGGAAGAGTCCCGTCTCTGTAGTCGTCCCTTTCCTCCACACGCCCTTCCTCCAGACCAGTGGTTCTCAGTCTCTGCGTGTGAGCCTGCACTTTCAAATACAGCGCGGTGGGACACTCTCGGCAAAACAATTCAAAGGTATATTTCGAGGCACTGAAAATCTTTTCTCTGTTTTCTCAGAGGTCACGGGTTGGTACCGGAGCACCGTCTTAGGCAGCTGGGGCTGCCATCACAAAACAGGGGGGACTCGGTGGGGCCAGCACGGTCGGGTTCTCCGTGAGAGCTCCCTTGCTGGCTCCCAGACGGCTGCCTTCTCAAGGTGTCCGCACCCAGTGGCAACAGAGAAAGCTCTCTGGTCTCTCCCTCTTCTCCTAAGAACCCAAAGCGCATCCCCGAGGCCTCACCCCCATAACTTCATCTAAACCTAATTGCCCCCCAAAGGCCCCGCCTCCAAATACCATGACCCCGGGGTGGTTAGGACTTCAACCTTCGAATTTTGAGAAGACACGGTTGGCTCCATAGCAAGCACCATGTCACACTTTAAGTAGAATGATCGTCACACTTTAAGTAGAATGATCGATTTCCTGTCCCGACGGTGGTCTCTTACCTATTCCCGAGGCAAGGTTCCTGCAAGTTCTAGCAAACTTCTGTCTGGCTTTAACGCAGGCTTCCTTATTTTCTCTTGCATGCAGCCAGCCGCACCAAGCTTTACCGTAGGCGACCCAACCAGCAGACTCGACATTCTGTCTGGCAGACATGGCTGCCAAAATAGTGTCCTTGGTTGCCATAAAAAATCAACTGCACAAATGGTTACCTGGGGGTGGAGGGGTTGAAGATGGGAACTGGGCAGATGGGAGACGGCGGAGGGGGGGAGACTTCTCATTAATGATTTTTAGTGTTTTTTTTTTTATTTTTGAAACATGTGAAGTGGTTCTTGTTACAAATTTTAATTGTAAAATATAATCTTAAAACGGTAAAAACTAGGAACTGTAACTTGGAGGTGACAAGGAGGTGGTGCTGCCGTGAAGCGTCCTTGAAGCTCTGGCATCTGTGGTTGGCTGTCTTCTGAATGCTCTGTCTCTACGTCCACCCAGGGAGTCAAAGAGGCCTTCTGTCAATTCCAGGACGCGTCTTTCTGGACTCGGGCTTAGAGTGTCCCTTCTTAGCTCCCTCCACTCCAGATCCTTGACTCCAAATCAGCCCACCCTGGGCTGTCTTAGTCCTGTCTCTTTCCTTGTCTCTTTCCTTGTCCCTTAGTCCTTGTCTCAGTCCTTGAACTGTCTAGATGCCTATGCTCTCAATCCCCCCCCTCTCCCTGCTGCAACCCAGGGTATCCTGGCTTCTCCTCACCTCCCACCTGGCCCTCTCTGCCTGTATTGTTTCTAGATACAATTCCAAATCCCTCCACAGATGTGCTCCCCCAGTCTCCTGGGCACCAAAGAAACCTCAGGCCTGGGTTTTAATCTCACCCTGGCGGTGAATTCTCATAACTTGCTCTGACTAGGGAAAGCCGCCTTCCTGCCCTCCGGGACGTTCCCATTTTCTTTCACTTAAAATAAGGCCCTTGGTTTATATTTGAATGTATGTATATCCAGCTTCCTGTTGAATTGACCCCCCTCCCCCCCCATCCCAAGGCCACAGACCCCATGAGTTCCTTTGGCTGCACAGAATTGGTTTCTTCCTTTGTTTGTTCGTTGAAACTAGGATTGGTGCTCGACATTTATAATTTTAGACTCATTTACATTAAAAACAACCTGAGTTTCTAAGCCGGCCTCTAAAATGTGGGAGGTCTCACAATACTGAGCCCACGGCAAAATCAGCTAAAGCCAGTCCAGGAAAGAGACCCTGGAAACAGCACCGCACTCACGCCCTCGTTCGATTTGCACCCAAAGTGCCGAAGCAGTCAAACAGGGAAAGGAAAGTTTTCACAGTAAAGGGTGTCGGAATACCGGGGGAAATGTGAACCTTTACCCCTGCATCATACACAAACATTATTTTGAGACGAATCGCAGGTCTAAATGTAAAACCAAAAACTGTAAAGCTTCTAGAAGAAAACGTAGATGAATGTCTCCATGACTCAGGAGTAGGCAAAAAGTTTCTCGGACACGTCAAAGAACGGAATGACCATTAAAAAATGTTTTTGCTAAGTTAGGAGCGCCGGGGTAGTTCAGTGGGTTAAACATCCAACACTTGGTTTCGGCTCAGGTCATGATCTCATAGTTAGTGGGTTAGAGCCCCACAATGGGCTCCATGCTGACAGTGAAGCGCCTGCTTGGGATTCTCTCTCTCTCTCTCTCTCTTTCCCTCTCTCTCTCCCCCCCCTTTTTCTCAAAATAAACTTTTTTTTAAATTTTTTTAAATGTTTATTTATTTTTGAGACAGAGAGAGACAGAGCATGAGTGGGGGAGGACAGAGAGAGAGGGAGACACAGAATGTGAAGCAGGCTCCAGGCTCTGAGCTGTCAGCACAGAGCCCGACGCGGGGCTCGAACTCACAGACTGCGAGATCATGACCTGAGCCAAAGTGGGACACTCAACCAACTGAGCCACCCAGGCGCCCCATCAAAATAAATAAGCTTTTTAAAAAATTCTCTTAAAAATGTTTTTGCTAAGTTATACTTCATGAAAATCAAAAATTTCTGCTCATCAAAAAGAGACCATTAAGAAAAGGGCTGGGGCTCCTGGATGGCTCTGTCGGTTAAGCATTCGACTCTTGATTTGGGCTCAGGTCATGATCTCATGGTTTGTGAGATGGAGCCCTGTGTTGGGCTCTGAGCTGACAGTGTGGAGCCTGCTTGGGATTCTCTCTCTGTCCCTCCTGCACTGTCTCTCTCTCTCTCTCTCAAAATAAATAAATAAACTTAAAAAAACTTATGAAAAATAAATAAACTTTTTAAAAAAGAACTTTAGGGGCTCAGTTGGTTCAATACCTGACTCTTGGTTTCAGCTCAGGTCATGATCTCACGGTTTTGTGGGTTCAAGCCCTGCATCGGGCTCCGCACTGACGGTATGGAGCCTGCTTGGGATTCTTTCTCTCCCTCTCTCTCTCTGCTCCTCCCCCACTTGAATGTGCATTCTCTCTCTCTCTCAAAATTATTAAGTAAACTTTAAAAACTTTTTTTAAATGATTCTGCTGGGGAAAAGGAAGCCCAGGTGAGCAAAAGGAAGCAGTGGGGTGAAGAGAAGTGAAACGGTGTGCCTGGCCCGGTAACACCGTAAGGGCTGCTGTGAAGATTAGTCACACGGGTCTGTTTATAATTGTTAATATTAGACAAACAGGAGACAAATGCAGCAGCAAATCAGTTGTTTTGGCAGAACATGGTCCTCCTTGCCGGTGTGGGTGGCGTACAGATTCCAAGCTTGAGGCTGGGTTTCTTCTAGTCTGATCAAAGCTTCTTTTCTCTTTGCTCCGAACAAAACTGAACAGGGGGTTCTTATAGAAGGTGCTATTTGGGGGTTTCCCTCTTTCTGGAAAGTGATTTCTGCCTAGTTTGTTGTCTAGAGTTTTTAAAAGTTTTTAAAAGTTGGCATTATAGGGGCGCCTGTGTGGCTCAGTCGGTTAAGCGGCCGACTTTGGCTCAGGTCATGATCTCGCAGTCTGTGAGTTCGAGCCCCGCATCAGGCTCTGTGCTGACAGCTCAGAGCCTGGAGCCTGCTTCGGAATCTGTGTCTCCCTCTCTCTCTGCCCTTCTCCTGCTCACGCTTTGTCTCTCTCTCTCTCTCAAAAATAAACGTTAAAAAAAAAAAGTTGGCATTATAAACAAAACAAGTTGCAAAAAGTTTTCTGAAGGAGGAGGAGGAAGAGGAGGAGGAGGAGAAAATACTCAGAACGGCAGTTACGTTGCAGGGATGGAAGCAGAGACAAACTGGGAAGGACATGAGGGGATGTTGGGGATGATGGTAATGTTTTCTATATTGATGGAGGTTGGGATGATACAGGAGTACACATTTCTCAAAACTTAGTGTACTTATAGTACACTATAGATTTATGCATTTCACGGCATATAAATTTCATATCAAAAGAAAAACTATAGGGGCGTCTGGGTGGCTTAGTCAGTTAAGCATCTGACTTCGGCTCAGGTCATGATCTTGTGGCCCGTGAGTTCGAGCCCCGCGTCAGGCTCTGTGCTGACAGCTCAGAGCCTGGAGCCTGCTTTGGATTCTGTGTCTCCCTCTCTCTCTGCCCCTCTCCTGCTCTATCTCAAAAATAAATAAAAGTGTTCTCATTAATCACTCATCTCTCTGTCAAAAATAAACGTTAAATAATAATAATAAAAGAGTATAAATATTCATTTGTAGGTAATGCTATACGGCCTGATGTATTTAGGAAGGAGTGTCCTGCTGTCTGCAATTTACTTGGAAACATATCCAAAAAGTAAAATGGATGACTGGATATAAGGATGGCTAGATGCATAGCTACGAGATAAGGGAAATCAAATGTTCATGGAAGAATCTAGGTGGTAGGTATACAGGTATAGACTGTAAAATTCTTTCGACGTTGCTATACGTTTGAAATCTTTCACAATAAAATGTTGGGGAGGGGCCTCGGCGGACACTCAGTGTTGGCAGGCTCCTTTAAATGGAGTCTATATCCTCCAGTTGGCCACACTCCCTCTCCTACCTTCTCGCCCAAAGTCCACACTGCTTCTCTCGCTTGCATTTCCTGCACCCCCTGGTATAGGGATGTTTCGTCCTGGACCTATACTGCAGATCCTCATGGTCGTTAGAGAAATCTCCGGAAGAGGGAGAATTAGCATGGCGCCGATCCCACCACTTACCAGTTTTGTGATCTTAGGCAAATTAACTCACCTCTGAGCCTTCCTTTTCCCATCTGGAGGATGAGGTAAAATGGTGAATGCAAAGTTTCCAGCACCCAGTGGGCACTAGATACATGTCGACTATTGCTGACTATTATATTGTTAGTATACTGACTTTGTAAATGTGAACAGATAACATTTGGTTTTCACAGTAAGAAACTCTACAGAGTTAATGTCACGGGAAAGAAAGGGAACACTTTTCCTGGAAACTGCCTTATGTGCTTTCACTCAATTGCATCTCACGTGGGAAAAGCAAATACCACCTGTACCCTGTGTGCTAAACATAGTCCCTGCAATAGAGAAGGCAGTGGAGCAACTGCAATTATAAACATACATGTGAGGGGCGCCCGGGCGGCTCAGTCGGTTAAGCGTCCAACTTCGGCTCAGGTCATGATCTCACGGTCTATGCGTTTGAGCCCTGCGTTGGGCTCTGTGTTGACAGCTCAGAGCCTGGAGCCTGTTTCGGACTCTGTGCCCCGTTTGTCATGTTGCAGGGTTGGGTTTTGTGCCACAGACAAAGAGCTACAGGCCCATTTTAGGATAGTTCTACAGCAGAGGGGGGCTAGAGTGACAGCAGAGAGCCCTGAGGCCGGGAAACCAGCTCTGTAGCAGTGCTGCCCGGTGCTCAGAAGAACTGATTGGGGTCACCGTTAGCACATGGATGCCAGACCTCCACCCCAGGCCTGCAGAATCGGAGTCTAGGAGAAGGGCCTGGGAATCTAGATGATTGATGAGCACCGCAGGTTTCTAACAAGCTTAGAAAACAACGAGTCCAGGAGATGATGTCCGCTATCTTCCAAAAGCAGATTATGGCCGGAACTGAGACATTGGGGTAAGGGGAGAGGAGGCGTATTAAAGAATGATTAATCTTAAATAACGTGGCAAGCATGCGGGGGTGATGACTTCCGGACATGGCTGTATAAGATGGCTGTGCCGTTTACCGAGATAGGGAATGCAGGAGAAAGGTCAGGTTTAGGGACAGGAGATAATGACTTCTGCTTGACCAGGATGAATCACCATCTTGATAGCCGGCACTGTCCGGTGGCAGCAGAAGCTCTGGCTGGCTAAGGTCACCCACGGAGAGACAGTGGCATGAGAAGGGGAGAGCGATAGCTCCCAGATGCGGTTCTTTTTTCCTGCGCTTCTCATACAAATCTGCTACTTGAATAATTCACGTCTTCCAACCACGTTCGACTGTGTAATCAGGACAGTAAATTACACGCGTAAAGTTTGAAAACAGAGAAGCAGAAAACTAAACATTCCCTGGGTCTCCAAAATGCAGATGCATGACAAGCCGCCTCCTGCCTTTGGATTCAGGCCAGAGACAGAGCTGATGGGTGACCCTGACGGGCCCCAGAGGAAGCGCCATCTCTCATTTATCTGTCCCTCTGTGCCCCTGATGCTATTTACAGAACAAACACTTCTCCTGTAAATGACCGTCCTGAAACTACAGGGGTGCCATAAAGAATCTATCAGTCGTCCGAAAACCTGGGCCAGAGTCACATGAAAGTGAGCAACCTCACCACTCGGAGCCCGTCTTTTTCCTCTTGCATAAAAGAAGGACAAAAGCGACCCGCCATAAGGAACAAATGAGGAAGCACGCCACGTAAAGACGCAGCAAGCAGTCTGCTCAGGGCTACAAGGAATAGAAACTCACTCCCACTCGCTCAAGCCGGAAGGAGAGTTTATGGAAATGCTACAGCGGGCAATCAGGCCAACTCACAAGAGCAGGAAGTGAAGTAGAGTTCGTCAGCCCAACGTTCTTCCTTGCTGGGCCATTCTCTCCGGGGCCACATGGCCTCCCGTGTCTGCTTCTCTCTGCAGGTCCATGCGTTCCCACGTGGCAGACACAGCTTCGTCTGCCCGCTACCCATTCCTTCCTTCCTCGCTGTAAGGACCCCAGCTTAACGAGACTGGTCAAAGCCAGTGCCAGCCGTCTATGGTCCATTCCCCCAGCCTCCGCTACACCTAGCAGCGGCCGAGTACATGGTTCTGGCAGATGACACTGAAGGAAAAGACTGCTGAAAACCCCAGGAAAGCACTTGCTTTTCCTGACAAAAAAGGAAAGGCGCTGTGTGGTACCAAGTCTTCCTTTTTCTTCCTTTTGGTGGTGACAGCGCTGCGACAGTCAGCGTGGGACGGTGAAGGAAAGGTCAGAAGAAACTCGAAGAGGTGGTTCCTCCTTGGAAACCACTGAACCCCCGAATCAACATTAACGGACATGAGGTGTAAAATCACAGACAAGAAGACCCCTACGTATTTAAGTTATTAGGAGTCGGGTACTTGTTTCTTGCAGTGGAGGACACTCTTGACTGGGTGGGAGTGATTACATTATAGTCTAATTTGGGATTTTCCAAACTTCAATCATCCTGAAACGGTCTGCAACCGTTGTGCCGTGTCTACTCAAGGGCCATGTTCTTCTTTAAATTGATTCACTTTGGGGCGCCTGAGTGGCTCAGTCGGTTAGGCATCCGACTTCAGCTCTGGTCATGATCTCACAGCTCGTGAGTTCGAGCCCCACGTCAGGCTCTGTGCTGACAGCTCAGAGCCTGGATCCTGCTTCGGAGTCTGTGTCTCCCTCTCTCTGTCCTTCCCCTGCTCGCAGTCTGTCTGTCTATCTCTCTCTCTCAAAAATAAATAAACATAAAAAAAATAAATTGATTCACTTTTATCACAGTAACTTAAAAACCTATGTTAGCCTTGTGGCTCTCGTGTGTGAGTCTTATCCTTTTCTAATACCTGGGACAATAAATATGGAACAATTGAAATTAAAACAGTTTTCAAATTGGTAAACACATCCACCCGCCACAAGGGTGGTGCACCCCAACTCCACGGAGAAGTTCCTGCTCTCAGGACCCTTCCAGACTTTGCCGGTTCATTCGTATCCTTTATAACAAATTGGTAAATGTAAGTTAAAAATGATAATAAGTTAAAATTTTTAATTAAATTAAATGTAAACGATTCACCACGGGCCACCCCCAAATCACCTCACTTTTACCAGGGCAGAACTTTGCTAAAGCAAAACCAGCTTCGTCTCTGTCTTCAATCCTCCTGTTTCAGATTCCTGGGAGGAAATGGTAGGGCCGTCTCCTGAGCCACGTGGCACACAAGGCCATACGCACCTCAAGGAATTCAGGGGAGGCGGAAATAACAGGTGGATCTATCGCAGCTTTATAAAGAACGATGATGATGGGGGGGGAGTAAAAGAACAGGAGGAGGATAAAGCATAAAATTTTAATGAAAAAAACTACAAAGTAAAAGAGAAGCAATAGGAGAATTTTTCTTTATAATTTTGATGTGATAACCAGCTTTCTTAGGAGTATGCCAATGAAATGAAATGAAATGAAATGAAATGAAATGAAATAATAGGGGGCGTCTGCTGGCTCAATCAGTAGAGCACATGAATCTTGATCTCAGGGTGGGGAGTTCAAGCCCAACACTGGACGTGGAGCTAACTTAAAAATAAATAAAAATAAACTAGAATGACAAAACCAGAAAGGGAAAGATTGAGAAATTTGACATGAAAATGTAAAATCTCCGTATCCCAAAGCAAACCAATGGCGTAACAAAATGGAAAAAACATTTGCAACACAACAGAGAAAGAGTAATATTATTCAACTATGGATTATTTGGAAATAAATAAGAGCATTACAACCCTAACAGAAAATGAATGAAAGGCGTTAGGAAGCACTCCATAAGGGTGACTGAGCCAGGGCGGCTCAGTCAGTTAAGAGTCCAACTTCAGCTCAGGCCATGATCTCACAGTTCATGGGTTTGAGCCCCACGACAGGCTCTGTGCTGACAGCTCAGAGACTGGAGCCTGCTTCAGATTCTGTCTCCCTCTCTCTCTGCCCCTCTCCCACTCGTGCTCTCTCTCTCTCTCTCTTTCAAAACAAATAAACATTAAAAGAAGAAGAAGAAGAAGAAGAAGAAGAAGAGAGAAGAAGAAGAAGGAGAAGGAGAAGAAGAAGGAGGAGGAGGAGGGGGAGGAGGAGGAGGAGGAGGAGGAGGAGGAGGAGGAGGAGAAGCAGCAGCAGCACTCCATAAAACAAGACATTCAGGGGCACCTGGGTGGCTCAATCAGTTAAGCCACCAGCTCTTGATTTTGGGTCAGTTCATGATCTCACAGTTTGTGAGGTGGAGGCCCCTGTGCTGAGGGCACAGAGCCTGCTTGGGATTCTTCCCCTTCCCCTCTCTCTCTGCCCCTCCCCCGTGCATGTGCGCTCTCTCAAAATCAATATTTTTTTTTTAAAGAAAACATGCAATTGGCCAAAACTCATGTTCAAGGTGTTCTACCTCACTAATAATTACAGTTGAGCAAACTAAAATGGGATGTCATTTTTCACTTACAATGACAGGGTTAAAAAGATTTATAATAGCCAGTTGTTGGCAAGAGCATGGAGAAACAGGCCCCTTTCGATTCTGTTCACGAAAGCCCAAATTGGCATAGCCTTCAGGAAGGTAATTTAGAGACAAGTGCCAAAGTTTTAAATGTGCACATGTGTTTTCCTCTTCTAGAAATTTATTTTAATGAAACAATGGTGTAGGTGTGCAAAGTGGTCTGAACAAATCTGGTCCTTGTATTGAAAAATCAGAAAGAACCTAAATGCTTATCAAAGCGTTCTTGTTGAATAAATGTATGAGACTCAGAGGTGTTATGGAGACCAGGCAGGTGTTGTGAAAGATAAGGATGATCTTTACATATTGACACAAAGGATATAACATTAAAGTAAGAAAAATAGCTCACACAGTTCTGCGTATTGTCTTCGGTTTAATATGTAACCCGCTGGCGTGGTAGATGCTCACCATTAACAATGGTTATCTCTGTGGAGTAGGATTTCAAGGGAAATTTTCTATGTTATTTAAATTTTTTACAAGGAACATGTGTTACATGATAACTAAAGTCAATAAGGAACTCATCTTGAAAAAGTAAGGGAAAAATATACTATGTATGCTGTCTCTTAAAGGGTTTCTGCATGTATTCTTTCATTCAACAAGTATTATTAGTTTATTATGTGAAAAACGGTTGTCTTGGTGACTGAGATGGACATAAAGACAATCGGACCTGAGTTCTGGGAACCACCCTCTACTTCGTGACACCAGACAATACATCACTGGGCCCTTGCCTCGCCTTCTTCCTTTACTCCTGCCACAGCAGAGTTGCTATTTGGTCACCCCAAAGCCAATCTTGTGCACTAAAACCCATCTCCCAGCCATTTTCTCAGAAGCCTCCCACTATTAATTATCATTTGTGCTCTCTTTATCTTCAATTGCTCCTCTTGCAGCCTACTTGGCAGCAATGAGAACTGCTCAAGACTCTTCCATACTAATGAAAGGAAGGAAAGAAAGAGTGAGAGCGGGAAGAAGGAAGGAAGGGAGGGAGGGAGGGAGGGAGGGAGGGAGAGAGGAAGGAAGGGGGGAATTCTGGACAAAATTATTTGGGATGAGGAAGAAGGAAGGGAACAGGAGGAGACAAAGGGAGAGAAAAGAGCCTCCTTGAGCATATTTTCCATTCTTAAAGAATGATGTTAACTTGACTATAACAAAAACATGATAGAGAAAGCGGTTTAAAAGCAAGACCATGAGATAGGACGAGAAGGTGCTCTTTCTCTCTCTGACCAAGAGGGCCACCCACCTGCATGTCCTAGCACCTGCCTTGAGCGGCCCTCTCTTGATGTTAGAACCTGGATGATCTCAACAGGGGATGATTCAACTCCCTTCAGTTATTCAATCTCTCCTCCCCTACGGCAGACTCCTAGAAAGAACAGTCTGTTTGCCCTCTCTTTCGTCATCTCCCAAACATTCCTCAGCCCATCAAGTTGGCTCCTGAGCCCCATTACTCCGCCAAAACCAGTTCTCCCCAAGGACACCTCAGTCCTGTCTCAACTTCTCAGCGGCGTTCAGTACCACACTCTTGTGTCTATCCTTTCTTGGTAACCTTTGCCAGTGTTTCCTCTCCAGCCTGACTCTTCAGTTTTGGGGTCCCTGGCACTCAGTCCTGAGATGCTTGCTCTCCCTCTATCCTCCTTCCTAGGAGAGTCCATCCAAGGCAGTGTGTTAATCACCGTACAAACACCAGTGACCTCCAGGAGATACTGGCCTCATCCCTACCTCCACTAGGATGCCTCACAGATCCCATTCATTCTTCATTCATTTATTCATTCATTCATTCATTCATTCATTCATTCATTCATTCATTCTATCGAGCACCTACTCTGTTCCAGGAGCTACCCTAGGTACTAGATAAAGAGGGAAGAACAGAAGCGGCATGGTTCATGCCCTTGAGCAGTTCCACTTGACACTGAACTCAAGATCTCCCCTCAACCAACATGCCTCCCCCGTGTTCTCTGTCTCAGTAAGTGGCAACATCGCCACCCACCCGCTCAAGCCAGAAATCTCAACTTTATAGCTGGCGCTTTGCTTTCCCTTATCCCACCTGTGAGACACACACTCTAAGGTGATTCCCCCCCTCCAATGAGTCATGCTTTTATATAATTCCTTCCCCTTGAGGCAGAACCTGTGACTTGCTTCTAATCAGTAGAACATGGCCAAGGTGAAGGATGTCATGCCCATGATTATGTTACATAAGACTCCATCTTGCAGGCTGAATCGAGAGAGACTCCCTTGCTAGTTTTGAAGAAGTAAGCTGTCATATTTGTCAAGCAACTGCGGGGGATCCCCTGACAGCCAGAATGAACACAGAGACCTCAGTGCTACGATTGCAAGGAGGTGAATTCTGCCAACCACCTGAGGGGGGTTGGAAGTGAATCTTCTCCCAGTTGATCCTCTGGTGAGAACACAGCCCAGTCAGCACCTGACTGAAGTCTGGAAAGGGCCTGAGAAGAAGACCCAGTCAAGCTGTGCATGGACCCCTGACCTGTGGAAACCACAGGATGATGAGTGAGTGTTGTTCACGTTGCTGAGTTTGTGGTGATTTGCGACTCAGTATAGAAAACTAGTGCAGGGGGCGCCTGGGTGGCTCAGTCGGTTAAGCAGCCAACTTTGGCTCAGGTCATGATCTCGCGGTCTGTGAGTTCGAGCCCCGAGTCAGGAGTGAGTTCGAGCCCCGAGTTGAACTGTCTGTGCTCAGAGCCTGGAGCCTGCTTCGGATTCTGTGTCTCCCTCTCTCTGCCCTCTTCCTGCTCACGCTCTGTCTCTATGTCTCAAAAATAAATAAACGTTAAAAAAAATTTAAAAAAAGAAAACTAATGCAGCATCCCCCCATTGCACTGGAACTTTCTGATTTCTTCACTGAAATAATTCTTGAAAACATTCCATTCTCTCCATCTCCACTACCCCACCCAGAGCAAACTGTCATCAGCTCCTCTATGCAGACAAACAGAAAAGCCTCCTGATCTCCCCTGTCACAGTTGCCCCCTCCTCTCAGCGCCGGGCCGAGGCACGAGAGCGTCCCCGGCAAGCAAATCACTTGGCATTCCTTCAGCTCAGCATTTATTCAGCAGATATGAGGAGAAATTGTCTGTTAATAAAAGCGGTATGCCCCTCTTCTTGTGCCAAAATGGGAGGTTCGATACACTTGATTTTCCAAAGCAGATAACTCTTTGGGAGGAACATTAGACCACATAAAATGTGAATAAGATAAATCACTAATTTCCTGTAAATAGCACAACCCATTGCATTATTCATATGCAGACTTTCAGCTGACTATGCTTAATGACAGTTCTTGGCTGACTCATCCGAGGTTTGGAGGTTCAGCTTATATGCGTCTACTGCAAGTTTTTAATTTTTTTAATTTATTGTTTTTGAGAGAGAGAGAGAAAGCACATGAGCAGGGAAGGGGCAGAGAGAGAAAGTGAGAGAGAGAGAGAGAGAGAGGATCTCAAGTGCGCTCTGAGCTGACAGCAGAAAGCCTGACGTGGGGCTTGAACTCACAAGCCATGAGATCACGACCTGGGCCGAAACCGGACACTTAACCGACTGAGCCACCCAGGCACCCCCTTCAAGTTTTTAATTTTGAAGAGCAGTTTACATGTTTTTCCTTTTGTTGCTTATGCTTCTCGTGTCAGGTCTAAGAATCCATTGTCAAACCCAAGGTAATGAAGATTTTGCCCCTAGGTTTTCTTCTAATGGCTTTATAGTTTGGGTATTTATATTTAGGTTGATTCATATTGAATTAATTTTTGTATTTGGAATGAGGTAAGAGCACAAGTTCATTCTTTTCCATGTGCTTAACGAATTGTTCCAGCACAATTTGCTTAAAAAGACACCCTTCTGTGATGCCTGGGGGCTCAGTCAGTTGAGTGTCTGACTCTTGATTTCGGTTCAGGTCATGACCTCACAGTTGGTGAGTCTGAGCCCTGCATCAGGCTCTGCGCTGACGGTGTGGAGCCTGCTTGGGATTCTTCCTCTCTCTCTGGCCTTCCTCCACTTATACTCTGTGTCACAAAATAAATAAATAAAAACTTAAAAAAAGAGAGAGAGAGAAGCTTTTCTTTTCCCCAGTGAATGGTCTTGACACTCCAGTCAAAAATCAACTGGCCATGTGCCTGGGTGGCTGTCTGTTAAGCTTCTGAGTTTGCCTCAGGTCATGATCTCACAGTTCATGGGTTCAAGCCCAGCATCGGGCTCTGTGCTGACAGCTGAGAGCCCGGAGCCTGCTTCAGAGTCTGTGTCTCCCTCTCTCTCTGTCCCTCCCCTGCTCACACTCCCTGTCTCTCTCTCTCTCTCTCTCTCTCAAAAATAAATTTAAAAAACAATCAACTGGCCATAAAGGCTGGGTTTATTGCTTGGACTCTTAATTCTATTCCATTGGTCTTTATGCTAGTACCACACTAGTTTTATTGCTGTAGTTTTGTAGTAAGTTTGGAAATTAGGAAGTGTGAGTCCTCCGATTTTGTTTTTCTTTTTTCAAATGTTGTTTTGGCTATCTGGAACCCTCACAGTTCCCTATAAACTTGAAGATTGGTTTTTCAATTTATGCAAAAAAAAAAAAAAGCCACTGGAATTGTAATAAGGTGTGCACTGAATCTGTAGGCTACTTTGAGGGGGGCGTTGGGAATGCTACCATCTTAACAATATTCAGTCTTCCAGTTCATCACCATGGAATCTGTCCACTGATTTAAGTCTTCTTCAATTTCTTTTAACGGTGTTTTGGCGGCGCCTGGCTGGCTCGGTCAGTTAAGCGTCCGACTTTGGCTCAGGTCATGATCTTGCAGTTTGCAAGTTCGAGCCCCACGTCAGGCTCTGTGCTGAGAGCTCAGAGCCTAGAGCCTGCTTGGGATTCTGTGTCTCCCCCTCTTTCTATCCCCTCCCCTCCTCATGCTCTCTGTCTCTCAATAAGAAATAAAATAAAAACGTAAAAACAAAAAACAGTTTTTTGTAGTTTTTAGAGTACAAGTCTTTCATCTCCTTTGTTATACTTATTCCTAGGTGATTTATTATTTTACTTTTATAATGTTTATTTATTTTTGAGAGAGTGTGTGCACGTGTGGTGGGGGGGAGGGGCAGAGAGTGAAGGGAAAGAGGATCCAAAGTGGGCTCTCTGAGAACCCAATGCAAGTCTTGAGCTCACAAATCTCGAGATCATGACCTGAGCCAAAGTTGTATACTTAACCAACCAGCCACCCGCGTGTCCCCGTAATTTATTATTTTAGAAGCTATTGTAAATGGAATCGTTTTCTTCGTTTCCTTTTTGGGTTTTTTGTTTGTTTGTGGTGGGGAAGGGTTGTTTTGCAAGTTTTTTTTATTTTTTTAAGTAATCTCCACACCCATCGTGGGGCTCGAACTCACAACGTTGAGATCAAGAGTCACACGTTCCACCAACTGAGCCAGACAGGCGCCTCTCTTCATTTCCTTTTTGGATTGTTCATTGTTCGTATATGGAAACAACTGATTTTTGTGAATTGATTTTGTACCATAAAACTTTGCAGAATTCATTTATTAGCTCTACATTTTTTTGTGTGAATTGTACAGAAATTTCTTTACATGGACTCATGTTCTGCATATAGAAATAGTTAAATCTGGATTTCCAATTTCAATATCTTTTATTTATTTCTATTGGCTAATTGCCATGGCTGTCTTCCAGTACAATGTCAAATAGCAATAATGAAAGAGATGTCTTTGTCTTGTTCCCAATCTGAAAGGGAAAGCTTTTGGTCTTTCACCATCAAGGATATTATTAGTTGTGGGTTTTTTCATAAATGTCCATTATCATGCTAAGGAAACTCCCTTCTATTCCTAGTTTTCTGAGTATTTTTATCATGAAAGGGTGCTGAATTTTGCCAAATGCTTTTCTGCATCTATCGAGATGTTCTTTTTTTCTTTTTCTTCATTCTGTTATTGTGGTTATTACATTAATTGATCTTCTTATGACAAACCATTGCCATACTTCTGGGATAAGTCTCACTTGGTCATGGTATATAATCTTTTCAGTGTGCGGCTGTATTTGGTTTGCCAGTATTTTATTGGGGATCTTTGTATCTATATTCATAAAAGATATCACTCTGTAGTTTGCTTTTCTTGTGGTATCTTTGTCAGGGTAATGCTGGCTTCATAGAATGTGTAGGAAGTTTTCCTTCCTCTTCTGTTTCTTAGAAGAGTTTGAGTAGGATTGGGGCTAATTCTTCCTTAAAGTTTTCTGTTAGGGGCGCCTGGGTGGCTCAGTTGGCTAAGCATCCAACTTCGGCTCAGGTTCTCACAGTTCAGTTTATGAGTTCGAGCCCCACATTGGGTTCTGCGCCGACAGTGCAAAGCCAGCTTCAGATTCAGTCTCCCTCTCTCTCTCTCTCTCTCTGTCCCTCCCCCGCTTGCATGTGCATGCTCTCTCTGTCTCTCTCTCTTTCAAAAATAAATAAATAAACACTTTAAGAATAAGTACATTTTTCTGTTAAAAGACTTGTCTTTCAGTGGGGTACTGGGCTGGGGGAGGGTGACTGAAATAGATAAAGGACATTAAGAGGTACAAACTTCCAGTTACAAAATAAATAAGTCATAGAGATGAAATGTACGGCATAGGGAATATAGTCACTAAGATGATAATAACGTTTGGTGACAGAGGGAGATTACACTTACCATGGTGAGCACCGAGTGATTGCTGAATCATTATATAGTACACTTGAAACTAATAACAATACTGTATGTTAATTACACCTTAATTAATTAATGACTTCTTTCTGGTGAGGTTTTTTATTACTACTTCAACATCTTTACTTGTTATAGGTCTATTGCTATTTTCTACTGGTTCTTGGGTAATTTGTGTGTCTCTAAGAATTCATTCATTTCATCTACATTATCTAATTCGTTGGCATACAATTATTCATAATAATCCTAAAAATACTTTTAATTTCTGTATGGTCCCCATTTTCATTTCTGGCTTTAGTAATTTGCATCGTCTCTTTTTTTTTTCTTAGTTAAGCTAAAAAGTTTGTCAATTTTATTACCTTTCTGAAGAAAACTTTTCTTTTGGTTTCAGTGTTTTTCTTTATTGCCTTTCTATTCTCTATTTATCTATGCTCTAACCTTTATCATTTCCTTCCTTTTGCCAGCTTCAGGTTCAGTTTGCTTTTCTTTTTCCAATTCCTTAAGGTGTAAAGTTCGGGTGTTGTTTTGAGATCTTCCTTCTTTTTTAATGTAGGCATTTGCAATTATAAATTTCCTGCTGAGCCCTGCTTTTGCTGCAACCCATCCATTTTGGTATATTATGCTTTTGAGAGTTTTTTTTATGTTTTTATTTTATATTTGAGAAAGAGAAAGAGACAGAGAGAGAGCAGAGGAGTGGCAGAGAGTTGGAGACAGAATCTGAAGCAGGCTCCAGGCTCTGAGCTGGACACGGGGCTTGAACCCACAAGCAGTGAGATCATGACCTGAGCCGAAGTCGGATGGATGCTCAACGGACTGAGCCACCCAGGCACCCCATTTTGGTATATTGTGCTTTTGTTTTTATGTATCTCAAAGTATTTTCTAATTTCCCCAGTGATTTCTTCTTCGATGTATTGGTTGTTAAAGGGTGTGTTGTTTAATTTCTGTGCATTTGTGATTTTTCCAGTTTTCCATCTGCTACTGATTTCTAGCTTCATTCTCTAGTGGTTGGAGAAAAATTTTGTGTGATTTTGATCTTTTTAAATTTATTAAGATGTTTTATGGCCAAACACATGGTCTATCCTGGAGGATGTGCCATGTACAGTTGAGAAGAATGTATATTCCGCTGTTGTAGAGTGGGGTGTTCTGAATATATATGGCAAATTTAGTTGGTTTATAGTGTTCTTCAAGTCCTCTATTTCCCTATTGATCTTCTGTCTAGATGTTCAATCCATTATTGAAAGTGGGATACTAAAATCCAGCTCTACCTATTATCGTAGGACTATTTCTCTCTTCAAATCTGTCAATATTTGTTTCAGATATTTGGGGGAGGGTCTGTTGTTTGGTGTTTATAATTGTTACATCTTCTTTATGAATCGACCCTTTTATCTATATATAATGTCCTTCTTTGTGTCTTGTAATTTAACTTAAAATCTACTCCCCCCACCCCAACCAAAATCTACTTTTCTGATAGTAGTATAACTACCCCAGCTCTCTTTTGGTTAGTATTCACATGGAATAGTATCTTTTTCCATCCCTTCACTCTTAGCATCTTTGTGTCTTTGTATCTAAAATGAGTCTTTTCAAATAAAAATAATAAATAAATAAATAAATAAATAAATAAATAAATAAATAAATAAATAAATAAGTGAGTTTAATCCATTTACATTTAAAATGATTACTGACAGGCGCCTGAGTGGCTCAGTCAAACAGCTGACTTCTGCTCAGGTCATGATCTCACAGTTTGTGAGTTCAGGCTCCACATTGGGCTCTCTGCTGTCAGCACACAGCCCACTTTGAATCCTCTCTCTCCCTCTCTTTCTGCCCCTCTCACTCTCTGTCTCTCTCTCTCTCAAAAAAAATGTTTTTAAAAAATGATTACTGAGGGAAGGGCAGGGGAGGGGGCATGCCTGGGCGACTCAGTCAGTTAAGTGCCTGACTCTTGAATTTTGGCTTACAGTTTGTGGGTTCGAGCCCCACATCAGGCTCTGTGCTGTGTCAGTGCAGATCCTGCTTGGAATTCTCTCTCCCTCTTTCTGTGTCCCTACCCCACTCATCCTCTCTCTCTCTCTCTCTCTCTCTCTCTCGCTCTCTCAATATAAATAAACTTTAAAAATAAAATAAAATTTAAATAATTACTGATAACAAAGGACTTATTTCTACTATGTGCTATTTGTTTCCTCTATGTCTTATTTCTTTTTTGGTCTTTATTTCTTCCAATACTGCGTAATTTTATGTTCGACTGATTTTTCTAGCATACAATTCCTTCTTCATTTCCTTTTCCATACATTTTTTCGGTTATTGTCTTAGTGATTACCAAGGAGATTACAAATGACACCCTAAATTTATTTTAAAAATCTAGTTTGAATTGATATCAACTTACTTCAATAGCATACATTTACTCTGCTTCTATCCATCCCTTCTTTATTTTGTCATTGTCACAGGTGACATCTTTATACATTGTGTGCCTGTTAACATAGATTTATGATTATTATTTTATGCATTTGGCTTTTAAATCATATAGGAAATAAAAAGAGAAGTTACATTCAAAAATACAGTAATACTAGCTTTTATGTTTATCTATGTTACCTTTTCCAATAATTTTATCTAGGATACTTTTTTTCAGCCTGAAGGACTCTTGTTAGCATATCCTGTGTGGCAGGTCTACAAATAATGAATTCCATTTGTTTTTGTTTATCTGGGAATGTCTTAATTTTCCCTTCACTTTTTAAAGGATAGTTTTACTGGATATGGAATTCTTGATTGGTAGTGTTTTTCTTTCAACACTTTAAAGATATCATTCCACTGCCTCTGACCTCTATGCTTTCAGATGAGAAAGAGCATTAAATCTAATTGAGGATCTCGTGTAAATGACAAGCCACTTCTCTCTTGCTACTTTCAGGATTTTCTGTTTTTACCTTTAGACAATCTGGTTATAATGTATTTCAGTATGGATCTCTGAGTTCATCCTGCTTTGAGTTCTCAGAACTTCTTGGATGGTGTATATTCATGACTTTCAAAAAATTTATAAACTTTGTCGCCATTATTTCTTCAAATATTTTCCCCCTTTCTCTTTTCTTTCTGGGATTCCTATAATGTTTATGTTGATATTCTTGATGATGTCCCATATGTCCCCTAGTCTCTGCTCATTATTCTTCATTCTCTTTGCTTTCTGTTCCTCATACTAGCTAATTTTAATGTGCCCTATCTTCAAATTTGCTGTTTCTTTCTTCAACCTACTCAGATCTTCTGATAAACTACTTTTACTCTTTTGAGGTCCAGAATTTCTATTTGGCTCCTACTTATAATTCTTTATCTCTTTATTGATATTATATTCTTATTCATACATAATTCTTCTGATTTCCTTTAGTTATTTGTCCATGGTTTCCTTCAGCTTTTTGAGTATATTCGAGATAATATAAGTATTTTTCTTATATTAAGTCTAATGCCTAGGTTTCCTTAGGGATGGTTTCTATCAAGTTCTCCTTCTTCTTTACTATGAATAGGCTATACTTTCTGGTTTCTTTGTATACTTTGTAATTTTATATGAGAATTGGGAATTTTGAATGTTAAAGTGGTAACTATGGAAATCAGATCCTCCCAAACACAGGAATTGTTGTTATTGCTTCAGGAAGGTTGCAGTCATCTGTTTATTTGGTGCCTTTCCCAAACTATTTTTCAAAAACTATATTATTTATTTTGTGTAGTCATTGAAGTCTCATTTTATTATCTCTGTAGTCGGCCAGTGACCTGAGAGAGATTTTCTCAAGTGCCTGGATCCAGAAAGGAAAGGAATAGAAAGGAAAAGAAAGGAAAGGAGTGTTCTGTTTCTTTAAAACTTCTCAATTGACACAACTGGGAAAAACACTTCTGCAAGGCCTATGGGAGTTGAAACAATGAGCAGCCTCTGTGCATACCCATTAGCAAACTGCCAAGCAGATCAGAACACAGAACCCTGATTTTTTTGGAGAACAAGTCCCTATTGCCCACACTTGAATCAAGAAGCCAAGCCAGGAATGTGGAATGACCCATCTAACTACCTGCTGTGGGGATGGGGGATGGTAGCTGCTACATGAAACACTGAGACTCACCAAAAGTATCTTCTTTCATCAAGCACTCCCTTAGATTCTGCAAGTGTTCAACTAGATAGACTCCAAAGTTCCGAGTAATTGATTCTGACAGTTCTTGCCAGCTCAGTAGTTGTTTCAGTAAAGGGACCAATTCCTGGAGCTTTCTAACTTCACTATCTTCCAAGAGATCAGTCTCTACCCCATATTAGCCTTGATCCCACAGGAAACAGATGGGAGACTTAAGACAGGATAACTCAAAGAGGGTGTATTTATAAAGGACTATTTACAAAGTGTGGATGTACAGGAGCCACAAGAGAGAGTGCAGTAACCGAGGACTAACAGCAACCAAGCTGATACCACCTCTAGGCCCTAAAGGTTACCAGGCACTAAAGGAAGGGAAGAGTTGTGCTGAGGTGGTCACCTTAAGAGGAGTAGCAACACTTGGTTGAGGGATACAGCCAGCCTGAGGAAACTTCACAAGGAGGAGGAAGCAGAGGATTAAATACCCTGATCTCTCTCTCTTTCTCTCTCTCTCTCTCTCTCTCTCTCTGTGTGTGTGTGTGTGTGTGTGTGTGTGTGTGTGTGTGTGTGTCCTTCTCTCCCCCTCTCCTTTCTCCTCCTTCTGGGCTCCCCTATTAGCCACCAAAGCCTGAGTGCAAGGGGATCCAGCTGATATGAGAGTAAAGAAGGTCAAAGAGTAGATCCCACGATATCCAGACAGGCCCCCAACCCCAGGATGAGCTCTGGCCTCTAACTTTAAGACCAAAAGTAACATATTTCTGGCTATTTTAGAACAGTCATTTCCCATACTTTGGCCATCAGGGTTCAGCAGGATGAAAGTTCAGTCAAGAAGCTGTTACCATCATTTTTAATGGAGTGTTAGGTGTAGTTTTCTTATACTTTGATTTGATCCCACTTGAATTAAGATACAGAACTATCCAGTTCAGCACTGGATACTAATACTGGATTGTAGTCAAGAGCATGACATTGGGGGTCTGAATCTCAGCTCAGTGACCAGCCACATATATGATTTTGGATACCATTCTTCAGCCTCTCAGCATCTGTTTCCTCATCTACAGAATGAGGTAATAGGAGTACCTACTTCTTAGAGTTGTCCCAGGGATTTAATGAGATAATACATGTAAACAGTACTTACCACAGAATAAGTCCTCAACTACAGTATACATTAGCTATTATTGTGCCTCCAGCTGTCAATTACTTGGCATGTGCCCCCTCCAGACCCCACAATTATTGGTCTGCTTTCACTTTCTGCAAGATGATCTCTTGCTTCTAGGCCTTCATGCATCTCCCTCTTTCTTCCTAGCTAATTCTTATTTTTAAAACAATCAGATTCTTTTTCATATACATCCATTTCCAAGGCTGACAATACCGAGTGCTAGTAAGGACACGGAACAATGAGAACCCTCACACTTTGCCAGTAGAAGTACAAATCAGTACAATTACTTTGGAGAGCAATTTGGCAACATCCAGCAAAGTTTAAGATATCTGTAGCCCATATATTAGCAGTTACATTCCAAGGAACATACCCTAAAGAAAGCTTCACATCTATACATAGGAAATAGGTACGAGAATGTTCAAAGCGGCATTGCTTGTAATGGCAGAAAGACTGGAAAAAATCTTTAGTATCCTTCGATAGGAGAATGGATGAATACCTTTAAAATCATAATGTGTAATTGTACATTGCAATGCTATATCACAGTTAAAATGCCTACATGTAACAACATAGGTAATCTCAAAAATATATTGTTGACTAAAAGAAACAAGTTTCAAAGGAGATGTTCGGTATAAAACTACTAACAAAAGCTTAAAATCATGCAAAACATGCTATTACATTGTTTATGAATACATACTTATGCAGTGAAAGTGTTAAAACATGGATGAGAAGGATAAATACCACATGCAGGGTGATGGTGCCTTTATGGAATGGAGGAGGAAGAAGCGAAAGGAATGGAATTGGGTGAGATTCACAGGAAGTTTCAACTGTATTTCTTTTTCATGAAGCTCTGAAGTAAGTTTAATTAGAATATGTTAAGATTCAAGAAAAGTGGGTGGTAGTACAAAGATATATCTTCTATTAGTCATAAATTTAAATAAACCAAAAGCAAGATAAAGAAAATGGGAAGAAAATCTGTATCAAAAGTCTTTGGCGTTTGAAGTCCACTAGTAGTCAAGGAATTATACCCTTTCCCACTCCACCCACCCAACTTCCACCCCTTCCTCCATTACCATCACCAAAGATTTATTTTCTATAGACTCTAACCCAGTGAAAGGCAGTGAGGAGACACAGGGCTAACAATAGGATTAACTGGAAGTCAGCTGGGATTTGAAGCTTTTTTCTCTGCCCCCATATACTCTGAGAACGCTTATAGCCCATTTTATAAGCTCTCAACACAACTCGAGGATTCTTCTCTGGAGACAAGACCTCCCAATATCGACATTTGTAGGCCCCCAATGAAATCTGGTACATCATTGGTGCACTTATGATGAAGCCCATTAATCTAGTGCTTCTCACAACATAATGTACATTTAAATCACCCGGTAATCTTGTTAAAATGCAGATTCTGTATCTGTAGTTTCTAAGGAGGACTGAAATTCTGCAAGTCCAAAAAGTTCCCAGATGAAGCCAATGCTGCTAGTCCCTTTTGAGTAGCAAGGCGTTAAAAAACTCATCTTGCTCACATCCTCAAGTCTCCACTCAGTTTTTTTTAGAGTCTCATTCTTAAATATAAACAGACTGCTAAAGTAGCCAGATTTTAGAGGATGGCTGTTAACGTAAAAGAAAAAAAACTAAATAGAATTTAAAAGGACCCAAAGAAACAGATCAAAGCAGAGAGTAGAAGAAAAAGTAAAAACAAACACACGCTATAGCATCCAGAGAAATAGAAGATATTCCTGTCTATAAAACAAAGATAGAATGATATGGGGTGAGGTCAGTCATTAAAAAAGATCTTGGGGGGCACCTGGGTGGCTCAGTCGGTTAAGCGGCCGACTTCAGCTCAGGTCATGATCTCGCGGTCTGTGAGTTCGAGCCCCGCATCGGGCTCTGTGCTGATGGCTCAGAGCCTGGAGCCTGCTTCAGATTCTGCGTCTGCCTCTCTCTCTCTCTGCCCTTCCCCTGCTCACGCTCTGTCTCTCGAAAATAAATAAACGTTAAAAAAAATTTTTTTTTAAATAAATAAATAAAAATAAAAAAATAAAAAAGATCTTGGGAAATAAAGATAGGAAAACTGAAACTTAAAATGGTTTAAGATAATGACTAGGAAATACCCCCAGAAAAGTAGGACAACAAAACCAAACAAAAAATGGGTAGAGAGTTTCAGTTTTGCAAGATGAAACAAGTGATTGTACAACAATATCAATATTCTTAACATTACTGAACTGTACACTTAAAAATGGCTAAGATGTCAAATGTCATGTTATGCATATTTTACCGTAATTAAAAATAAAAATCAATCAAACAAAGAAACAAAACCCAGAGAAATAGGAAATAGAAAAGAAAACTAAAGAATCAGTCCAGAAATCAAACTTCTAAATATCAGGCATTCCAGAAAGAGAACAAAGAACATGGAGAAGAAATGATCAAAGAAATAACAAAAGAAAATTTCTTCCCAAACTGAAGTACATGAGTTTCCTGTTTGAATGAGCGCTCAGCACAAAAACATTACAAGTCATAGCAAATACATCATTAGACAATTTCCAACCAACAGCTTAGAGAGAAAACTCTAATGCTTCTCGAGATGGGGAAGATATAAAAGATCAGGAATATGAATAGGAATCAGACTTTTTATAAATAGCAGCCCTGAAAGGTTGAAGAACATGAAATAATATTTTCAAAATTATGAGGAAAAACTTATTTTCAAATTTGAAATCAATAACCAGCTGTTAAAAAAAAAACAAAATTTAATCGAGTAAATTTGAAGATTTAATGGACTTTATGAAATAATTCATGAATCAGGCAACAGCCCATCCAGCAAGTAGAGGGGAGCTCTGAGAGATTATAGGAAAGGACAGGTTTCAAAAGACAGAACAAGGAAGCCATAAACAGAAAAGGTGATTATTTCAGGTGAAGTCACCCTCACTTGGGAACAAAAGTGTCTTAGTAGGTGCAATACCTCATCTTCCTTTGGTGGATGGAGAGGGCCCATGACACTGATAACCTTATTGGTGCTGATCAGAAAATTCCTGACTAATGATTAAGACTACATTTCTGGGGGAGGTTGAAAGTGCAATTTGATTAGGTATTAAGCCCCTGTTTGGTGAGTTGGCCTAAGTAACACGATTTTGGGTTTCTTTTTAAATTTTTTTTTTAGTTTTTATTTTTTAATGTTCATTTATTTTTGAGAGAGAGAGAGGCAGAGCGTGGGTCGGGGAGGGGCAGAGAGAGATGGAGACACAGAATCCAGAGCAGGCTCCGGGCTCTGTGCTGAAAACTTACACACTTAACTGACTGAGCCACCCAAGTGCCCCATTTTTGAGGTTTTTTTTTAACACAGCCCAACTACAATTCAAGTGTTAAAATAAAGGTATTTTCAAATATGGGGGCACCTGGCTGGCTCAGTTAGTAGAGCATGTGACTCTCGATCTTGGGGTCCTGAGTTACAGCTATACTTTAGGCATAGAGATCACTTAAAAAAAAAAGATATTTTTCAAATATGCAAAGATTCCAACATATCCCTTAATTAAGTCCCTTCCTTAGGAAGTTACTAGAGAAGGTACTTTAGCAAAACAAGGAAGTAAACCGAGAAAGAGGAAGACATAGGATCCAGGAAATGGGCAAAACAGCCCAGAACAGCAGTGAAAGAAAATCCCAGAATGACAACTGTACAGCAAGTCTAGAGAGCAGTCAATTCAGATTGAAATAAAAGAAAGGAGGGCTCTGGGACAAAGACTCCAGAGAAAAAGTAGAACTTACGTATTCGAGTATATGGAAAATATTGCTGAACTTTGACAGAGTCTTAGAGTACTTACAGAGGGGATGAGCAGGCAACTGTAGATAATACAGAAAATTGACAAGAGAGAAAAAAGGCAAAAATTAACTCTAAGAAAAATGAAGGGCTGTATAAGCTAGAAGGCATGGTTGGAATGTAGTTTGGGGCTCATTGGTAAACAATATTTGCATACATAATAATTTAAATGCTGATTATTAGTTTCACCAAAAATTGTTACAGAACTTTGTGCGGGGCAGGGGCAGAAGTGAAAGGTCATGTTCTTATCTATCATAGCAGGAACAGATAATGCTTAAAATTAACAAATCAAGAATCAATAGTATAAGCATTTGTTTTGATATATGGATCGAATCAGGATGAATATGTAAGAGTTAAAGATATTGCCTCTAAAAAGTAGGCCGGGGAACTGCTTTTTTCATGAGAAGACTTAGTTTATGTACA
Source organism: Paguma larvata (assembly GCA_030068075.1). NCBI lineage: Eukaryota > Metazoa > Chordata > Mammalia > Carnivora > Viverridae > Paguma > Paguma larvata. The sequence goes on along the minus strand of CM057825.1, from coordinate 19,014,585 downwards.
TATTTTTATACTACATATATGTAGTATTTTAATTCAATAAGCATTAACGCTAAAATGTTAGCATACATGAAATGTTTTAAAGAGCTGTGTGGGCCTTGATGACACACATCTTGATGTCTTGATGACAAGGACTAGTTTTTGTTCATTTTTTGGATTCTCCCACTCCCACCCCAAGAGTACAAAGCAGAAAATAAATCGGCATGTAGAAGAGACTCAACTAAGTTTGTTAGATTCTCCCTAAAAGAGGGAAAATACAGAACAAGACACGCAGATAGAAATGCAGATTCTGCACGCTGATGAGTTTGAAGGTAGGTCTCCGGCAGAGGTACTATTAGGTTAAGAGCCTCAAAGACAGAAATCATGTTCCTGGCACCCAGGGGCAGCTCCCCGGGCACAACTCCCCAGGCACATGAACGGAGACATGACAGGAACCCAGGGTGAACAGACTTCTCATTCCTTTCCTTCATTACCCGTTTAACAATTCGTAGTTCTGTAATTCCGAGTTTACTATGCTTCCTTTACCAGACTATAAGCTCCACGACGGCAGGACGTCGTATTATTCACCACTGTGCCCCCAGCACGGAGCACAAGCTCTCTAAATATTTGTTGGAGAAATGAATTTGTGAATTCGTGATAGTGCCGCTGGACTGCCACTAGCGTGGCATGAGTAAGGGACACACCGACAACTGAGAGCAAAGGAACCGCCCGGGAGAAGACACCGGGGTCTCTGAAATGACAAGACCGGAAGGGTGGAGCTGGACCTCTGGGACGAGCGGTAGGGAGGGGCCGGACAGGGAGGCAGGCGTTGGGGAACGACAACCGGCTAGCAGACAAACTCGCAAAGGCTGGAAGTGAGGGGGAACCGTGGGAAGGAAGAGGTGACCGGAACGCCGGGCGGGGGTCGCGCATGCGCCACCTCAGTCTCCCCGGCGACCCTGCGTGCGCGTGCACGAGGGGTCGAAGGGGAAATGGCGCCGCGGGGCCGCGCGTCCGGGCAGCGAGCGGAAGTGGGTGTGAGAGCGGAAGTGGCCGGCTGGAGCCGGGGGCTGGGCGGGGACCGGGCTTGTCGGTGAGGCGGCAGCGGCGGCGGCGGCGGCTCGGCAGGCGGGTTCAGGCTTCGGGGGCCAGGTCGGTCGGGTGGGTGGGTGTCTCCACAGTCAGTGCGTGCGCGGGAGAGCGCGCGCGTCTTCCCCTTCCCCCCACCCTGGTCCCTCTCCCCTTTTCCCCTAACCACTTACCCCACCCAACCCCCCTCCTCAGGGGGCCGCAGGGCCGCTCCCTCTGTCCCTTCCTCCCTTACCCACCCTCACCATCCCTTGTTTCTCCTTCCCCTGCCCGGGGCAGCCGCCGCCATGATCCTGCTGGAGGTGAACAACCGCATCATCGAGGAGACGCTCGCGCTCAAGTTCGAGAACGCGGCCGCCGGGTGAGCGCGCGCCCGGGGCCGGTGGGTGGCGGGGGAGGCAGAGTCGACCCACTCTAGTCCCTAGTATCGCTCAGCCCCCCCAGTCTTGGAGGCACGAGGTGGGAGACCTGGCCGGGCGTGGGGACGGCCCCGGCGGGGTAGACGTGGGAGGCGACTGGGCGCGGCGGGGTGAGGGGCAGAGATGCGTGGGGAGAGGCTCGGAGGAGGGATGCGGAAGCGGCGAGTGGACAGGAGCGCGCGTGCCAAAGGGCAGGAGACCTGTGGGGCGTGAGGGCAGTCGGGCCCGGAACTCCGGCCGGAGGATCCCATTGCCTTCTGGAGCGAGCAGGGGTCCCCTTCCTTCTGTATTGCCCGTCATTGTTCTGAACCCCGAAGAAAGCCCGTTTGGGATTGGGTTGAAAGGAGTTTCCAGGGATTCCCAGGACTGGAGGAGGGAAGAAGATTCAGGCCCAGTTCACCACCAGCCTTCTCGCTCCCCACCCCCACCTCTTGGTCTAAAGGAACAGGAGGCAAGACTGAAAGCAGACTCAGTCTTGCAGCCGGAAAAATGCGACTTCTCTGGTTTCCCGTCTCGGACCAGTGCTGTAAGACGCATTGGCCATTTTGTTACATATTTCTCAAGCAGAGCTCATCGTCTCCCCATCCACACCCCTTCCTTATCTCTCTTCTGAGGTTCGAATTTTCCTTTCCCCACCCATTTATCTTTTAAAACTCTTATACAAGATCCCCGGTCTGTGATTTCTTCCGTGGTAATCCTGGCCCAGGTACACACTTAAAAGCACCCAAAGTCTGTATACAATGTTCTGAGATCACCTTTTTTACCGTTGGCCTTTTTAAAGGTAGGTTTAGCCCATGTGTCCAAGGCAGCTTTCTCTCTGAAACACGGAAATCCGTAGAAAACAACCTCCTCCCCCAAAGCTGCTTTGCTTTCTAACATTTAAAATGTGAGCCGAGGGTTTGGTTTTAGCTTCGAATTTTTGGTGGCCTACATGTAGTCAGTCCCTTTGCCTCACTTCCGCGTCGTGAGGATGGGGCTTCACGTCTTGGTTGCACAGTTGAGGAAATTAAGTGCAGACTTTCTGGTGAACTGGGAACTCGCAATGGGAAAGTAAGTGCTTAGAGATCCGCAGCCGGGAGAGGATTGGTGGAGGGGAAATCCTAAGTAGTCATAAGGAACCTGTGGCTTGGCATTAAAAAAAAGACTTCTCGCTGCTTAAATTGAACATTCTGTGTCTCCTATCCCTTTTAGTAAGGTTACAGATTTTATCTGTAAAATAAAGCACGGCTTTTCCATGAAGTAACAGCCTACAGTAAGCAGTAGCTACTGTTTCCTGCCAGGGGCTGCAGTTGCTTATATTTTAGGCTAACTTACTTCTTTGTCTTCAGCCTCACGTACCAGCTCCTTTGCATCTTAAGTGTTGGAGTGAATCAGATCAGAGTCTTATTTTGGGTGATTGCTGTGTACTTTTTTGAGCAGCGTAGCACAGAGGAGGAAGTTGAATTAACTTCTGCATTTTCCCAGCTGAACCTGTTAAATGCATTGTCGAGTCCAGACTAGCAAAGAATGAGATCTGGGTGGTTATAAGCTGATGGGCAAGATAAATGCCTGTTCGTTTTCAAGCAGAAGCATGCCTTGTAGTGTAGAAGTACCTTCACATCTCTTTGTGTATTTGTGATTCCACATCGAAGCCCATTATCCGGAAGTCAGCTCTTTTCCTTTTAGAAAATTAACTCTTACAAAATACTCTTTCTGAGGAATTAAAAGAGGCATTCAGGTCTGGAAGCCTAACATTTCTTAACAAAGCATGTGTCCTAGCAGTGTTGGATATTGGGGCAGGGCGGCAAGTTTTGACTTTACCTGTGGCCTGTCTTCCCCACCTTAAAGAAGTGACTTTAAATAGATGGGCCCAAAACATTTTCTGCTGAAAAGCATTTTGGAAATCTTTGAAAGAGACCCTGCTACCAGGCCTAGGAGGTCGGGCTTTCCTGGGAATGTAGCTACAACAGCCAGCAGAAGCTGGCATCGAAGCCCACCATTGAGTTTCCAGGCATACACGGTGAGGCAGCAGTGAAGTAGGTAACATATTTATCAAGGCACACGGCTACTACACCAGAACCTCTAGCAAAAAATGAGTAGTGTGATAATCCTAAACATTTATAGGATTCTTCCAGTGCTCCCAGCAGGAACAGAGGAAGGGAGGTCTTTCTGAGAGAGCCTATTGGCAAAAGGTATAGAGGAGCCAAAGGGTGAGCTGTGTTAGGGTGGAGACGGGAGAAAGACATTATTAACGAAGGGGAGTAGCTGGGAGGAGAAACCCTGGACGTTTGAAAGGTTTTACCAGTGTGGGAACCTGCGGGAGAGGTCAGCTCCACCCCTCTTTGCACTTCTCAGGGTAGCGGAGAACAGAGAGTTAACGCTTCTGAAACCAATTGGGGAAGGCATAACTTCGGAGCAGCCTTTTCCAAGGCAAGTCTTGCAGTTCTGTGATGCCCAGTACAGGAGCCAGCAGCTACACATGGCTAGTTGGGCTTAAGTTAAGAATAAAAGTGAAATAAAACTAAAATTAAGTTTCTCCCAGCAGCCACAGTTGTAGTGCTCAGTTGCCACCTGTGGCTAGCAGCAGCCGTATTTGGACCGCACAGATACAGAACGTTTCCATTATTGCAGAAAGTTCTGTTGGACAGCGCTAGCACCGTTGCAGCTGCTGAAAATGCAAGCATGAGGGAGGCTTAAAAATAGTTCTGTGGTATACGCTGCAGAATACAGTTCAGTAATTTTCCTCTCGAGGTCGTTCTTTGGGTTTTTTTCATCATACCTCAGATCGCCCTGCTGGAGCTTCTGGCGTGTGACATCCTACTAAGCGTCTAAACTCCCTTTGGGTAAAGCAGTCTTTTCTCTGAACTGTTTAACATCGGGTCACAATCACCTTTTAATTTGGAGGCTGTACTGACAAAGCCTAAGATTCATTCCAAACAAATTGCTTTTTCTTTTTTGCTTACACACTCCTCTGAAAATGGCTTATGCGAATGATTCATATGTCCTCACAAAATGATTCTTACTGGTAAATTGTCTCCCTGACAGCCTACAGACTAAGAGAACGTGCTGATTAAAAAGCCACGCTCAACGCTGCAGAGAACCTCATGTGCAGGTCTTGTCAGCAGCACCGCCTTTTCATTTAGGAATTCTTACCCAGATGCCCAATTAAAGCAGAAGTAATCTGGCAAATAATTTAATTTTTTTTTGTCACTGTATACACACCAAGAACCTTTTCAGCCTCAGAAGGTAGGCCTGTCAACTTAGCTAGAGTCTGGAGTCCAGAATTGAGGAAATGCTGTCAGATGCGAATGGCTGTTGGTTTTCAGTGCGCGCTGGCTCCTGGCCACAGCTGTGCATATCGTGGGGCTCCGCGGCTCCGTAAGGGGGAGTGAAGCTCAGTAAGCAAGCGGTGCCAGTTGGGGTGGGCAAGGACTGTGGGAGGAGAAATTTGAGAAGGGAATAAATTAAATCTTGCTGATACCCTGTTCTTGTTCCTAAATATGCTACATGTGTCCTCAGAGAGACAGACTGGTTTGAAGTGATTTGGAATTAGGACATTGTTTAAGCATTCAGAAGTGGAATGGTCTGATTGGTCTTTTAACAGGTTGTTTTGGTTGCACGCTGCTGCCTGACCTCTGACCTCTGCAGCACCGCTATTTATCACTTTTCTGACATTGTGTGAATCGGCTTTTAGATCATCTTTGTTCTCCATATTTTGAGATACGACTGAGCAGAGAGTAAGGACCACATTTCTCTAGTCTTTGCTCAGATGGGATGATGGACGCCTTATAGGAGAATTTCAGAAGAGAGATCGGAAACCTTATAGTGAGATGGCAGAATTCAGTAATTCCTCTCCTTCAGCTCATAGAAGGGGTCAGTAGAAGAGGGACATAAATGCCTAAATGGGAAATTGGATGCGTTCAGGAGTAAAGACTCCAAAATCCTTAATGAGAAAAGAGGATTGGAAAATGAAGTTGTCAGGAGCTCTTTACAGATTGATCAGTAACATTCTAGAAACTTCCTTAGAAAAAGGATAGGAGAAGGGATACCAGGGTGGCTCAGTCAATTAAGTGTCCAACTTCACCTCAGGTCATGATCTCACATTTCGTGAGTTCGAGCTCCACATTGGGCCCTGTGCTGACAACTCAGAGCCTGGAGCCTGCTTCGGATTCTGCCTCTCTCTCTCTCTCTCTCTCTCCCTCTCTCTCTCTCTCTCTCTCTCTCTCTCTCTCTCCCCCCCCCTCTCCCTCTCTCTCTCTCTCTCTCCCCCCCCTCTCCCTCTCTCTCCCTCTCTCTCCCTCTCTCTCCCTCTCTCTCCCTCTCTCTCCCTCTCTCTCCCTCTCTCTCTCTCTCCCCCCTCCCTTCCTTCCCCCCTCCCCCCCTCCACTCATGCTCACTTGAGCGCTCTCTCTCTCAAAAATAAATAAACATTAAAAATAATTTATCTTTTTTTTTTTTAAGTAAAAGGATAGGAGAAATTTTTTTCTAAGGATTTTAAGAATAGTTTTTGAAACCCATCTTAATATGTTTTAGTGTCTTGTGCTATCCACTCAGTAACCCGGAGGGCTTATCTGGCTGGTTTGTTCTAGGATTCTGGACATTACAACACTCTGCTACTAATAGGGTTCTGTTTCTCCTTGTACTGCTGACCAATTCCTGATTCTGGGATTTAACACAATCCCCCAGCTTCTCCCAACCATGGCTTCAAAGTATGGTCTCTTCTGACTCCACCTGAAGAACAACTAATTCATTGATTTCCATCTACAAATTAGACACTTTGCTGTAAGCTTTAACATAATTCCATTTGATTTCAGAGTGTGCCTGTGTGACAGCAGTTCCCATTTACAGTTGAGAAAACTAGGGCTCTTGGGAGTTGTGCAGGGAGTGGACGTGTGTATTAAGCACTGTGCAGATACCCTTCGCTGGTGGCTTCTGACCCTGTCGATGATATGTCACACACAGAACATGGTGTTTATAAGGCACGTTGGGTAAATGACCTGGCCTGGAGATCCTGCGCCAGACTGCCCTAAGGGCTGCAAGGATCGTTATTATCTCAGTGGGTCTGTGACTTAGTCATAAGACACTTGTTGGGAAACTTGTACACATGTCATCTCAGTTAGTCTTCACAACAACCTTTTAATCTCCATTTTCTAGGAAAGGGGCCTGAAGCTTAGCAACATTGAGTAACATTGAATGTGGTTACATAGCCCGTAAGTGACAGGACTCGTGTTGAACAGTCAGCTTGGAAGGATTTGCTTTTATTGTGATTAAACTCACCCTCAGCATCTGAAACTTTAGCAGATGATAAAACAAAAAACAACTTACCCATTTATCTTTTGGCCTATTAAATGGTATGTTTGCCCCTGGACCAGTCTTCCTCCCCTCTAGCTCCTTCATTTGAAACCACAAAAGTGAGTAACAAACACCTGGTCTTGGAATCGACACCATCCTGTTTGGTCTGTGTCACACTTGGTATGATCTCCTTATTGGGGCGCAGAGATGTAACTCCCATATAACTTCTCAGGAAGACTCCTTTGGCCTAGTGCTCTCCTCTACAGCCTGTCTCCTCTACAACCTTTTGTGCAGCCATAAATAGTTAACTAAAATATTAATGGCAGTTATTTGAGAGACATTCCCAAGTCAGGCAGCAAACCACTTGGGATAGCTCTAAGTAAGCAACTTCTCCCTGTGCTTAGGGAGCTTTATAGCCTAGAGAAATTCAGAGTTTCAGCATTGAAATGTTCACGGCTTAGAACCCTAAAGTTTTTTATTTATACCTAATTTTTCTTGGTCTGTTGATGAAATAGGAGAGTGGGGAACTCACTCGGTCCTCCATTAGCTGAGTTAAAGCCTAAAGATTAAAAAAAAAAAAAAAAAAGACCCAACCATCTACTAAATGATCCAATATGGACTTTCACAAGCCTCCACCCTGACTTTTTGGCACAGCCACCCTTCCCCAGAAAAATACACTTTGGTGCTTCCTCCCATTGTGCAGCCTCCTAATATTTCGTCTAAATGAGCCATAGATTAATGTTTGTGCTGCTTCTTCCTTTGTCCTGATTTTTAGAGATGAGGAACGGTGTTTGGCCATTTATTGCCTTTGTCTCCTGGGTGCAGTTTCAAATGAAAGATCAAAAGCAATTTAAATTTTCATTTCATTTTCATCATATTCTGAACTCACTGCTTCCCCGTAAACACACTTGGTGCTTCCATTCTTAGAGACTCCCGAAGTGTTTTTCCTAAGTCACATGTGGATGGCTTTGCAGGAGTTGGGTGGAACTTCATATGTGACCTGTAGAGGTTGATTTTTCAACAGGGCTAACATATGCTTAATAGAAGCCGGTTTCCTGGAAAGGTATTGTTTAGCATCTGTAGCAGCTTTTTAACAGTCATAAACCACGCTCGATATTCCATTATTTCCCAGCAGCCCTGGAGGGCAGCTCAGTCTTGGTTCCCTTTACAGGTGAGGGAGCAGAGATAGTATAAAAGATATGTACTTGATTGTGAGGCTTGAGCACATTAGGCAAGGATAAATGTGAAAATGTGGATGTCTTGTCTGCTGGGCCATAAAACAAAGTAGAATCATTGGAGTCATAGGTAGCTAGTGATAAACCCGAGGCGTCGTCCTTTGTTTCCTCCCATTGGGCTTGGAAGGTGGGGCTATCGTGTAAGGTAGCTTTTCACAGGAGGTTAATTGGCCATTATTGTTTATAGCTAGGATGTATGTCGTACTTTCTAGGTAAGAACTCAGCAACATTTATCAAATAGAAGTTTACATACCAGGCTGAGCTGGGAGCTGCACGGAAAGTATCAGGCTGTCATCATTACCTTCCAGGATAAGCTCTTTCATGTCTGTTCTCTTGCTTTATTTAGCAGTTCTATGAGGTCAGTAGGGTCATTGTGTTCTCCCATTTTATAGACGAACAGGTGAGAAAATAAAGGTGTGTGGGTGTTAACTTGTCTGAAAACATGGTCTTGATGAAAAGCTGAAGTTGGAAAATCAGAGTCCTGACTGTTCCAGTGATTTCAGTGTTACTTCGTGCTGTGCTTTCTGTGAAAGTGTCACATTGGAATTTCAAAACAAAACTAAGGTAGAACCAGTCAGAGAGGGCTTTGTGGAGGAGAGTGGTAAGTACTTTGGTGACATAAAGGAAGAGGAAAAGATGTGTAGGAAGACTTACATGTTGTCTTTGAAATGATATAGGAAATGATATAGGACTTTTGGTTTTGTTTTATGGCCTTAAATCATCCTTTCATCTTAAGTAAATTAAAACCATTCTACATTCTGTTTAGCAGTTTTCCTGCTGAATGTACTCCCTCCGCCTCCATCACTACTGTCCTGTGGGAGAGACACTGATCCAAAGATAGCATTTTGTAGTTCCCATATGCAAAGGTGTATATCATAGTGCTGAGGAGTGCTGAACTGAAGCTAAGTGCCAACCACGGCAGAGACTCGACAGCAGCTGGAAAACAAAAGCTGTACCTGTCCTGCTTCTTTTTTGTATCCTCCTCCTTAAGTAAGCCCAAAGGTTCAGGGACGTGAGAAAATGAATCGGGTCCGAATCGGGTCCTCGGATCAGCAGTCAGCAGAAGATTGGAACTGAACGCTCTGATCGGAAGTAAAGCTCAGGACCCTTTGCAGGTCGCTTTGAAGGCAAGCAGCAATACAATGGTCTTAACTAAGGGACTTTCTTTTGTTTTGCAGTAACAAACCAGAAGCAGTAGAAGTAACATTTGCAGGTAAGTGTCCTTACCTCAACCCTATGAAGGTAATATAAAAATAGAAAAGGAAAATAGTTTCTAAAATAAATTTTGACATTTGGGGTACCTTGATCTCAAGGCTTTTTTGAGGTCTTTGTTTCAGATGATTATTGCATGGATTTATTAAAGTTAACCTGCTGATAACCTTAGAAGGTTGGGTTTAATTTTGTGGTGTGAACTAAAGTTTGTTTAATTTGGAAATATTGAATTACTATCTTCAAGTAGCCTTCGTCTCAGTTTGCCTAGCACTAGAGTAGTGGGGAAACATGGAAAATGCTAGAGACCTGTTCAGCAAGTCAGAGGTTATTTGCTTTCTATTTCCTATAAAGAATTAGATGCTGATACTACTCACTTGCTCTGTGAACCTCAAGGAGTTAAATAGTCACCCTCTATAAAATGAGGGTACTTGACTAGACGGTCTTGGAAGACTTCTTGCAGCTCTAGTGCTGTGACAGGAGTCTGGGCACCATTCCTGTCCCCTCCTACTAACTAGCAATGCCAGATCGCCCTAAAGTGATGGCACTCAGCACCTGGTTTCAGGAACTATACCGGGTGAGTCCTCTCTGTACTGCAGGAAAATAGCCAAAGAGAGGGGAGACCTAGAGATTAGAAGAAACTTAAGAAATAACCAAATGCAGCGTGGGGACCTTGTTTGGACCCTAATTCAAATAAGACAGTATTTTAAACCCATCGTTGTTGACGTCGTTTTGTTTTTTGAGACTGAATATTTGAAGACTTGACTGGATATTTGATATTGTTTCTAAAAACTTGGGCATGGCAACAGTATTGTGGCTGTATTTTCTAAAAATTCTTCTTTATCATTTAGAAGTACATTCTGAGATATTTATGAATGAAATGATGTGATGTCTCAGATTTGCTTCAGAATAAATCATTGGGACAGGGGTATCCCAGTAAGATTGGGTTCTGTGTTGATCATTGGTGAAGCCACATGGTGGGAATTAGGAGTTCATTAGACATTATCTCATATGCATGTTTAACACACATCATAACAAAAGCTTTTTAAGAAATATTTTCAGCACCAAGCTGTGATGAAGGTAAGAATAGCTTTGTAATTTTAGTAAAGAGCAAAGAGGGGCGCCTGGGTGGCTCAGTCAGTTAAGCATCTGACTCTTGATTTTGGCTCCAGTCATGATCTTGCAGTTCCGTAAGATTGAGCCCTCATGAGCCCTGCGTCGGGCTCTGCACTGACAGTGAGGAGGCTGCTTAGGAGTCTCTCTTTCTTTCCCTCTGTCCCTCTGTCCCCTGCTCCCTCTGTCTCCCAAAATAAATAATTTTTTTTCCCTAAAAAGAGCAAAGACAGCATCTGGGTGGCTCAGTTGGTTAAAATTTCTGACTCCTGCTTTCAGCTTAAGTCAATATCACAGTTTGTGGGTTCAGGTCCCACGTCAGGCTCTGCACTGACAGCGCCGAGGCTACTGTGGATTCTGTCTCCTTCTCTCTCTGCCCCTTTCCTGCACTTGGACTCTCTCAAAATTAAAGAAACTTTTTTAATTAAAAAAAAATAATAAACATTTTTTTAAAAATAAAAGAGCACAGATAAGTACTCAACAGTTCTGTCTCAGTGTTTATACTTTCTGCATGGATTGAAACTTTTGCTTATATGCAGATATTTTGCTTATATACCTCCTTGTGGCCTGTGACAGGTGGGCAGGTGCTTTAAGGTTTTGTTCCCCATTCCCAAGTTAAACAGTTTTATTTCCTTTCCTCACAGATTTCGATGGAGTCCTCTATCATATTTCAAATCCTAATGGAGACAAAACAAAAGTAATGGTCAGTATTTCTTTGAAATTCTACAAGGAACTTCAGGCACATGGTGCTGATGAGGTGAGTTCCACATCATTTTCCTCAGGACTCTGGTTTCCTCTTTACCTTTAAGTGGCAGTTGCCACTCACAGAAGGTCCATGGCACTGACCACCCCTACCAGCCTGGCCACTTTGGACAGCTTGCTCACCTCACGAGGGGCTCTCGACTCCATTTACCATAATGATATGAAGGGTGTTTATCAGAAAATCCTTTGGCTCTTTGTTTGGCCGTTTATTACTTTGGAAAAATAAAGATGCTCCCTAACTAATGAAAACGAAAACAACTTTCGTTCTCCAAAAAATGCACTGAAGAATATGTACTTTGACCGAACATAAAAGTAGCTATTGCAAGACTGAGATAGGTTCTGTTCTATCTCTGTAATATTGCGAAGCAGGTATATAATGCTGGCCTTAAAGGTTTATGATCTTAATTTCACATTCTGGAAATTTAGGCACAAATCTACCCTTTTAATTTTTTTGATTTAAACTTCTTTAGAGCTGGCCTCTTTGAGTAAGTATCTCTTCTTCCTACAACTACCATGGGAGAAATAAAAGATGTCCATGCATTATGAAATTCTTGATGGCCACGCCTCATTCACTGGCTTCTTTCTATAACTTAAGTAGCAGGTTTGGTTCCTGTTGAACTATATTTGCTCTGGGGAGAGCCATTTATGGAAGAAAGAAAATGCTGTTACACCAGTGTGCACACGTTGTGGTTGGGTCTCAAAGCAGGAAGTATGACTCAGTTCCTGAATCAGTTTTCAAATATCTTTTAGTTTTAACAAGCTAGGTTCTCCTTAATCTGGTGAATGAAGATATGGCTATGGCCATTTCTGTTTTATTTGCGATTAAGGGTAGTAGCTTTTGAGTTATTTAAAATTTATGCAATGAAAAGGCTGTTTGCAAAAAAAAAAAAAAAAAAAATCAGACTCTCAATAATATTTTAGTATAAAAACTAAAATTAATGTTAACCAAACAGAATACCAAGAACCATAGGCAGTCACTTCTCTTAATATTCCTATGCAGTTGATCTGTCCCAGCATTTCAAGGGAAGAGCCAAAACCTCTTCTGATTTGCCTCATAAGTTCCAAGGTAGAAGAAACATTTAAAGAATTTGTGTTCAGGGTTATTTTACATGAAACAAAAGCTTCAGGAGGAAGACTTAGCCCTCTAGAGCATAAGGGTCATTCTGTAAAAGCTAGTGGCCAGCTCTTCTCTTTACCAGATTAAGAGTAAGAAGAAACAAGTGGTTGTTAAGGTGGCCCTGCTTTTGATTGACCATAAAATAACTAGTGGAAAAGAATTATTAAGCCTTTGAACAGACATCTCAAAACTGCATAATCGTTTTCCCTAGACAGTCCTCTCTGTGTAAAGATGCACGTGCCGTGATGATGATGATGATGATAATCCTTGGAAGGGGAAGAAAGCTTTACAGCTAGATTTCTTAAATCTCCTTTCCAGACTGCTTTCCATGCCCTGGAGCTCCATAACAGCGCTATTCTTGCAGCTCCCACAGGGCCAAAGAGCCAGCTCCACCCGCTCAAGTGGGTGGAGCAAGTAACATTCACAGTTTAGGAGCAGAGTGCACAGTAAATGGCTTCCTGGGTTGGTTAAACAGTGACCAGCTTGTGATAACCAGGGGAAGCTTGCTACTTTGAAAGCCTCTGCTGCTAGGGTGGGAAGGTCTGATGGTGAGGACCAGTGGGTTGCCTCCCCCCATCTCCCGGTGTCAGGATGAAGAGGGGGCGCTCATTGAAAAAGGGAATCGTGCATGGTTAAAAGTGCAAGTGAAATAAACAGGGAAGGGTTAGCTGGTTTCGGCAAGGCAGGGGAGCAGAGGAGTTACCATGGCTGAAATTCGGCTGTAAGAACCTCTCAGATCTCAGAATATTAATTTAGTGAGCTTGGAATTAAACTAAATCTTAGGAGCAATGGTTTTTCCTTCCATATCTAACTTTCCCTTCCACCAGATACCATAGTGCACGCAGTACAGAATTGTAGCTCAGAGGTAGGAAGATCGTGAAAATTCTTAACAGATGTGCCTGTTACTTCCCTACCCCCTACACCCTTCCAGCCCACCTCCAGGGCTCTTTAGGAGAAGTGGTATACAGGACACCTGAAGGTCAGATCTCCCTGTGCCACTAACAAACTCTGTGACCTTGAACCTCTCCCTTAAGTTCCTCTTCTGTAAAAGAGATAACCTCACAGTGGCTGTATGGTCACCAGATCACAACTCCAGGTGGCCTTCCTTGTCTTTTGCCTTCATACAAACAAGCGTGATCGCTGATCCATGCTTTGAGGTCTGTTCTATTACCTATATTTGCAGATAGAGAATTTCTTCCCGCTGTAGGAAAATGGTCAAATAAATATGTGGAATCTTAAAGAATGTTTAAGAATAGGAAGGAAAGAACTTCACCAGGTGATAATTTTTTCAAATAATGACGTAAATATATGGTTTGTTGCTGATTTTTTTTTTAAATATCTAGAGAGTACATTGAAAGTAAGATTAGAAAAAAACAGCAGTACTCAGCTCTGTTTATTGCAAGTCCCCGTATGTGGGCGCGCGTGGGTGCAGAGACCACAACAGTGAGCAGGGCTGAGCACCTGCTTGCATAGAGCTCCCCTCTAGTGCTGCCTGCGTTTGCTGTCCTGTTCTTTGGCTGATGGAATTCTGTTAAAGATGCATGTATAACTCTTAGAAGTAAAACAAAAGTTAATGCTTTTGTTTACTTTTAATTGGTAACTTGTCATAGATAAAGTATCTGGGGTTTTTTTGTTTTGTTTTGTTTATTTCTTTTTGTATCCCAGAAAACTCCAGAGGATCATTAATGGGTTTGTGGTGAGATAGTGTTAAGAAATTGCCCGAGCATCTGGAGACAAAGTCTTGCAGCCTTTTATACTACTATTACATAGGCTGTGAAGTATACTGGCCTCAGTTTTCCCTTCTTGTGGAATAGTGGGGACACTTTCCCTTCCTAAGTATGTTTTTAATCAGGGTTAAGAATAAGTCATGTCTGAGTTTAGTCTCTTAGTCATACAAAGACTACTAAATACCAAAATGGTTAAGATCTCATCTTTCTAATATTTACTTTTTTCTATCTTCTGATAGCTGCCTTTCTACTGCTTAATGTATCCTATGTAACATTTAAGTCTGAACTAGTCCTTCCAAAATAAAAGGTTTGTTTTTTAAACTGTCAGCCTAGGAGAAATTATCACCAGGTGAAGCAGTCGTATTGACAGAGAAGAAATAGGAAGGTATAAAAAGGGCTGTTATTTTATCATTTATTCCCAAAAGCTGGAGAGTAGCCAGCAGTAAGTATTGATTTTGGGAAAAAAACATTTAAGAGAGTACAACCTTCTGTGGACCCACCAGTATAAATAACTGGCTATGGTTCAATTATCTGTTGTCTTTTGCCATAAAACTGGTGGTGAGCTAAATAATTTTAAAGCTTACAAGAGAAGCAGGCTAACTGGAGTCCGATCCCAGCAGTTCTGGTTTTATCTCTTCACTCACCTCGGTTATTGGTTTGGCCTGTACTTAGTTGGTAATGAACACAATCTGCTCTCACTCAGGTTTGGCATCCTTCTGCACTCTTTGAGAACTTGAGCGTGTGTAGTGTATGGTCTGGCGGAGAACAGAGAACGTGTAAACGGTGTGACTGAGTCCTAAAAGAGTAAAGATGAGCCTTGACTGGAAAACAGATCCTAGATTAATTAACCTTTTGTATTCAATCTTCGTTCCATGAGCGACTCGCTTGGTAACTCAGATATATCTGCTTCTTGTGTATCCAGTGTCCCATCCACCAGATGAAAGTTAGGAAGAATTCTGGCTTAGAAGAAGCTTGGCAAATTCAGTGCTTTGAAAAAATTACATTATCATGGCTTTTGGATTAACATTTGTTTTTGTATTTTCTAGTTACTAAAGAGGGTGTATGGGAGCTTCTTGGTAAATCCCGAATCAGGTATGTAGTCCTATAAGCAATTGTGGAGTGACCTGGAAAGAGACCGTCCTGTTTGTACTCTGCCTTTTTTTTAACCAAAGCATTTCATTTAAATATTGTTTATTTTACAAATACTTCTGCCTGAGCCCAGTTCCCACCTCAGTCCTTTCCATAAAAATAAAGCAATTTTTAAAAGCTTAAAGCTAAGGGACTTTGCATTATCTTGTCCAGTAATGGTTCACAGTGTGGTGTGCAAAACTGATAATATGTTGTCATTTTTAACATTTACTTGGTGGAGCCAAGTGACTCTTCCTTAATCTTTCAACCAGTGGGCCATTTTTGTGTGCTTGCTCATGGTGATTAAAATGTCTTTTGAGACTAAGCAAAGATTGGTTTTCACCCCAGCCCCTAGTAACACCATTTTCTGTACTGCACATTTGGAGAAGGAAGCACAACTATTCTCTCATATTGTAGTAGCAAAAATTTTAGCCCCTTTTAATTTGTTCTTCTAATAAAGAATAAATAGCCTCTTCGCAGCCACAGGAATTGAAAAGCACCATGGTCTTCCTTGATTACAAGAGCTCTGTTCTACTGCTTTATAGGAAATATAAAGCAGAAAAACTGAACTATTTTTTCATCCTTGTGAATAGGTGGTAGTCTCAAATTCTGAGTTGTTTAGCTGGGCCCCTGATGAGGACCAAGTAATTAAGTTCCTTTGAACATAATATTACTTAAATTTTGTTCCTGTGGTACCTTCCTTTGCAAATTGTTCTAAGAAGGAAGGTGTGTCTGTGTCTTTTAACAACAGTTCTTACTTTTGCTAACATATTTCCTTCACCAATCTTTGTGTCATTTTTCTTTGTTTTCATATTTATAATATGACATGCTTCACTACTCCCAGTAGAATACCTTCCCCTGTCTTCTGTATGCTCCTCTGGAAATAAAAAATAGCAAATACAGAAAGATGCCTTTGGGGTGTAACTTGTTACTAGGAGTCCTGCGAGTGGGACCATTGACTGCAGTCCAGAAAGAATACTAAAATGTGCTTATCCCCAAATTGATGTAAAAGTGTATCACAGAAATAAAAGCCAAAAAATAAATAACATTATAGGCTTTAAGAGGAATCCAGGAATTTCAGAAAGAGAGTGAGGCAAGGGAGGGAGGAAGAGAAGAAGCAGAACTGGAACAGAAAAAATCATGTAGGAACTCCTGGACATGCTTGTCACAGCTCAGATCAGTCTATGAGAACCACGGGTGTAACACAGAGTGAGAGCTTAGGTTTCTGTCCCTGAGCGTTTTCTTCCACTTCCTCCTAAAACACAGGTGATGCCAGACTGCAGACCTTGTGTTCATACGAGTGCAAAGTGTAAAGACTGGTGGAAGTAGTGTCTCTGCTGTTTTTCTGTGGGTTTATCTAGGCAAGTTTGGGGAACTCACCTGGGCCAGACTAGATCTTTACTTTTAATCTGTTCTTAGGATGTTCTCTTCATCATAATCAAAGCCTTACTCAGAGTCTGACTTCAGCTGTGGTTTTACTAAATTTGTTTTATTTGGCTTCTTCAGACTAACAAACCTCAACTTTAAATATTTTATTTTTCTGTCTAATCTTGTAGTCTGTTTGCTTATCTGGTTTGTTTTCAGGTACTCCAAATGGAATGATGATTGATATTATTTAATATTGGAGTACCAAAAATGTGCTAAGTACAATCTAGAACAGAGATTTAGATAGCCCATGTTCTCAATGAGGATAGATCCAACAAGAAACACAGACCTAAGGAATGCTCTTGGAAAAAAATTAAGTAGTAACAAAGTATAAATGTTTAAGATAGTCCATACAGTTCTGATAAAATTATTTCCAGCACTTACCTAGAATGTGAAATGATACTCAGTGATGTACAGATATTCTTGCAGAACCATCTATAGGCTTTTTGGCATGTACTAATCATTTGATCAGATAATCAGTTGTCCCAGCCTTGTTTGCTGAAACTCGTACTCAGCGTGCTGTAAAGAAGCAAAATCGTGTGTGCTGGTAAGCAGACTTAGCTTTGGACCTAGTGAGTTCTGGGCACTTTAAAATACTGTTAATTTTCCCAAGGGCCTCCCCCATCTTACCACCCTTTTTAAACAGATGCCGGAATTATAGAGATTAGGTAGTTTGTCCAAGATCACAAAGTGGCAAGGCCAGAATTTGGACCCCGTTCTATTCAACTCAGAATATTTTGAGTTGCCAACACCTCTGTCTCCTGCTGCATTTAGCATGGCGCTTTGCTCCGTTGAACTTTCCTTTTCCTTCTAAAATGAGAATAACCGTATCTGGCCTGCATACTTCAAAGAATTCTTCACAGAAATCAAATGAAGCAAGATATTTTAAAACACTTTGAAATTTTTAGTGTATACAAGGAAAAACTATTGGAGAGGTGTGCACACACACACATATATATAGACATACACACTCTAGATTTTTCTGTACCTTGCCTCCTTCCACAAGCGGTTTGTGATGGCATGCAAGAAGTTGTGTTGTTGTTGTTGTTTTATCAGAAAGCTACCCAGCTGCTGACTGTGTTAGCACTTGGTAGGTTAAACCATCGAAGAAAAATACGTAACTTCTTATAGCTTGATAGCGTATACAAGCCCCCTTCCCAACAGTGTCCGGAACACCACATTTCTAATCAAAGTTCCTGGATTATGCCTTCTTCCTGTTCCTTATTTGTAATTTATCATCTTTGATATTGATTCAAGTTTTTGTATAAGATGTGGTAATTACCTATGTCTGTGTACAGAGGTTTCACAAGAATTCTGGGAATGCACAGCAGTCTACCTGGGTTAAAAGGCACCGAAACAAAATAAAATGTCATTAGAACCTGCAACGTTTTTTGGTTTTTGTGTGTTTTTTTAAATCTAACCTCTGGGTTTCCCCCCCCCTCCAGGATACAATGTCTCTTTGCTATATGACCTTGAAAATCTGCCTGCATCCAAGGATTCTATTGTGCATCAGGCTGGCATGTTGAAACGAAATTGTTTTGCCTCTGTCTTTGAGAAATACTTCCAATTCCAAGAAGAGGGCAAGGAAGGAGAGAACAGGGCAGTTATCCATTATAGGGATGATGAGACCATGTGAGTATAGGACTTGGTCCTGAAGCCTGGGTGTGGCTGTTCCATGCGCTTACTGGAAGACACATGGTTAGGTCAGACCTTTAACTCTGTTGTGCCAATGTCCCTAACATGTCTTTCTCATAAAATTCTTAAAGCCAAGGTGTAGATGACAGTGGGGGAGGAAAGGGGCCACTTCTGCTAGTCTCCAGACAGCAAAAGATGAAAAGTGAATCCAGTGCTTTCCTTTAAGACCCCACTGTTGAAGGTTCCCTTCAGTAATACAGCCGGGGTAATGAGGAGGTAGAGGGTGGCCGTGGGTTCTGTGTTTTTGCAACTCTTGAATCATCTGCATACTAGGAATCTCCTAGTATATAAAGAAATAAGAATGTTTAGAAGTGAAGTCCTGAGAATCACTAACCCTAGTAGATTCCACATCATGCCACGTAGACAGGCTAGTACCGTCTGCTTTGGGTGATCGTCATCTCCTGCCCGCCTCACGGCCTGCGTGTATCATATGGACTTTGTTGGTCATACATACTTAGTCTCCCTTGGCATGCCTTGTTTTATGAATTGAAAGATTTATGACTTTACCCACCTACTCCTCTTAGAGATCAAGTTCTTGACAAAACCCCATTCTGAGTCTGTACTTACTACTTCATGGGTTGTGTTCCCCTCAGGTATGTTGAGTCTAAAAAGGACAGAGTCACAGTAGTCTTCAGCACGGTGTTTAAAGATGACGACGATGTGGTCATTGGAAAAGTGTTCATGCAGGTACGGAGTGGACATCTTTTGGGGGAGGGACAGCACAGCACGGTGGTTTATACGGTGGCACCAGAGCACACCATAAGCATAGAAAAGGAGAGCTGGCCGCTCTGCTGAGGCCAGACCTTGTTAAAGATTTGTTTAAGCAGCTCCCACCCAACTCACTGCATGTAGTTGTTCCAGAGTGGTTTTAGCCTTTTGCAGGACTAGACTAGAAAGAGTGAATGGAGGACTAAACATACTAACGGTGTGACTGAATATTAATCACCCTTGCTGCCACTGAGTCTGATTTAAAGCTTGGTTATGTTTCCTACCCTTTTGTTAAGTTTCCTGAGGTTTCTAGCAAGGTCTGCTCTTCTTGGCTTGGTTTTTTTTTTTTTTTTTTTAACATTTATTTATTTTTGAGAGACATAGAGACAGAGTATGAGCAGGGGAAGGGCAGAGAGAGAGAGAGACACAGAATCTGAAGCAGGCTCCAGGCTCTGAGCCGTCAGCACAGAGCCCAATGCAGGGCTCGAACTCACAGACTATGAGATCATGACCTGAGCCGAAGTTGGCCGCTTAACCAACTGAGCCACCCAGATGCCCCTAGGCTTGGTTTTTAGTCCTAAAGTCTTTTCAGAACAGAGTCCTTAGAAAATTCCTAAGTAGTAGATAGTACATTAATAAGGTAGAGTCCTTGAGTGGACCTCAAGGCAAATTGGCCCAAGTTTGCCTGAGGTCACGAGGTCACCGTAGAGCTCCTCCCTCAGAAGCCACTCACCTATCAAGAAGAGTAATGGGGCTCAGCGGGACATTGTGTCATCGGATTTCTGGTACAGTTGGACTCCGGTCTGATACAATACCCCATTGTGGCTTTGTCATGCTGTCTGCTAACCAGTTGCTGACTCTAGGACAGGAGAGCTCGTTGGTGAAGGGGTATCTAGGCTCAGCATTCAAAATCTAGCTCAGTGGCTACATTTTCTTTTTTTTTTTTTTTTTTTTTTTAATTGTTTATTTTTGAGACAGAGACAGAGCATGAGCAGGGGAGGGGCAGAGAGAGAGGGAGACACAGAAAGTGAAGCAGGCTCCAGGCTCCGAGCTGTCAGCACAGAGCCTGACGTGGGGCTCGAACTCATGGACCTCGAGATCATGACCTGAGCCGAAGTCGGACACTCAACCAACTGAGCCACCCAGGCGCCCCAGTGGTTACATTTTCCTTTTTTTTTTTTTTTTTTTTTTTTTTTTTAGTGGTTACATTTTCAAACACCTTTTGTGCGTTCATCCTGTCCCTTGGCAGAGTGAGGAGATTTAAATTCTGGACAGAAAATCTTGTCTGCTGCATGGAGTTGGAAAATAGTTGTGTTTAATATAGTGAGGATATTTTATGTGTACCCTCTCTAAAGTGACTAGGAAAGTATTCAAAAGTGATATCCTGAATTTGGTCCAACTCTAATGGCTTTTTGTGTTTAGTCTAATTAATCAGAAATGCTAATTGTAGAGTGCCTAGGCAGGAAAATTGGAATATTGACACCTTGACACCTTGAGCATTTGAGAGTACTAAACTTTATGAGAGAGAGAGAGAGAGAGACAGAGTGTGTGCGCACAGCTATATAGACCTATATCACGGGTCCTAAATGTAAGCTTCCAGACAGGCATTTCATGTGTTTTTATGCAGAATTGACAGGGGAATTAAATGTAGTAGCTTAGAAATTGGAATGAATCCAGACTGACAAACTAATTTTAAAAGCTATGAAGTATATATTTAGATTTAGCTGGTTTTTTACCAGTCTTGTTCCATTTTATTCCCGGCAACATCTTAACTTATTTTTATGCTTTAAACAGATCTTATCTTGGAATGCTTACAGGAGATTTATTCCTTAGGAAAATTTTGTATATTTTTTGCACATGAATTTAAACTCCTCCCTCAAAGTACATGTGGTAGGGGCACTGGTCTAAAAGGGAAAAGAAAGTCTCTGCATTTTTACACTACGGTATCTCCAGTTAGTGACTGCACTGGCACCATGCAGACCCATCTGGTGTCCAGGAATGTGGGAAGGCTGTGCTTGGGAAGCCATCTGCCTTGCCTCCCTCTCCAGAGTCAAAGGCTGGGCAGTTTATTTGAAGTGACCTTTAGAATCTTGGGCTTATTTTGCTGGCTTTTACCCCAGAATAAATCATTGGAGAATTTTTCTGGGCCTGGTTATTTTAAATTTCTAGGAGAATGGAGAATATTGGATGCCTTGCACAGAATGCTGTGACCCAGGGTCACTATTTAAAGTTCCTCCTGGTGACTGACCTACTTGCTACGCACCTTCGTGGGTTTCCAGATCCTGGCGTGGACCTCCATCCTGGTCAGGACACGATTCCTGCTTTGTCATTCAGCAGACTCTGAGGGACGCTTACCGCCCTTAGGAAAAAGACAGAATTTCCATTGCATACTCACAGGGATATTCTAGTATCTGCCGTTGGTGCATTATCTCCGTAGGCATGTGAGCCGAGCACTAAAGTCTGATGTCACCTCACTGCTTATCCCCTGAAAAGCATTAGGAATGATACAGTTTTGAAGATAAGAGTCTGGTGATCTAGAATATTTTCCATATTTTCAGAGCTTAACGTCAGCCCAGTAACAGAGAACCGTTAAGTGGAAACCACTGGTTCTCTATGTTCAGGAACAAGACACAAGCAATCTACCTCTTAAACAGTCGTGAAGATACTATGTTCAGGACACTTTCTATCTGGATACCGTGTGGTTGTAGCTGTAGGGTGTTTTCCTGAACTGGGAGCACTGAGTCAAAGTCAGTAATTTTGGTAGATATTGCCAACCTACACGGAGGTTTACCGTTTTCCCTCCCGCTTACGATGCGTGAGGGTGCCCATTTTCCCAGAGTATGTTGTCAGGACTTTCGTATTTCTGCCGATCTGATAGGTTAAAAATGGTATCTACATTCTCTTATGAACGAGGTCCAGTATCTTATCTTCTGTTGAAGGCTATTTGTTTTTCTTTTCCTTTGAGGTATCTCTGTGTCCTTACCCAGTTTTCTCTTGGGTTATCGATCTTCTCCATTTCTTTATATACTAGAGAGATTAGCTTTTTACTATGGTAAGAGTTGCAAATGTTTTTTTCCAGTTTGTCATTTGAATGTATGGGTTTTTTTCCCCTCACACAGAAGTTTGTTTTCATATGGTTAAGTCTCTTCTGTGACTTTGAGATTTTGAGTCATTGTTAGAAACACACTCCCTACTCCAAGACTGTTAAGAAGGATACATGTATTATTTTCCTAGTATTTTTAGTTTCATATTTTGTACATGATCTTTTGATGATTTATTTGGAGTTTATCCTGGCATGTGGTATGAAAGATAGGTCCGTCTTTTTTTCTAAATGGCCACCCACTGGTTGCACCCGTTGTTTAAAGGCCCAGGTTTCTACTACCGACTTAAGATGCCACTTTTATCATTTACAGGCCTTGATTTCTGTATATATTTGGATTTTCTCTAAACTTGATGATAAATCATGCTTTGATGGAAGAGAGAAATGGTATTGTGATACTCCAAAGACATCCTAGTCGGAGGGGGGAAAAAAGAGCATATGCTGCCATATACATAACAGAGACCCTAATGAGAAAGGAAGGGGCCTCTGGGTGGCTCAGTCAGTATTCGCCTTTGGTGCACTATCTCCACAGACAGGAGAGCCGAGCCCTGAGGTCTGGTGCCGTCTCACTGCTTATTCCCTGAAAAGGATTAAGAACGATACAGTTTTGGAGATGAGTCTGGTGAGCTAGAGTATTTTTCATATTTTTAGATCTTAACGTCAGCCCAGTAGCAGAGAAAAGTTAAGTGGAAACCACTGGTTTGCAGTCCACTTGATTGCAGCTCAGATCATGATCTCACGGTGATCAGGCTCTGCCCTGACAGCACAGAGCCTGCTTGGGATTTTCTCTAAACATTTAAAAAAGAAAAAGGAGGACTGTTTGGGTGGGTTGGTTGTTTCTTAGGTATTATTTGAGAGAGCACAGAGGAGCAACAAAGACGTGAAGTTGGCCAAAGGATAGTCCCCACATGGGAGTATCATTACCCAAATCTTGAATGTGTTGCTTTACGTATACTTAAGTGATGAAATGCTAATAGGTCACCGCAGGTTTACACACACCCCATTGGGTCTGAATGCCAGAGGTACCGGTGAATTGGAGCCTTCAAGAAGCTTACTAAACACAAGAAAATGCCAGCAGTTATTATCTGTTCTATTTTCTCCCCTGGAGCTAAATTAGAGTAAAAATAATAGAAGTCAGAAAACCTCCCAAACCCTTTGCAAAATGAAGGGTTTTCTAGAGAAGGGTAACCTCAGAAGCTTTACTTTAGGATTTCCATTTGAATGATCTTGACTCCTTCCCTGCCTCTCCAAGTATTTGTCCTTTGAGGAACAAAATTTACAAGAGAGTAACCTAACCTAGCTGTATTAGTTTCTTTTCCACCAACCTTTAGAAGCAAAACAGTGCCAGCTCAGGAGACAGGGTGGTAGCACAGGCGAGATCCCAGACTGGACATTAGAACTCCTCGGGTGTTACCCTTCTTTTGCCATTAATTTGCTGAGGGCTTGCTGTATAGTCCCTGTCTCGTCCTTTACAGTGTGATGGCACTCAGGGTAGGAGTGCTTGCTTTCATTCAGCAAGCCATGTGCTGTCCAGCGTCTTGGAAGAAAGAGGAATGGATATAGAGTAATGATGATTCTTGGCTTGTGGAACTTACAACCTGGTAGGGAAGCCAGACGCATTAGCCACTAGTAAAATGTCAGAGTCAAGGCTTAGAGAGAAGACATGGGACCTCCCAACAAGATAGCAGCCGGCTGCCCGCGTCTGTTAGAGATGGGTGATAGAAGAGGTCATATCTGAGCAGCAGTAGAAGAGCGTCGCAGACCAAACACATGCTTTCAGTACTCCTAAAACTGAGGTTCTGCAGAGCCCTTGCTTCCGTCCCTCTGCTATCACTCAGTGAATTTGGGTCACCCTGTTTTACTGGCACTGCTGGAGTATCTGGTTCTGTTCTTGCAGATCTGGGCTGAGACAGGAACGCCTTGTGTCACTTCCCTATGTACACAGGAATGTGTGTGCTAGAAAAGCTTGGGGTCTGGAGGTTAAAATGTAGGGGGAATGGCCTGGTTTTTACATCCCCAATCAGTTTCCTGTCGTTTGATGAGGACGGGTACATTCTGTTAAGGGTAATGAGTCCTTATGCAGAGTGGTGGTGGGTGAGTCCATAGGCATTCAAGACCAGAAGAACAATCAGGCTTTCCGTTCTCATGTCGCACAGCCTCCTTCTCAGTGGACTCTGAAACAACCCAGCTCCTTTAACTCCATTGTCTTCTGTCCCCAAGATGGGCTTACGTTTAATCCGAAGCTCTGATTTGTGGATTTTGAACAGTAACAGTGTAAGATACCTCCATGAAACAGGACTTGCACAAAGGCCCAGAGTCCTGGGAAACCATGGTATTCATGAAACTGGAAGAAGTGGAGATTGGGGATGAGGAGGGTGAGAAATGGGTCAGCTCATAAGAGGCTTTCACGCAGAGATGAAAGGAGTCTTAACCAAGCCAGAGCCTGGGTTCCATGCACCCTGAAATTGTAAAGATTTCCCGAAAAATAAAAGCTCTTCACATTAAATTAAAAGAAACTAATACGCAGTAGTCCTTAATCTTAGAATATAATCTGGTTCTCTCGTGCTTTGCGTTTTGTTGTCTGTTTAGTCTCAGATACGCTCTTATTGCCTGTGTTGTTCCAAAACAAGAGAAAGGGAATGCAATTAAGAATGCTCTCATCACGTTCCGAAGATCCGACTTGTTAAATACTCTGAGCTCCTTTCTGAGTCCGAATTGCTTTGATAGCAGCCAGCACCTGTACTGTTTTATATTAGGTGTTTATTTTTAGCTCTCTGCCAATCCAGAGTGCTAGAAAGGTCACACCCCATGGGGCCAACCTCCTCGCATAAGTCGCCACTCATCTTACACCAGATTCTCTCCTGGTTGCTTTGTGCTTCTTCCTGGCAGGAATTCAAAGAAGGACGCAGAGCCAGCCACACAGCCCCACAGGTCCTCTTTAGCCACAGGGAACCACCTCTGGAGCTGAAGGACACCGATGCTGCCGTGGGTGACAACATTGGCTATATTACCTTCGGTAAGCAGGGCGGGGTTGCTGAGGTTGGGAGCCTTTGATGCATTCACACTGCAGGGTGCCGAAACCCAGACAGACCTTTGTTAAAGCGTAAAAGGGGCAAAAGCAGGCGTACCAGATGGTTCTTGGCCGTTGCTCTGGCTGCAGGAGGGTGTACCGTAATCATTTTCCTTTCTTCCTGTTGGTGTCAAGGGTTATGAGTTGGACCACAGAAGCATTGCTGAGTAACTGACTGGGAGTTCTCAGTCATTTGGCATTTCTTATTTTTTTACTTACTAAGCCAGAACTCTAGCCATGATTCACTTATTCCACTGAAGAAATTTAAGTCTTCCCTTCTTATAGTTGCTCCAGACCAGTGAGCTGGCTCATTACTATAGCTAACGGGGGGGAATAACAGCTCATTCACTGCATCTGATGCCACTAAAATCTTGCCTTTTGTGAAATTTAAGTGCCCGTTTATTGGTGATGAGCCCATTCATTTACCATATTTCATTAAAACTGAGCTACACTTTTTTCATGTTACTGTCTTTGAGATTGGGCTGCAGCTTATGGTTCTTGCATGCCACACAGCGTAATTGCCAGCCTTTCTTTTTACAGTGTATATAAACTGATGGTAAACTTAAAATCGTTGGCACCTTAGATTCTGTGCCCTATAGAGTTAATGCCTCTTGTTCTGCTATTTGTTTCTTTTCAGGGTAGATTGACCCTGAGGGCCTACCCTTTCTTATGAGGCATTCCTTTGCATTTTAGCAGAACCTCATACTTGGGGAATTTACTGCTGCCGAGACCACAGAGTAGAGTAGGTGCAGGAGATGGAGAGGATTCCAGGAAGCCAAAGGGAGGGGTGCAGAAGGCGAGGCTCCAGCGCATGGTGCCGAGGGAGGAGCTCTCTCATCCCCTAGCCAGAGCAGCTCCTACTGCCTATCCTCATCCAGAGGGCTGAGGGCCCTTAGAGCTTCGTGTCTAGTTTTCACCACAAGACCACAGAATATTCTCTGGAAATAAGTTCCTCTGAAGGCTCGCTGTGCTGCGGCCCTGGGGATGTAGGACAGGCAGACTCTGTCTCCTAATCGTGATCACTTAAGGTAAAGTGTTTTCTCTGAAGTACCCCTCAGATTGCCAGTAGTATCACCTTCTAAAGAGGCTGGCGGGCTGCAGAGGCAAGAGCTAGCAGGTGTGCAGCAGATGGGGACAGGTTTCAAAATGCACAGCCGCAGGAGGGGACCCAGACCTGGCACGATGCCCGGGACCAGGCCCTCTCCCCGGGGGCCCTGGTTTTCTGCCATGATCGCCTCCGTTTTTCTTGACATCCGACGTTTGTGCACACTGGTACCGGCCCTGGCTGTGGTATTTATGGGTTCCTTGTCTGAAGGAGGAGGACACAAGTGCCTTGCACTCAGGCAGGGAGAGGTTGGAGCCAGCTGTCGGCTCTGATCTTCTGTCTCTTCGGCCTTGCCGTTACACCCAGACGCCCTGTTTGTGCCCCCACCCACAGTGCTGTTCCCTCGCCACACCAATGCCAGCGCTCGAGACAACACCATCAACCTGATCCACACGTTCCGGGACTATCTGCACTACCACATCAAGTGCTCTAAGGTGAGAAGGGGCCTTGGCTCCTATGCACCGGGTCGTTCTCTCTGCCAGAGTTAATAACATAAAAAGTCATTTCTGTGTCGGGGTTGCCTGGCCTGCCCATTCGACAGAGCATGCAACTCCTGATCTTGAGGTTGTGAGCTCAAGCACTATGTTAGGTGTAGAGTTTACTTTCAAATAAAATGTTGTTCCTGGAGTCCAGCCTGTTGCTATGAACTCCGATGGTCCTGGAGACTTTCAGGTACCATGGCCTCTCTTCCTTCTCCCCCTCCACTCTTCCCCGTGGTAGAGAGCGGAATATGTGTCTCCAGGACGGGTTGCCCTCCTGCTTCCCCGCGTGACCTTACGTCACTCTCAAGGCATACGTTCCCAAACCTTCCTGATAACTTCTACTGAAAGCAAAGCTGTCTTTCTAGAACATGACTGCTTCAGTACCCGTTGTGTTTGTTCCCAGGCCTATATTCACACACGTATGCGGGCAAAAACATCCGACTTCCTCAAGGTGCTGAACCGTGCACGCCCAGATGCCGAGAAAAAAGAAATGAAAACAATCACGTGAGTAGGGCTGCCTCCCAGCAGGACTGCCTTCCTCTCCCAATCTCCCCGAGAGGAAAATAGTGGGTGCTGTGGACCCGGCCCTCCGACTGTGTGGGCAGCAGCTACGTGTGAGGCAGGCAGGGTTGGGGCCTGTAGCCACCTGACTGACTGAAGACGGGATGGACAGGTTTTCACTCCTGAGTGGGCCAGGCTGGGTTCCCTCGTTTCTACATCTTTGTGAGCTGGGAGAATGGCAGCTAGGGAACACACAAAGGGACCTACTGAGATAGGCTGTGTTCTCCTTGGGCCGTCTTGTACTGTCAAGGTCTGCCTGGAGAAACGGAGAGATTTGCTTAAGGACCTCGAGTTAAGTGAATAGGTCTGGAGCCGCCCTCTGAGTGTTTTTATCCCCTGGTCCGCTTCTCGGCGGGAACTTTGCATGGGGACGAAGTTGTCTTTCTCCGAGATGGCAGCTTTGACTGGCGCTCCAGGGTGTGGCTCTGCGTGCGGGAGAGCCGGCGTGCCCTAGAGCCGAGCTGGAGATTGAGGCCTTCGGACAGAATGTCAGGCGTTGGTTCCCCTTCTGCTGAAGCTTAGGCGATCCTGTTCGCAAGATAAGGTAACAGGTGCTCGTCTGCCAGCTTTTGTGCTCGTTGAACTCCAGTCTTGAGGTGAACCAAGCCTCCGCGTGCCCCTCACAGCCAGTGCAGTTACCAACCCCTGGTTCTCCCAGGGGTGACCTTTGGCAGGTGTGGCGTGCGCAGGACCCCAAGTTCCCTCCCCTGACATGTGAGGCCTCTGCTGCCACTTGACAGGATGTGCCTGACTCTTGGTACCTGAGCAGAGGGTTTCCAGTCTCTGACACACCTGATGGTTATAAAGACAGTTTAAGTCACTCCTGACTTTCTTAGGCAAAGGCTTACAAGCTGCCCATCTCATGAAATTGGTACCAAAGGCCTCTCTTCTGTAGTAGCTCTGCACCTCCTGCCTAGAGCCTGAGGAGGGGTGTTCAACCTATAGTTGGATCCTCTGCTTCCAGAGAGGCGTCCAGATGCCATGGTGACAGAATGGCAGCATCACGCCTTCTACTCTGCAGCTTCGTGGCAGGGCCTAAAATGGGCAGAACTAACCCAGTGGGGGAGGGTATGTGTCCTGGGACACACACGCTCTTGCTGCCCCTCCAGAACCTTGCCTCCCTCCTGGGGTTTACAAGTCGCCCTGCACCCCCGTTGCTTTCCACAGGACTGCTCTTCTCACCAAGCACCACTTTGCTGATCGCGAGGCAGCCGATTCTGTGCCGTTTTCGGAGCCAGTGGAGACACTGGCTGGGAGGCGAACCGGCAGCTAGGCGTAGTGGAAGGGAGGCTGGGCTCCATAACTAGTCAGTCATGGGGCTGCCCGTGCCATCTTCGGCCTGGTAACTTGTCTGTTTACAAGAGCCCACCGAGGCAGCCACTGCCCAGTGTCTCCCCCCAGGGCTGCTCCCCTTCCCTCCCCTGCCACCTCACCAGCAGGTGGCCTTGTGGTTTGCTGCAGAGCGAGTGCAGTTGTCTCAGGCTGGGACGGGAGCAGCTCCCAAGTTGTCTGTAAGTCTCCTTCCTGGGACACGCGAAGAGCAGCTTTGCCTTTTTCTGTCCTGTGATCTCTCTTTAGCAGAGATGGGCCTCAGAAAGGGGAAGGAAAGTTAACAACTGCATCCAGGCTGAAAAGCAGATCATGTAACTAAGGATGAGTAGGAGAAGCCAGGACACCCACACACGGCGGAGAAGGAGGGTTTGTTTGCATGGAATAGGATGGCAGGCCTGGCTCAGAAGCCACCCGTCCACATCCACACCGCACGCTGCTCTCTGCCAGAATCAAACACTCATGAGCTTTGCATGGCGGGGGGAGGCAGGGGCTGATAAAGTATGTTTTCATTTTAGGCAAGACATTCAGGGCAGGAAAAATTTAGCCCCCATTGTCTTTGCCCCAATTTTCCATAGTTCTCAACCCTAGCTTTGAGGCTGTTTTAGCAGATAACTTCTGTCTTTGGGAAACCAGCCTTCCCAAAGCTGGCCCTTCAGAGAAATACCAGGTGGGACAGAACAGAACACCAGGACTCAGGAGCCTAACGTCAGGCGAGTGTTCCACAGCCCTGGGCTGTGGCCCCCATGACAGCACAGAGTGCCTGTACTGGGAAATTTTGAGCACCCTGCTCCCATGGTGAAAAATTTAAGGAACTGCTGCCTGCGAGTCTGAAAAGGTATAAGCTGTGTGGAGGAGGAGCCTGAGCTCTCGACCAGGAAGAGGGTCGAGCCCAGTCTGACATTCAAGTTGGTCTAGGCCATCCAGAAATTGTGGGCAAGGGATCCTCCCGTCTCATTTGGTCCCTTTAATCTCCTTGTGGGCTTGGCGCAGATGCTACCTGGGACCCCAGAGTATTCCGCAGGAAGAGCTGACAAACCCCGCTGAACCGGGTCCTGTTCTGGGCCTAGAAGTCCTGCATCCTCTCTCTGGGGCGCCATCCCTAGTCCGGGAGTGTGGGGTGGCAGGAAAGGGGAGCCAGAAACCCACCTCACACTTCTCTCTGCTTTTGAAGGGGGAAGACATTTTCATCCCGCTAACTCTTGGGAACCGGAAGAGGAGGCGGCTGGCGACCGAGGGCTGGAACACTTGCTACTGGATAATCGTAGCTTTTAACGTTGCACCTCTTCAGGTTCTTAAGGGATTCTCCGTTTTGGTTCCATTTTGTACACGTTTGGAAAATAATCTGCAGAACGAGCTGTGCTTGCAAGGACCTCATAGTTCTCAAGAATTAAAAAAAGAAAAAAAAGAATTCCACTTGATCAACTTAATTCCTTTTCTTTATCTTTCCTCCCTCACTCTCCTTGCCTTCCCCCCTGTTTTCCAAGCTGTTTCGCTTTGCAATATGTTACTGGTAATGAGTTGCAGGATAATGCAATCTTAACTTGTTTTCTCCTAAGTATTTGAGTTCAAAACTCCTGTATCTAAAGAAATACGGTTGGGGTCATTAATAAAGAAAATCTTTCTATCTTACATGAGAATTTGCTGGGTTTCTAGACTGAGTCCAAAAGAGAGGAGGAGAGAGGAGGGTACACATGGCCCTACCCTTGAGCCTACAAACCCAGTTTGGAAAACCATACATTCAGGGGTCCCTTGGCCCGCCTAAGAGGAGAGAGGGAATGGCTGGTTAGCGAGCACTTGATTGGCATTTCTGGATAAACTTTAACCTGTTTCCTGTAAAGCTTTGTCACTAAGTCTGTCTGGCTGTGGCCATGAAGCTTCTGGGACAGTGACAGTTACATTAGAGTGTTTCTGGCTTATTGTTCCGTCATGAGTCCTGCACGGCATTCCTAGACTGTGTTCCGAGGTCTGTGTTCTGCGGGACACTGATGGGTATTAAGGCGTGGACCTAAGGCAGACTGACTGGCCACCATTTCTCTTCTCACACAACAGCCCAGAAGACTGGCCCTCCACAAAATTCACTTTGGGAGATGCTCACCTAACAGTAGAGAGCATAGCAAAGTAGGCTGATCCCAAAAATAAAATTGGTTCAGAAAGTTTGCTTGGTAAAGAGTTACCAGGAGAGTTTTAGGAGGACCTGAAATGGTCTGAGGGTCATCCAAATGGTTTCTAGCCTCTTGCTTTCCTGTTTAAGTCGTCTCCACCCAGCGCAGTGTGTTTCAGACTGGTTTGAGACCCATTAATGAACTGTGAACTCCCCTGACATTTTTATTACCTAAACGGTTTTGAGGTCTTTGTAGGTTCATACGCGGTTACAAGTGACACAAATCCTGCCTGCACTTCACCCAGCTCCCCCTAGTGGCAACATCTCGTAGGTAGAACTGAAGCACGGTGTCCCTGCCAGGACGAGGTCATAGACACAGTCCCGGCCTTTCTCATACACACGTGTGTGTGTGTGTGTGTCTATCACGTGTGTAACTTCATTACCCGTGTTTCTAACGGGATAGTATGGATCGGAGTGTATGACATTTCTTAAGGGTAAGTACTGATTTTGGAATGTATTTTAATTATGTACACTAAAAATGTCCTCTCAACTGTGGGTTACAGTCAAGAAATCTGAAAGCCACAGGTCATTCAGTCATCTGGACCTCACTGAAATGGGCTCTTAGCTCAGGACACAGCTAAGTGCCCATCCCAACAAATGTGAGTGTGGTGGAGTGGTGGCCCCGGGTGGGGCTGGGCCCTTGTCATCTGTTTCTGGTGGGCGGAAAACTTACCAACTGCTGCCTTGGGCCTCTTACTGGGACCTGACACTTCGTCGGCATATCAGTTCCCTTTGGTCTCCTTGGAAGTTAAGACCTTTGTCTCAACAGTTACTGAAGCTAAAAGACCCAAGCCTGGGTCTGCTCAGGGGGCGGTTTGAGTTCAAGCAGTGCCGCCCACCTCTGGAGACCACTAAAAAGCACCACAATGTCTGTGGCTCTTAGGGAACCATGGGGAATCTGGCTTAGCCCTAGCAGGAAGGACCAGGGTTTCTCCTGCCCGGGGACCTTAGGGTTTCCTCAGCCCAAGATCCTGGCTAGGATTATGCCCAGAGGCTCCCAAGGACTTGTCTGCTCTTGCCTACAGGGAGTTAAGTTTTGACAGCGGCTCCTGGAGGCCAGCTAGGGTCCAGGAAACCCCAGTGTCCCGTTGCCTCCATTCATCCAGTTAGTGAATACCGCAGCCCTCGCGTGCCACACCCACCCAGTCCCAGGCACCGAGGGTCAGCAAAGAGCTTCAAATATTCAAGAGGATGGAGTGAACGAAGGAGGCCCAGGAGGACTCCCTGGCAGGACTTGGCCCCTTGATACAGAGGAAAAGAAATGAGAGCCACCAAGAGGGCTGGCTCTCCAGCCTCCAGCTGGAACGAAACATCTGGAAACTGCCTGCACCAGAGCCCTCCTGTGGGCCAAGGGGAGGCTGGGGATGAGTCCGTGCTGGAGATTGATGGGGAAGCAGAGAAGGGCTTGGATGGTCCAGTAAGGAAGAGATAGGGCTGAGCAGGGACAGAACCCAGGCTTCCCAGCTCCCACCACCTAAGATGTCCCCTTCATACGTCATCCCACACACAGTGTTTAGACAAAGCAGCAAAGAAGAAACACAGACATCCTGGATCCTGTAGGGAGGAGGCCATGGCTGGGAACAGAAAGAAGTCTGTTTATTCCTGGCAATCCAGTATTTGAGGGGCCCCACACCCACTTCTGTCCAGGCCCCGGGCTGAACTCTCCCAGAGCCTCTGACTTCTGCCCGACCAGATAGCGTGGGTCTGAGGGCTGGCTGCTGCGAGCCCGTCTCCAGCAGCCAGCTCCCTTGAGGATGGGTTTGACGCTAAATGCTTTCCTCTTCCCACTTTTTGTCCCAACGGAAGTCCTGCCTCCCCAGGTACCCCCTAACCCCTGTGCTGGGTTGGCAGAGCTAGGCCCCTCGCCCCCCAGCCTTCAGCCCAGGTCTACCCCACCGCCTCCCCCGGAGGGCAGAGAAGTCCCCTGACTCCGTCTACCTGTGCTCTTGAGCAGGGAAGTCTTTGTGCTCATGTGTCATCTCCAGCTTTCTCGCTGCAGTTTCAACCTGCTCCCTCCCACTTCAAGGGGGTGTAACTGGCTTGTCTCCAGCACCCCAAGGCCTCACTTGATACAAGTAAAAATCGGAGCATCACGCCTCTTGGCTTCCTAGCCTTGAACTTGTCCTTCGTCTCCTGTACCTAGTTTCCTCAGTGTCTCTGTGGAGCAAAAGCACCATTCCCATCTTGCTTTTCATGAGCTGTCTTTCTGCCTTTCTCTACAGAGTTCCTTCTTAGAGGAGACAGGTGGCTGGAGGGAAGGGACATCCAGAGAAGGGCAGAAATCCTAAAAATGTGAATAGCAGCTGCCTTCCCTTGAGTGCTTGTGTGCGTAGTGCTAAGTCTTCATCACACATTATCTCCGTTGCTCTCACAATAGGCGAGCACAATATATTCTACAGATGAGGAAACTAAGGCAAAAGAGCTTTAGTAATTTGCCCAAGTTCACACAAATTAAAAAAAAAAAGATCCCAGCCGGGATTCTGAGATTCAAACCCAGACTTTCTGATACCACGTTAGCTCATGCCTCTTAATCATCATGGAGAGGAAGGAAATGAATCATTTGTTGAGACACCCCCCCCCGCCTGGCATTAAGGGTCAGGCACTGTGACATACGCAGCTACACATGTCACTGCATGATATTCCTCACAAAAGCCCAGAGAGGTGCCTTTACTTGTTCCCATTTTACAGGTGGGAAAACTGAGGCCCAGGGGTAGCTTGCCCAGTGTCACACCCCCAGAGCCATTTTTACCTCCTAGCCCAGAACTTCACTCAGAGTAGTTGAGAAAAGCGTAGACTGACCCCAGGTGCTCGAAGGCAAGGTTAGCTTTGTAAGCGGAAAGAGCCATCGGGTGATGGGATGACAGCAGTGAAGATCCTCTGGCTCCAAACACCCCTGCCGCCGCCACCATCAGACATGGAGCTGCACGTGCTGTCGGTCGGCTGGCCACTCCAGGGGGTTAAAAATGTAAATATATTGGGGCGCCTAGGTGGCTCCGTCATTCAGGACATGATCTCACAGTTCGTGAGTCTGAAACCCCACACTGGGTTCCGTGCCTGCTTCAGATTCTGTGTCTCCCTCTCTGTCCCCTCCCCCACTCACGCTCTGTCTCTGTCTCAAAAATAAATAAACATTAAAGAGAACAAAATAAAAATGTAAATGTATTAGCTGGGACAGGAAGCGGTGAGGGATAGATGAAGCCATTTTTATTCATTAACTGGGATGCATTCCTCAGATTAGCGAGGCTGGCGGGTGACGGCTCCAAGTTGGGTGACCTGAGGTAGAGGATGGCTGGCCCCTGGAGAGGGGGCACGCTGGCACTGGACTCTGAGGGGAAGGCCTCCCAGTCACTGCAGCTCTGGGTGTGCCGGGTCCCACCCCCAGAGGCGGGGCCGGGCTGAGCCCCACCAGCCCCAGCTCCATCCCTCCAGAACCCAGGCAGGGGCAGAGCCTGGGCAGCAGAGAGCTCAGGGCCCTGCTGTCCCCGGAGAGTGGAAGCACCATGCCGTCACTGGCCGGGACACCAGACAGCGCCAGAAGCTCTGCGGGCCTGCCTGCAACAGCTCCCTGACACTCTGAAGAAAGCCCAGACTGGGCCGGCAACACCTGTCCCCAACAGCCATGTGAGTAGCTGCTCCCCTCCCCCTCCCCCTGCCCCCCACCCAGCACCCAGCCTCTCCTGGACACCTCAGCCCCAGATCCTAAGAGGCCATTGCACCTGGCCAAAGCCACCAGAGCCTCCAGGGGGTGGGGGTCACGGGGCCAGCACTCTGCTGGGAAGGTGGCCTTGGGACTGTCCCTGCCTTTCTTGCTGCACTGGAGGAGGAGGGGTGGGGACTCACTCCAGGGGAGCTCTTGGGAGCTCCAGCCCAGGACTCCAGAGTCTGGGTTCAAGTACCGGACCCTGAGGTCTCATGGGGTTTCATAGCGTTGGTGGCGCAGGACGAACGGAACAGAAACCAAAGGGCCTGCTAGAGAGGGAAGATGTCCTGGGTAGAGGACAGGGGCAGGGGCGGGGGAGGTTGAGGAAGAGGAAACAGGCTGAGGGGAGGGGATAGGGGCAGCAGCCTGGTGGCACTTGGCGGGCCTAGGGGGGCTGGGAAGGGAAGGAGTAAGGCGGCATTTCCTGAGCTCAGGGTGGTGGTGGTGCCCTAGGTTCCCTACTGGGGTGGGGGCAGCTAGGAATCCTCTCCTTGTTGACTTAATCCTAGCAACAGCAGCTGCTCCCCGGTTGACAGCAGCACGAACTCCCCCAAGGCCAGGACCCTTCTTCCTCCCCATGACGTGGCCGTGGGGGCCAGGGTGTCTGAGCGGGGCCGAGAACACAGAGCCAAGAAAGGGAAGGACAGGGACAGATCAGAGTCACAGAATGGCCAGGCCCTGCCCAGCGGCTCCTCCTGCTCCCCCACCCCGGGCGAGGCGTGGGGGGTGTCCTCCTTGCTGCTGGCACCTTCATTCTCCCTCCTCTCCTCCTCCTGTTCCAGGAAGGGCCCTGTTGCTAGTGTGGTGCGGATGAGTCAAGTTTATGGGCTGGAAGTCCTACCCGGAGGCTGCTCACTGAGCTGTAACCAGCTACAAAGATGGCTGGCGGGGGGGCGGGGGTGAGGCAGGGCAGGCGATGCAAGGGACAGGGCACCCCACTTGCTGCTGCCACCCGTGGCCCTGGCCTGTTACTAACTCAAGTGTTCAGCAAGCCCGGCCTTTGCCTCTGCCTCACTCCTGCCCCCACCCCACCATCCTCAGCAACCCACCCTCTCCTAATACTCTGGTGCCGACCAGGCTGTGAGCATCTGGGGACAGGGACCCCTCTCCTTCATCTTAGCACCCCCCTCTCCAGCACTGGCCCCAGTCCAGTCTGAAGGAGGCTCTCAACTGTTGGCCGGCGAGAAGACCACTACACACCGGCCAGGCCCTGTCTTCCCTGTTGGCTAATTTAGAGCCCTCGTCTTGTGGATCCAGAGATGGACAAAATGCTATGGGGCT
Source organism: Paguma larvata (assembly GCA_030068075.1). NCBI lineage: Eukaryota > Metazoa > Chordata > Mammalia > Carnivora > Viverridae > Paguma > Paguma larvata. Next base: position 18,978,919 of record CM057825.1, on the reverse strand, counting down.
TTGGGGCTAGGTGGGTCCACTCTTGAGTCTAACCAGAGGCATAAACACAGTGCCCAGAGGGGGTCAGACAGAAGGTAGCAATGGCCAACATGGCAGGGTGGGGACTGGGGAACCGATCGGCTCCAGCTGGTTGCTACCGTGCAGACGTCCTTGCTGGACGTGACTTTTTAAGAGAAGCCAGAAGTATGAATTTTTATGTAAATTTTTAATCGGCAATTAATTGAAAAAAAAAAAGTGTATCAGCAAACAAGGTAAGGCCCACAGTCTGCTGGTGTGTTACCTCTGGTTCCGTGTGCAGCACCCCCTAATTTTGGCTGCCGTCTTCCATCCAGGCATGCTGGCGGCTGCTCCTGGCCTCCCCTGTCCCCAGGCCCGAGATGACACCCAACAGCACCAGGGAGGTGCCCAGCCCCATTCCCGTGGTGGCCTTGGGGCTCTCTCTGGCCCTGGCGAGCCTCATCGTCGCTGCTAACCTGCTCCTGGCCTTGGGCATCGCCAGGGACCGGCACCTGCGCAGCCCACCTGCTGGCTGCTTCTTCCTGAGCCTGCTGCTGGCCGGGCTGCTCACGGGGCTGGCGCTGCCCGCGCTGCCCGGCCTCTGGAGCCAGAGCCGCCGGGGCTACTGGTCCTGCCTCTTCCTCTACTTGGCGCCCAACTTCTCCTTCCTCTCCCTGCTCGCCAACCTCCTGCTGGTGCACGGCGAACGCTACATGGCGGTGCTGCGGCCCCTGCGGCCCCGCGGGAGCAGGTGGCTGGCCCTGCTCCTCACCTGGGCGGGCCCCCTGCTCTTTGCCAGCCTGCCTGCTCTGGGCTGGAACCACTGGGCCCCCGGGGCCAACTGCAGCTCCCAGGCCGTCTTCCCAGCCCCCTACCTCTACCTTGAAGTCTACGGGCTCCTGCTGCCTGCCGTGGGGGCTGCCGCCCTTCTCTCCGCCCGCGTGTTGGCCACCGCTCACCGCCAGCTGCAGGACATCCGCCGACTGGAGCGGGCAGTGTGCCGCGGCGCGCCCTCGGCCCTGGCCCGGGCCCTTACCTGGAGGCAGGCGAGGGCGCAGGCTGGGGCCACGTTGCTCTTCGGGCTGTGCTGGGGGCCCTACGTGGCCACCCTGTTCCTCTCAGTCCTGGCCTACGAGCAGCGCCCACCACTGGGGCCCGGAACTCTGTTGTCCCTCATGTTGCTGGGCAGCGCCAGTGCGGCGGCCGTGCCCGTGGCCATGGGGCTTGGTGACCAGCGCTACACAGCCCCCTGGAGGGCGGCCGCCCGGAGGTGGCTTCAGGTGCTGCGGGGAAGAGTCTCCCGGGGCGGCCCCGGCCCCGGCCCCGGCACTGCCTACCACACCAGCAGCCAAAGCAGCGTGGACCTCGACTTAAACTAGGGGAACGGCCTCCACTCGCTCCCACTGGAAGCAGCCGTCCATCTCGGCCACCAAGCCTATCTCCTCTCGTCCCCACGCCTCTGGATCGACACCCTGTCCTCAGTTGACCCTACCCTGACGGAATAAAGCTCCTCCGGCCTGGTTTATGGTTATCTCATTCCACATCTCAGGAAAGGAGGCAGGTGCGACAGCAGCGGAAAGAAACTGAAGCCAGACATGCATCGACTCCCTCAGAACCAACTGGAGGGGAGGACGGGCCACCGCCTGAGAGGGTGGGCTAAGACACCTTGAAATCTCGCAGGTTTTGCAGCGAGCCTCGCCCTGACGGGTCCCTCACTGGTTCCTCGCGTCCAGATGCCACAAAACCCACACACACGCAGTCTCTGGGAAGTATATTTTATTTACATTTTTAAAATCTGTAACTAATCTCTCTTCCTCCTTTCCACCCCCAGAGACTTGGGAAGGGAAAGAACGGGGACCTCAGAGCCCTACTCCCCACGTCCAAACACACACCCCCTTGGCTCACACCAGCAAATGAAAGTGAAAGAGAAAGAGGTCTGATCCCCCCTCTGAAGGGTCCGCAGGTCTGGGTGAGGGTGGGGGGTGGGGGCCAAGGGGCGAGTCTCTTAAGAGAAGGGACGGGGTGGGGGGCAAGTCAGTTTGAAGGGGTTGGAAAGTAGTCCGAGGCCCCCCCTCCTCTTCCCTCGTACCCTACCACCTCTGCTGGTGGGGTTCTCCCCTCACCCCTCCACACCAGACACAGAGCAGAGGCTGCAGCCATTAGCGGTCAGGTCTCTGGACACAAAATACTTTTGCTTTGTGGTCTCCTGATGTAGTCACCACCAGGGAGGCATCTCTGTGGACAGAAAGCGCAGGTCGATGGGACGGAACGACCTAGGGCCCGGCCCCAAGCCCACTACCCAGGGGCCCTCGGCTGGCCTCCTCCTGTGCCACCTCAATCCTAGATCGCTAGTGCCTGGCGCCGGCGGCCGCGCCCACGGCGAGTGAACACACTCGGATCAGCTACCAGTAAGGGGGTCGGAGAAGAGGTGCAGCATCGAGGGAGACCGTCCCAGCCCCTCAGCCCCGGAACGGAGATGTGAGGCCCCGGGTATGTCACTGTCCACCGAAGTGACAGCTCCCTCGGGCGGCCCAGCACTTCTGCCTCACAGGCCACCACCAGGCCTTGGCTCCCAGCTTCCCTCAGGAATCCCCTCCCACACCCCGAGGACCCTGCGGCCCCCGCATGTGCTACTCCCACCTTCCGAGCACGAGCATGCAAGGAGACTCCAGCCCCTGCCCAATTCACTTACTTGCTGAGGGCAAAGTCCAGGATCTCGGCCGTGTGGCCCCGGTAGTCAGTAAGCAAGCGGCCGGTTCGGGCGTCCCAGAGGCGCACGATGCCGTCCAGGCTGCAAGTGTAAACCACGGCGGTGCCTGCCTCCCACAGCAGCTGCACGATGCCCGACTACACCAGGGGACGACAGAGTCACGGCAGAAGTCAGGGGTGGGAACGCCGAGAGGCGTGTGCCCCCTACCCCCCTCAGGGACTGGGCGCGGAGGAGAGGAAGGAGTGAGGGGGCGAGGGGGAGGGCCACAGAGAGCCACAGTCACAGCTACAGGCGGCCTGTACCTGGTGCTGACACTGGTGCCTGAGGGTCTGTGTAGACAGGTCATAGATGGCCAAGGTCCCATCCAGATAGCCAACAGCTGCCAGAGGCATCCTGGGCGGAGAAGGGAACCACGAAGGCTCGTGGAGGGACCTGGACGCACACCCCCTTCACTCCTCCCCGGCGCCCTGGCCCAGGCACCCCTTGCCAAGCCCCCTTCTCCCCCCGCTGCCTCTGTCTACAGGCCGAGACCGTTCTCGCACTCACGCGCTGCAGAAGCCCAAGGACTCCACAGAATTGGACTCGCTCTCCTCCCCTTCGCCCACATGGGGCTGGGAGGCCACGGTTTCGGGTCTGAATACACCCACCACCTGTAAGTCACAGGACAGAATAAGAGGATCGGAGGACGGCTGACCAGAAGGGGGAAAGGCAATGGGAAAGGGGCCGAGAGAATGACCAGAGAGGAAGAGGAGGACACGGAAGGCAGAGGCTCCACGGCCAGGCTCCAGGTCGCGCTCACCTTGCCAGTGGTGGCACTGACCAGCTTGGCCTGGCAGTCCACGGAGCCAGTTAGGATCAGGCTGCCGTCCTGGTTAGTGGCAACGCAGGTCAGAGGGCCCTGGTGACCCTCAGTCCCTAGGAGGGAGCAGATGGCTAAGTCAGGCTTCGTCCCGGCGCCGGAGTCCTGCCCCAAGTCTTCCGCCCAGAGGCCCAGTCGACGCTTCCCCTGCCTTGGGTGCCTAGCATTTACTTATATGTTTTAATGTTTATTCATTTTTGAGTGAGAGAGAGAGAGAGAGACAGAGAGACAGAGAGACAAAGTGCAAGTGGGGGAGGGGCAAAGGGACAGAGGGAGACCCAGAATCCGAAGCAGGCTCCAGGCTCTGAGCTGTCAGCACAGAGCCCAACGTGGAGCTTGAACTCACAAACCAGGAGATCATGACCTGAGCCGAAGCCACCCAGGCGCCACCTGGATACCTTTTAATACATGGATTGGGCTTCCCTGCTTCAGGTCCCAGATCCTGATGGTGCCATCTTCGTAGCCGACCACGGCTCTCTTCCCTGGAGGGCCACAGTCACGCAGACGGGAGAGAAAAAGACAGCACCCTCAGGCACGCCCAGCGAGGGAAGGGGGTGGAAAGAGGGAGACAGGAAAAGCCAGGGAACAGACACTGCCCTAGGGACTAGCGGAGAAAACCGAGTTCAGGGTAGGAAAAGGGAAGTGCTCTGCTCTGGGGCCTGGGTCCACGCTTCAGGCAGCAGGCCTTGGAGTCTGCAGGCCGCAGCTTGGGAGGGAGCCCAGGAGGGGGCATAAGCCTGGATCCCACCTCTCTGCACCCAAGACTCACCATCGGGGAGAACACGGCCGCAGGTGGCTGGGCAGTTGGGACCTTGGAAGGTCTTGCAGTCACCGTTTGGGACCTTCCACATCCAGGTGTTGCCGTCGGCCGTGCCCGCCAGCAGGACAGGCGCCCGAGGGTGCCATTCCATCCACTGGGCAGAGAGGGAAAGGCGGCAGGGAGGCGCGTCACCCCATCCCTCCCAGGAGCCTGTCCCATAAGCTCCACCCAAGCTGCCCCTGCTTCAGAGGTCAACGGGACACAGACACGGATGCCCCTGCTCAAGGTGCCCGGAGCGCGCGCTGGCTTCTAGCTGGCTTGGTCCCATAAAGGCCAGGCCAGACCCCCGAGTTCTCGCCCTCTACCCGAGGCCCCGCATAGCTGAACACCACTCTGATGATCTCACCTCCAGATCTCCTGCCTCAAAGGACCAGACCTCCTCCTTGGTGTCCACCTGCCACACTTTCAAGAGACCGCTCATGTCCCCTGTGGCCACCAGGGTAGAGTCGTGGCTGAAACCAGCACAAGTAACCGAGTCTTTATGGCCTGCGAGGGAAGTAGGCAGAAAGAGAGGAGAATATCAGGCCCCAGAAAGGACCAGCTGGGGAGGAAAGAAGAGTGAGTCTCAGCGTCCCGCCAAAACACGAGATCGAACTCACTGCCACTCCAGGAGTCAACACCCCCAGGTCTCCTCAGGGGCGACGATGCCGGCCTCCCCACTCGACCACGCCTAACCCGGCCTGTGTCTTCCCCGCTCTGGCCACTCCACGCCTCTGCCCAAAACACCCACTCCTCCTTTCTGCCTAACGCGCCTGGTGGCTCAGTCGGTTGAGCATCTGACTCTTGGTTTCAGCCCAAGTCACGATCTCAGTTTCAAGCCCCGTGTCTGACTCTACGCAGGCAGCACAGAGCCTGCTTAAGATTCTCTCTCTCCCTCTCTCTCTGTCCCTCCCCTGCTCGCTCTGTCTCTCTGCAAACACATGAATAAACTTTAAAAAGAAATTTTTTTTTATTAAAATAGATAAATAAATAAATATTCCCATGCCAGTGCTACCTCCTCCCAGAGCTGTCCCACACTCCTCTGGCCAACAGTGGCTCCCTCCCTTGTGCCCAAGACAGACAAAGTTACTCTGTTTTGAGAGCCTCCGGCCCAGCACGGAGCTGACACAAAATGCGGGTCACTAGTTGGCCACCGGACGCACAACCGTTGGAGGCCAGTCCCTCTAAGACCTCCCCGCGAACATGACCTTACCCGCGCCCCTCACCTGCACACTCAAAGAGCAGCTCCCCATCGCTGAGCCTCCACACAAAAGCTTTGTCATCTTCGCCCCCTGTCACCGCCAAGGTGTTGGTCTTGGGGTCCAAGCTCACGCAAAACACAGATGCTGTCCCAAGAGACATTCCGTAAGTGGACAGGGCTCCCACCTACGGTTCTGCCCTCCAGGACATCCGGGAAGCCCACCCCTTCCACCCAAAGCAGCATGTATTTCCTCCTGGAAAAGAAGGGTGCATCCCCGAGCTTCTAAGTTTCAAGCATCAGGTTGTTGGAGAATCACTCCGCAAGCTTGCCAAGCCGCAAGTCCTTCCCCAGGGCTGTCCCCCTCCCTACCCCAGACCTGTGCAGAGACGAGAGGAGTGTACACCTGCAAGGCTTCCAGTTCTCAGCACGGGCTGCCACCAGGCTGAGCACAGAGTGGCGATGGCATCGCGTTACTTACCTAATTAAGAGCTAATATTTGAACGGATTATATAAAAGATGCTCCAAAAGACACTATTGCCCCTAACTTACACTAAGGTAATTTTCTGGAAAGAAACTAAGACCCAGAGAGATTAACAAAGATCGTAAGTCAGTAAGCAGCAACAGGACGGTTTGAAGCTGGGTGTCTCCGCAGGCTCCAGGAGCCAAGCTCTCCCGGATTCCATCGCAGTGTGAGCTCCGGGCCGGTCTGTTTCCCCATCTCCACGACCCTCCTCATGCTCCCTACACAGCAGGTGTCTGGTGTTCAAATGCCCACCCGCGCTGAGTTTCTGACAGATCTCCTCAGAGACCTACCTGAGTGCAACGCAAAGGTGACTTCGCTATCATCCGGGCCCTCCATGCTGCCGACCACCCCTTCCTGGGGTTCCAGAACCCAGCCCTCCTCGTTGCCCTCTTCCTCTTCTTCCTCCTCTTCAAAGTCCACATCTTCCATCTCTTGGGCCAGATCATCTGCTTTGGGGAGAGGGTTAAAAGATGGGGCTCGGCAGACAGTAAGAAAGAGGGCAGGGGAGAAGAGTGGGGAGGCTGGGGCTGGCGTGTAGCAAGAGGGTCGGCTGAGGTCAGGCAGACAGGGTGAAGCGGGGGCGAGAAGCGGCAGGGAGGAGGGGGCACGTGGGACGGAAGACAGGAGAGGTCTGAGGACCTGGGGTTGGCCAGAGACAGTGTGGGAAGGGAGGACCGAGGGGATGATGGGAAGGGGGTGTGTGAGGGGAAGGGCCAGAGGAGGCGTCAGGGGAACCCCCACCCCTGCCAGGCCTGAGAACTAAGTGTGGGGGTAGGGCAGGGGGGAAGGGCGAAAGAGATCGGTAAGAATGACCGGTGGAGAGGGGAGGGGAGTAGCGGGAAGCAGGGGTCAGAGGCCAGGGGGGTGAGCGTCTCCTGTCCCACGGCCTGAGGAGCGTCAGTTCTCACCCGGGTCCGGCGGACCAGGATCCAGTTCTACCACCTCGATAATTTCTTCATCACCATGAAAGCTGAGGGTCTCCAGTGGAGGGGTGTCAGCGGCGGCCCCGCTCTCGGATTCGGACTCCATGCGGCGCAAGCGGCCGATCCACTTCTCTGGGCCCAAACGCCTCCCAGAGTCAGCTCTGCGCGACGACGCGGAACTCGAGCCCCTCCTCCCGGGAGGAAGTAGGCGTAGGCGACTCCCCGGCAGGAAGAGCGATGGCCGCTAGGCCTATAGCGTAGGGGGCTGACTAGCTGACTCACCAATCACAGAGCAGAGTTGGGAGAAGGGGACGGGGCGTGGCGGAGAGAATCCAAACTCCGCCCGGCCTGACTCCGCCTCCAACAGGAGGGAAACAAGCGAGCGTGCGCGCCTCCGGGGTCTCCTGGGAAGAGTAGTTCTCCCGGGTCCCCTCGCGGGCTTCTGGGAGATGTAGTTTCTGGTCTGTAGGCGGGACGGAAGGAGCGGGGGAGGCCCCTTACGCAAACTACAATTCCCGGCGGGGAGCGCGGTGAAGGGGGGTGGGATCTGAACATGGCGGCGGTGGTAGCTGCTACGGCGCTGAAGGGCCGGGGGGCGAGAAATGCCCGCGTCCTCCGGGGTAAGGAGAGGGACCCCGGGGAGGGCAGGACTGCAGGGGATCCCCTTTTTTATACATGCCGACCAACGTTAGCAGGAGGTCATGGCTGTCGACTCCTGCCTGCACCCCTCTGCAGGATCATAAAGAGTCTGGCGGCTAAAAGATGCTCTCTAGAGGTCACCCAATCCATCCCCCAGCCTTCAAGTTACACGACACCACTAGGGCCATGCTGCGAGAGGGAGCTCCTAGGAAGCCTTTTAGACTCCCGCGCTCCAGGTGTTTCACACTCACCGCAGTGCAGAGAAAAGAGCCCTGGGCTTCTGGAGGCTTGGGTTCTAGCCCCGGATAATTAGCCGTTTGACCTTGGGCGAAGCAGTTCATCTCTCGGGGGCTTCAGTTTCCTCTTCTATAAAATTAGGGAATGGAGTAGACTACCTTTAAGCTCTCAGTGCTAACATTCTGCAGTTTGAAAACCTTTTCCCGGATTTCCTTCATACGTCTTATATGAGCCCCACTGCAGTCCTTCACATCCTGTCGTCTGAGCAGATGAGGAACGAAGCTCGCTGTCCTGGCACCAGGGTGATGAGCCCGCAGTGACGTGGAAGTGGCTTCCAAAGGTGCCACCTCGATGGCAATTTTCCCACTTCCCTTTGGATTCTCCCTGGCACTTGTTACTCCAAACCGCAGTCACTCTCCTTCCTCTCCCGGGCTTGCTTCTCATCCTCTCTTACTGACCTTTCTTCCTTCCGTCCACAGGGATTCTCTCCGGAGCCACAGCTAACAAGGCCTCCCAGAACAGGACCCGGGCGCTGCAAAGCCACAGCTCCCCCGAGTGCAAGGAGGAGCCCGAGCCCCTCTCCCCTGAGCTGGAATACATTCCCAGAAAGAGGGGCAAGAACCCCATGAAAGCTGTGGGACTAGCCTGGTGAGTTTCAGTTAACTCTTTGCCCACCAATGGGGAGTGGCACGGGGGAGGGCGGGACCCAGAAACTTCTGCTAAGTTTCCAAGGTTGTGGGGATAGAATTGCTTGGTGTGAGGACTGGAATCACAGAGAAACCGGGCAGGGGAGATGGGAAAGTATGTGGAATTGGAGAGACAGTGGGCTAATCTGATGTGAATTTGGGCTCCTGGCTCCTCGTTCGAGAGCTTGGGATGAAACCCAGTCGAGATCTTTCATTGAGATCGTGTGAGGTTGTATTAGTCGTATAAGTCTACGAGGTGCTCAATACATCGTTTTTTGGATCCGACTCTGGCCTTAATACGTATTGTTGGTCAATATTGAAAGGAGAGGGAAATTAACATTTTTTTTTCCACACCCCAGGTGTGCCTGTACTTTACAGTGTAATGTTTTCGTTTTTCTGAGATAAATATGACATCCCCTAAATACAAAAAACAGAAAGCATTACAAAAATTACATCCCGTTTCACAGGAGGGAACTAAGGCTCGGCGGTGGGATTCTCACCAGGTCTTGTGACTCCATGCCCTTTCCCCGACACCAAAGTGCCTCCCAAGTAGCAGTTACTCAGATTAAGAGGGGGAGCCTGGGAGGGGAGGGGAGACAGTTAAGGCAGAGGGAAACTTTGCCAACACTTGGAGAAGGAAAGAGGACGGGCTGCCTGGAGAATCTCGCGTAGCCAGTGTGGTGGGATCGCAGGGCTCATGTTGAGGAGGGTCAAGCTATCAGGGAAAGGAATGGAAAGGTGGACAGAGACCCAACCACGCTGAGCGTTTTGTGCTGTGCCTAGGAGTTTGGATTTGGCCAGAAAGTGACGGAGAGCCGTTACAGAGTTTTAAGCCGTGCAGCAGCAGGGGCCCTCCAGCAGCTAATGCGGAGGCTGCATAGACACAAGAGGTGTTGCAGTGTTCGCGTAATCGACGAAGCTGGAATGAGATTCCTCCCCGCTCCACTGGCTCAGGCTTGGCCCCTCCCCAAACCCCATGCACATCTCCCCACCCCTAGGGCCATCGGCTTCCCCTGTGGTATCCTCCTCTTCATCCTCACCAAGCGGAAAGTGGACAAGGACCGTTTGAAGCAGATGAAGGCTCGGCAGAACATGCGGGCATCCAACACGGGCGAGTATGAGAGCCAGAGGTTCAGGGCCTCCTCCCAACATGCCCCGTCTCCTGAAGCCGGGTCGGGGGTGCAAGCCTGAGGAACACTGCGGCCCTGCCCTAGACTGTATTGACTGTGGCCTCCAGACGGCGAAGTCCTTTGGGTTTGGCCGTGATTCTGGTCCTTACCTGTGAGGTCCACCAGAGGGCGCCTGACACCCAGGCTCCTGCCAGCCCCCGCCCCACCCCTCCCGAGAAGCCAGCCAAAGGCAAATAAAGTTATTGAATGTTTTGAGCCGAAAGGAACCAGGACTGGGCTTGTGAATCCCCTGGGATGGGAGGGGCAGAGGGAGGGCTTGGTTACTCACGTGTGCTCCCTCTCACAGAAGTGCTTAGTGTTCCTGGCTGGTTGGCTGGGGAAACCACAGAGACTTAAATTAAGTACAAGCCTAGGCTCAGGCCCTGGGGACCAAGCCCTCAGAGCGGCTGGCCAGGAGGGTGGAGTCCTACTGAGCCTCTGACAAAAATTAAAGAGAATCAAAAAAGACATGCAGGGTGTGGGGGGAAGAACACGATCCTCTTGGTCTAGTCCAAGTGACTCAGCCTCTGTGGGCCTCAGTTTCCTTGTTTGTGAGAGGGTTTGCACTAGTGATTTCTAAGACCTGAGTTCTAATCTTGAACCTGTGGTGTATCTCCCCCCCCCCTCCCCCATATGTGAAATCGAGTGTACACATACAGCTTTGTGAGGAAGAAAGCATAGCTCTCCTGGGCTTTTGTAAAGGGTCCATGACACAGAAAAGGTCATATGACCGCTCCCATTCAGAGAGAGGCCATTCCTCCCTGCCAGACCCGGTATTGCCAAGGTCGAGCCTTTACGGACCTTTTGCATCCATTACCAGGAAGCACTGGGGCAAAATATATTTTGTGATCTTAGAAAAGTTAGAAGATACCACGCCAGAATATGCACAGGTAGGAAGTGGACGGTTTGGGCAGAGCCAGACCAGCCCTCCCAGAGTGGACCACCTTAAAGAAACCAGGGCCGAGTAGGATTTTGACTTCTAAACACAAAACTTTATTACATTGCTAGTTATGTCCTTTTGTGTGATATATTCAGGACCAAGTACTTAAGAGAAGTCCTAAGTACACCCTTGGGCTGATTTGGTTTCTACCCCCACTGATAGAGGGACTCTTGTCCTCCTTCCCCATTCCAGCTTGAGGCACTTGGTGACACGAAGAAAGTGGCAGCTGGCTGGAGAGATGAGGCTCAAGTCCAAAACCCCCCAGCACAAATTAAGAACAAACTGAGAGGGGAAGTCTTCTTTTGCGCAGGGTCCTCCCCAGGTTAGCACAAGGAAAGAACACAGAAGTTTCCATGGACACCACAGTCGACTTTCATATCCCTCAGATCAGGTAGAGGACTCCAGAACGTTTTCCCTGCCCCCTCCCTGGCCTCTCTTCACCCTGGTTACTTCCTGGCCCCTTACAATCCTACCAACCACCCCATCTCCCGAGCTTTGCTCCCCACTTTCTTCTCTGAGCAGCCTGGGCACAGGAAGCAAGAGGTCTCTCTGACCAGAGATCTCAGAAGCCCCCAAGGAGGCCCCAGGGAGCTTTGGAGAATGGGGGCCAGATGGCTGCGAACAGGCCGCCCTCTCCACCACCACCAGCCATGAGGACGCCCAGGATAGATGCCGTTCTGTATTGGCCCCTGCGCATGACTTTGCTTACCCTTCTTGTCCTCTCCTACTCCAAGTGAACAGTATACATATGCCATCGAAAGAAGAGGGACTGAAGCAGGGGAGACCCATGGGCACAGATCTCTTCTACCTTTGTGAGCTGGAAGGCACCAAGGGTTGTCAAAGGAGTACAGGATAAAGGCCTGTGAGTCCAGGAGGCTGGGGCGAAGCTCTCTGGCTTTGCTGGGGGGTTGAGGGAGGAAACAGCTCCAGCTACCAAGCCCGGAAGCCTATGGCAGAGGTGGGAGGGGACACCTCATCACCTCGAAGTCACTTCTACCTCTCATATTCCCTTTTGGCTGTAGAATAGGCCCTTTCTGTCCCTCCCTGCAACCCCGGCTGTTGAGAAGAATTTGGTGCCACGGAGCGGGTGGAGGGAGAAGGCGCGTCTTCTGCCTAGTCCCTGCCGAGTCCGCCAGAGGCCAGAGTTAGTCCCCGGTTCCTCCTGCCCCGCCAGGTCCCTGCACATCCACCGCCAGAGGGGCCACCCGTCCCCGGACTGAAAGGAAACTGGGCATATTACTGGAGGGGAAGGAAGGGGGTCTGAGGTCCAGACTCCAGTCACAGGGCCCAGCCCTCGCGGGAAGGGGGAGCCCGCGGTGGGGCGGAGCGCGGGGCTCCTTAATTGCGATCCCCCATCAGCTGCAGCACGAAGGTGAAGATGTAGATGATGTCCGTGTAGATCTGCAGGGCGCCGGTGATGTAGTCCTCCGGGCTGATGGTGTGCTTCCGGTTTCCCAGCACCAGCTGCGTGTCGTAAGCCAGGAACTGCGGGACAGGACAGGCACGAGTGAGGACCCGGGGGCTCGGTGGCCGGAGCGCCCCTCTGGTTCTCTGAGCCAGGAGCCTCCGTGCCGTGCGGTGTACTCAGGGACACTTTAGTGAACAGAACGGCCCGTGGTCTTTCCCCTCAAATAGTTCACAGTCTAGGAAGGCGGAAAGACATCTAGAATACAGCCTGCCGGGTGTTCACAGCAGGCGGGGAACGAGAGGTGGCAGGAAGGCCCAGAAAATCACTCACCGCTTGACCGCGGAAAGAGGAAAGGGCCGCTGTGGCCCCACTGCCTGCCTCCCAAGCAGCCTAAACTCATGCTCCATCTGTCCGGTTCCTCTCCTCCAGCCCCCCTTCCCACCCCCCGCCCCCGAGGCAGCAGGGCCCTACTCACCAAGGTGAAGCAAATGGCCCCCAGAGCAGCATAGACCATGTGGAGCCAGTAAATCTGGGGAGAGGGGACAGGGACGGCGTTAGAGATGTTAGCGAAGCACGGACCCAGGCAGTCCCTCCGGGCCAGCTTCCCCCGGAATTCCGGCATCTGAGGGGGGAGACCCCGGAAGCTAGCTACGTGAACGGACCACTTCTGCCTTCCAGACACTGGAAGGAATTAGGAAGAGTAACATATTTGGGGCGCCTGGCTGGCTCACTTGGTAGAGCATGTGAGTCTTGATCTCAGGGTCGTAGTTCGAGCCCCATGTTGGGTATAGAGATTACTTTTAAAAAAAAGAACGGTAACGTTTGGCAGAGAAAACAGAGGCCATCCTCCAGGGGCCACAGAAAACCAATCTCCAGAGTTAGTTAGGATACAGAAGCATCCACTGTACTTCCGGAAAAAAGCAGGTGGTTGAGTTATAGCCCTGGGAGGGGCAGGAGCCAGGCAGGTGCAGCTTGAAGAGCCCTAGACCTAGGCAGCACTAGTAGAGTGGTCCCTGCAGCCCAGCCTGTGAGGGAAGCCCCACGGCCACCCCGACGACTGTCAGAGTCCTAGAGCCCCCAGGGCAGCCTGCGGGACAGCCCTCCAGGTGCCTGTCCACAGAAGGACAGGGCCAGCCATGGTCAAGGAGGCAAGGAGCCCTCCTCTTTGTACGCCTTTCTTCCCAGCACCACACTCCCCTCCTCGGAGGCCCCCTCCATCGAAGCCCATCTGCCATCTCCCTCCTTGAACCTGACTTCAGCTGTCAGGTCTCACCCACTGTGAGGTGGCATCCAGGGCTTCAGGTTCGACGGTGCCCAGGGCCTTCCGTCTCCTCACAGAGACAACCCTAAGCCAAAGGATGGTGCCCTAGCACTGGTGCCTTTGCTAGCCAGCTGGGAGCTTCCAGAAGTCAGCCTGGCCAGCCGCCTGGGGGCGGGGGCGCGCTGCAACGCTTCACAGGGAGAGTCTCCTGTAAACGTTAGCTTTGTGGACCCCAGCTCTCCCGGGACACTCACGTATTTGAAGGACAGCACAATGGCGGTGACAATCCCAGTCACCATCATCACAATTCCCAGGACACAGAAGAGGCCTGTGCACGAAGTGAAGTCCACCTGCCAGGAAGGGAGGAGGAGGCACCTGTCAGGCAGGTGTCACAACGAGCAGCCCCGGACTGCCCCGCCTCCCCCTCCAGGGAGTCCCAGTGCTGCTTCCTGGAAGGCCTGGGTGTAACCAGGACATTTTAAGGACAGACACAAGAAGCAGTTTTGTAGGTGCAGACAGGAGAGGAAGGGGACTAGGCCCTCCAAGGGAAATCCCTGGTTACAGGAGTCTGGGCCCTCACAGGCCTGCTCAACTGCCAAGCCCGGAGGGCCAAGTTTACAGAAGAAAGGGGGTGCGGTGGCCAGGGAAGGGCCCCCCATACCCTCACCTTGGTCTGGAAGCAGAAGATGGTGACCGAAATGGACACCACGGCAGTGATGATCATTGCAATGATGACGGCTTTGGTTTCATACACACTGAGGGGAAGAAGGAGTTCGGAGAAGCCAAAGGGATAGATAAGTCATGTATGAATGACTTCAAAATCATCACTTCTAGAAGGATCCTGCCCGGCATCCACCCAGTGACTGCCAGCCCAGGGATGCCCCACTCCCCCATAACACAAACTTCCTAAGAGTGCGGTGGTTTGTCCCTGAACGTACCTGGAAATGGTGCCCGTCATGAAGCCCATGGCAAGAGTCTGAGGGGAGGACAGAGACAAGAGTGAAACACGTGAGGAAGGTGGGGAGGAGGCACGGCCACGGTAGACTGCCAGAGCTGGGGGGCAAATGTGACTGAGTAGGAAAGGGGTAGCCACGAGGAGACCAAGGCCATGGGTCAGGTTAGACGCGGGCAGAGAGCCAGGGACATCCTCCACAGTGGTGTCCCCGGCCCCTTCCCTGGGACCAACTCCCTCTCACACCATCTCCACACCCTCCCCCAACCCTTCTAGACTTACAAAGAGGGTCAGCAGAATGATATTCCATGGGAAACGGCGTCTGAAGGGAAAGAGACCGTGATTAAGTGACTTGGGTCTAGCCCTGTGTCAGAGGCTCCTTTAACAGAAGGAAGTTCTTGGCTCAGACGCATAGAGAATTAGGGCTTGACTCGGGAGAGGGGCGGCCGGCGTGGCCTTCGGTACCTGCTCGGGTGTTCTGGGCAGGGACAACACGGGACAGTGGGACAGACCTGGGCTATGGAGCCACAAACACCTGGATCCAGTTGCAGTTCTCACACTGACTGCCGGTGTGACTGGGAGAAAGTTACTCAACCTCTCTGAGCCTTGGGTTCTTAGTATTTGTTAAATGGTTAAAATGTTACAGATCTTGCAGATGTACTGTAAAAATCACAGTCACGCGGCTGAATAGATCCCGCACACCCAGGGGACTTTGTACGCACCTCAACTTCAGCTGCGCCCATGACCACGCAGCTGCTGTAGGGATCCCCTTGATTCCCAAAACACTTGGCCCCCCTCCTGCCCCTCACCATCCCTTCTCATTGTCTGGGACTCACCTGGGTCCCTGGCAGCAGGCGAGGGTCAGATAGGTGGCCAGGAAGACAGCACTGCGGGGAGAGAGATGAGGAAGTAGACCACGGGCCCGCCTGGTGGCACTCACCAGGCCGGCAGGCTGGGGGCTGCTGGGAAGCCTGAGGGGAAGCCACCCGGGACAAGTACCCCCGCCAAGGGCACTGAGAAGCTCTGAGCCAGGGGGTCTGGCCAGGAAGGAGGCTGACGGAGACCGCGGCAGACAGACTAGGAGAACGTGCGGACCATTTGGCAGCGTGCGTGCTCCCCCAGCCCCCCACCCCCAGCTCCCAGGAGCTCCGTGGTGCCGCCCCTCCTTGCTTGGTGGCTCTCACACACACACACACACACCCTTCCCAGCACAGCCGGCAGCTCGGAGGGACCCTCAAAATGTATTTTGATCGCCGCCCTGAGCAAAGCTGGTCAGTCACGCCCCGCTCATCTCGTTGCCCCACCCCCAAGGCACACACAGCAGAGAGGAGCAGAGACTCACTAGGACGCATAGTAGACAAACAGGTTTTTCCTCACGAAATCTCCGACTGGCTTCCTGTGGAGCAGGGGAGGACCAAGGACAGGAGTCACACTGTCATATCTCATACCTCGGCCTGGCTGCCTCCCTGCCCGGGCCGTCCCGGCAGCCTGCTGCTCCCGCCGCCCTGACCACCGCATGCAAACTCACCTTCCAGTCCATCTGGGCATGCCCCCCAGCCCGCCCCCCGCCCCCCCTCCCCACCGTGCTCCCAGCAGAGGCCCCAGAGCCGGCGAGACCGGGCAGTCCTCAGACTCACACGAAGGTGAAGACAGCGATGATGGCCACCGTGATGAGCAGCTGGATGGAGATGATGCTGTAAACCTGGAACACAGGCCGGGGCGGGGGCAGCGTGCGTCACCATCCCCCGTGTGTCCCCGGGAAGCAGCCAGCCCTCCCCCAGGAGCCCAAAGACCCTACCACCGCATCCACATCTTGGGAGGGGGCTCCTTCTTAATCGTGAAGGGTCTACTTACTTCATTTCCACTAGAGCCCTCCTCCGCTGCAGCCTGGCCCGAAGCCCCCCCCCGCCTCGGGGAGTCTGGCTCAGGTAGTGTACGCACCCTCAGAGCTGACCCCACCTCCAGGTGCTCCGTGACATCTCCCCACCCCCTTGTCCCCCATCTAGCCTCAGTTCCCTACTTACTCCCCCTGCCTCGCCGCACTACTCGGTGCGGCCTCCACAGCTCTGGCAGTTCAGTGTGACATCTGTCGGGTATCTACCTACTCGGTGTCTACCTACTCGGAGCAGAGCGCTGTGCACGTGTGAGGTGAGAGAGGGAGTCTGATCATTCTGGCTCCGAGTTGCTCCCAGTCTAACAGGAGAAAGAAGTTTGGGGAGGGCAGGACACTGGCAGAGCCTGCCTCGATCTTCCCAGATTGAACCTGTCTCCCACCACAAGGCCAAGGAAGAGAGGACCGAAAGGTGGGGAACGTGGCTCAGCAGAGCTGGGGGCCCCTCTGAGGGCAGGGCAGGACTAAAGAGAATTCGGAAGGCAGCCCCACATCTGCGTGGGAATGAGTGCCTGGGGAACTAATAGTACCTGGCCATCCCCGCCCCATTCCCACGGCCCCAGGGGCCCAGGTGCAGTGGCCTCCGGCCTGTAGCTCACCTTTCGGATGAAGTTGTGTCGGACTTTCCTGTCATCCCACTCTCCGGGCCCGAAGCTTTCACTCACCGCTCTCTCCTCCCCATCATAGCCTTGGCCTGGGCCTGGGGACAGATCAAAAATGACCAACTGGGGACCTAGGACATGTGGCCTCCATCCCAAAGCCTGCAGGACATTATCTCAGAGTCTCAGGGATCTCCAGCCCAAAGACAAGGGCTATAACTCAGGGACTCCTCACCCAAGTCAGGTCCTCTAGACGCCCTCAGACTGACCCAGTGATGGCCTAGGCACCATATGGAGCCGTGTGTCCCTGTCACAAGGGGGCTTAGGTGTAAGCCATTCCAACAGTGCGCATTCACTGATGGCTCCTGTATGGGGGTGTCCGGCCCACACCTGGGCACTCTGGGGGATGAACGCTCGTGGTCTTCATCTAGGGGTGCAATCTAGTGAGGAAGCCAGGCAGGGGTGGGGCTTGGAGCGTCAGCCAGAGGGGCCGGCAGGGCCACAGCAGGGGCGGCACGGATGGAAGGAGGAGGAGGAAGGTAGAAACACAGTGCGGAGGGTGGAGGGTGGAGAACAAAGTGAGGACCGTAATCTACATCCGGCAAACGGCAGCACACAGGGACGCCGGCGGTCCGCGTGCACAGGACAAAGCATGATTGTGACCATGACAGATGCGCTAATATTCCCACCAGAACACATATGGCCAGCCGAGAGCTGGCCGTGCCCCAGGATGCCAGAGGCTATAGGACTCAAAACATTCCTTCAATGCCTCCCTGGACACTGCTTTCAAAACCCACATGTGAGGAAAAATCCCCGCATTCTAATCTCTCATTTCTGACCAAACAGAGCATTTTCCTGCCGTGACATTTATCAAACATCCAAATGACTTCCGGATGTCTGCAAAACTCAGATGTTACCTTAAAGGATGAGGACTTGTCAGCACCGAGAATATTTAAGAAAAAAAAAAGTACCTCAGGTGCCAAAGGCAGTTCCTAGAAGAGAGGAGTAGGGGGAGGGGGGGCAACTGTCTCATTAGGACACAGAAATGGCCTCCAGTAACCAGTTACCTCACCCCGCCACTTTCTCATCTGATGTGGAAGTTCTGGTGTGTGTCTATGGACTCAGTCTCCTTGCTGAATAAAGGGGCTAGTAGGTGGCTCGGGGGCCAGGTGCTGAGGGCTCAGGGGGGACGGTAACAAAGATGGTGACGCAGGAGAGATCTAAAGAGGAGATGGAAAAGGGATGAAACAGGACGCTGAGATGGAAGGAAAAGAGGCAGCCTCACGTGGTACAAGTGCTGCCTCGCCCCACCCCCCAGCTGCCCCTCGGGGACTCACCGTAGTTCATGGGCATCGGGTGGATGGGGGGCATAGGCTGTGGATAGCCAGCAGGGTGACCGTAGCCAGGCTGTGGGTAGGCAGGGTAGGCGGGGTAGCCACCAGGCAGGACGGACGGCTGCCCGTAGCCCCCCTGGGGCGGAGGGCCAGGGTACAGAGGGTTGCGGTCCTCATACGGAGGGGGGGCACTGGGGCTGGACATGGCCACTCAAGGGCTGAGGGCACCTGGACAGCTGCCAACAGCTGGCACCTGAAATGGAAATAGAAAATCAGTCAGGAGTGCCCAGACCCAGCTCACCAGGTCCCAGTCCAGGCTGCCTCTGGAGAGGGGACCCTCATATTTTCTCTCTTGACCATGATCACAGCGTGTCATCCTCTGCCCACAGCCCATCCTCCCCCAGCCCCACCAGCTCAGCCCCTGCCCCTCTGCCTTCATGCCAGCTTTCCGTCGATGGCCTTCCCTCCTGTGCCGCTTCATGTCCCAGGAAAGCAGGAGAAGGGGGGATTTGTGCAGGAGCCCAGAGCAGTCGCTGGGCATCGATGGTGTGAGAGACGAGGGATGGGAGCCCAGGAACTCCCCTGTGCTCATTTAAGAAAAGTTTCCAGTGACCAGGGAAGAAGCCCGATGGCCCCAGCCAAGCCTGGGGGTGAGTCACACAGCCAGCTGGGACCCATTGAAGGGGTCAGCCCAGCCCCCACGGCAGCTGGCAGGAGCCTGGAGCTGGAAAGGCAGAGCTGGGGAGGAGCCAGGGCTCTAAGTGGAGGGGGAGGGGGTGGGGGACAAGCTAGCCCCAGGGCCAAGCAACCAGGCCTGAGCGGGAGCGGGAGGGCAGTGGGCCCGTGGCCAGTGGCTGAGTCAGGGGACGCCAGAGAGGCCTGGGCGAGTAGGTGCCCAGGGCTGGCCACTCGGGGCTGGGGAGCCGCACAAAAGGTCAGGCCAGAGACAGGACTTTCTGGTTCCTTCAAATAACAGCTAAGGTGCGTCCAATGGGTGTA
The DNA here is from genome assembly GCA_030068075.1 of Paguma larvata. NCBI lineage: Eukaryota > Metazoa > Chordata > Mammalia > Carnivora > Viverridae > Paguma > Paguma larvata. The sequence goes on along the minus strand of CM057825.1, from coordinate 18,959,792 downwards.
GCAGCATGTGGCTGCTGGTGTTCTCTTCACAGCCTTGCCAGGGAGTGGATAGTGTGTACAGGGCCCCGAATCCCCCTTGGAGGGACAGGCCCATGTTTTGGACTCTGGAGCCTCTGGTGTCCCCGGGATCCCTGCCCGTTCCCTAGCAGGGGCCATGGCTAGTGGGGAGGAGAGCGCGCTGACAATCATGCCTCAAGATCCAGCAGGTGCCTTCTCCACGGCAGGAAGAGTCCCACAGCCAGGGGAGGGCTGAGGAACGAGGAGGGAACCCCAAAAACACAGCTGAAAGGGACTTCCAGGTTTTATAGCCCCAAATGCTCGATTTAGAGAAGAGGAACGAGGCACAGCGACTCCTGACTCCCCAGGGTCACAGAACTAGCAGGTTAATGGGACAACCAGAACGGGGGCTGTCGGGGTCCTAGGTCTCATCCTCTGTATTTGGCTGTGTGCTTTCTGCCTCTTAGGCCAAATAAATGTCCTCCAGGCCTGATGTTCCGCTCTGAGGTGGCAAAGATGGGGGCTTGGGAGAAGCTAAGGAGGAGGTCCCTGAAAAGCCTTGACGGGGCCATGACCTCCTCCTCCAACATCTCCCCAGGGGCAGACCTTTAGGACCCCTCAGGGAGGAAGCACCCCCAGATCCAGGCAGGCAGACATGCTCAGAACCTCTGCTGGAAGGAAGAGAGAACCAGCTTCTCTTTTTAGGGCACCCCGCACAGTCCAGGGATCAGATAAAGGATTGTCTTATCTCTTCTCTCTTAGGAGAACTGGGCTGATTCGGAGAGGAAGGTGGTGGGGAGGGGCAGGGAGGAGGGATCGAGTAACAGGCCAGGGCTCTAACTGGGCTACTCTGAGGAAAGCTGTTCTCCCTCTTCCCAGAGTAGATGGGCCAGCCCAAGAATGTGCCACATCAGAAGTAAGAAAGACCTTTCTAACAGTGAAGGTGTGACAGCAAACCAAGGCTTCAAAAGCAGGGTCATGGTGAATGTCCTACGCCTATAGAGTGGCGTAGGGCGACCTGAGGAAGTAAGGAGCAAAAGAGAACAAGACCAAACACAGAGAGTGTGAGTTTAAGAAACAGATACTAACTGCTTTGGAAATGTCCCAGTCTTCTGTTAAGGATTGGGAAATAAGTATAAATAGTTATAATATGTGAATCTTAATAGATTTTGAAAAAGGAAGAAACACAAACCGGCTCTCCTCCATCTCCCTACACCCCTCTGCCCGTCCCTCTCCGAGAACCCCCTTTTAACTCCACCAAGAGAATGGCATCCTGTTTCCAGGAAGAGGCACAAACAGGTCACTTTTGGAGTAGGGTTATATCTAAGACTTATTAAAAAAAAGAAAGGGGCGCCTGGCTGGGTCAGTGCGTGGAGCAGGCGACTCTTGATCTCGGGGTTGTAAGTTCAAGCCCCATGTTGGGTGCAGGATTACATTAAAAAAACAATATTTAAAAAAAAAACTTATTATGGAGTAGGGCTCTGTGTCATTATTACAGCCATCTCAGCCCTGGGTCCCCGTGACACCCACCCGTCTGGGTGACAGCACACAGGGGAACAGGCTGAACATGGTGCAAGAGGTACTGGCAGGAGAGGCCCTGTGGTCTGCAGCCCCAGCTGGGCCACCACAGGTGACGGCACCATGACTTGGCCCTGTCTCCTGCGAGGGGTGCTCCTCTATAAAATGAGGTGTTATGGGTCAGATGATCTGTGAGGTCATTTCCTGCTCTTACAGACTGTGAACCGTCTGAGGCACCCAGCGACATGGGGCTTGCCCTTTGCCCGGCCAGCAGCGGCCCCTCCCTCCTTCCTCTAAGGCAAGCCAGGCAAACAGGCTCCTTCCCAGACCACAGGGGCTGCGGCCCCAGGGCGCAGGGTTAAATCACCGAGAGGAAGGTCACCCTCGGATCGGCCACCAGGTCTCCAGGGGCTCGGTCTAGCTTGGAAGGCTGCTGACTCACGAGGCCTCCCTCTGCACTCTCTCACCCCTCCCTTGAACTCTCCTGGTTTCAGAGGAACTGGCCAGTCGACCCGCCTGCTGGAGACACAGCAGTTCACAGTCCAGTTCTCCAAGGGCTCAGCCACCAGCCCGTGCTCACCAGAGACTGGCACTGACCACGTCACCTCACTATGCCTCAGTTTCTCCACTTGGAGGATGGGTTTAGCGCTCTAACAGCACCCTGCTCAGAGCTGTAAAAATATGCATAAAGCACTTAGAAGGGTACCTGACCCCTGGTAAAAACAGTAAATGGTGGCTCTTTATAGTTATTATTTTATTAATCCTTACGGTAGTCCAACAGGGTGGATAATGTTATCCCTATTTGCAAATAAAGAAATAGAGGCTTAGAAGAATTAAGTCACTTGCCCAAAGTTACTTAGCTAGGATGTAATAAACACCTGAGCGCCAAGACGGACAGCAGAGCCCATGCTCTCATCCCTCATTTTGACGCCCCGTCTATCTCTGCCTCTTGTCACTGCTCACGGCTCCCCGTCTAAGACCCTCTAGCAGCCAGAAGGCTTACATAGCAAAGGGGACACCGAACCATTCGGCCCCCTCCATAATTCCCCGCCTCCCGGTTCCCAAACCACCACCAGGAGGTGAAGAGGGTGGTCAGAGCTGGAGATTCCTAACCGCCAGAGCTGAAAGCAAACCCACTCATCTGAGGCCAGCCACCCCCTCGCTTTACCAGCCAGACAGGGAAGTCAAGTGACCTCTCCATGGTCACGGTCACGGAGCTGGGCCTGGAGCTTGGGCCTACATCCTGGCTCTCTGATGTGGAGTCCTGGGCACAGGAGAGGGAGAGAGCGTTCGGGCGAGTCAGAGGAGTGGCGGAGTGCGGCTACACTCCCCTCTGAGCAGTGCCAACCGGGCAGGAGCAGTGGCCCAAGGCGGCCACGCTTCCGGGCCTGCCCCCTGCCCCCTGCCCAGCCTACATGAGGACCCTGGTCACTCTGTGTCACCGACACCTCAGAGAAGGATGCGGTTTGGGGCCCACCTCTGCCTAGGCAGTAGGGAAAGGGGGAAGTGGCCAGTGTTTACTTTCATAGCTGTGACTAATGGTAGGCGCTGGAGAACGTGGAGTTGAAAGAGAAGGAGGGGAAAGAGGAGGGAGACGATCCAGAGTCGGGGAGGATGGGTGCCAAAAGACTAGAAACCAGGAATCAGGTCATTTGGGTTCCGCCAGTAGCTAGTGGAGGAGCTCACCAACTCCACGGGCTAAAAGGGACCTTTAAGGGTCCCCACTGGGAGCCTGAATTTTCCTGAAACGCCGTAGGCATTCAGTTTCTCCCAAACATACTCCAACAGCAGCGAGCAAGGCTGTGCCGCTTGCAGGCAGCCTGAATCATTAGAACATTCTTCCTCACCATGCCTGTTATCAAGACATTCTAACTGCCCCGTCCTTGCCATGTTACAGATCTAAGTCTGCTCCCCCATCCTCACAGCCCCACTTCCCCCCCAGAAGGAGCCAGAAGCTCTCCTTTCTCCTCCAGACGCAGCATCCCAGCAGCGGCAGTGCGCGGGCTCAAAGGCAGGACTTGTTGGCCGTCAAGGTTTTCAGGGACAGCCTTGGAGAAGCAGCCCCTTCCCCTGGAGCCCCCTCAGTGTGGCCACCACAGCCCCTGCCCGCTGAGGCCCAGGCTCAGGCTCCCCCAGGGGCACCTGAAGGGTTAAGGCTCTGGAATCTGCAGAGAGAAGGCCTGAGCTACCGAGTTGCAGCAGCAGCAGCAGCAGCAGCAGCAGCAGCAGCGGGTGTGTGTGTTGGAGGGAGGGGCGGAAAGGAGCAGCTGACAGGTCCAGGCAGCCTGCCCTCCTCGCTGCCAGGAACGGATGCCCAGAGCCAGAATGGAAAGAATAGCTCAGAGTGTGCATCTCAGGAAACCCCACCCAGCTGGCACAGGAGCACAGCCCCTGGCCTCTTAGGACCGTCTCCTTCCCTCCCTTTTCCTCTACCTTCCCCCAACTCCTCCAGCTCTCCCCAACCCCCTAGAACCGCACCCCCCTCCCCACCCCAGCACAGAGCCACCAGGGCAGAGGAGTAAAAAGATACACCCAGGAGTGTCTGGGCAGGTCACCAGGCCTGCTGCCCACGGACCAAAGGGCCCAGAATCGACTTATCCTTCTGTCTGCCTGGCTTCTGGGAATAACAGCATGACTCTGAGGGGATCTAAAACCTGACGTGAGAGCTGGAGTGGCCTTTAGAAATCATCCGCTTATCTGACAGACCAGGAAACCCTAATGCCAAGAAAGTTCCTGTCCCAGCCCACAAAAGAGCCTCTTGGTCATGGGTTTGGAACGTCCATTCCCAGCCCTGCCCAGTGAGGCGGAGCCAGAACAAGACACCCTTTCCCCCCTATCCCGCCTCCCCACCCCCACCCCCACCCCCATGCCCTCCTGCTCAGAAGTAGATAAGACTGCCAACCCATGACTTCCGTCCCAGCCCCCAGGCTCGAGCCAGGGCGGCCTCTCTGGGATCTGAGGCTGAGAGGGGTGAGGAAGACACCCGGAGAGCAGGGGTGACCCAGGCCCCAGAGCTCCATCCCCCTTCAGTGGGGGGTAGGACTGTGTCAGCAGTGTAGGTAAGTTTAGTGACCCCAGCCACACCTGTGGTCCCAAAGGAGGATTCAGAAACACAGCCCCTTCTTTGCATTTCATCTCTGCCTTTCCTTGGACTTCAAGATTAGGAGGGAGGAGAGGGAGACATAATTAACAACCACCGTGGAGAAGGGAGACTGACCCTTCCCTGTGATAGGCAGGGAGGGAACAGCACCGCCCACAGCAGTAAGTACTGTGTACCTGTCACTGGCGACTCCGGCAAGTCTGAGCCTCACAACGGCCCTCTGGGGTGCATGTTCTTACCCCCACTCTATAGATAAGAAAACTGCAATTCAGACAAAAACAGATCTAGGGTCCCACCGCAGGCAAACTGTAGAGATGTGTTTGAACCCAGATTTGATGTCTGATTTTCGAGTTCATGCCCTTCGCTTTGACACCTGCTTGTAACAGAAGCCCCGGAGGCACCCCACCAGCCACCTGTGTGCACAGGCCAGCAAAGACTTTTCCCTTGCACAAAGTCCGTCCACGCCAGAGCCCTGGGTTCGAAGGCAGGGAGCGGAGTTCTGGTCCTGGCCCTAACCCCACTGCGAGTCAGGCTGGGCCACTCCACATCTCTGGACTCGCTTTTCTCCTCCGTAAAACAAGGACATGGAACCAAAAGATCAAGTCTATTCCAACCCCAAGAGCCTCTGATTCTGAATGAGCAGCGGGTTTCAGGGCAGAATGACCCACTTCCTAAAGAATCTCTGCTGGGGTCACTACTGATGACAAATGTCCACGGAGGCAGAGGCACCTGACAAATTCCGGGTTTGGGACTGGCCCTAATGCCCTCTCCCCCCAAACTGCCCCCATATTGCCCTCTGGACTCTATGGCCAGCACTGCCTGGGCGCTCACTTACCCCAGAGTCTGCAGAGAAAGACCGTAACACCGGAGACAAGAAAGAGTGCCAGGCAGGAGGGCGAGAGACCTAGGCTCAAAAGTTCTAACCCTGCCACCAGGCAAATGACCTCCCCTGGCTTCCTCTTCCCCCAGATCAGCCTCCATGGGGGCGAGGGGAGGGACTCGTTACCCAAAACCATGGAGTTGAAAGCTAAAAATCATCCAGCCAGGCATTTCCCAGACTGCTCGAAAGAACACTAGCCCGGGAGATGTGAACGGATGAGCTCTGAAACAGAGAAGTCTGAAAAACAATCCATACCCCTTTTGGAAATTCTCAAGGCACAAGGGCATAGGTAGCCTCTGAGCAGCCCTGCCGTGAGCAAAAGCTGTTCGACTTTGTTTAACCCAGTTTTCCTCCAAACTTGCTCAAGCCTGAAACATTTTTATCAGAGCACACCTAATTAATATCCTGTGGGATCCTGACCAGGCCACCTTTGTTTTACAGAGACCCAACCCTGAGAATGAGTCATGTCCTAACTCCTCGTATCTTAAAACCCCTGTCCTTCTACCCAGCCCTCAGAGCAGTCACACGAAGTACAGGTATGCCCCCTCACTCTGAGTCAGCTCAATGCCAGGGTCCCCTGCAAGGGTCCTTCCTCTCCTCTCCACCCCCCACCTCCCACCTCCCAGACAGCTGCTGTTGTAATCTCCACTATGGAATTTACTGACTTACTGCCAAGGGCGGGGGGACATCTTCAACCAGCACGGCACTAGGAGACTGGCATCGCCTAACATCACCTCGATGTGATGGGAAAAATACAAATCATTAAACACAAGAAGAAGGAAGGACTCCCTCTTACCTTCCTCCCTGACCAGCCCATTGAGTCCTCTCGGTACCTGGCACTGTGGCCTGTGGACTTATGAGTATCATCTCTACTTCAAAACAGGACCCACGCTCTGGTCTAGAATCTCCAACTCTGAGGCTTGGAGGATCTGGCCAAGGCCCTCCCCTGGTCAGCAGTCCCAACAGAATACTCAGGAAAGCCCAGATCAGCGTTAACCACGTTGTTAGTGGAGACCTTCCCAGAGAGCTGTCTCAGCTTCCACTCTCTGGCTCTGCCACTGCAGCCCTCCGAAGACACAAGTGTCTGGCCCTTCTCTGGGGCCTCTGCTCTTTCTGAAGGACCCTGGGTAAGAAGTTTGGGGGCAGAGCAGGCAGTGCTCTGAGACAGACAGCTTCCGGCTGAGGCCCGTGTTCCCATGGGAGGAGTCCGAGCCGAGGTGGCTATTACCCCAGCTCATGACACAAAGCTCTCCCCACACCTAAGGTATAACCCGTCATTACCTCTCTGAGGTGCCCATTTTTACAAGCGAGGCCCTGAGGTCATGGCACCAGAAGACAGAAGAAGTCAGTGCCCTTGACACTTGTGTGGTCCCACCACTTCTTTCTAAGTTCCAAACTGGGTCCTCCGTTTGGGTCCCATGACTAGAGAGACAGGGACAGCAGGCAGGTGAGGAGAAAGTATGGCTGCCCCTTGGCCCCGGACAAAGCAGCCCCAAGGCAGCGCCTGGCTCCCCCTGCCACCACTGGCCAGGCCAAAGGCGCCAGCTTTGAAACCAAAGCTCCCCGGTGAGATGAATATTTCAGAGCCCCAGAGAACTGGACACCTGAGGGGCCTGCCAGGACATCTGGCTCTGACCCTGGTTCCCAGGCCGACCCCCACTTAATCCCATATCCTGGTTTCTCAGGTAGAATGCCACCCCCTGGATACCAGCCCCAGGCCACAGTGGGGTGAGAGGGGATGGAGACCCCCAGGACAAGCTGATGCAGGACCCACAGATCAGGGCCAAGCCTCCCAGCAGCCTTCCTCTGCTTGCCCTCCCACCGGCTCCTGGCTCCTTCCCCGGCTCCACTTGTTTTCCCCTTTCCCATGTTCCTTTTGGGTTTTTATGCTGACCCACAGGGCCCAGGAGGCGGACACTACTTCCTTGTAGCTTTCTGAATCCAGCCTGGGGACAGTGGCTGGAAGCAGGCAGGTTGAAGCAAAGTCATGGTGACAGGGGTGGCACTAACCCATGCCAAGCATAGTGAGCTGCTGACCCCACCTCCACTCACTCGGACTCATTCAGCTGTCTACACCAGGGCTAGCACCAGGCTCTCCGGCCGCTCCCCTCCCCCTCCCACCAGCCGAGGGACCTGACGGCCTTATCCCACGCGCAGCTGGCCACTCTGGGGGCTCGTACGGTGGACACGCCCTGTGACACACGCGCCAGAAAGAGAGGGACGTAGCCTCAGACCCTGGCCCCATCGCCGGTGCCCATCACCCACTGCTCGGCTCCCAAAGCTAAACAGGCGCCACTCGGCCTCCGGGGAGCAGCGGGAAAGCGAAACTCCAAGGGCGAGGGACATAGATTCCCATTCCGGCGCCGCCTCCCTGGGCCGAGCACTCGGAGAAAGTTGGGAGCGCCGTCCCAGCCCTGGCTCCGTCCCCGCCGGCACGGGGTCCCCAACTCCCGCCGGCCCCGGCCCCCTGACTTGCCTGGCCGCTCCGACGGTGCGCTCCCGGCCTGCCTCCCGGCGCTGCGAGTCCGACACCGCACCGAGCGCGCCGGCCTGGGCTGGGCTGGGCTGGGCTGGGGCTCCGCGCCCCGCCCCGTCGTCCCAACTCCGTGGGGCGGGACCTCGCGGCGCCGCCGGGGGGCGCTGGGGGGCCGCCCGGGGTCTCGCCGGCGTCCGCAGGCTGCGCGCGCGCCTCCCGAGGCCCCGACGTGATTCCAGTGTTCTCAGGTTTAAGGCAATACGTGATCACTGATGGAAACTTAGAAAACCCAAAACTAGAGGAGGAAAATCACTTCTTTCCACGCCTCTCGTCCCCCTGAGGAAAGCGCTTGCGTTTGCGCTTCTTTGGCCTTATACGTCCATGTATTTCACTTATCCTTCCGGAGTGAGGTCATATTATGTTTTAAATATTGCTTTTATTTTGCTTAACGTTTTATAAAGAACATTTTTCTTGTCACTAGGTAATTCTTCAAAAGCGTACTTTTAATGTCGCAAAGTATTCTATCAGATAGCTATGCCGATTTATTAAATCAGTTTCCTACTGGAGGACATTTAAACTGTTTCCCATTTTTCATTATTAGATGTAAATCCGTGAACCGCCTTCATAACTCCCTTCTTTTAAGCCAAATGCACTTTTCAAGTTTAAAACTTCAAACGTCCATATGTAGAGAGAGAACCGGGAATCTCTGACCCTGGGAACTGAGACATTTCCTGCTTGAATTACCTGAACCAGGAAAGCAGGTGTTTGAGAGTCGGAAGGCCTGACTAGCATGTAGGCTGCTAGTATTAGTGTGCCTGTGGTCTCACCCTCCCAGTCACCAATGCAAGGATGCCCTCCTAGTACCATTTTATAGACCAGGAAACGGGTTCAGGGAAGTTTTGAAACATTGCCCGAGTTTGTATAGTTGCAAAGTCCATGTTTTTTCCATTATGCCAAAGCTGCTGGCGGATGAACAGCTCTATTTCAGGTGCTTATCTGGTGCTTATCTAGTGCCAATAAGCCCAGATCAACACCACCGGGGAATGTCTTTATGTCTTTCACAGCCCGTGGGCGCTAACTTTCCAAATGGCGGGGCGTGGGGCAGGTAGACTTGACAAAACACAGCTAGAAATGAATGTGGGTAGACCACCAAGACTATCTGAAGCCCTCCGGATTGCACACCCATCACTAAGCACTTTCTTTACATGATTATCTCTGGTGGTCAGTCCGGCCCTGTCATAGAGCAAGACTTAGGAAGGAGGGACCCATGGACTTATCTGGAAGCTCACATGCATACCAAACCTAAGTGAAAACAGCGTGCTTACTAGTAAGCATAGTAAGCAAAATTACCACTTAGATTATATATTTCAAGCCAATTAAAATACAGATATTTTTAAAATTACTCCTCCCCCCAACATACACTATGTATGTTTATTTGTATAGATATCTTTTAAGAAGGAGTTACTTAGGGGGACTGGTGGACATTATGGCAGGCTAACTCCCCCAGCCACCGCAACTCCCAGATGTAAATTCAGTTCTTAGGGGGCCACAGACCTCATTTTAGGAAGTCCCCTCCCAAAGTGCGAGCTCACCAGCAGGAGCTCAAGGGAGCAAGTTCCCTGATAGCAGAATAGGGCCGCAGGTGAGATGCAGAGCCCTGCAGAATCTGGAGAGAGCTCCAGGCACCCCTTCATGTTCTCTACCCTTGGCCCCGTTCCCCAGAAAGTCCCCCTCCACTTCCTGGGAACTGCCAGAAGAGTCTCCAAGGAGATTTGTTTTCCAGCCGGCAGTCACATCCGCCCCATGGGAAAGTGGAATGTGAAGATACACCCCGCTAAGCCCCAGGCGAGCCTTGCCGCTTGCTTTCTCCTGGGCCCATTTTCCGATCCTGGAATCAAGATTATAATCCTAAAAGAATCTGAAACGAAGCACCTGGCCAGGGCACCCCAGAGGCAAACAGTAAACGATGCCTCCTTCTCTTGACCCTTTTTTATCCCTGGATAAAAAGGATAAAAGCGTTATTTGTAAGACTCTTTGCAGATCGTTAATTAAGCCCCTACTGTCTGTCAAGCAGACAGCAATTTCTGGTTCTGGAGGTGACCAAAAAACGAAGGACACAGCCCCTGTCCTCAAGAAACTCACAGTCTAGGGGAGATGGTTAAAGACCACCTACTTAGAATTTTGACAGTTGGGCAAGTGCTGAGATGAAGAAGTGTTCGCCTGGGAACGGCATCTTATCTTAAGCAAGGGGTTTAGGGCCCCTTGTCCCAGCAACCTAGGATCGGGCGAGTGGGAGTGGTAGGAAGTTGGGCTGAGCAAGGAGACCAGGAGTCCGAATTGAGATTTTACCTCCGGGGCAACGGGAGGCATGTGACTATCCGCAGCCACCTGGAAGGAGGTTGGGAAGGTCGTGGGAGGCTCGCTGGTGCCCCTGGAGTAGAGTCGCCAGCTTAAGCCAATGAAGATGCAGGGTGACCAGTTTTATTTGAACTTCAGACAAACAGCAACTAATTTTTTTGCCAAAGTATGTGTCGTTGCCCCATGTAATATTTGGAAATACCTACACTAAAAACTGCTCCTTGCTTATCTGAAGTTCAAATTTACCTGGGCGTCTTGTATCTTTCTGTCAACCCTGCCCTGGGAGGAAAGTCAAATCAAGTTCAGTCAAGTCAGAGGCAGCAGGAGGCAGGACAGGGGGAATGAAAGGAATCAGGCTGCTCTGTGTTTTAGGGACAGGGTAGCCCAAGCTTAGTGATTGATGAGGGGAGGGGCGAAGGGAGGCCGGGAGGAGCGGGCCCCTGAAAACAGTTTCCCAGGTGAAACCAGGAGGCAGTGGGCAGGGAAGGTTCAACTTTCTCTGCACCCAGCCCCAGGGCTCCAACGGCTGTCCTACAAATTCCCCCTGCTGTGTGCCTGATTACTTCTAATTTATGCATTACTCCACCCAAGAAAGGTCTTTTCCTTTATCACTAACTGTCTCCAAAAAGCTGCCCCACCCTCCCCTTTTTTTTTTTCCAAAAGACTTTGTGTGTTTACTGACTCGAGGCATTTAACCCAGCCTGGGGTAAATATGCCTCTTTCTCTGCACTGGAGGGCCAGGACAAAGTCTCATTCATCCCTAGCGTCAGACAGCCCTGCCCCGTCATCTGTTGAATTAAAGGGATTCCAACATTAAAAAATTAGAGCTCTTCCCCCTAAAAAATGAGTCTTATTATCCATAAGCATTAGTCAGCACTTTCTTCTTTTTTTAAGTTTGTTTATTTATTTATTTTGAGAGAGAGAGAGAGAGGAAGAGAGCAGAGAGAGGGAGAGACAGGATCCCAAGCAGGTTCTGCGCCATCAGCATAGAGCCCCATGCAGGGCTTGAATCCACGAACCCATGAGATCATGACCTCAGCTGGGATCAGGAGTCGAACACTTAACTGACCGAGCCGCCCGGGAGCCCCTAGTCAGCACTTTCATAAAGAGATTCAGCGTAGAACGAATGGTGCGTGTGGATGTCTCAGGAACGAGAGGTTTGTCCTAGCTTTGCCCCTGAACGGCTGTCAGACCTGGGGCCCCCGCCTTTACTTCTAAATGAGTCTAATTATATTGTTCTTTCCTGCCTCCTGCACTTTTGATGCCTCGGATGAAATCATCTCCGTGAAAAGCATTGGAAATAGCATGCACGTGATGCTGTTGCGAGCGATCTTACAGCTCAATAGAACCAGAGACAGGTTAGGTAAGAGCTCGTCCTTCCCTGGATGTGTCACCTTGTGACAAAGGCTGGGCCACGGCACCCGCCTGGCATCCACGGTGCTGCGGCCAGGGTACACCCAGGGCAGAGCTTTCCAATCTTCCCCGACCGCCAGAATCACCTAAGGGGCTTGTGAACACACGTCAGTTCCCTTGGGGATACCTCTTTCTGAAATCAGACATGTGAATCGGTCTCTTAGGGGAGGCCGAAACAACGCCCCCTGGTGAATCCGACTATCAGCCGGCTTTGGTGCCAGACAGGCCTGGGCCCTGTTCACATCACTTTAGTGGCTGCGTGACATTGGGCATATTACTTAACTTCTCTGAGCCTTGATATCCTTATCTGTGAAAAAGGGAGATTAGGGGTGGCTCAGTCGGTTAAGCATCCCACTTAGGCTCGGGTCATGATCTCAGGGTTCGTGAGTTTGAACCCTGTGTCAGGCTCTGTGCTGACAACTTGGAGCCTGGAGCCTGCTTCAGATTCTGTGTCTCCCTTTCTCTCTGCCCCTCCCCCACTCATCTTTTTTCTCTCTGTCTCTCTCAAAAATAAATAAACCTTTTAAAATAAATTTTAAGGGAGGTAACAATAGGATATAAGGATTAAAATGGCAGTTTTCAAATGCTTGGAGCCTAGCAAAAACTGAATTGTTGTGGTTGGTCGTGAGCGAGAAGTCCAGCGACTCAGTGATGAACGCATTTCGGTTCGGCCAGCGGCGTGCTTGCGTTCGGAAGACCTAACAGGACCCGGATAGGTAAATTCGCCTTTGTGTAGCTCAGTCGTGCCCTCACACCCTGCCCTCTGCCACCGCGGACCTTGGCCTCCTCCGTCACCCTGACCCGTTGGGGGTTTCCCAGCTTCTGCAGACTTCTCCCGGGCAGGAAGGCCTTCCTCATATTTTACCTGCGTTTGCCTAAACAGCTGCGCACTCTGAAAAGCAAACAGCCATTTCCTCTTCTCTTATTCCCAGCCCAAGATAATAGCTGCCCCAGAACCTCGCGTTGCCCATAACTGCATTCCCCCCCCCCCCACCGCCATCATCTGTCTCTCTAGCTCAACAACCCCAAGTGCAACAGTTCTGACCACACCGGGACTGACAACTTATGCGTCTCCTGTCTTCCTCCCTGTCCCTCCCCACTTCTCTCCCCCCCTTAACCAGCTTCGATCCCTGATCCCTCTTGAGAATCACCGCACTGCTCTGCCCCTCTCCACATGGCGGGGACTCAGCCGGCAGACTGCTGAAGGGGAGAAGGAAAACACGGAAGGTGCTGACCAAGCTCCCTGAGTTCATGAAGACTTAGGTTTTCTTCTTGCCATTCATCTTGACATCCCCACCCTAGATTCCTCCCCTCTTCCCTTGAGCTCTTCAGACTCCAACACCTTCTCCGCAGCCCCACTCTCAGCCTCCGCCTTGCTTCCTGTGTCCCTGAGGATAGAAACGCAGAGAACTGCCCCCTCTATCTCCACTTGGCTCTCCCAAACTTTAATGTGCAAACGAATGATGTGGGGACCTTGTCTAAATGGGGATTCTGCTTCTCAGGGGGGACCTGAGAATCTGCATTTCTAACGAGCTCCAGGAGACACGCTGCTGCCTGGTGGATCGCACCCTTCCAGATGAGGCCATAGGCATCTCAACCTTAATTTGGCCAATGCGTAACTCCTTTTTTTTTAATTAATTAATTTATTTTGAGAGAGAAAAGGAGAGAGCACAAGTGGGAAAGGGGCATAGAGATAGAGGGAGAGAGAGAATGCTGAGCAGGCTCCACACTGCCAGTGCCTGATTCAGGGCTTGAACTCATGAACCACGAGATCATGACCCAAGCCAAAGTCAGATGCTTAACTGACTGAGCCACTCAGATGCCCCTGGCCAACACTTAATTCCTAATCCCCATCCCCATCCCTGCCCAGTCTAATTGAGGATTCTAGCATCTTCCTTCATCTCCATCAAGGATGCAAGATACACAGAAGGGGCTGGAAGGAGGGATGTCAGAAGGAACTCCAGCTTTGAGAGCCCTATCCTTTAGAAATATGATTTAAGCCACACAAGTAGTTTAAAATTTACCAGTAGGCCCATTTAAAAAGTAAAAATAGGGGCGCCTGGGTGGTTCAGTCAGTTGGGCATCTGACTCTTGGTTTCAGCTCAGGTCATGATCTTGTGTTTCATGGGTTCAAGCCCCACGTTGGGCTCAACACTGGTGGTATAGCGCCTGCTTGGAATTCTGTCTCTTTCCTCCTCTCTCTGCCCCTCCCCTGTTCATTCTCTCTCCCTCTCTCAAAATAAATAAATAAATTTTAAAAATAAAATAAAGGGCAAAAGTAAACATGTGAAATGAATTTTAATTATTTATTTATTTAACCCAACGTATCCAAAAACATTATGTCAACATTTAACCAAGTATAAAAAAAATTATTGGCAGGATTTTTTTCATGCTAGGACTATGAAACCTCATTTACATTTACAGCACAGCTCAATTTGGATGTTAACTTTTTATCAGAAATATTGACCCTTTACCTAGATCTTATTAAAGAACCATACAGTTGAAAAAGTATTGTTCCATACATATTTGAGTAACTGAAATAAGTGTTGATTTTTATATTCAAGTTTAAATGAATTGAAATAAGACAAGATTAAAATTCAATTTCTCAGGTGCACTAGCCATAGTTCAAGTGTCCAATAGCCCCATGGGGCTGGTGGCTACCATGTTGGCCCGCATAGATCTATACCAGTTGTGCTGGTCATCAATTGGAGGAAGACTCTGGGGGTCAAGGTCTATGCTGCCATTCATCTCAGAACCGCCCCCCCTTCTCCCCAGTTGCCTAGCGTAGGTCTGAACTCAGCACTTTTCACCGAAATGAATTTTGTTTGCTGAAAAAATTCACCTCTAGGAAGACAAGCTTAGTTCCCAAATATGACCCTAGAGGGCAGCATCTGGCTATCGTTGTTTGGCAAGAAAAGACCGAAGCCTAAGGATTTTCTAGATGGGTGCAAGATCCTCCAATGCAGTGTTCTTTTACTGCCCATCGTGACCCATTAGTGAATTCAATTAAGTGGGTCGTACCGACGGTAAAAAAAAATAGACCAGAAAAAATGAGGACATAAACACTATTATTAAGTGTAACTTTGCTTCAGTTTTGTTTACTCCTGTATTGTGTATGAGTCTTGATGTAAAATGTCCCTATTGTGAGTCATGGTCAAAAAAGTTTGAAAATCATCCTAATCTTTCTTACCTACGGATAAATAAACCAAACCCACAAGCCGATCAGTGTTGAAGCTGGGAAACGGGTATAGGAGAGCTCCTTCTCCTGTCTTCTCTTTCGTTTAGCTGTTCTAAATTCTCCATAATAAGAAGTCAATTTGGAAAGGAGCTGAGGGGCGCCTGGGTGGCTCAGTTGGTTAAGCATCCAACTTCGGCCCAGGTCATGATCTCATAGTTTGTGAGTTCAAGTCCCACATCAGGCTCCGTGCTGACAGGTTGGAGCCTGGAGCCTGCTTCGGATTCTGTGTCTCCTTCTCTCTCTGCCCCTCCCCTGATTTCACCATGTCTCTCTCTCTCTTTCTCTCTCTCTCAAAAATAAAATTAAAAAAAAAAAAAAACATTAAAAAAAAAAAGAAAAAAGAAAATGCACTGACCTAGTGAGTAGCAGACAACTTAAAAAAAAAAGGAAGAAAAGGAACTGAGCTCAGAGCGGTAGAACACACAGGCGGGCTCCCAGAGGGGAGCTGCAGAGTCGGGCCTCACACCCCCTAACTCAACAAGTGTTGCTTCGGGGCCAAGGGGCGAACCATGCGCTGGGCCCTGTGCTCCAGGGCGGCGAGACAGGAGGGAAAGCCAGAAATACAGCTCCTGCCCTCTGGGAGCTTCCAGTGGGGCAGACGGACGGTAGCAACTAATCTCCCAGGTAAATGTATCCTGACGAACAGTGATACCTGCTCTGAAGAGAAATGGACTCGGTCCCCTAAGAGGGCAGTACGTGGGACCTCATGCCTTGGAGAGGCCAAGGCAGCTGCCCTGACAGGGTGACTTTGAAGAATTGAAGAGTAGCCTGAGTCAGATGGGCAGTGGGTGTGTAGATGTGTGTGTGTGGCGTGTGTGTGGATGTGTATGATTTGTGGTATGTGGGATATGTGTGTGGATGTGGATATGTATGGTGTGGTATGTATGGTGTGTGTTTATGGCAGATAGTGTAAGGTGTGTGGTATGTGTGTGTGTGTGTGTGTGGTGTGTGGCAGGTATTGGGGGTATGTGCATGGATGTGGGTGTGGGTGGTGTTTGTGTGGATTTGGATGGTGTATGATGTGCGTGTTGTGTGTCTCTATGTATATGGTGTATGGTGTGTGGCATGTGTGTCTATGCGTATGTATATGCTATGTGTTGTGTGTGTGTTCCTGTGTGTATGGTGTATGGTGTGTGGTATGTATATCTATGTGTATGAATAGCCTATGTGCTGTGTATGTGTGTGTACGGAGTGTGGTATGTTTATCTATGTGTATGTATATGCTATGTGATGTGTGGGATGTGTGTGTGTCTGTGTGTACATTGCATGGTGTACGGTGTGTGATATGTGTATCCGTGCGTATGTTTATGCTATGTGATGCGTGTGTGTGTCTGTATGTGTGGTATATGGTGTGTGGTATGTATATCTATGTGTATAAATATGCTATGTGATATGTATGTGAGTGTATGGTATGTGGTGTGTGGAACGTGTATCTATCTGTGTCTGTGGTATGTGATGTGTACGGTGTGTGTGTCTGTGTGTGTGGTGTACAGTGTGTGGAATGTATGTGTATGTGTATGGCACGCGATGTGTATGGTGTGTGTGTGTATGGTGTGTGTGTGTGTGCGGCAGTGGCAGGCATGCTGTGGTCACTCTCCACTGAAGGAACAAGGTGTGAGGAGGCGGTGGCGGTTACCCTGAGGCTGAAAGTGCCTGGGGTGCTCGGGGAACTTTGAGGTGAGGGCGAGCACGGGGGCGTGGCCTAAGAGGAGCCGGGGAGGTGAGCAGGGCCCAGATCTACAGGACCTCTTGGTCCTCGTTCCTCAAAAGGAAGCCACCGGATGGTTCCGAGCTAGGGAGAGACATGATTTGGTTCGGATTTTAAGACCATCCCCTGGCTCCGAGTGGAGAATGGGCCGGGGGGAGTGGAGCGTGAGAGCGGGAAGCTGGATGGAAGGGGGTGGTGGACCTCGACCTCTGAAGAATCAGTGCCCGTCCACCCACAGCCACCCCAAGCCCACATATCCTCTTTGGCCTCGTTTGGCCGGCTGTCTTCCATGTGCCCCCCACATTCATCTCTGCCCTTCCCCACTGCGCTCAGAGCTGGCCTGTGCGGGCGCGTCAGTGGGCCTTCTGTCCTCCAGCTTCAGCTGGGTTTGGCCAATGGAGGGAGAGGAGGCAAGGACTGAGTGAAGTCAGGGTATTTGTTCTCCTTCTCCCTCCCGAAGAGTCACCACAGGCTGGCTCAGTCCTCAACCAAAGGTCAGGTGCCCCTGTCCATACGCCTCTGTCCCTCCGAGTCCCATACCTGCTCCATCCCCTTACCTGTCAGGCCTAGAGGAGGTGTCAGGACGACACTGTCACTAGCCCTGGGGAATCGCACTATCCGTTGTGTTTCCTACACCAGGCCCTTCGCCTTGTAATTCGTTCACAAAGCTCTCCCCAAGTCATTAGTTCGGTCAGAAGACTCTGACCGAACCATCTTCTATCTCGGCAGGCAACACAGCGTCAGGGGGATGAGCCTGGACTTTGGGGTCAGACAAAACTAGGACCGAATTCTGGCTCCGTCACTTACTAGCTCTGGGATGGGGTGTGTCATTTAGCCTCCCTGAGGCCTCGGTTTGTTCATCTCTAACGCGAGGACGCCATTACCTTACGCAGTGGTTAGGACGATGAAAAAACACACACAAGGCAGGGCTCAGGCCTCGTGCAGAGTAGAGGAGCATGCGCCCTAGTCCCGGTCTTCCCCTCCCCGCTCCCGAGCAAGCACGTAGCACTCTGCGCAGGCCTCAGCACCCTGCTAGGCGCTGGGATGACAGGAGAGACTGGGGAGGCCACAGTCCTGGAAACCACATACAGCGGCTCCCCAGGGGACCCCCCTCCCCACAGTTCAAGGTAGAAAATAGTGAGGGTTACTTTTTAAACTATTTATTTCATTTCTTTTTGACAACTCTGCAGCATGCATTTTTCTAGAGTCTGGTGATAGAGTAGTGACCAGGCATAAGTTGTGATCAGAAGGGGCTTTGGAAAAGAGGTTGAATGTACTTTAGGTTTTAAAGGAGTACACAGGGCACCTGGGTGACTCAGTCAGCTAAGGGTATGACTTCAGGTCAGGTCATGATCTTGCGGTTCGTGAGTTCAAGCCCCGCATCGGGCTCTGCCGACAGCTCAGGGCTAGGGGCCTACTTCTGATTCTGTGTCTCCCTCTCTCTGACCACGCCCCTCAAAAATAAATAAACATTAAAAAATTAAATAAAATAAAATAAAAGAGCTGTACTCCCAGAGAAGACATATCAGTCTCCCTGGGGGCCGCCCTCACACTCCTCCCTTCCTCCCCGTGGGAGAGTCGGCAGAACTCCCCGGACTGAGACTCGGACTTAATTAATTACAGCTATTTCTGGGAGTGTATTAGATCACCTAGGCTGTGCGGAGGCAGAAGGTACCCAGAGAAGTGTGCCTCAGAGGGTTTCTCCAGGTGTGGTGGGGCAGATGTAGGGGATAAAAACCCCAAGACGGTGACCGGGGCAGGCTGACTGGAGGGGCGGGGGTGGGGGTGGGGGGGAGCACATGGAAGGGAACAGTGGGAGCAAAAATGCTGGAAAACTGGGTTGAGGCCATATTGCTGAGTCAAGCAATGTGAATTTAACGGTGTAGACACTGGCTTTGAGTGGCGGCAGACCTGATTGAGAGCTGGGCTTCCAAGCTTTGTCTGATAGTCTGGGTAAGCTGGGTGGGGGGCTAAAGGTGTTCTCCAGGGCCCAAATTTGGGTGATGGCAGTGGGAAATGGAGGGGGAAGGATCACACTCTTGGCATCCATTCATAAAACGTGTCTTTGAGCACTCCCAAGGACCAGGCATTGTTGTTGCAAGAATGAGGCGAGATTCAATAACATTGTTGAATGAACACCTCCAATGAACCAGGCAATCAATGAACTGGTAATCAATGATTACCCAATGAACTGGGTAATCACAGTTAATTGTCAGAATAGCTCTGTATGGATCCTCGGTCCCTTTTTGCCATCCACACCTGCCCTGCCACACCTGGAAGTGACCAGAAAGAGGATGGGCGTTTCGATTTGGAACTTGAGAGGGAACCCAGGGTGGACGTTCCTCTTTGGGAGTGATGCGTCCATGTCAAGCCGAGGCAAGGAAAGCAGTGAAGGTGGCTCCAGAAATCTAAGGGCCATGTCATGAACTCGGGGGACCTGGACACATGAGTGACAGCAGCAGAAGGGGATGCTTATGGGAGGACAGTCAGAAAAGACCATAACAAGGAGGGCAAAGCAAAAAGAAGGCTCTGCCCAGAGGTTAGGTGACCAGGACTGAGCAGCGACAAAGGGGTTTAACGTTGTAGGTGTCAAGAGCCAAATTAGGATGGAAGGGTGGTGGCGAAAGTTCAGCTGAGTGACCTGAGAATGAGTGGGGAGTGAGAAGTAAAGCAGGAAGGAGGACCACTTTCTTCGCTTTAATAAAACAATATAAAAAAAATTTTTAAGTAAACCCTACCCCTGACATGGGGCTTGAACTCATGACCCTGAGATTGAGAGTCAGTGCTCTACTGGCTGAACCAGCCAGGCACCTCTAAAATAATCTTTTTGATTAAAATAGTAATACATTCTCATTCTAGAAGGGCAGAAAATATTTTTAAAATATAAAAAAGGAAACTTATGTGGTACCCCATAAGCTCATCAATCAACAGTCCTCACTGGTAGTGTCTTAGAGTCTTTCAGAGAGTTTATGCATTTTTGTTTACAGCAATCATATCAGTTATACAAAATATATACACTTTGGCATCCTGTTCCCCCCCCCCTTATATCGAAATGGAAATTTTACCCACAGTATTGGTTAGAGTGTTTTGGGCTGCAAGTATCAAAAAATAAAAAAAAAATTTTTTTAATTAAAAAATAAAACAACTAAAAGTGGCTTAAACAATGAGAACAATTTTTATTTCACATAATGAGAAGCCCAAGGGCAAGATAATCCAGACTGGTTAACACAGGGACTTGGTTGTGTCTTCAAGGACACGGGTTCCATCCTCACTCTTGCTCTGCCGTCTCTGGTGTATTGCCATACCCTCTTAGGCTCCTCCCTCAAAGTCCTAAAATTTGCAGCGACAATTCCGGGCATCACAGGCAGGTGACCGCATTCTGGAGCAAGAGAAGAGCACGGTCCTATCGTATCCCTTTTCAATCACTCGGAAAACCTTCCCAGAAGGCCTGCAGCCCCTTTCCCGCCCCACCTCACAGCCGGGCAACGTGGAGCAATTGACCTGATCTCTCAGTGCCTCGATGTTCTTATCTGTGCGATGGGAATTATAGCTATTTGACTTACAGGGCTGTTGTGGGAGCTGAGGGTTTTCTGCATAAAGGCACTTAGAACAGTGCCTGGCGTGTGATTTGTGCTATATATTACCTAATGGCAAGAAGTGCATCACATCCCTGGGTCTAACCAATTACAAGGCAGAGCAGTGAGTGCACCCATTGGCTTGGACCAATCAAGATCCACCCACCAGGGTTGGGAAGGGGCTCACTTGGAAGCTATGGCAGTTGATAAGAGAGCTAGCAAAATAGGGGTTAGCAAGGAAAATAGGGGGAGTGGAGAATGGGTATAAATCTACCAGCAAGATCTGCCACACATGTATTATTAAAAACAACAACAACCCAATGAATTGGAATTGCTTTCTAGAAAATTGTACCAATTAGTAATCATCACAAGCAGTGTATAAATACCCGTCTTCCCATAGTCTTTCAAACCTCCAGATTTTATTAGTCTTAATCGTTTCCATTTTGATAGATGAAAATCATATCTCATTATTTAGCTTACATTTTCTAGATTTTTTTAATTTAAGAAATTTAATTTCACTCTGAAATGTTAAGAGTTTAAAATTTTTTTTATGTATATTAGCCATTGATCCCTTTGTTAATTGGGCTTTTCGTGTTTTCTCATTTATTAAAACCTCTATGTTAGAAAGATCTTTATTGGGGCACCTGGGTGGCTCCGTTGGTGAAGCCTCTGACTCTTGGCTTCGGCTCGGGTCATGATCTCAGGGTTCATGGGATCGAGCCCTGTGTCAGGCTCCCCGCTGACAGTGTGGAGCCTGCTTGGGATTCTCTCTCTCTCTCTCTCTCTGCCCCTCTCCTGCTCATGTCCTCTCTCTCAAAAATAATTAAACTTTAAAAAAATATTTTTTAAAAAAGGTCTTTATTTATTTACTAAGTTGATTAACTCTTTGACAAATTTGGGGCAAATGTTTTCGGCATTTTGTTTTTGGCTTTTTCTCTCATTTGTGGGTGTGTGCATGTTTTCTTTTGATACACAAAAGGTTTAAATTTTTCTAAGTAGCTAAAAGGGTAATTGTCCCTTTTTGTCTAAGTTTAAGGATAATATATGCCTATTAAAAAATTAGAAAAATGGGGCGCCTGGGTGGCTCAGTTGGTTAAGCGGCCGACTTCAGCTCAGGTCATGATCTCACTGGTCTATGAGTTTGAGCCCCGCGCCGGGCTCTGTGCTGATAGCTCAGGCCTGGAGCCTGCTTCAGATTCTGTATCTCCCTCTCTCTCTGCCCTTCCCCTGCTCGTGCTGTGTCTCTATGTCTCTCAAAAATAAATAAATGTTAAAAAAATTTTTTAAAAAATTAGAAAAACACTTCTATTGCTTTTAGCCCTAGAAAGTCTTCCACTATCCAGAGTTGAACATGTTTTAATTTTCTTCTAATTTTGTATGTTTTATTTATTTTTGAGAGAGAGAGAGAGAGCACAAGAGTGCTAGTGGGGGAGGGGCAGAGAGAGGAGACAGAAGATCTGAAGTGGGTTCTGTGCTGACAGCAGAGAGCACGATGCGGGCTTGAACTCATGAACCGTGAGATCATGACCTGAGCCAAAGGTGGCCACTTAACCGACTGGGCCACCCAGGTGCCCCTAATTTTGTACGGTTTAATTTTATGTCCTTAACACTTTGATTCACTTCGAATTTATTTCCGTATACTCTGCCAGGCACAGATCTAAAGTGCTCTTTTCCAAATAGCTCATCAGTTATCCAAGCATCGTTTCCAGCAAACACCATTAATAACTAAGCTTTTTGCTTCTCCTGACTCCATCAGCTGCTGTTGCAATAATGCTGCATAACAAGCAAATCTGAAGCTGAGATGCCTACAACCGGAAGCATTATTCTCTCGGGCATCTGTGGGCAGGCTGAATTTCAGGCTGAACTCTGGCAGGGCTGGACTGGCTTCTAAGCTGGAGTGGGGTCAGGTTGGCTCTGTGTGTTTTTCATCCTCCTTAGACCAGCAAAGACCTGAGGGATGTTCTTATGTCAAAAGGCATGGATACGGAGACCAAATTCAACCACGGTTGCATGTTTAAGAGCTCTGCTTATATCATGTCTGCTAACATTCCACTGACCAAAACAAATCACAAAACCAAGCCCAACATCAACGGTGTGGGGAAATCTGTTACCTTTATGGAAATGTGCATAGTCACCTGACAAAGGCTGTGTGTTTACAGGGAGAGATGAAGAATTAAGAACTGAAGGGGGGAAGAAAAAGGAAGAAAGAATTGAGAACCGAAATATAACCTACAAAACCCATGGAGACAAACTTTCAGGAAAGTTGAGATAAAGGCAGAATAGAATCTAGAAAGGAGCTCAAAGTCAAGGGATGTTTGTAAGGCAGTGAGATACTCAAGTTTGCTCACAGGGTGAGGAAAAGTAGCGGCCAGGAGGAACACCAGTTGAAGATATGAACAAAGCTAATAGCATTTCCTCCGAAAATTCCTATGAAAGTAGTAAAATTTGTAGAGGGTGGGTGGGCCCAGAAATTACCTCCTCTGAGGATATTGGCTGAAAGTAAAGGAGTTGGAGGTGTGCCTGGGTTTCCAATAGCAACCGGGGGCAATAAGAGGGCATTTCAGCCAAGTTGACGCACTGTCAAATGTAGGTGTTAGGGGTCCCAGAGAGGTGTTGGGGGTCCCTGAATTGGGGGGGCTCTGATTCACATAGCCTGGCCATTTTCTCCAGCCTCGTCCATGAGGTCTGAAAAGAAAAGGTGGGGAACTGTCAGGTTGGTACAGGTAGGTCTCTGGAGATTGGTAGGCTAAAGATGGCGGGACAAGGTGTGTGAGGAAGCTGACAGCTGGTGAGTGGTTCAAGGGACTGAACCCAAGTTCTCACTGGGAGGGAAGAAATATGGGCAGGAGGGGTCGAGGGGCTGGGAGAAAACACATGGTTTCAGGGCCTAGAGATAAAGGAATACAGGAAGTGGGGCTGAAGGGTCCGAGGGAAGGACCCTGCAGTTGAGGTTTTCAGGGTAGAGAAGTTCAGAGGGCGTGACCACGTGAGTAGGCTACTGAATTGCACTGAAGGCCTTGGAATCGAGGTCAGGAACTGAGGCCAAGGCAGCGTTCAGAGTTACGCATGCAAAATGCAGACTCCTGGGCCCCAGCCAGAACTACCTAGGTGGAATCTTTTGGGGAGAGGCCCAGGACTCTATATTTTAACAGGCTCTCCGAGTAGTTCTTAGATTCCCTAAAGTTTGAGAACTGCTGAGCTCAAAGTTTCAATGAGCCACGCTTGTTGGAATTCCCTGATATCAGGCAGGAAGTAGGCAGGAAGACCAAAACGGGCGTCTAACTCCTCAGAGTCTGGGCTGGGACAGTCGCTGCACTGATGAGGAGGAGTGGAGAGAAGCTTTAAAATGAGGCAGGAGGGGGGGCGCCTGGGTGGCTCAGTCAGTTGAGTGGCCGACTTCGGCTCAGGTCATGATCTCATGGTCTGTGAGTTCGAGCCCCACGTCGGGCTCTGTGCTGATGGCTCAGAGCCTGGAGCCTGCTTCGGATTTTGTATCTCCCTCTCTCTCTGCCCTTCTCTTGCTCACTCTCTGTCTCTATGTCTCTCAAAAATAAAATAAAAACGCTAAAAAAAAAAATTAAAAAAAAATGAGGCAGAAGGAGCAATGATCTTGACCTGGAACGGCACATGACAAATGTAGGAGGCCGAAGGTTTCTCCTCTAGAAGACAGGGCAGCAGGAGGAAGGAAGGGAACAGGAGATAAGGGTTATAGTTAGGACAGGGCAGGGCTGCGAGGAGGCAGAGGATGTCAGAGGAATTGTTTCTATGCAAACCAGGGGTCCAGAGTGTCCAGCACACGCGTTGGAGGGAGGTCCACATAGCAAGGTGAGCTCGGTGTGGGGGCAACAGTTGAGGGTGCAGACTGGTATGAATGGGGCTGGGCTGAGCGGCAGCCAGATTATCCTAGCCACCACTGCTGCATCTGACCGACTTGTCTACATTGAACTCACTTCTCCACCCTGGTCCAACAAGATGTCTCTTTTCTCTAATATTCAGACAGCTCCCCCATATCAACTCCTTCATGATCACTCATCGTCCTTGTCGTTGCCATCATCATCATCATCATCATCATCATCACCATCATCATCACCATCAATACCATGATTTCCTGAATGGCAGCCAAGCACCCGGCAATAAGCCTGAGCCATGATACAAGAAGAAGGCAGGCTCTCGATCCTAATGGAAGGTCGCAGGCCAGCTGGGAAGACAGGATTCAGACACCCCGGACAGACGACCTGAGATGGCAAGTGGATAAGGGGCAGATTCGAGAACCCCTGGCCCATCCCAGGAACCTGGAAGGAGGCTGACTCTTTGGGAGTTAAGCTCTAAAAGCATCACAACTCAGGCCAGAATTGCACGGCTGCCAGTCACCTGACCCGGGTCATTAAATGGGTCTCTCCTCGGAGAGCTGCAGAAGTAAGCCATAGCCTTGCCAGTGTACCCCAGGCTGCTCAAGGGAGGAGGTCATGGGCAAAGAGGGGTTCCTCAGACTCGGCTCTTCTGCAGCCTTCCCTAATGGTATGAAACATGGGCAGTCACCAGGTTTGGCCTGACTCCCCATTCACTAGCTTTCCTCCTGCGTAGGGCATGGCTTCTGCACAGCCGTCCTGCACGGACGGAACCTACGGCTCAGAACTCCAGTCTTCCAACAGTCACGGCACTCAGTGGCAATAATCAAACTATCCTTCATTCATTCTTTTGTGTCTATCGTTCAGTCATTCACTCAACAGATACTTAACTGGACACCTACTCTGAGCCAGGCATCGTGCACACCGCCGGGAACACAGTGGTGCAAAGACAGACAGATCCTTCCCTGCCCTCATGGGGCTTACATTCCAGCAGGGTGGCAGACAAGAATCACAAAATCATGTCATATTGTGAAAAGTGTGACAAAGGAAGTGAGCAGAGCGATGTAATCGAGAATGATGGCGTAGTCAACGAGGGCCTCTCAAAGAGGGTAACATTTTCTCTTTAATTTGATATATAACTTAAATATGGTCAATGCGCACATTTTTAGGGCACAGTCTGCTGGATTTTCACGTGTGCATATGTAAGGGCTTCTCAATCTCTGTGCTGTTGACATTTGGGGCTGGATAAATCTTTGCTGTGGAGGCTGTCGTGTTCATCACGGGATGTTTAGCAGTACCCCCGGCCTCTACTTACCAGATGCAGGTAGCACGCCTTCCTCCTCCTTTCGTGACGATCAGAAAGGTCTCCAGACTTTCCTAAATGTCTTCTGGGAGGCAATGTCACCCCTCTGGAGTGTATAAGCCATGCAGTCACCAGTCAGCTCAAGATACAGACTATTTCCATCACAGAGGGGTTGATTTGAGCTGTGACCCAGTGGATGAGAAGCTGCTACCTATTCAAAGAACTGAGGGAAGAGTGTTCCAAGAGGGAGCATGAACAAAGGCCCTGTGGTGAGGATGAGCTTGCACATCTAAGAAACAGTGTGCCTGGTCTGTAGTAACAAGGGTAAGAATGGCATCTGAGAAGGTAGAAGAGATAGGTTTGGTGCCATCAAGCAGGAGCATTGGAGTTGGACACTTCAAAGAACATTTGTGTGGGGCACCTGGGCGGCTCAGTCTGTTAAGTGTCCGACTCTTATTTTGGCTCGGGTCAGGATCCCACGGTCGTGAGATGGAGCCCCACATTGGGCTTCATGTTATGCATGGAGCCCTCTGCCCCTCTCCCACTTGTTCCTTCTCTCTCTCTCTCTCTCTCTCTCTCTCTCTCTTCTGTCTCCAAAAGAACATTTGTGAGTATTTGGTATGTGTCTGGTACCACCCCAGACACTGGAGATTCGAAGATGAATAAATTAAACCATAGTCCCTACTCCTCAGGAAGACAGTAAAGTCTTCAAGACTCCAGACTCTGAGATAGACACCCACAAAAAATATACAACGTGAGGTATTGCACTGAAAGATAGAATTATGTACAAGACCTAGTGGCACCAGGGGGGACATGCATAAGCCCGTGCTGGAGTGGGGAGGGTTCAAGAAGAGTTTTCTTTTTCTTTTTTTTCTTTTTTAACGTTTATTTATTTATTTTGAGAGAGAGAGCATGCGTGCAAGCAGGGGAGGGGTAGAGAAAGAGGGAGACAAAGAATCCTAAGCAGGCTCCTCTCTGTCAGCGCAGAGCCCGACTCAGGACTCGAACCCACAAACCGTGAGATCATGACCTGCGTCAAAATCAAGAGTCGGACGCTCAACCAACCGAGCTACCCAGGTGCCCTGAGAAAAGCTTTCTGATCTGAGTCTTTGGGGGAACGAAGGATGAATGACACTCTGGGCAGAAAGTACAAAGTCACAAGGGTGTGAAGCAATGTGATGGGTTCAGGGAAATACGAGTACTGGGGTATCATAAGGTATAAAGTGCAGGAGGGGGCAAATAATGAGGCATCAGTCTGGCTGGGACAGAAGGATTCTCACGGGAGAGGAGATGAAACAAAAGCAGATTCTGGGGTACCTGGCTGGCTCAGTCAGTGAAGCATGAGACTCCTGACCCTGGGGTTATAAATTCCAAGCTCCACATTGGGTGTAGAGATTACTTAAACAAATAAAATCCTTCAAGCAGATTTGAAGTAGATGTTGGAAGTCTTCCAGAACAGTCAAGGGGAGGAGAGAGGGCTTCCTGAGCCGACGTGAGTCCCCTAAAACACCCGCTCTCACTCCTTATCCCCAGCCCTGTCCTGGCTCCACTATCTCATAAAATGTATCTTGGACGATTATCTATAATCTTGTCAATGTGTGTGTGGCTGGAGATTTAGGACTCAATCATTCATGCCTGAGCTTGCATTTCCTGTTTCAGATCACAGGGACTGTGTTTTGATTTCTCAATGTAATGCCTGGCACAGCCTTACCTGCAGAAGGGTGTGTTCATAATGACTTTTGATGAGGCTTCACAATTCTTCCCTTAACATGTAGAGACACAGACTTCGAGACATACAAAGTCCCTTGGCCTAGAAGGGCTTTCTGCAAAGTAGCCTGTCAGTCTTCTCTCCCCTCCGTCTCCAGTGTGGCACTCACAGGTGGGAAGCTAACGGCAGGGGCTTAATTCCATTCTATCTGATTTTTTTTTTTCTGACAGCCCTTGGTGTGCCAGGCATGGAGAAGGAGCTAAATTGTTGGGCAAGGAGACAGGGAGGGAGCAGGCTGTAGGCTCTGGCCCTCAAGATGCATCCGCATAAGAGAAAGTCCATGTTGGGATTACCATTCAGTTTGGGGATAAATCAACCCATCTCTTGGCTCTTTTGAAGGGTGGGGATGAGGCCCCCAATTCATTGTCCATATTGATCCTATACTTCTATGCTCTCCACACTGGGGACCCAGACTTTAGATCCAGCTGTCTAATTGGAGTCCATCAGAAGAAGAGTATATATGATTTGGGGGTCGGCTCAGCCTCTCAGGCCAGAGCACAGGCAGCAGGGAAGGAAACGGGAGCACTGCCTCCCCTGCTACTCTCCCCAGCCATCTCCCAGCAGGAGAGGGAGCTTACTGGACTGTTGACAGGGTTTCCTTCCCTTGTTCTGGGCCAGGGCTAGGGCTGGAGCCAGAAGGCTTGCCCAAATTTGTAGGTGTCACCATGCCTGCCCTTACGTCTACTTCCCACCCGCCAACCTCAATAACTTCTGGAACCCATCAGGAAGGTAGCAGTGCAGGGGGGTGGGAGGCAGGGGGTGGGGGAGAATGATGTGGAAATCCCACTGGGCTTGGGAGGCAGGAGAGCAGGCTCCCAGTCCCGTCTCTGCCAGCCATTGTTGCATAATCTCGGTTGAGTCACACCCTCTGAGCCTCTGTGGCCTTTTACCCTTCAGGGCATGGTTTACATGTCACCCGCTTAGGGAGGCCCTCTGCCATCTAAATTGGTCCTCTCTGGCCTTGGTATCATTGCCCCCTCTGCTCACTCCCTTTGTAACAGCACACTTTGTAATCACACACAAATATGTGTGTGTGTGTGTGTGAATATAAATAAACGCACGTGCAATTATACTTGTTTGCTTATTTGGTTCGTTCCCCTGCCGGCAGATTCTAGGTTGTAGGCTCCGGGGATGTAGAGGCTGTGTGTCTTTGACCCTTGCACCCTCGAGTCTAGCACAGTGCTGGGCACAGAGGAGGCCAGAGAATAGTAATTTAGTGAATGAATAAATGAATGAATGGCAGTTGACCCACGTGATCTTCCAGGTTCCTTCCAGCTGAAAAAGTTTGAGTCTAAGGTTTCCGGCCAAGTCCCCTGTTGGGGGAAGGTGGGAGGAAAAGCCCCGGGGTTGGAGGTTGGGGTGGGGACGTTCGAGCTTCGGTCTCCTCCCAGGCCACTGGGAGATCTTGTACCGGGATTAGCGCAGGTTCAAAGCCCACACCGGCCCCGCCTCCCAGTCGGCCAGAGGGGGCGGGGCCAGGCCGCCTCCAGCCGGGTGGCATTCGGGGCGTGCGCCCGGCCGAGGGTGGCGAGGGGGCGGGTTCGAACGCGAGACGCCTAGCGGGGCGGGGCCAGAATGCCCCCCACGTCCCCCAGCCAGGCAGTGCAGGGGGCGGGGCCCCATCCCAGCGGGTTCCCTGACAAGGGGCCTGGGCAGAGCCGTCGCCTAGCAACGCCCCGCCCCGCCCGCCCCCAATCCGCCGCGGGCGCCTGCCCCCCGGCATGGCCTGGCCGAGCTTGTCTGCGCCGTGCCTGTGGGTGGCCGGCTGCGGGCTGCTGCTCCTTGTCCTCGTCCTGCTCGTGAGCCCCCGCAGCTGCCGAGCGCGGCGGACCCTCCGCGGCCTGCTTATGGCGCGCAGTAAGCGGCTGCTCTTCCGAATCGGGTTAGTGCCGGGCTCCGGCGGGATGCGGGGCTCGGGAAGGCTGGCGCATGGGGGGAAAGGGGACTGAGAGGCGGGGGTCGGGGGAAGGGCTTGGGGGCTTCGGGTGGGGATAGGGCTGGGGGATCCAGAGCCAGAGAAGAGCGATCGAAGAGGCGGGCTGGAGAAGCCACTGATTTGGGGGAACTGAGGAAGACGAGGAGTTGAGGGGGGCTGGAAAAATGGGATGGGCTGGGGAAGGGTTGGAGGGGCAGACTAGGATGGCCAGGGAAAGGGGGCATGAGAGCACAGCTGAAGAAAAGAGCCAGATGAGGGGCTGGAGACAAGGGAACTGGAAAAAAGAGGGCAGGTGCAGGAGAGAAGGAATGCCTCAGACCATCAGTGTCACTTGGAACTGCCGGCGCCTTCCATGTGTCCCTGTCCTTCTCCCCATCACCCAGCTCCCCACCACACAGTGCAAGTGCTTCTGTCCCAAACCTGAGACCCAACTGTGTAGGGATTCTGTCTCTTTCCTTCTATTCCCGGACCCTGGCCTGTGTCCAAAGCCCCAGGCTGTGAAACACGACTCTACTCACTCAGCCAGACTGGTCGAGGTTCACTGACCTCCCATGACTTTTTCCTGTCGGACCCCCTCCCCCGAGTCCTCACTCTTTCCTTTCCCCTACTTTTACCCTTTCCTGGGCCAGACCAGGGCAGTAACCAGCTCTGATCTGCCACAGAGACACTAAGAGCCTGGGAGGGAACCACAAGAAGGCTTCTTAGGGCCCCTATTACCCACAGCCAGCAGGGCAAGGGGGCAGGACCTCAAGCTTGAGGACAGCTCTGATGGGGACAAACTGTGGGAGCCCTGGCCACTGGCCAGCTTGGGGGAGGGCCCAAGCCCGGGAATTTCCTGAGCTTCAGAGAGTACATTGTCCGATTATCCCTCCTCCCCCGACCACCCCAGGTCTTCCAAGAAGCTTCAGCCCTAGGATTCTACTCAAACTCAGTCTAAGAAGTAGAGATATAAGGGCCTAGTGGGGGGAGAAACTGGAAAAACGTGGGAGGAGAGAGAATCTTTAGTGCCTTGGAGGCAATCACATCTCTAATGGCCCAAACATTGGTCAAATTATTTTGTTTTCTTTTTAAAGCTTTTTATTGATTGATTGATTTTTGAATAATCTCTAAACCCAACATGGGGCTCGTGGCTCAGACTTAGAGCCCCAAGATCAAGAATCATGCGCTGTACCCACTGAGCCAGCCGGGGGCCCCAGCATTGGTCACATTCTTGATAGCGCTCCAACCAAGTCACCTTTGCTCTGCAAATCACATTAAAATAATGAGATTTACAAACACTTAAGTAATTTCGTATCTGGGACCTCAACATTTTTCCCCCCACAAAATTCTAGGAATTGTACAGCTCTATTTGGGGAAGGATTTTTAAATTTACTTCTGGCTTTCAAAATCAGTAATGTTGACGTCATACAAACAGCCTGAGGAAGTGGAAAATAGATGTTTCCACTAAGAACTGGAGTCACACGTCCTGAAATAAGAATTCCCAAGATTGCCATCTCAGAATCCCGAGGGCTTGAGTATTCCTAGAACTTAGGACCCGGGAATTTCCAAATCCCCAAACTTGGAATTCTCAGAGAGCTTCTTTGGAATTCAGTATTCCTGTTGGGCTTTCCTGTGTCTGGATTTCACCGTGGTCTTGGAATCACCTCCCCAAATTTGCAGAACAGAAGGGCAGAAGGGCGTGCCTGGAATCAGAATTCCAGACCCTGCCCCCTCCATGGTCTGGGAAACAATCAGTCCAGTCCCTTGGGGGAGAGGCCGCTTGCTGCTGGGAGGGACAGGGGGTGTTAGCAGGAAATGGTGGGGGGGTATGGGCAGGTGTTGCTGCTGCGGGGCTGCCTCCAGGAAGGATGGAGGGGGTGGGGTGGGGGGGACGCGACAGGCCATGATGGGAAGGGGCAGAGTTCATGGGCACACTCTACCCTAAATGTGTGGCTGAGAGGACCACGAATAGAGGGTTCCATTGGGCGCTGGAAAGCAGGTAATAGAAATACTAAGGGAAGAGCAATTATTATCATTAATAACAGTTCTCACTGGTGTTTCTAAAGGGTTTTCCTCCTACATAACCACAGTTGTCTTGAGATGGGGATGACTGGGCGCCATGGACAGTAGATCCAGGCTAACCTGAGATAGACAGACACATTCGAGACTCTGCAGGGCATGGGAGACAGTGAAGCACTTGGCATGCGGGTTCGACAAATCTGCTTTTGAATCCTAGGTTTGTTGCTTAGTAGCCATGGGGCCCTGGGCAGGTAACTCAGCCTCTCTATGCCTCAGTTGTTTGCATCTGTAAAACGGGCATGGCGATAGTACCCACCTTATGGAGATCCTGTGAGGATCAAATGAAATCGTGCATATGAAGCGCGTGAGTCCCGGTTCATAGTAAGCGCCTGGGAAATGCTGGCAGTGGCCTGTTCTGTAGCACGGAGAATGGATGGGAAGGGGGCACCAGCTAGGATCCTTCTGGAGCTTCCTTCCCTACTTCTCCTGTTTTCCAAGCCTATCCTGTCCACCCCCCCGTCCCCCAGGAAATCCCACATCCCTTTATTCATTCAGTGAACTCCTAACTCGCCTGGGTTGGGACTGTGGGATCGCAGATATGAATCGTCTGGTTGCTGCTCTCCAGGAATAGGGGAAAGGAACGTGTGAAAGGGACCCAATCTGGGGCCGGAGACAAGGCATGACAAGCTCCCCAGGAGTGGCAGGGTGTGCCTATGGAGGCCGGGGTCAAGAATGTGGGACTCTCCCATGTGTGCCACCTGCTTGGTGCCTCGGTTTCCCTCTTGGCCCTTTGCCTTCTCAGTGGTGTAGATGAGAGGGTATTGCAGAACGGGGTCCTGAGCAGGGGGCGGGGGTGAATGGGGAGCAAGGCTGGGCCCATCCAGGGCTGGGAATGTCCTGCAGAACTGAGAAAGTAGATGGTAGCCAGGCTTTGGTGATAGACAGTCCTCGGTGACAAAGCCCTTCTCCCTGACCAAACCCCCTTTTCATTCTTAGATATAGAGGCTCTTTCTTGACTCTGCCAAGCAAAGTAAGACCCATTGTCCCTGGGACACGCCTTGGTTGCTCCACATCTGCAAGAGGAATGCCCTTCTCTGGGGCCAGTGAGGCCCACTGGCTTGATTTCAAGGAGCGACAAGAATCCTGAGCTGAGGCCCCTGAGCAAATGACCCACCTGCTTGTGACCCAAATGAAGGCTGGGTCGAGGCTGTGGGCTGGGCCATCCCCTGCATAAGGGGAGCAAAGGGTCCTTTTCCTTTCGCAAGTCTTTGGGATCCTGGAGAGCTATGGCCCCCAGCATCCACGGTGGGGCCCCTTTGCTGCTGGGTAGTTTCCAAAGCATGGCTTCCAGTGAGTGCTTCCTTCCCCAAGCCACGCTGCCTCCTGAATGGAGTCCACGCTCCTCCCCCAGGCCTTTGGGGTCCTTGCACACCCCCTCCACACCTGCTCAGTGCCATCTTCTCCAAGCCCTGAGCTCTTTCTATACTTCTGTCTGGGCCAGTGAGTCCTTCCTTCCTCCCTACATCTCTACCTGTCAAATTTGGTTGCATCCACAAAGCTCACCTTCAAAATGTATCCAGGGGCGCCTGGCTGGCTCAGTTGGTAGAGCATATGACTCTTGATCTTGGGGTCTTGAGTTCAAGCCCCATGTTGAGCATAGACTTTACTAGAAAAAAAAAAAGACAAAATATATCCAAATATAAGTGAAAATACTTACCCCCACTTCCATTGTTACCACGCTGGGCCAACCCACAGTCTCTTGCCTGGCCTCCTAAATTGGGTCCATCCTTGGGCACCTGTACCCCCCAAAGTGTTCTCAGCACCGCAGCTAGAACAAAACCGTTAAGAACGGTGCCACTTCTCTGCTCAGATCCCTCCGGAATGGCTTAAAGGCCCGATGTGACCAGCCCATCCCCCACCTCACCTCGTATGCCATTGACCTTGCTCATTTCTGCAGAACGGGCCACTTCACTCTTCCCCAAACACTCCCAAGACAGTGTTACCTCTGAGCCCTTCCACTGCTGTTCTCTCTCGCTAGAAACTTCTTCCCCACTGATGGCCACATGGTTTGCTGCCCCACTCCCTTCAGGTCTCTGCTCAAACTTCACCTTATCGGAGAGTCCTGCCCTGACCACCCCCTCTAAATACAGCAGCACTCACACCCCTGTACTCTCTCTCCTCTCCCCTGCTTTATTGTTCTCCATAGGACACATCACCGTATGACATCCTATATATTGACTTGTCTATGTGTTTATTGGTTTTCTCCCCCAACCAGAATATGAGCCACAGGAGAGAAGAAACTCCTTTCACTCCTGTATCTCAGCTTCCAGAACAGTGCCCGGCACAGAGCTGGCCCTTGTTAAAAGTTTTTGGAATGAACGAAAAGCTTGGCACAGGTGCCATCTCCTCCATGAAGTCTGCCCTGCCTCCCCAGTCAAAATTCATCTCTACCTTCATTGTGACCCTTGGCACTGGCTTCACCTTAGAGCTTCCATTACATACTCCGGCTTGTTCCTGCATTAGGTGTTCACAGATCTGATTCCCCCACTGGACTCCTAGCCCAGGGAGCAGGGCGGAATCAGGAGGGCCTGGCACTGGGATGAGGGAGAGCAGGGGAAAGGTGAAAGAAACAGACCAAAACCCAAGTCAAACAAAACCCAGGGGCCTTGGCAGGGATTGCAGGCAGGGGGACAAGCCCAGGGGGCCTCCAGCAGCGGTTTTGCCTCTGGTCCTCTCTGAGAGCCCTCAGCAGCTACTCCTCCTCCCTCTGGGGAGGATGGATGGAGTCCTGAAAGGGCTGTGAAGACTGCAGAAGCCCAACCTGGAACAGACATAGACTTGGAGACAGGCCCCGCGGTTTTTAAGTTTATTTATTTATTAAGTTTTTAATTTATTTTTAAGTTTATTTATTTATTATTGAAAGAGAGAGAGAGAGAGAGAGAGAGAGAGAGAGAGAATGTGTGTGTGTGCACAAGCGGGGGAGGGGCAGAGAGAGAGGGAGATACAGAATCCGAAGCAGGCTCCAGGCTCTGAGCTGTCAGCACAGAGCCCCACGTGGGGCTCGAACTCACAGACCGTGAGATCATGACCTGAGCCAAAGTCGGCCGCTTAACTGACTGAGCCACCCGGGCACCCCAGGGCAGGCCTGTTTTGACCACGTGCAGGCACTGCCCCTCTCCTGGGCATGGGGAAGTGCCCCTTCCTCCCCCCAACGCCAGTCATGCCAGCAGCTTCAGGAAACTCACTCTCTAGGGCCTTTTTAGCCGTCTCATTATCTTCTTCAGTTTCCTCGGTTTTGAAGACACGCAGAACATTGAGCCTCTTTCTGTCCCTAAGGGTCCTGGGCGCAGGCCTGTTCCAGCAGTGCCCCTCGGCCCTCAGACAGCAGTTCTGGGTTTGGTTTCATAAAGAGTGTCAGGTCAGATGCAAAGCCTGGGGCAAGCTGGGTCCAGGGGGATATGAGAGGAGACGCCCCAAGGACCTCCTGACCCGAGGCCTCAGCCACCTGGGCTTGCCCATCGGGTCCCAGAGGAGTCTGGGCCAGGCTAGCCAGGAGAGCTACTTGTGAGCCCTCAGGCCTCCATGGCCCAGGATGGGGAGACTGCCCGAGGGAGGAGGGGAAGAAGGGCTCCATTGTGTGCTCTCCCTCCGTGTCTGAGGGAGCGGGGGAGGGGAAGGGGTTGTGTCTCAGTCCCCAGCTGAGGCCCCACAGGGCCTCCCATGGGGCTGGAAGTTCAGACTCAGAAGCCAGAGAAGCCACGCTCAGCTGGGAGTGAAAGGTGTGCCTGCGACCCCTCACTGAGGTGGCTGTGCTCTGACCCCTCCGGACAACCGACAACCGCAGGGAATCACCTTGTGGCAGGCTGCTCCCTCCTTCCCCCCTCCCCCCCCTCCAGCCTGCACAGCGGTTTTTCTAAGTCCCAGGGGACCAATTAGGGACCTTTCTTTTCTTTTTGGTGAGGTGACAATGGGTAGTTCTGGGCCCCAGAACTGCTGAGTGAGAATCTGGGCAGGGGCGGGGTGGCGCGCAGGCAGAAGAGGAAAAGGTAAGAATCTTCCTGTTGAACCAGCACCCCCAGATCCCTCCGATGCAGTCCTGCAAGGGGCACATCCCAGCTTTCTGACAATGCCCGGGAACCCCATGGCAGAGACTTTGAATCCCACACCAGGCCCGGGGTTGTCAACATTATCTTGTAAATCATGTGACCTTTCTGGGCTGAGCTGCTCTTTCAGCACCCAGTTTCACTGAGAGGGAAACTGAGGGTTGGGGAATGAGTTCCTGTTTCTTGTCTCTGGCAACAGAAGAAAGGAAGAAAGGCAGTGACTTCCCGCTAGGTGGGGGGCTAGGAGATGGGACAGCTTCTTCCCAGTGACTGCTTCACCTTCACACTTCCTGGCTGAGGTCTGTTCTTTCTTCCTACTCTTCTGTATCTGGCGCGTGATGCTTTGCCCATGGAACCATCAACCCAGTCATAAATCCAGGATTAGGAATCAGAGCCAAGATTTGAAAGGGTCTTCAGGATTCTGCAGTTTAGGGTGCCCTACCCTGAGGTCCGTGGGGTCTCTGACCCTCTGCCTTCACCAGTAAAATACTGCACGTGGAATAAGTTCGACCCAAGTCTGAGTCTCAAAAAGGCTAAAACCAGTGACCCTGAGTCGCGTGTCTGGGTCCCTGAAAATAACCTAACATGTCATTTTTGTCAGCAGAGGCCCTCAGAGGAGCTGGATCTACCCCAAAATAGCTCAGGCCCACTTGTGTCATTCTCCCCCCTCGTTCGGGTTTTGGGGAGCATTCTAGTGGTTAAGAGGGTGTACTCCAGGATCCGGCTGCCGGGGGCGGATCTGGGCCCCACTCGCCCTGGTGTGATCCTGAGCGGACCCCTTCCCACCTCTCCGGCTTCAGCGTCCTTGTCTATAAAATGGAGGGTTGATAGTAGCTGCCTCCAGGTTGCTTGGAGGCCGATGGGAGATGATCGATGGGAGGCGCTGAGCTGAGCCAGGGCTGCCCTGAGGTGAGCTTGGGGAAGAACGGGCCAGTGAGCTCCAGAGCTCAAACACACAAACTAACAGACACGCTGTAGGGGAAACAGACAGTCTGACAATAGTTAACCTACATGCGCAGACCCCCGTGCAGTGCTTGCTCCAGCTCCTCCATTCAGGGGCCCTGGGCCGGGGCTAGCTGGGAGAGCTACTTGAGAGCCCTCAGGCCTCCATGACCCAGGATGGGGAGACTGCCCGCGGGAGGAGGGGAAGAAGGGCTCCATTGTGCGCTCTCCCTGCGTGTCTGAGGGAGCAGAGGAAGGGAAGGGGTTGTCTCTCAGTCCCCAGCTGAGGCCCCACAGAGCACCCTGCTCCGCCAGGTGGCCAGGTGTGTGGGTGCAGCAGGAGGAGGGAGGGACTTGAGAAGCAGATGGGTGAGCAAGGGAGGGCAAAGCAGGGACAGAGGTGGTTGCAACTTGGGCCCCGTAAGCCACCACTGGGCTTCACGGGGCCCACAGCCAGGCATGGGGCCCCCTGAGCTGACGGAACACCTTCTGTCCCAGGTCGCTTTAACACCTGCATGCTCACCACACCCCCCCCCCACCCCAGCCTTTCCTGGGCACTCAGCCAACATTTTCTGAGTGCCAGTTCTGTGCTATACTAGTGCAGGGGGGCCTCCCAGGGGGGTCCAGAGGAGCCACAGGAGCAGGCTGGGTCACCAGCCAAATCTGCCTCCCCCAAGCATGGCCCTGTTTAGACACCGGATAGAAGTCTATACGGCCCCTGCCACTGAGGGGCTCCGCTCCTGCCACCCCCAGGGGGAGAAGCTGAATGTTCCCAGGTGAAGCAGAGGAAGGTGGCTTTCTGCTGGGGTAATCGGGGTGGGTTTGAGCAGAGTCCTGAA
The DNA here is from genome assembly GCA_030068075.1 of Paguma larvata. Taxonomy (NCBI): domain Eukaryota; kingdom Metazoa; phylum Chordata; class Mammalia; order Carnivora; family Viverridae; genus Paguma; species Paguma larvata. The sequence goes on along the minus strand of CM057825.1, from coordinate 18,922,792 downwards.
GGAAACTTAGGATTCTAGTAAGAGGAGAAGGCCTGGAGGGTACTCGAGGCCAGAGACCTGCAGGAGCTGAGGCAGGACGGTAGCTTGAAAATTTAATGAGTTATTTCAGGCATCCCGAAGACGATGGATAATATGACAACCTCCACCCCCACCTCCCAGCTTAAGGAACAAAATATCACTGACACTGTGAAGTCCCTGTGGCCGCCTCCACAGCCGACTTCCTTCCTGCCCCCGAGGGAAACCTGCTAACCTGCGCGCTGACCGTACCCTCGGCTGCCTTTATTCTTTGGCTACCTGCACCTGTGTCCCCCAACTATACAGATAATGGTTTGGTAGGCTTTGGCATTTTTAATAACTATTGTCAGGTCGTCTGTTTTCCCTACGGTATGTCCCTTAGTTTCACGTTGCGTGTTTGAGCTCTGTGCACGTCGAGACCTGGTGCTCTAGATGACTGTGGTTGTCAGACGCTCTCCTGTCACCAGCGGGGAGCCAGCGAAGGCGTTTGAGCAGAAGCAGGGCTCATTCGAAGGTGGCGTTTCAGGAACTTGAATTTTTCCAGTGGTTTGCGGTTTGGTTCAGAGGCAGAGAGAGCTGAGGAAAGGAGGCTTTGGGACCGGCCTCGTGAAGAGCTTCTAGGGCCTGTTCCCTGGGGTAGCCCGTGTTGGGGGCGGGGGGAGCAAAACTGAGAGGGCTCTGTTTTGGTAGCAGATGCCAGGGAGAGGCTGAAATGGGGGCTCAAGCCGTGTCACTGGGAGGGCGACAGGGCCTTTCCCAGAGAGAGTAGCCATGAGGCGGAAGGGCTGACGAGCATGGTTTCGGACCCTGGTGATCATGACACCCAGCCGCTGCAGGGGGCAGATGAGGAAGGAGCCACAGCTCCGGGACTGGAGTCACATGGAGGTCACTGTCAGGGAAAGAGCAGGCCTGGGGACGGGAACCCAGCAGTCACTAGGTCCTTGCTCCCACTGCAGGTCACCCTTCCCCTGCTCTGGCCAGTGATCTAGACTTCAGGCCCAAAGAGCCACCTGGTCCCTCTCCCCCACAGCCAAGCAGGGCACAGAGCTCGGGCCTGGCATCCCTTCCCACCTTTCTCCATCTCCCCACCCTCCACCCTGCTCCCTTAAACCGCTCCTCCAACACCGCAGGCCAGCAAGCTCTCAGAAAGGGAAGTCAGAGCCTGTGCCTCCCCACTTTAAGAACCACCAGCAACTGGGGCACCTGGTGGCCCAATCAGTTAAGCGGCCAACTCTTGATTTCTGCTCAGGTCACGATCTCATGGTTCCTGGGTTCGAGCCCTGCATCGGGTTCTACGATGATGGTGCAGAGCCTGCTTGGGATTCTGTCTCCCTCTCTCTCTGCCCCTCCCCCACTTGCTTGCTCTCAAAATCAATAAACAAACATTAAAAAAATACCCCCCCCAGCAATTTCCCACCCCCCTCCACGGCCTGGCCCTGCCCACCCCTCTGACCCCTTCCCTGGCACTCTCCATCTCTCTGGGGCTGCCTAGAGACTCCCAGAACATGCCCCACTCCTGCCTGCTTCGGGGCCTTCGTGCTGCACCGCCCGGACGATCTGCACCCCCCCCCTCTAATTTCCCTTCCCAGCTCAGATGTGACCCTCAGAGAAGAGACAGGCCTTCCCTGAGCACCCTGTCTCAGTAAGACTGTCTCCCCTCTGCTGCTCTCTTCACCAGCTGCAGTTAACTGCTCACTTGCGACTGATTTGTTTCCTGCTTTGGTGTCCGTTGGCCACTCCCCTCTCTCTGTTGGCAGGGGCCTGCCTTGCTCTCCGCTGTCTGTACCATGTCCAGCACGTGCAGGAAATACTTGCTGAAAAGACTAATGAAAGAAAGCAGCCTCGTTCGCTGCAGCCTCTCAGGGCACAGCCCCTGCCTTTGTGGATTTTGACCTTCGTTGGGAAATCAAGCACGTATAATAAGCAGCCAATAAGGAAGACAGGGACCATTTATCCGTCCCTCCCAAATGTGGACAACCACGTTCTAATAGCTGTGAGGGGTGCCCGGCTGAATCCGGGAAGGAAGTGACAGTTGCTAACCCTTCCCCGCACCGGGACCTCGACTGACCGTTAACATGTGTTATCTTGTTTTGTGTCACTGAATTTTCACACAGTCCTGCAGGAATAAATAAGTCATGGTATCACCACTTTATAAATGAGGAGCCCAATCTAAGAGACCAATAACTTGCCCGAGGACACTGGGCTGGGGGAGCCAAGCCATGACGGGAACCCAGAACTTTCTGTTGCCAGGGCCCCCACGCTTCCCATAAGCCTAAGTAGGAAGGAATGAAGTCAGAAACAGGACTCCCAAACGCGGATGTGAGGTGCTGTCAGGGCACGAAGGAGAGGGTGATATTATTTCCTGATTTATTATTTTTTAAGTGTTCATTTCGAAATCATTCCTACACACCTCCCGCCCTGAATGTTACATCTTCCATAACCACAGGCAGTTAGCAAAACCAAGAAATTAACTTCCATGTAAACTCTTTTACTCCTCTCCAGACCTTACTGAGATCTTTCCAGCTGTCCCACTAACACTCTTTTTCTGATCTAGCGTCCAAACCCACATATTTACGTTGTCCAACCAGTCCCCTCTGGTTGGGCACAGGGAACCAGCAGCCCCTGCCAGCTGGCTCCCTTCCTCCCTCTGGGGACTTTTACACTTCCCGTCTGTCCGTTTCCGGGAGAGTCTTCCCCAGGCTCTGACCCAGCGTGCTCCCTTACTTCTTGGAAACGTGACCCTCCAGAGAGGCCTTCCTTGATGTCATCATTCTCTGTTCTTCTGCCCGGTTTTATTTTGTCACTTTGACTGGACCGCGTCTTTATTATCCTGCCCGTCCCACTAGAATATAAGCTGCTAGAGGGCAGTGCCTCTCTCACTGAGTGCCCAAAGCAGGCTAAGAGCAGGGCCTCACTAAATATGGTTGAAGGGGTAAAAACATGAAGCAGCTGAGGCTGATTTGAAAGCAAAACAGAGAGGGGGTGGGGTGCCTATGAAAACTGCGCATCCAAACACAGAAAGCATGACTAGACCCTTCCGGGCTGTATCCAGATCCCAACCCGCACACGTGCATGGGCACCCGGAGCAGGGATCGCAGTGATTAAACTCGAGAAACCATGGAAACCTGCTTGATTTTTGACCAACGTGTATGCAAATCAGCCACCTCTTCCCAAAGAGGGGGCCTGAAGAGCGGCTGCCCCTGCCCCCGCCACTCCAACAAAGACACAGCAAATCTCTGTAGAGATTCAGCGTGCGTTGTCGACCCCCGACCCTGTACCTGACCTCTCTGTCCTGGTCTTAATCAGTCAGAATCCCTGCCCCTCTTCTGACTTGGTGTATAACGCTAAACATTGACACAGAGGCTTCTGGAAACCCAGCACCTCACCACCCCACCCTACTCACATTTCCCCTTCTGAGGGCCGGGGTGTGAGACAGCTCCAGGCGGCTCGTCTCAAGCCGGCTGGGCTGCTCACATTATTTGCAGGGTCTGATGGAAAATGGAATTTGGAGCCTCATGTTCAAAGAGCAGGAAAAGGGTACCATGAATGATTCTAAAATATAAGCTTTTCCTTTCTTCTACACTTTCTTCTTTGACTAGTCCCCATATTTTTGATTTGCTACTTCACGTCATCCTAAGTGAAGAAAAATGAAAAAGCTGAATCATTAAGGCGAATTTTGCCTTTAGCCTTATTATTGTACAATCCCGTTTTAAATGCAAATACGAGGACATTTAAATCACATAGGGAATCACTGAAACCACGTAATTCACACTCCTCAGCGTGGGCAGAGCTGTGTATTTTGTTCTTACCTGAGCAGCGGAAACGCCGCACCAAACGAACTTACCTGTTTCTATTTCCCTTTTGATACCCGCACATTCTACCAGCTCCGTCTGCCTTCAGCTTACTGATGAGCGAGAGAGGACAGAAAAGACAGGACAGATAGGTTACCCTCTTTCCTTTTCCTTCGGTTGCATCTTTTACAGCGTAAATGGCGGGATTGTACCGGGAAAGAACCCGAGTGAGAAAGGATGGAGCAGGCTTTCTTGGTCATGTGGGTTTCTTAGAACACCACTACCTTCCTTCCGCATGTGAAGCAGATTCTGGTTTGGGCCAAAGGTGTGGCCTCTCGGGCCAGCCAGCGGGCCCCCGTAGTCACAGATGGGTACTCACCTCGTAACCACTTGGAGTCTTGAATGCCCACCATGGTGGGTCCACCAGAACCCCGGGCTCGCGGGCACTGTGCACGCGGGATGGGCACAGGGCAGCGGGGACAGAGCGCACACCCGCCCTGTGATCTCTGCCCTCCGCCTATTCCGCTGTCGGGCTTCACTTACAGGACACACAAGTTCTAAGATAAAATCATTAAGAATTTCAAGATGGCGACAATGGAGCCCTAAACCGAGCGCGGGGCCCTCTGTGACTGCCCAGGTCACATGCCGGTATCCTGTGTTTGGAGGACTCTGTCACCCACGAGTCCCCTCGGTCACTCGTGCTGCCGTTTCTGCCTTTTCCTGTTCTCCGTGTAGTGCGTGGGATGGCCTGAAATCGTGGTGGGAGGTGGGAGGGAGTGTGGTCAGACCGTGCAGCCTACTTCTTCCTTGCTTCCTCCACCAAACAGCCAGACAGAAGTTTCTATAGTTCCGCAAATGAGAGCACGCTGCTGTCTGCTGCCTCTGGGCCTTGCCTGTTGTTTCCTCTACCCCAGTGGCTCCCAAAGTTTGGTCCCTGGACCAGCAGCAACAAGCATCACCTGGAGCTTGTTAGAAATGCAAATTCCGGGGCCTGCCCCGTCCTGCTGAGTTCCAAAGGCTGGGGACGGGGCAGAGACAGCTCCCAGGCATGATTGTGAGGCACCACTGCTCTTTGGAAATAACTTTTTACATCTCATTTCAGCTTCCTAACGCGTACCCGCTTCTCGTGGAATAACCGCCTCCCCTCTGAGTCCCGTCTGTGAATCCCTCAGTTTACCTCTCCCCTGATGGGCCTGGGGCTCAGGGTGTGTGTCTCATTGTCCGTCACGGCCCACCCTGAGCAGGGCAAACAGTAGGCCCTCGAGAAGGGATGGTAGCGGTGCGGTGACTTGGGAGGGGGGCGTGGCCAAGGGAGTGGCGATGTGGGACCTGGGCTTCTCGGAGGGCCCACGGGCAGGGGCGGGGCTGAGCAGAGACCTCCCGCCCCGCAGGTACAGCCTGTACACCCGCACCTGGCTTGGGTACCTCTTCTACCGCCAGCAGCTGCGCAGGGCTCGGAATCGCTACCCCAAAGGCCACTCCAGAACCCAGCCCCGTCTCTTCAACGGTGAGCTCTGGCTGCCCCGGGGCCACCGTCGCCCAACGCCACGCCCACCCACCCTCCCTGCCTACCATACGGCCCCCGGACCCCCGCTGCTGGGCTCCCTGCCCTCACACTGTCTACAGCCCATCTCTGTCCCCCAGGAGTGAAGGTGCTTCCCATCCCCGTCCTCTCAGACAACTACAGCTACCTCATCATCGACACCCAGGCCCGGCTGGCTGTGGTTGTAGACCCCTCAGACCCTCAGGCTGTACAGGTGAGGGGGGGGGTGGGGAGTGGGGGGCAGGGGTACTTGGTGTCGCTAGAGAGGGGCTGACCCTGATCACTCTGCATGTGTCCCCTTGCACATGCCCTCACACAGAAACCCCCACAACCTCAGGGGGGGAAGAGGCCAGTGTTCAAGGCATGGCTGGGATGGGGGGAGGACAGCCGTGGGGGATCCGAGCCAGAGGGAAAGGGATGCTGACGCAGGACCGTGGTCTGAGGTTTCTTCTGTCTCTCACTCTCTATGGCCCCTTTCTGCCCTCTTTCTTCTCTCCTCATCGGTGTCTGTCAGCGTCTGGATCTCTCCATCTTTCCCTCCCATTTCTGATTTCTCTGTGCGTGCCTATATCTCTGTGTTCACGCGGCCTCCCCACCCTCCCCCACTGCCCTTGCTCAGTCCCAGCCGCCCTCCCTCTCCCCAGCTCTCTTCTCCCTATCCCCTCATTCTCTAGCTCCCTCACCCCCACCCCACCCCCCGCCCCGTCCTTCATCCTCCCTGCTGTCCCCTCTGCAGCCAGCACGTGCACCCTTGTCCCTCTCTGCACACTGCTCCTCAGTCTCAGTACCTCCTCTCTCTCCCCCAGGCTTCCATTGAAAAGGAAGGTGTTAATTTGGTTGCCATCCTCTGCACGCACAAGCACTGGTAAGGGGCTGGGGTGGGGTCTGGGTACGGATGACATTCCCTGGCCAACCCTGCTCCCAGTGGGCTTGTAGGGATTGGGCCCAGTGGGGACAGGCTGGGCTGGGGGGCAGGGAGTCAGGACGAGTGGGCCCCCACCTTCTTCCTAAAGCCAGCAGGGCGCCAGCAGAGAAAGGGAGAGGGCGGGTCTCCCACTCTGCACTTATCAGCCTCCTGAAGCCCTGGAGGAAGGCAGGGCAGGCATTTATCTCTCATTCCATGTGCACATAGTAGACGCCTGCTGTGCTTGGGACGCGAGCAAACCTTGTGAGTTCTTTCCTCAAGGAGATTATAGTCCAATGGGGGAGGCAGCCCTGCATGACAGTGTACAATGATGACAAACATTTAGGTGGCAGTTGGCACCTGGTGGGGGGCACTTGGTGCAGTGTGACCAGGTCCACTTGGAGGGACTAGAGGCTGATGACCCTGGAGCTGAGAGAGTCCAGAAAGATCGGTTGACATTGGCTGGGCGGTGGAAGGGAGGGGTGGCAAGTCGTGGGGATGATGTTCCGAGCAGGGGAGCAGCTTGAGCAAAGGCCTAGAGGTGTGGACAGCTTGGCTCACTTCAGAAGCCCGGGGCTCGGGGCTCAAAGGCCTGGGGATCTGGAAAGAGGAAGGCAAGGAGGCCCTGTACTGTCGCCCCTCAGAGTCCCTGCCTGTCTCTGCCATCCCACAGGGACCACAGTGGAGGGAACCGTGACCTCAGCCGGCGGCACCAGGACTGTCGGGTGTACGGGAGCCCTCAGGACGGCATCCCCTACCTCACCCAGTAAGTCCCTGACCCCAGGGTGGATGGCCCTTCCTTTCCCACACCCCATCCTTCAGCTGAGAACCACAGGACTGCCAGCAGGTGGACCTTTGCCGATGCCCTTCCCGCCCCTGAGAGGGCAGACCACAGCCCATCTGAAGACTGGCACTGCCCACCCCCCAACTCATCCAGCCATGGTCCCCAAAAGAGGAAGAGGCGAGGGTTTGGATCTGAAGCCCTGGGCATTGTGGGTGCCTTCCCTCTCTGGTGTGGAAGCTCCTTGGGCTTAGAGTGGGGCAAGGATCAGCACATCCCAAGCTCTAGTACCTTCTCTCCGCTATTGCCTTGCTTCTCAGCCCCCTGTGTCATCAAGATGTAGTTAGCGTGGGACGGCTCCAGATCCGGGCTCTGGCCACCCCTGGCCACACGCAAGGCCACCTGGTCTACCTGCTGGATGGGGAGCCCTACAAGGGTCCCTCCTGCCTCTTCTCAGGGGACCTGCTCTTCCTCTCTGGCTGTGGTGAGTTCCCCCAACAGGGAAGCAGGAGGAGGGGGGGCAGAAAGGAAGGGGAGAGGTCAGGACAGGAACCCAAGGACAGCCACGGTCCCCATGCAGTGCATTAAAACTTTGGTTTCAGCACAGATACTGCCTTGGCAGTTACTCCCATCTATGTTAGTCTCCCCTCTTTTTTTAATACCTTCACAACTTCCCACAGGGGATGGACAGCATGAGACAACACTGGCAACTGAGTACAGCTCTCACAGGGTATTTGTTTCCACTGTGGGGCCTAGTTCTCTGGTACAGTCACTGGAGAGACTGGCTTACAAAGAGTGGAGAAGCTCCAAATGAGAGGGTGAACCATGGGGGGGCGGGGAGGATCAGAGTCCCAGGCTGCATGGAGTCTCCAAGTACAGCACCGGCAAAGAAAGAAGGGCTCTGGGGAAAAGAGCAACCCCACACCGACTGTGCTTGGGGCCCTTAGAACTTGGCCTGAAGGTTCTCTACCCCCCCTCCATCCACATGTCAGTATATGCAACAGAGGCCTGCAAACAGGCTTGGCTGGGGAGTGAATATGCGGGCTCAGTATCCAGTGAGAAGGAGGGCATAGAGGCCTGGGGAAGTGGGTGTGGCAGGGGCAAGGTTGAGGGCTGCAAGCTGGTCCCCACCCTCTCCATGGTCCTTACGCCGGGCTGTGTTCTCCTTGTATCTTGTAACATACCCGCCGCCCCTCCCCAGGACGGACCTTTGAGGGCACCGCCGAGACCATGCTGAGCTCCCTGGACACGGTGCTGGGGCTGGGGGATGACACTCTGCTGTGGCCCTGGTGAGGTGCCCCTCCACCCCTCCCTCACTCCCCTAGAGTCCCAGCCCACCCAGCTTAGGGCCCAGAGGTGACGCAACTCCACCTCTGATGGCTCCTGGGAGCCAATTCTAGCAGGGAGGACAGAGCTGCCTTCATTTCAGAGTATCGGCTCTGACGCCTCTGCTGCTCACACCAACTGCCCCTGCCAGCCAGCCCTCGAGGCCCCCGTGCGTCCCAGAGAGACGGCTGATATTTTATAGCCAGAGCCTAGAACAGAAAATGGCCTTTGCTTATCAGAGAAGTCAGTAAATCTACTCTGCATGCATCCAGACCTACACTTGCATATCCGTCTGTCCCCAAGCTTGTATGTTGAGTGTCCATTCATTCATCCACACAGACACGCACATCGGGTATCCATAGTTTCTAAAACGCATCACTAATATGTCAGTGAATCCTCAAAACATATATTTATCCATCCATTCATTTGACAAGTACTTTATTGAACACCTAACAAGTGCCAGACTCTGTTCTAAGCACCGGGGACACATCCGTGTTCTAGTGGCATTATTGTTCATTTTCTCCACTTGCCAAATGAGATCATTGTGGCTTGGAGAGGTGCCATGACTTGGCCGAGGTGGCGCAGCTGGGCAGGGGCAGAGTCAGGGCTAGGATGCAGGTGTCCCGGCCCCAGGGCTTGGTGGGTTCCCCCCTGAACTGCTTCTGCCCCTCCACTCATGGCTGACCTGTGCCCACATTTAGAGAAGGAGCTCCATGTGGTTGGGGCTTTCCTGGAAGGGCCACCCCTCGCCGTGGTTGTCAGGCACCCCAGACGCCTGGGGGTAGGGAGGACTTTCTCTGACCCCACCACCAATCTCTCTGTGTCCTGCTCTCGGCCCCCATGGTGGTCCTTAGGTCACGAGTACGCAGAGGAGAACCTGGGCTTTGCGGGTGTGGTGGAGCCCGAGAACCTGGCCCGGGAGAGGAAGATGCAGTGGGTGCAGAGGCAGCGGATGGAGCGCAAGAGCACGGTGCGGGCTTGGGTCCAGGAGGGGCCCGAGGGCACTCCCCAGCAGGAACCCCTCCCTGCTCAGCGGGGGGCCTGCAGGCCCCTCCCCAGAGCTCTGACGGGGGCTCGGTACACAGGCCTTCAAGCGAGGCCTCCTGGACCCTGAGACGGGGTAGGGGGTGGGGAGGCTTCCCTGACTGGGTCTGTTTCCCAGATTTTCTTCGCCGAACCTGGTGCCTCTCGCCCCACAGTGCCCATCCACCCTGGGAGAAGAGCGCTCCTACAACCCATTCCTGAGGACCCACTGCCTGGTGCTGCAGGAGGCTCTGGGGCCAGGCCCGGGCCCCACTGGGGACGACGGCTGCTCCCGGGCCGAGCTCCTGGAGAAGCTCCGCCGGCTGAAGGACCTGCACAAGAGCAAGTGATCACCCCAGCCCGCCCCAGCCCACCCCCCCCCCACGGCGGGGAGGCCACCCGTCACCTGCACCACACCATCCCTCTCATTGCTACCACCACCACCTCCATCGGCCCCCACGGTGGGCATCAGTCCCCAGCGCTGTCAGGGGAGGAGGGTCGAGGTGATGAGGCCATGACATCAAGAAGGAGGGGGCTGGTGGAAGGCTTGGGGACCCCGCGGGATGAGGCTGAGTTATCCAGGGGGAGAGGAAAGGCAGAGCCTTGGGACATCTCCAGACCCCGCTGGGAGGGTGCCTCCTTGCCTCGTTCCTGCCCCGGCAGTGAGGGGTCATCTTCCCCCTTCTGCTGTCCGGGGTCGGGAAAGACAGTCCCCCAAAGTGGCCTGCGGTGTGGTGCCTTGGGAAAGCAGTCACTCAGAACTGGACTCCCGTGTCCCGAGACACTGGCCCTCCTCCCCAAGCCTTCCTACCGCACCCCCCCCCCCGGCCCCCTCCACGCCACAAAGGCATTTTTCAAGCAGCTGTTTCGGGGAAAGTTGAAAGGGCTGGAAGTCGGGCTGTCTGGACAATCTCGGCCTCAGTAACTCTCCTACAGCCTGGAAGAGGCAGGGTCCTGGTCCCCACGGAAACTGGAAACTGCGACCTCAGGCTGAGGAGACACCAGAAGCTGGGATTGGCAGCCCCCCAGACTCCTCGTGCAGCAGGCCTCCGCCCCTGCCCGGGGCCCGAAGAACTCTTCTTTCCAGGAGAGAGAAAGCCATCGTCCACCACGGCCACAGCGGTTTTCTCCGGGTGGCCCTTGTTCTTAATAACTTCTGCCTTGCTCTAACTCCTGCTTTATCCTCTCAGTCCCTCTCCGCTTTGGGTTATAAAGACACTCATTCCTCTGGGCCTCTGCAGTTTGCCGAGAACACGCCCGTGTCATTTCACATTCGATCCTTGGCCCCACCCCGGCTGGGGCTGGGGGTCCGCGCAGCACAGCGCAGAAATCAGAAGTCTGGGAGCAGACAGCTGTCAGCTCTCGAGTGGCGGCTTCCAGGACCCCAGCCTGGGCCCCTCCCCTGCTCAGCCTCTCCTCTGGTCTCTGGTCCAAGTCCCTCTGGGCCATAGAGAAGAACCATAAGGTCCTCGAGCGGGCATACCTCGGGTCAGCCAGGAGCCTCCTCTTCCTGTGTGCAAGCCCTCCCTTGGGCTCCGCTCACCTCTGGTGAGACTCCGAGACCACCCCTCCCTTCAGTCCACCCCACCCCTACCCCCACCCCCATCATCCTGCCTCTGCCTCCCTCTCCAGCCACAGCCTCTGGCACCAACTCTAGCAATACCACCCGAACAGAGTTCCCTGCCCCCCAAGACATGCAGTGTCATGCCTCTGTGCCTTCGCTCATGCTGTTTCTTCGGACTGGAATGCCTTTCCCCCCGCTCCTCCGGTCTTGTCTGCCTGGCAAACACCCGTTCATCTCTCACAATGCCCCTCAAAGGCCCCCTCCTCCAGGAAGACGACCCCCATGTCCCTCGCCCTCCAGGCTACCTCTGCTCTTTGTAAATGCTTCTCTCCTGGCACTTATCACACTGTATTTTACTTGTTTACATGTTTGTCTCCCCTTCTAGACTGTGAACCCTTCAGGGCATGGACTGTATCTTAATGCATCTCTGTATTTCTGCGCCTAGCACGGTGCCTAGCACACAGTAGGCGCTCAATAAATCTTGAATGGATGAATAATTTAACCGGGGCTTGATCACTCAGTGAGATCCTCTTTATCGCTGGTCCCATTTTCCCGTGTCCGCCGCAGGCCTGCTAGCTTAGAGTTACTGCGCTCCAAGAGCCTCGGCCGGAAACAGTGCTATAAATACATGCTCCCGTGGCTCATGTGCACTCATTCAGGGTTCCAACGTGCTTCCCTGCGTGTTTTCCGGAGCTCGAGAGGCACAGGTGCACCCCTGGCCGCGGGGGAGAGGAACAGCACTGAGGGGCAAGGCCTTGGTGCCGGCCCCCCTTCTCGGCGTTCCAGCAGAGTCACGCTGCAGTCCGTCCAGCATCGTGAGTTAAACACCATGGTTGTGTCCTCATTGTATTTACCTTTGAGGTCAATATTTTTGACAAGTGACAGCAGTTTTATTTTTTTTATTTTTTTCCCACAAAGTGACCGTGGTTTTCAACTCCTGAAAGGAACAAAGCCCAGCTGGCACGCGGCCACGGCAGAACCCCTAAAGGTGGCCCTGATATGACTGAAGACTGGGGAGCACCGGCTTTGTCCCACAGTTCCTTGGGGCCAGACCAAGGCATAGTTTTCCCAGCCCTGGCCACAAGTCGGCCTCCCCTCTTAGGTGCCCCTCCCCCCAAGCCAGGGACCTTGGCCCTGGCCCCCACTATCCTGGGTCAGGGCTGCGTTTAGGGTGGGCATGGAGGAAGGGGCCACAGTCCTCACCTTCCTGAAGAAGCGAAATTCTCTGTGTTCCGTGGTTGTCTCTGGATCACTCCCATCTTGAACGGGCAATCCCCCAGGGCCAGGTCTCTTTGGGGATGCCCAGCTTCAGGGGCGCTTGGTGACAGTTCTCTGGGGCTGGTGAAGCATTTTTGTCGGCCTTTGGGTGACCTTCCCACAGGGGCATCATCCCGAACGATAGATAGCACATGCTTTTCGAGGCACTGGCGCCGACCGGCAACAACCATGCCACCTGCCCTTGGCTACACGAGAGCAGGCGTCACTGGCCTTATAGACTTCGGCTCCATTCCCAGCCCTGCCATTCAACATCCAAGTGACCTTGGGCAAATTTCCCTTCCATGCCCTCGGTTTCTTCACCTTCCATGGAGATGACAACCTTGAAGGAGTCAGAACCCTTTCAGGTGCAAGCGACCTACTCAACACTTAGGAGCTTAAAACCAAGAGGAAAATTGATCAGCTTGTGCAATTAAGAAGAGTGGGATTATGTCATGGTGACTTCAGCCATGGCTGGATCCAGAGACTCAAAGGGCAATGTTATCATTCGGCTCAGTTTTCTTCTGTGCCGGTACCCTGCTCGGCCAGGCTCCCTCCCTGCAGCGAAAAGATGATCTCCAGAAGTGCTGGGCCTCCAGGCCACGAGTTCATCAAGCTCAGCAGAACCTCCAGTAGTCCCAGGGATTGAGTTTCATTGGTTCGGATTGGGTCACGTGCCCAACCTGGAACCAATCATAAGAGTTAGGGGCAAGGACCCCTCTCGCTGGACACATGACCACACTTGGAAGGGCAGCGTGGGACCCAACTGAAAGGTGCCCTGTGTGGACAATGGCCCCTGAGGTAACAGGCGGTCTGGTACCAGTAACGCCGCAAGGCAGCGAAGTCATAAATCTTCACCAACTATTCCACTTATTAGAGGCCATTAGGAGAGTCAGACGAGAGAGTAGACGAAGTCACCTGGGAAAACGGTGCATCAGATTCCTGGTGCTACAATGACTTACATAGAAGAGATGGAGGTAGCTAGGCGGCCTCAAAGGAATTTGAATGATATATAGTTGTAAAAATAACCAGCGAGTCGGGGCACCTGGGTGGCTCAGTTGGTTAAGTGTCTGACTCTTCGTTTCAGTTCAGGTCACGATCTCACGGTTCTCGGGTTCAAGCCTCACAATGAGCTCCATGCCGACAATGCAGAACCTGCTTGGGATTCTCTCTCCCTCTCTCTCTATCCCTCTCCGGCTCATAGTTGGTCTCTCTCTCTCTCTCTCAAAATAAATAAATAAACTTTTAAAATACTGAAAAAAAATAAAAATATTTTTTCCTGAATAACAGGCTGTCTGTCTCTAGAAGCAGAAAAGGAGAAAGGGAAGGGACACTAAGTGGGCAGACCTAGGCGTTCCAGGGAAGAATGGAGACCAAGGAAGCTGTCAACAGGAACATGAAGAGCTTGGGGATACCTGGGTGCGTCGGGGGTGGTTTTAGTCCTCCACGACCCGGGCCACAAATGGAGCCTTTGGAAGTGGGTGGGAACTTACCCCTAATGGTCAATGCACCCTTGGCAATCACACTTACTGAGTTCCTAACTATAGATAAAGCCCCAGAAAAGATGCAGAGAAAGACATCTGTTTTAGGGTTCTTCCGAGAAACAGAACCAATAGAAAATGAGATGATGGATGGTAGATGATGATAGGCAGATGACAGATGCGTTGATAGACTGATAGATGATAGACAGACAGACAGACAGATAGATAAGGTGGGACAGGGCGGCAGAGAGAGAACTTGGTGAGGGACCAGTCTGGATCGGAATATAGGCTCTGCCTCTGGTTGACTGTAGGTGATGCCACACAGGCATTTCACGTCACCGAGCCTCATTTGGGTTGGTGGTCCACGCCAAGGTCCAACTAACTGGGTGACCTGGGGCAAGTTAACTTTTCTGTGCCTCTGTCCTACGGCCAGTGAGGATGTGGCTTGGAAGCTGACTGTGAGGCCTGAATGGGTTAATACCTGCGGGGCTGAGCACGTAGTGAGCCCTCACTGTGTCAACGGCTGTTGTTCAGTAGCTGCCCGTCCCAGCCGCTGGAGGACACAGGCTGTCCCTGTCACAGGTTCAGAGAGGCCGACTGCCCAACATGGCCGCACAGCTAGTACGTCGACCTGCTACCGTGTGGCCTTCCACAGGCCAGCAGGCCCTAAGGGAGGATGGCAACAAGGGCGTGTAGCAGGTCTGTTCCGGAGGTTTAAAAATTAGATTCACAGGGCACCTGGGGGGCTCAGCCGTTAAGCATCTGACTTTGCCTCCGGTCATGATCTCATGGTTCACCAGTTTGAGCCCCACTTCAGGTAAACACGAGCCCCACTTTGGGTGAACTCGAGCCCCCCTTCTGGTGAACCCCACTTCTCTCTCTCTCTCTGCCCCTGGCTCACTTGCGCCCTCTCTCTCTCTCTCAAAAAAAATTCGATTAACAAACTGGATGTTGATCCTTCTGTGAAGCACTTTGTCAAACTTCTTTCTCTACTAGCAGCTGGCAGGAAACCGCCAGCACCAGTGGGGAGGGATGGGGGTGGCCGGGGGTGAGAGAGAACCTGGGCTCCCAGGAGCAGGCGGGCCTGTCCTTTTCTGACAAGCAGGCGGGAGTCCTGTGCTGCTAGAGGGGACTGACCAAGGAGAGGTGCGGGGGTAGGGGGAACACTCCAAAGGGTGGAGGGCTCTGGAAGCAAATCTCCCCTCAGGTCAGGAGTTGGGGGCGGTGGAGCGCAGTAAGGAGGCAAACTACGCGGGCGCCCCTCAAAGAGCACCTAGCCCGTAATTTGCTTCTTTTTTTCTCTAACTTTGTCCTAATAATCAAACTTTATGCAATTTACATACGGAAGCAATAGGGTTGGCTTTTTTTAGATTTTATTTAAATCTTTTTTTACCAGCAACTTTATGGAGATACAATTTACATACCGCAAAATTCACCCTTTCAAAGAGTACAATTCAGTGGCTTTTCGTGTATGCACGCTTTTGTGACCATCACAATGTAATTCTAGAACATTTTCATCCATCCCCCAAAGAAACCGCGTGCCTATGCGATGTCACTCCGTGCCTCCGCGCACCCACACTCGGCAGCCACCGATCTGCTTTCTGCCTCCACAGCGTTGCCCCTTCTGGACGTTGCCTGTAAACAGGATCAGATACTACGCGGTCTCTTGTGATTCGCTCCTCTCACTTGGCAGCGTGAGTTGCCAAGCGTGCCCGTTGCAGCACGCGTCACAACTTTATTCTTTTAATGGCTGAACGATATTGCGTTGTGTATATACACCCCACGTTTTGTTTCTCCATTTGTCAGTTGACAGTTGGCTTTTTTTCCACTTTTTCCTCTTACGAATACGATGCTGTGAACATCTGGGGCACAGGTTTTTGTGTAGACAGATGTTTTCGGTTCTCTCGGGTAGAGACCCAGGAGTGCAATTGCCAAGTCATACAGAAACTCCGCGTTTAACTTTTTGAGGAACAAACTATTTCCTAAAGTAGTTGCGAGTGCTCTTAGTGTCCTGGCAGTCTGCCACGTGCAGCGAAACGCTTATTCAGAATTCACTCAAAATAAAATTAAAAAAATAAAATTAGAGGCTCCTGGCTAGCTCAGTTGGTGGAGCATGTAACTCTTTTTTTTTTTTTTTAAGTTTATTTATTATTGAAAGAAAGAGAGAGAGAGAGAGAGAGCTGCTTAACTGAGCCACCCAGGCACCCAGCGCATGCAACTCTTTATCTCAGGGTCATGAGTTCAAGTCCCACATTGGGCCTGGCGCTTACTTAAAAAATAACAGCAATAAAATTTAAAAAGAGTACTCAATGCCTTAAATTGCAAAATTTGAAACAAGCATTTTTAAAACATTTAAGTTCAACTTATCAGGTCATATTTTAATCATAAATCGGTAAACATTAATCACAACTTTTAATGGGGCTTTAATTAATAATTGGTCCTCTTTTCACGCCTGAGTGGCTCAATCGGTTGGGCATCCAACTTTGGCTCAGGTAATGATCTCACAGTTCACGAGTTCAAGCCCCGCGTCGGGCTCTGTGCTTACAGCTCGGAGCCTGGAGCCTGCTTCAGATTCTGTGTCTCCCTCTCTCTCTGCCCCTCCCCTGCTCACACTCTGTCTCCCTCTGTCTCTCAAAAATAAATAAAAAACATTTTTTAAAAAAAATTTAAAACAATTGGTCCTCTTTCCAAAATTAAAACTGCTTTAAGCAGTTTAGGTTGTATTTATTCATTCCAGATATTGTTTCCTTTTTAAAAATTTTTTTTAATGTTTATTCATTCTTGAGAGACAGAGAGAGACAGAGCACGAGTGGGGGATGGGTAGAGAGAGAGAGGGAGACACAGAGTCTGAGGCAGGCTCCAGGCTCTAAGCTGTGACACAGAGCCCGACACGGGGCTCGAACCACGAACCGTGAGATTGTGACCTGAGCTGAAGTCGGAAGCTTAATAGACTGAGCCACCCAGGCGCCCCTCTATTTCCTTTTTAAAAGCAAATGATCACATATGTCAATTATAGCTCATAAAGCTGGAAAAAACTAAAGTAAAACAGAAAAAATTCCATTCTCATAAAAAGAGAGAAACCAGCCCCCCAAGTACTTTAATTGCAGTCTAATAAAAGTAAAGACATCAATATAGTAAATTTTAAGGTTTTTTTTAAAAATGTTTTGGTTCGGGGCGCCTGGGTGGCTCAGTTGGTTAAGCGGCTGACTTCGGCTCCGGTCATGATCTCGCGGTCTGTGAGTTCAAGCCCCGCATCGGGCTCTGTGCTAGAGGCTCAGAGCCTGGAGCCTGCTTCGGATCATGTATCTCCCTCTCTCTGTGCCCCTCCCCTGCTCATACTCTGTCTCTATGTCTCTCAAAAATAAATAAACGTTAAAAAAAAACACAAAAAAAAATGTTTTGGTTCTACTTACAATCCCAGTAAGTATTTACCTTCAACGTTCAGTCTAAATCACTATTCAGCTGCCCAACTTATTTATTTATTCTAAGATGTTTTGTTTGTTTTTAAGAAATCTCTACACCCAACGTGGGGCTCAAACCTACAACCCCAAGATCTCGAGTCGCTCGCTCCACCGACTGAGCCAGCCAGTTGCCATTCAACTGCCTGATTTCCATTAGAACCTCAAGACATCTTTTAAGCACCCTTCCATGCCAAATTATTTAAAGACCTTGAAATACTAAAGATGCACAATATAACACAAACAAAAATTAATACTGTTAGTTTGCTTTTCTCAAGCGGTTCTCCACATAATTCTAAATCTTCCTGAAGATGGTGTGCCTGGGTCACTCAGTTGGTGGAGCAACAGACTCTTGATTTCAACTCAGGTCATGATACCTGGGTCATGGGATCAAGCCCTACACGGGCTTGTAAGATTCTCTCTCTCTCTCCCTCTGCCCCTCTCCCCCACTTGATAGATCTTCCCAAAGTAGATAGATAACCTATAAGAAGACATTTGAAGATTACCTTCCCACGTGCTATTATGGGGGTGGGGGGAACAATTTCTTAGGTGACTGAAGTTTCTCAACAAAATTGTTCTTTTTTTTGTGACTCCATCGGGCTGAGCCCCTTGCAGCTGCTATGATGCAGGCTCTAACACTTCCAAGGTCGGGACCAGAGAGCCCACAGCTGGGGTTTGAGTCATATCATAATTCAATTATGCTTAAGATTCTCAGGGCACCTGGGTGGCTCAGGGGGTTCGAGAGTCTGACTTCAGCTGAGGTTGTGATCTCACAGTTCGGTTCGTGAGTTCAAGCCCCACATCGAGCTCTACACTGACAGTGCAGAGTCCACTTGGGATTCTCTCTCCCTCTCTCTCTGCCCCTCCCCTGCTCATATGTACCCTCTCTCTCTCTCTCTCTCTCTCTCTCTCTCTGACTCTTGATTCCAGCTTAGGTCGTGATCTTACAGTTTCTCTCTCAAAATGAACAAATAAACTTTAAACAAAAAAATGAGAGACATTAAAAAAAAAAGATTCCCACTCCTTCTGCCCCTCTCCCCCACTCTTGCACTCTCTCTAAAAATAAATAAATAAATAATTATTAAAAAAATAAAACTTAACATCGTGTAAGGGGCACCTGGGTGGCTCAGTCGGTTAAACATCTGACTCTTGATTCCAGCTTAAGTTGTGGTCTCACAGTTTCATGAGTTTGAGCCCCAGGTCAGGCTCTGCACTGGCCATGAGGAGCCTGCTTGGGATTCTTTTTCTCTACCTCTCTCTCTGCCCTCCCCACTCGCGCAAAGAAAGAAAGAAAGAAAGAAACATTTAACATTGTGTTTAAAGAAAAAAAGAAAATCCAGGTATAACTTTTAACTCCCAAAACCCTTAACTACTAATCGCCTACTATTGTCCGGAAGCCTTAGAGATAACACAGTGGATTAACACATATTTTGTATGTTCTATGTATTACATACAGTACCTCTCCAATAAAGTAAGCTAGAAAAAATGTGATTAAGAAATCGTAAGGAAGAGAAAATACATTTACAGTACTGTACGATGCTTCTTGAAAAATATCCACACATAAGTGGCCCAGACAGTTCAAATCCGTGCTGCTCCAGGGCCAACTGTATTAGCTGTGTGAACGTGGAAGACAATTAACCTCTTGGTGCCTCAGTTTTCTTAGCCATAAAGTACAGGGGGAAAAGGTATCTTCCCACAGGTTAGTCTGAATATTAAATGAGATCACGTATGTGCAGCTTCCAGGACAGTGCCTGGCCTGCCTGTAAGCATGGTTTAAGGGTTTGCTGTCACTGTCATTGTTATCACCATGACTCTTACATGTAGCACTATTCACATGGCATCTAATTGGGTTCTATGCACGTGAGGCCATGTCTGACTCAGGGCCACAGCTTCTAAGGTCATTCTTTTTTTCCTCTTTTAGATTTATTATTTTTTTAGTACTCTCTACGCCAAACATGGGGCTCAAACTCACTACCTGGAGATCAAGGTAGCATGCTCTTCTGACTGAGCCAGACAGGGCTCCCTAAGGTCATTCTAATGACCCATGTCATCCCCCTTCCATGTCAAACGCTCCCTCTGCAGGACAATACTTCAGGCGTGGCCCGAGCCACTGACCCCACAGCTCCTACCATTGCCTCCAACGTCTGGTTGTTTAGTGAGGTGTGTTGATGCCCCTTTAAGAGGCGGTAGCTGGCTTCCGGTTGCCATGGAGACAGCTGAACACAGATCGGTAGCAGAAAGCAGCATGTCCTCTAAACATCAACCCACAGGTGGGAAGCGGGCTGGCAGGACCAGAAGTTGAAGGGGCATCTTCTCCCTCACAATCTTCTTTGGGGTGGCCTTGAAGGATCCTGCTTTGGGGGCCCCTGTCCCACACCTGTCCTTCTCCCCAAGAATGCCACCTCAGCCTTTCCTCCGTCCCTAGTCCCCAAAGCCAAGAACCACCAGCCCTCAGCCCATGAGAGTCCGCCACTCCCAGAGGCCAATGCCGAAGCCATCCAGTTCCTCAGCAACCTCGGTGAGCCCGGACAGTGTGGCGGGGGAGGGGGGACAGGCTGGGGGGGGGGGGCGGCACGGATGTGGGGAGAAGGGAAGAGAGAAGACATAGACCTGGCCCTGGCTCTCAGCCTTGATTGGCCTGCGACTCAGAAAGAGGGGGAGGACCTATTTGTCTATGTCATCTCAAGGAAAGACCCCAAGGACATGAGGAGTGGGTGGTGGTGGGGGAGGGGTCTTCAACCGCCCCCTGTTGTGGAGACCAACGGGGCGAGGGAGCGGCTGCCTGAGACACATGGGATGAGGAGAGGGTGGCGGAAGGGTCCGAGAGTCGAGGTGGCGGGGGCTGGGGCTTTATCTGTCCCCATGGGACCCTCCCCCCAGAGCAGGAGGAGCTGCAGATGCTGCTGTTCTCCGAGACCCTGGCCATGCTCTCGGACACGGGGGAGCCTCAGGGGGAGCTGACCATCGAGGTGCAGAGAGGGAAATACAAAGACGAGTTCGGTGTTATGTCGCATTGCCTCCTCGTGCACGCCTCTAGCCGGGGCTTCATGGACAGAATGCTCTGCGGAAACTCCCTCCTGGGTAGAGTTGCCGCCAGCGCTCCACCTCCGTCCTCCCTCCCGCCCCTCCCCCCAGGCCCAGGACCTTTACGCGGGACCAACCCTCCACTTCCCTTGGGGGGCGGAATGAGGCCAAGAGGGCGCGTAGGAGGTGGGGGTGACAGGGAGGATCATCACAGCCACAGACTTAAGACAAGAGCACCACTTAGTTTCTCCCGTGGTCACACTGCACCTGAGTCCTCCAGCCCGGGCCCCCACCCTCCCTCCCTGCGATGGCCAATCCTGTCCCTGGTGATGGCGGAGTTCTCCTCCTACCCCAGGCTATCTCTCGTGGGACCTGCGAATCATGGAACAACATACCCAGGAGTTTATCAAGGTACCTCCTGGGGCCCCCAGCTTTGGCTCCAAACCAGGGTGTCAGAATAGAGGCCCTGGGAAAGAGGGAGGGAAGAACGGGGGGCTCAGTAGAATGTTACCCCAACCTCCCCGAGCCACCCTGCAACCCCCACCACACACAGCCTGGCAACCAACCCATCGGGGGCGGCAGCGTGCTTCTCATGACCTTCTCCTAACGGACAAACCCTAGTGGCTCAGCATCTTTGAGGGGCCACTCGGGCTGGCCTTTCCCAAGGGCCTGTCACCCTCCAAATTCTCCTGCTCCGTGCCTCCCACACCCTGCCCCGGCCACCTCACTGACTTCTGGAACGTGAACCATTTTATACATTGGAAACCACTCGTGCCTAAGAACCCTCCCACAGAAACCATTCCCATCTTTTAAAACCTGTACTCTGAAGCGCATCTGCTTCTGTTCCTTTTTGCTAAAAATTTTTTAAATGTTTATTTACTTAGAGAAAACACACGCGGGGGAGGGACAGAGAGAGAAGGAGACACAGAATCCAAAGCAGGCCTCAGGCTCTGCGCTATTAGCACAGAGCCCAACGCAGGGCTGGAACCCACAAACTGCAAGATCATGACCTGAGCCAAAGTTGGATACTTAACCGACTGAGCCACCCAGGCGCCCCTGCCTTTAGCTCTTGAACTTTACTTCCTATGGAAGATTTTCTATCCAAATTTCCCTCCGTTCTCTCGTTTATAAAGGAGGACGGGCAAGGTGGCCTCTGGGGGGGGGTCCTGTTCGTGTACAGTCAGTGAGCTCCTGCTTCCCCCTCTCTGTGCTCTGGCCCTTAGTTCCACATCCTCCCCATGGAGAGGAAGATGAGTCTGGTGAGGCAGGATGACCAGCTGGCCATGACCAGAAGTGTCAAGGAGGGTGAGGTAAGGGCGAGAGACAGGTGGGAGCCGTACCCCACGTCCTCTTGGAAGCCAGGAGAAGAGGCCAGATTGCGTCAGGCCAGGAGCCTGGCATGGGGACGCAGCAAGGACCATATGCCCAACACCTGACTTTCCCGCCCTCCTTACCCCTTCCCTGACCAACGTCACTGACCCAGATTTTTCCTGAACAGGAAGTGAAGACCAAAACGGCTTTTTTCCCCTGGAGCTCAATGCTGGGCTTCATCTCCGAGGCCGCCAACCTGCTGTTGCTGAGGGTGATGGCCTGGCGGCAGCTGGTGCCCAATAACGCCCGTTTCCTGGCCTTGGACACAGAGGGCAAACTCTGCTATGCCACTTATGTAAGCGGTCCCCCTGGGCGGGGGACTTGGCCTGGGGAAAACCAGAAGGGGCACAGAGCTCGCTGAGGTGGGAGAAAAGCCAGCTTGGGGGGTGGGGAGGAGGGAGTGGGCTGGGGCCGTGGAGGTGGGACTTCCGGGGCAGGAGAAAGCGAGACCTCATTCGTCGGAAGATCACGTTTGACACAGGTGCAGTGAATGAGAGGGACCAGAGCTGTGAGCGGTTGAGAGAAGCGGTGCCGTTTGCACCAAAGTCAGTCCAGGAAAAATAAATATAGTGGAGGGCTGCTTTTGAAGACGTATTTCTTAACAGCAAGAAATGCACCATTTCCAACTGCACTTAAATGTTTTTTTTATCCTGTCTTAGACCAGAAGGGCATTTTTCTTCTTTTATTGTGGCTAACACTAATCAACATACCTAGGACTTCCTGCAATAGGAGATTTTAAAGGCTGTGCCTCTAAACACACATTTTGGGGGGCGCCTGGGTGGCTCAGTCGGTTAAGTGGCCGGCTCTTGATTTCAGCTCAGGTCACGATCTCATGGTTCATGGGATCGAGCCCCAAGTCGGGTTCTGCCCTGACAGTGCGGAGCCTGCTTGAGATTCTCTCTCTCCCTCTCTCTCTCTCTCAAAATAAGTAAATAAACACTTTAAAAAGATAAAAAAAAATAAACACACATTTTGGAGGTTGCTTTGACCAACTTTGTAAATGCCATTCTAGTCTTTTCTATCATGACAACAAACAGCGATGTGTCTGATACACACCTCACTTCCCCCTATCTTCTTCGGAACACGTGTTTTATGTTAGCACGTTTCTCCTGGCCGCAGCCAGTACAGGGTTTAACTTTTTTTTTTTTAATGTTTATTTATTTTTGAGAGAGCGACAGAGACAGAGCGTGAGCAGGGGAGGGGCAGAGAAAGGGAGACACAGAATCGGAAGCAGGCCTCAGGCTCTGGGCCGTCAGCACAGAGCCCGTGCTGGGCTCGAACTCACGAACCGTGAGATCATGACCTGAGCCGAAGTTGACACTTAACCGACTGAGCCCCCCAGGTGCCCCCAGGGGTTTAACTTTTAACTACAACAGGGCAGCCTGCCTGCAGCAGCACGGGCCCAAGGCAGCCACAGATCTCAGCCTAGCCCCCTCCTCAGAGCATCACTGCCCCCCTCCCACAAATAGCCCAGCCCCCCTCGCTCCCCACCCCACACGCTCACACCTAATTGGTTGAGTCTCATCCCTGGAACTGAATCTGTCCACCAGAAGCCCTCGGTCATCCAGATGATGCAGGGAGTGTCGGGGCACAAGCAGCGTGGAACTGGCCCTCTAAGAGGGGACCCCCGCTTAACTTGGGGGTGCATCTCAAATCCTGTGGTGCCTGAGGGTCTGGACAGTCAAGGGTTGCTTACCACTGACGAACAAGGAACGAGGCGGCACGGTGGAGAAGAGGGCCGGGGTGAGATCCGGGGAGACGCTGCTGGGCCCCCGCCTCACCTCCCTCCATTTCGGCTGCTGCCAGCAAGCCCTGGGCATCCAGACGATCCAGGTGGGCCGCCAGCAGGTAGACGCGTTCATCGTGGAGCAGACCGTCCACTCCACTGAAGGCATCCCCACTTCCTGCCAGTTCTACCTGCTCTCTGATGGGTGAGCTACTGCCCGTGGGCCCAAGGGGGCAGTGGTGAGCACAAGCACGGGTGCTCGATCTTGGGGCGGGCATGGGGCAAAGGGAGACGGCGCTCTCTGGGGACGGCGCTCTCTGGGGACGTCACCTGGGAGAATGCCCCCTTGCTTTATCCCCACCATTCACTCTCCCTTTACGTATCTACTCACTCTCCTGATGCATACCATGCCTCCAGAACCCTCACCAGAGAGCTCTGAATGGCTGAGGAGGTCAACGTTGACCCCACAAGGCCTAAGACATAATAGCTAAAGTGGCTGCCACGGGGTGTGTGTGGGGGGGGGTGGGCGTGATACTGAAGAACACTAAGGTTTGAACCACTTGACACCTGACAGACTCAATGTGCTGGGAAAAGCATCCTGGTGCGCTCACTGTCAAGCTGTCACCAGCGTGGCACAGGCACCAAATCATAAGAAAATGGGGGAGGGGTGGGAGGGAAAGAACCTGTTTCTTGAAATTTCCAAAGAAGTACTGATATCATCGTCCGTTACACTGGGAAAAAAGTCATCAGGACATTGTCGGCTTTCCTTATTTGATAACTTAGCACGTGGTTTCCATTTTGAGCGTCGCATACCTAGAGGCTCATCAGTTTTCGTGCTAAAGGTCTCATGCCAGACCTGGCACACCAGCACACGACCAAAAGGGCATGAACAGGAAAAGCAGGGGCTATTACCTGGGGATCTAGAAATATACACAACCCTGGAACTCAAGCATTAAGGTACTGGGGAGTGATGAAGGGAGGCTCCCCGGGTCGGCTCTCAAGGGAGCGGGCTGGTCTGGGAAGACACCCACTCTCAGGCCTGTGTTGTACTCCAGGCACCTGGCCAAGAGAATCCAGGTGGGTTCCCCGGGGTACTGCGTGATCACCAAGATGCCTATCTTGAGGGAGAAGGGTGAGTGAAGCCTCTGGCTGGTGGGAGAGTGAAGGGGAGGTGGGAACACCTGGGGCCTTCCGGGGTGCGGGGGCTGGACTGAGTGTGGGATCAGAACCTGAAATCAGATGGAGAAGTTTTGCCCTCCAGCCCCTGACCCCAAGGCAATTAGGGGAGGACCATTTTGCAGGGAATGCCTTCTGGCAACTCCGGGTGAGGAGAACCCTGGGACTTTCCCCGAGCCTGAGCCTGCCGTTTGGGTGTTTTGGGGGCATCCCTCTGAATCTGGGAAAGGTTCAGGGGCGGGCGGTGGGGGGTAAGGTGCAGCCTTCCTCCTTTCCCGCCCAGATGAGATCGAGCCTGGCCCGGTATTTGAGAAGAAGCCCCTGGTGTGGGAGGAGGATATGGAGCTCTACTCGAAATTCGTGGACCGGAAGGTGAGAGAGGCTGCGGCCAGCCCGGGGTCCCCATTCCCCCCGGAGCCTAAACCCCGCCGTTAGCGATCCCCCTCGGTGCCTGCTGGAAATGCACACCCCGAGGCAGCGAAGGGAGGGGCGGGCACCCGGGGCGCGCTCACGCTCGGTCCCCGCCAGGAGGAGCTGCGTCTCAGCCACACCAGCTACCTGCGGCAGCACCCCGAGGCCCGGGCGCTCGTCTCGGACTTCCTGCTCTTCCTGCTCCTGCGCCAGCCGGCCGACGTGGTCACCTTCGCCGCCGAGTACTTCGGGCCCTTCGCGAGGCGCCACCCGCCGACCCCCGCCTTGCGCTCCTCCAACCGGCCCAGCCCCTTCCGCTCGCTGGACCCGGGGCGCCCCACGGACTAGGGCGGGCCCGGCGCGGCGGCATGCGGGGCCTGGGCGGGAAGCCGGGGCGTCCCTGTCCCTGGAGGGGATGCAGAGGGACTCGCCCCGGAAGCGCGCCTTTCGGGCTGCGGTTTTTTGGGGGAATAAATGGGGCGCCTCCGCGGTTCCGCTGCGAGCGCCCGGACCTTCCCTGGCCAGAGTCTTGCGTCTTGGCTAAAAAGAGGAACTGTTCACAGAGTCTGTCCGCGAATTTCAGCCTTTTTCCGCGATGCTGTGATCAATATCCCTATTTTACAGATAAGAAAATAGAGGCGCAGAAAGGTTAAAGTAACTCGTAGTGCGTAGGAGGCAGGATTCGAACCTGGACGTCGGATCCCAAAACCCACCCTCTTAGTCACTAGGTTAGTGGGAATAGAGGGGCGGGGCTTCCTGGCCCTCAGAATCCTTCTGGATGTAGCTAAGCATAAACCCAATTACCTTGCTTCCTTCCACCCCCCCACCCCTCCCCCAAGAAAAAGAGCAGGGCCTTGGTGGGGGATCTGGATCACGGCTGGCCGCGCTCATCAGCTCTGAAGCCTCCGCGAACACACGGGCCGCCGGCTCCCACCCTCCACCTCTTTCTCCACCTACACACAGGAACCCCCAAACTGCGTGCCGGCTCCCGCGTTACCGACTCTCTGAGAAAAAGGATAGACAGGTTGTTCATTGTCTCCTTTAGGTTCCTGCACAGCGTCAGTCCGGCCAACGGCCCTAGGACCGGCCGCGCCTCAGTAGCAGATAGTAGGCGAGCCCCTCACGGGCTGCTGGGAACCGGGGTTCAGGCTTCGACTCTCCATCTGGTCACTCGTGGGCCTGCCTCTTCCAGAGCTCTGTGCTGTGGTGAGGGTGGCGGTGACCCAGGACTCGGGGAAGCAAGGCTTCATGGAGAACGACCACTGAGTCGAGCCTTGAAGACTTGTTAAAAACATCCTTTATTGTCCCCATCCCTTATTTGGAAAGAAATTCATGTTCACTAGGGAAAAGCGTGACAAACCGAAAGAAGAAAGTGAATTCACCCCAGTTTCTCAATGGAGAGGCAGCCACTCTCCACATTTTGGCAAATACCCTCTGTACTCTTTTTTTCTGTGCATAAAAGGGGCCGGTGTTTGTTTAGCATTGACTCGACAGAAAGTTTTTGTTTGTTTGTTTACTGTCTTAACATTATCTTTTTTTATTATTATTGCAGTATAGTTGCCATACGATATTAGCTTCACATCAAGCACTTTTTTTTTAGTTCTTTTTTTTTTTTTAAGTAATCTCTATTACCCAACTTGGGGCTTGAACTCACGACTCCAAGATCAAAATCTCCTGTTCTTCTGCCTGAGCCAGCCAGCAACCCCCATGTGGAGCACTTTTATATAGAATGTTTGATCTGGTCTTTACAAATTCAGGGGACTTCTTTTTTTTTTTTTTTTTTTAACAAAAGGATATCCTACAGTAATAAGTGCCCACTGACTGATAATTTCATTCTTAATTATATTCTTTACAAGAATTTACAGACAAAGCTGGAAACTTCTGACCCCAATCTCCTTGTGTTTTGTAACTTTTTTCCTGCATGATAAGTGGCTTTGTTTCCTTTAACAATATATTTTGAAAAGAGGCCCATGGCATTACACAGTCATTTACTTTCTTAAATTTTTTTATTGTTTTATTTTTGAAGGAGAGAAAGAGCATGAGCAAGGGAGGGGCAGAGAGACAGACACACACAGAATCCGAAGCAGGCTCCAGACTCCGAACTGTCAGCACAGAGCCTGACGTGGGGCTTGAACTCCTGAGCCGTGAGATCATGACCTGAGCCGAAGTCAGACATTTAACCAACTGAGCCGCCCAGGCGCTGCAGCACAGGCATCTATTTTTGATGGCTTAACCATAATTCGACCAATCTCCTGCGCACAGCCCGCTTTTTGGTTTTGTTTTCGGGGTTTGGGAGTGACTACTATAAACGGTGCTGCATTAAATATCTTCGTAGTGAAGTCTTTGCACGCATCAACAATTCTTTACTGAAGGATACATTCGGTGTAATTGCTGAATTGATCTTAAGATTTGTTTGGTTATTTGTTTTGACACTCCCAAATTCTCGCTGTGGAGGATCCGGTAAAGCATTCCAGGCGGAGAAAAAGACATGAGTGAAGAGTTAAAGTCGAAAAGTGTAATGTGTGTTTACAGTCTAGAGCGGCGTTGTGCGACACACCTCTCTGCAGTGAGGGAACTGTTCCTTCTCTGCAGTGTCCGTTACGGTAGCCACCAGTCATATGTGGCCATGGAGAACGAGAAGCGTGGCCAATATGGCTGAGGGCCTGGAGTTTTACCTTAATTTTATTTCTTTTATTTTATTTTATGTAGGCTTCCACGCACAACACGGGGCTTGAACTCACGCCCCTGAGATTAAGAGTTGCATGCTCTACTGACTGAGCCGGCCAGGCACCCCTACTTTAATTTTAATTTCAGTTTAGCCACATGTGGCTAGTGGCTACCATATCGGACAGCAACAGCTCCGGAGGGTAAGGTCTCTTCGTTCAACCATGTACTTAGCTCAACAACTACTGGGTCCCTTCCACGTGCCAGGCTTGTTCTGGGCAGTGGGAAATGAGCGACGACAAGACGAAGTCCCTGTCTTCATGATGCGTACAGGCTGCATGTAATAAACGCAAGAAGTAAGTTGTCAGTCAGTTGAATGTCTGACTCTTGATTCCTCCTCAGGTCATAATCTCACAGTTCATGAGAGTGAGCCCCACGTCCACTCCAAGCTGACAGGGCAGAGCCTCCTTGGGATTCTCTCTCTTCTCTCTCTCTGCTCCTCCCCGTCCCCTCAAAATAAGTGAATCAACTTAAAAAAGAGAGAATATTTTTAAAAAGAACAATAAAGCCAAGTCATGGGTAGAAAGTGACCCGAGGTTGGAGGGTTGAGGCCTGAGACTTTAGGGAGGGCCTTCCTGGCGTCTCACTTGAACTGGGACCTGAATGAAGGACAGGCGGTCAGTCCTGTGAGAGGTGTGGGAAAAGCATCGTAGGCACAGCAGGTGCAAGGGCCCTTGAGCATGGCGCTGCAGCCGCCGAAAGACCAGGACGGCTGGAACCCAATAGGGCGGGAGAGGCTGGAGTTCCAGAGTGCTCAGTCATGGTGAGACAGGCAGGGCTGGGTCGCCGAGGGCCCCCCTCACCCCTACCCCCCGTCTCAGGGCCCTGGCAAGTTCACTTCATCTGTGGAGAACTGAAACTGAGGTCGCTCAGCCCCGTGCACCCAGAACATCCCCACAGAGATCTTGAGAGTCGTCTGCAGTCCTTGGTGCTCTGCGGCAGCAGGGCACGTGAGGAGGCGGCGACATCTGGCCCGCAGAGAGCCTTTCTCTGCTGAGCTCCCTCGAGTCGGGCAACTTACAAAGGAGCCCACCACTCCCCTGCCTGCTCCACTTCAAAATCAGTTTGCTTTTAGATGGTGTCATTTGTCCCTTGAACTTCTATGACCTCTTTTTCTGGCTTCATAATACCAGCACATGCGTGTCTCTGAACGAAGAAAAAACAAACACTGAGCACTTCGGAAGCAACAAGCTTTGGACTAGGATCTGGGGACACTGTGGGAGGATTAGGGCCGGGCGCTCCCGCAAGGCACACAGTCAGCCTGGAAGAGAAGAGACATCAGTCAGGGATCCTGCGGACCAATGCATGAGCGCAGACCATGGAGAGTGCTAAGACCGTGGAAAGGTATACATGCAACAGTGGAATATTAATGTGTACTTGACCTGGTGAAGGGAGCCCAGGGAGGCAGAGGGAAATGAATAGTAATAATAATAAAAGCAGGTACTATATAGCACTTTTTATCCTAATCCCTCTATGCATGGTAATTTTTGTGATTCTCCCAGCACCCCTATGAGGTAGATTCTATTATTGTACCCATTTTACAGATGAGGGAAATGTTAAAGCCAAGACCATGCCACTGGCTCGTGGCAGAGCCAGGATTTGGACCTAGGGGTCTGACTCCAGTCCATGTGTAAATTCACTCTGATAAACAGATCAGGTGTGGCTCTCTGGAAACAGACCCCAGAACAGAGAAGAGGCACCTTCTTGCTTTAGAAACGTACAAAATAGGCTTGAACTATATACACTGTCTCTCCCCTTTCCCAGGCATCCAGAAACTGCCCATTCCCTACCGCGCTCTCTCTGACAGCAGCCTCCCCGCTGAGTTGCTTGAGTACATGGGAAGGGCATTGTGCTGACAGAGCACGCAGCCTGGTCCTGGAGAAACCGAAGAAGACTTCCTGGAAGAGGTCACGCTAGAGCTGAGTCCCGAAGGACAAAAGGGTGTTTGCCAAGCAAAGGGTGCAAAGGATGTTTGAAGAGGATAGGCCGAGTCCTAGAGGTGGGAGGGAGGGAGCACCGAATGTTCCAGCTACCACAGGGTGTGCAGGATGAGACGGTGAAGAGTCTGGGAACCCAACAAAAGCGTTGCCTGCTTTACGGGAAACTGGGAGACCCTGGAAGTGGTTAAGCAAATGCCTGTATGCATGCCTGTTTCTGTGTTTTCTTTCCTCCCACCGGAAGCCGTAGGTGAGCAGATAAGCTGAGAGCATGCTAGCACCCTATAAGAAAAGTCTTACATTTTGACATTCAACAATAGACTAGAACCCCAGGGCTGGTAATGTCTTTAGAAGGTGTAGATATGGCCTTCTGAATCTCTGTCACTTGCCTCCTTTCCTTTGGTTAAATTTGCTATTCCCCCAGCACCAGTATTCATGATAAAACCTGTTCTTGTTCCGTCCAATGGTCTTCTCATTTTGTTTTATGATATAGTGCATGGAATTGTCCTCTGTTATTCAATCATCACCAATGTCCCATGTTTGAGTCACACTGCATCCAAAGGCTTCGGTGGGCAAGACTGAGAATCCAGCCTTCACAGGCAGCAATATTTGTAGCAGAAAAAGCATTCGGAGTTCCAAAGAACTGACAGCGACCGAGGCCATCTTGGAAACTGATTTACGAAAGCGAGTAACCGCAGAGTTCTAGGTGCATTTCTTGGGCTTCACAAAAACTCTCGGGGTAAATACTTTTATTGCCCCACTCTCCAGGCGAGGAAACTGAGGACCTAAGAAACTTGCCTAAGTCACAGAGTTAGTAAGTAGGATGCGAACCCAGGCTGTTCGATTCCAGAAGGCTCGGTGGGGTTTTATTTTTAATCCACTTTATTGAAGTATAAAGGTCATTCAATAAACCCCATCCTTTTCCTCTATTTTAAAAACTTAGATAATTGCAGATTCACACATCGCTGTATGAATCATTCAGAGAGTTCTCACATACACTTTGCCCTCTTCACCTCAGCAGTAACATCTTGCAAAAAACTCTTATACAATATTACAACCAGGAATTTTTCCCCGCTTTTTTGGGGGGTAGCGAAATATACATAAAATTTACCCTCTTAACCATTTTTAGGTGTACAATTCAGTAACATTAAGTATATTCACACTATTGTGTAAGCATCACCACCGTCCATTTCCGGAACATTTAATCACCCTAGACAAGACTCTGTACCCAATGAACAATACTAACTTCCCCTTTCCCCTAGCTTCTGGAAATTATCATTCTACTTTCTGTTTCTATAAATCTGTCTATTCCGAATAACTCATAGAAGTGGAATCATACAATATTTGTCTTTCTGGGTCATGTTTTCAAGGTTCATCCGTATTGTAGCTTGTACCAGAATTTCATTCCTTTTTGAGGCTGAATAATATTCTGTGTGGATACGCCACATTTTGTCTCTTCAGCTGTTGATGGACCTTTGGGCTATTGCTGCCTTTTAGCTATGGTGGAAACTGTTGCTTTAAAAATATCTGTTGAGATCCATGCTTTCAATACAACCAAGATATTGACATTGACACAGTCCA
Source organism: Paguma larvata (assembly GCA_030068075.1). Taxonomy (NCBI): domain Eukaryota; kingdom Metazoa; phylum Chordata; class Mammalia; order Carnivora; family Viverridae; genus Paguma; species Paguma larvata. The sequence goes on along the minus strand of CM057825.1, from coordinate 18,891,702 downwards.
CTGATCTTTGTCAGATTTCCTGTTTTATTTTTATTCATTTTCACTCATTTGCGCACGTGTGTGTGTGTGTGTGTGTGTGTGTGTGTAAGTTCTATACGATTTTATCACGTGTGTAGGTTTGCATAACCACCACCAAAGTCAAGATGCTTCACCAGTCCTGCCATCACAAAGATCCTTCAAATTACCCTTCCATAATCACATCTACTTCCTTCTCTACCCTTCACCATCCCCACCGGCGGCCGCTAAGCTGACATTCACTTCCAAAACTCTGTTATTGCAAAACTGGTTTATAAACGCAACAATAGAGTATGTAATTTCTGAGACAGACTTCTTTCACTGAGCATGATTTCCTGGAAATCCATCCAAGTAATTGTGTCAATAGTTTGTTTCTTTTATTGCTAAGTTGTAATCCATGGAGTTTAACCTTTCTCCTATTGAAGGACATTGGGGATAATTCTAGCTTCTGACTATTACGAATAAAGCTGCAATTCATATACAGATTTCTGTATGAACATAAGTTTTAGTTTCTCTGGGGAAATGCCCAGGAGTATATTCTATGGTATAGATATACCGTAGTTTGGTTAACCATTCACCTGTTGAAGGACAATGCGGGTTACTTCCAGCTTGGGCTATTATGAATAAAGCTGCTATAAAAATTTGTGGGCAGATTTATGTGTGAGCATAAACCATTTCTCTGGGGGAAAATGCCCAGGAGTGCAATTGCTAGATCATACGGCAGTTACATCTTTAGGTTTTTTTTTAAGTGTATTTATTTTTGAGAGAGAGAGAGTGAGTCATGGAGGAGCAGAGAGAGAGAGGGAGAGAGAGAATCCTAAGCAAGCTCCATGCTGTCAGTGCAGAGCCCGTCGCAGGGCTGGAACTCACGAACCATGAGATCATGACCTGAGATCAAGAGTCGGACACTTAACCAACTGAGCCACCCAGGCGCCCCACTTCTTTAGTTTTTTAAGAGAGTCTCGAACCACTTCCAGAGTGGCTGTACCATTTTACACTCCAGCCAGCAATATATGAGTGATACGGTTTCTCCACATCCCCGTCAATATTTGGTATGGTGATTTTTTTTTATTTTAGCCACTCCGATAGGAGCATAATGATATCTCATTATGATTCTAGTTAGCCTTTCCCTAATGGCTAATGATGCTGAACATCTTTCCATGGGTTTGTTTGCCATCCGAACATCCTATTTGGTGAAATGTCTGTTCATGATTTTTGCCCATTTCTAACTGGATGGCTTGGCTTTTCGCTGTTAAGATTTGTTTTTTTTTTTAAACGTATGTTTGTTTGTTTGTTTGTTTGTTTTGAGAGAGAAAGAGAGAGAACGAGTGGGAGAGGAGCAGAGAGAGAGAGGGAGAGAGAGAATCCCAAGCAGGCTCCGCACTCTCAGCCCAGAGCCCGACACGGGGCTCCATCTCACAAATTGAGAGATCATGAGCTGGGCAGAAATCAAGAGTCAAACACTGAACCAACTGAGCCACCCAGGTGGCCCTCGCTATTGAGTTTTAAGAAATTTTTCTATTTCTAGAGACTGGTCCTTTGTCAGGTATGTGGTTTGCAAATATTTTCTCTGAATCTCCCACTTGTCTTTTTAACCTCTTAAAAGGGTCCTTCATGGAGCAAACGTTGGTAATTTTGATGACGTCCCATTCATCAATTTTTCCCTTGATGGGTCATGCTTTTGGTGTTGAGTCTAACAAGTCTTTGTTTCATTCTAGATCCTGAAATTTTCTCCTGCTTTTTTTCTAAAAATTTTTATAGTTATATATTTACTTTTAAGTCTGTGGTCCATTTTGAGTGAATTAGGCTTCATGAAATCGCACCCTTCACAGGCAGGGGTTAGCATTCAGCAATGGCTCTAAATCCAAGGGGACCGCTCTGCGGATTTCTGGAGCTCTAACTTCCCACTTGCTGATACCCTGCCCAGAAGCTCTGCTCTTAACCATTACATTATACTACCTCTTCCGTAAAGTGGTGGTTGTGCAGGGTACTAATTGGTCGTTAACCAATTGTATTCGCTGAGTCCTAACTACAGGTAAAACCCAGCAAAAGATGCAAAGAGGAAGACATGTGTCTTAGGGCTCTTCAAAGAAACAGAACCAATAGAAAATATAGATGGATAGACAGATAGATAATAAGGAATTGGCTCACGTGAGAACAGAGGCTGAGGAGTCTCTGGAGACCCAAGAGAGCCAATGGTATATGTAATTCCGTTCTGAGTCTGAAGGACTGAGAACGAGGAGAGCGGATGGTCACAGTTCCAGTCCAAGCCAAGCCTGAAGGCAGGAGAAGACCAATATACCAGTTCAGAGACAGAGCAAACTCTCCCTTACTCAGCCTTTGGTTCTGTTCAATTGGTTGGATGAGGCCCATTCACATTAGGGAGGGAAATCTACTTGACTCGGCCTATGGATTCCATTGTTACTCTTTTCCAAAAGTACCCCCACGAACATACCCTGAAAGTTTGACCAAGTATCCAGGCACCCTGTGGCCTTGTCAGATTGACGTATAAAATTAACCATCACAATATCCTACCCCAGCCCCAACGCCGGCCATCCCCACGTGAGCCCAAGGTAGTGATTAGGAAATGTGAGACGGTGGTGGTATCTTAAGCAACAGGATTGCACAGTGACAAACCTGACGTTGCTCTCTCCCCTATGACCTATTATTCACTCTTCTCCCCACACCCCCACTTATCCAGCCCCTCCAAACTCCCCAATCCACGAGGAACCAGGAAATTGGATGCCAATGCCCCCATCCGACTCCCAAGCTTTGGCTAACGTGTTTGACTCAACATGGGGATACATCATCTCCTGGTTCAGGTCTGGGCCTGAGAGCTTGCACCTGTTTTCTCTGGATCCTGAGGTCTCAGATTTTGGAGTCGGAACCCCCAAAGATTAGTCTGGAATCTCCTTGGCAGAAAAGGAAGACCACAGGATAGAGGGCAGGAGTGGGCATGGAAGAAGGCCCTAAGGGAGGTAAGTGGTGGCGTGGGCACAGGGACTGGCAAGGAGAAGCAATCAGGAGCTGGAAAAATCCTGCCCGCCGCTCACCCAGAGGTTACAGACTCATAACCCTCAAGCAGAAGCTACCCTAAAGGAATATTTTGTTTGGATTACACAATATTTTCCACTTTTGGAGCCTAGGATTCAAAAGGCCTAGGTTACATAAAAGTCCAAATTGTCCAGCTTCCTTGACAAATCAGAAGATGTGGTGACAGTGGGCACACATCCCCACATGCTGGTTGGCTAGAAGTCTGTAGGCACCGCCCCCTTCAGACGGAGCATGTGACCTTCGTTTTACTAGTCTCCACCGCTCCCTATTGCTCCCCCAACACTGAGGCTCGGCGGCGGTGTTCAGAGTTTGTCATCTGACTCTGTGTTTCGTTCTCCCAACGTGTCTCAGAATTCATCTTACCTGCTGGCCTCCTTGGGCACCTAATTTTTTGACCTCTTAGCTAGTCTGAGCCCTTCATGTTACAGAAGAAAGGAGCTCAGGGAAAGGGAAGGTCTGGTGACAACCTCAAGTGAATCGGTGGCGGATTCAGCTTCAGAATTCCGGCGCCCCTTTCTTCTGAGGCTCTCCTTGGCCTGAATCATCAATGCGTGTCCCTGTGACAGAAGACAGAAGGTCTTCTCCTCTGAGGCACTCAGTGGGAAACGGAAGCCTGGATGGTCATCAGGACTTTCATGGCCAGGGACTCCAGACTGAAGAAAAGGGCCTGACTGCCTGTGTCTGAGCTGGGGGGGAAGGGGGTTGGGGAGGGGAGTCCTGTGATCGGGATGTGAAGGCCCACATAGCAGGAAACGTCTTGAAATCAGAGTTAGCTGGGGAGGCACAGAATGTAGGGCTCCTGGAAGGGGGCCAAAAGCGTGTGGGCCTCAGGCCAGGAGAGGAACGAAAGTTCCTGCATTTTGGCCCACTAGACTCTTCCGCCACAGCTGGCCACTTCTGCCTTTGGAAAGTGTTTCACAATGCTCCCTGTGTGTGAGGACAGCCTAGATCAGCTGAGGATGGAAAGGAGGGCGTGGGCTTATACAGCGACACGCACCAGCACTCAGCGAGGAGGCGTGGGCTGAGTAGGTGTCCAGCATCCCATCTACAGGCAGAGAGCGCCTGAGCCTGCCACCCTCATGGCAGGTGAGTAGCCCTCTCTGGGGTCAGAGTCTTAGAGGGGGTTGGGAGTGGGGAGAGTCAGGGAGGCAAAGGAAGCCCCTTATACCCCATGGGTGTCCTGGTCTCGACCCCATTCTGGACACCAGCCTGGGGTTGGGTTCTTTGCATCTTTTGCAACGGCATAGCATCTGTTTGTCTGTCCTCTGTGCATTTGAAGTTTCTGGAGCTTACTTGGCAGATGCCGGAGGCAGGAGTGAGGCCAAGGGGCATCCATATTAGCATCCGTATGCCCTCCTTAGAGCCCAGGGTTCCCCTCTGCATCTTCTGTGGCAGGAGAGGTCTGGATTTGGAAACCTCTGTGCTCACATGGAAGGAGAGTAATTCTGGAAGCTCTACTTCCCACGCACCTTCTGCAATGTGTGGTGAAGGGGTGGAGGTGACGCACCCAAGCTGGGAGTCAAGGGCCCCTGTTCACCTGGGCCTTAATTACCCCACTTTGCCACAAGGACGTAGGGGAGGAGGACAGATGGCTTTAGCCCTGGGCCACCAGAAAGAAGCCAATCACTCACCGTGGCTCACTGGGGCCCTTTGCAGGTGACAGCGACCCTCCAAGTCTAAGCAGGCGCAGCTATGGCTCCATCTCCAGCCCACCCAGCTCTGAGCCACAGAAAGAGCCTCTCAAAGCAACCTACCTGAGTGAGAAGATCCTCATCCCGGACACAGAACCGGTGGGAATGCTGGAAACTTCCTGGGGTCTTTCAGGATTGATGGGATGCTACGGGATCCCACAGGCTGGGGAAAAGGGCGCTCCTGAAGACTGTGGGAAGTCCCTTCTAGCTCTGAGCAGCAGTGATTAACCGTGGATACCGTACTTTTTCTGCTTCAGTCCTTAGCTCTTAGCTGAGGGAGGGGGGGAGGCGACTCATTTTTTGTCTAAAAATTATCGAGCAGCTTTCCGAATGGATCCCAGCTTTCTTATGGAGGGAAAGGGGCCTACGGTGAGTTCAGGTTGGAGTCTTGAGCATCTGTTGTAGCGCCTAAGGGGAAAGACTGGAGGAGGACGTGTGGGGAAGTGAAGGAGTCTCGAGGCTGTCTTCTAAGATGTTGTCACCCTGCATTTCCAGAATCTTTAGCAGATTCTCAGGCTGCCGAGGCAAGCCCTGGAATGGGGTGGGGAGACCCTGGGCTCAGCGGACAACAGAGGTTTGAGGGACTGTGGTTTGAGAAGGACTGGGGAACGAGGAACAAGAGGAACAAGACCGGGCAGGCTTGGCCCCAGGAAAGAACCCCCTCGGGTTCTGAGGACCTGCTGAGTCAGGGCCAGCGCCAGGCAGGCTGCTCAGGCCCTGCGGGTTGCCGACTCTGACTGATGCAGAAAGCAAATCCACTATGACTCAGTAAATCCGGCCGCTTCCCCCCCCCCCCCCCCCCGCCCCATGCCCTCCACTAACCTCCAGGGGTGGCAGCCACAGCAACAGGGGAGTGGAGGGCAGGGCTGTCCAGCCTGGGCTGATGAGCCCAGAGGGGTTCAGCTGGGGGGCGGCCAAGGGCCCAGAGCTACCACCCTCAGAGCCAAGACCTCCTCATGTCGCTCCCACCCACAGGGCACGTTCAGCCTGAGGAAGCTGTGGGCCTTCACAGGGCCCGGCTTCCTCATGAGCATCGCTTTCCTGGACCCAGGAAACATCGAGTCGGATCTTCAGGCTGGTGCCGTGGCTGGATTCAAAGTGATTGAGTTGGGGGACCATGGGGAGGAGGGGTGACCGAGCCAAGTGGGTGGAGACTCCTCAGCTCGCCACGTCTCCCCAGAGTGGCCCGCGTGGCTGGTGTTTGGGGGAGTGGGCATTACGTTCAAATGGGCCAGAAAAGTGTCCCCAGGGCAGCCCCGCCAGAGTGTGGGGTGTATGGTGGGGCAGGGTTGGTCTTCTCGCTCCACCTTCTCCACTGCCTCCCCAAGGAGCATCCTTGGTTGGAGGGTACCAGCAGCCTGGGCTTGTCAGACTACTCCCCCCACCCCCACCCCCGCCCCTCCCGCCAGCCCCTGGTGACGGCCTCTCCCTGCCTTCTCCCAGCTGCTCTGGGTGCTGCTGTGGGCCACGGTGTTGGGCTTGCTCTGCCAGCGGCTTGCTGCCCGGCTGGGTGTGGTGACAGGCAAGGACTTGGGCGAGGTCTGCCATCTCTACTACCCTAAGGTGAGCCGGGTGGGCCTGGATGGGGAGCACCCACAGATCCCAAACCCCAAACAGCTATTTACAGCTTCTATGATCAAATAAATCAATTGTCTCAAGTCGGGCAACGCAAGCCCATTTGATAGATGAGAAGACCGAGGCTCAGAGGAATAGTACACAGGGTGAGAGGGACGTGAGAGATCGCCTGCTCATTTTACAGGCGAGGAAACTGAAACCTGGGGAAGTGACTTGCCCAGGGTGCAAAATAGGTAGGCATTGGCTTGGGGTGGTCCCTGGCTGGGGCAGTCCCTGGGGACTTGGCTGTTGTTGGCATCCAACCAGGAAAATGGAAGCCTTGCCACAAGATATTTCAAAGGTATTTAATGCAGGGATGCAGTCACAAAGGTGATGGACAGACTGGAAGAACGAGGGAAGGAGGGGTTCATCCAAGATCAGAAAGCCGCCGGGCAGCAGCCCAAGAGCCATCATTTGCCGCCAAGCTTCTGGAAGCTTGGCTACGGCTGTCAAAATGGCCACCAATGCTTGTGGAGCCCGGGGAAGCCTGGTGCCCTTGATGGTGCCAGTGCCAGAAACACCACTAGAAGTAGGGGGAAAGAATGACCTTTTAATCTCCCTTAATTGTTTCCTTCAAAACCTAACCGGAAGCCAGCTGGCAAGGCCGTCAAACACAGTTTGTGCCCAGTCTGGAGAGATCCAGGGCATCAACAAATAACAATATCTGGCCCAGCGTTGGTGCAGAGTTCTCTCCTCCCCCCCGCCAGGTGCCCCGCACCCTCCTCTGGCTGACCATCGAGCTAGCCATCGTGGGCTCGGACATGCAGGAAGTCATTGGCACGGCGATCGCATTCAGTCTGCTGTCGGCTGGACGGTACCACCTCGAGGGGCCCCAGCTCTTCAGTCCAGTGCTGGGGACTTCTGCTCCTTCTTCGCCAGGCCTTGTCCTTCCTACCGTCCCTCTCCCCCCGCCCCGCCCCCCCGCAGTCCCCTCTGACTTTAGAGCCTTTGCTCAGTTTGCCTGATGGGGAACAGAGACCCAGAAACGTAAAGTGGTATTGGTCCCCGGGCAGACTTCAGGACTGCAGCCCCGAGCTCTGTGCCATGCAGGTCCCCCACCAGCGCGTAGTACCATTTCCCCCACCCCTCCAGCACACTCCCCCCACCCTGCCTTAGCTGCCCTGGGCCGCTTGGGTCCCTGCCCCCAGGAGTCCAGATTCTGCAGCCTCCTGCCCTGAGGCTGACCCCGGCTACTCTGGTTTCAGAATCCCACTCTGGGGTGGCGTGCTCATCACCATCGTGGACACTTTCTTCTTCCTCTTCCTTGACAACTACGGTGGGTGTGCCCCTCCTCTCCTAAGGGACAGGGTTGGGGAAACAACTGAATGAAGAAACCAAGCTCCACTGTACTGAGAGAAGGGCTCCCAGCTCCCTCACTCTGGCTGTGTGGTCCTGAGCAAGTTACTTAGACTTCTGTTTCTTCATCTGTAACGTGGGGATGGCGATAGCACAGACCTCACCGGCTGTGGTCAGAACTGACTGAGTTAATAGTGTTAAGCCCCTGGCACAGTGCCTGGAACTGTGCTCAAGATATTAGCCATTAATAATTGCTTATGTTACAGTTTTTGTCATTGTTGCTGTCGTTCCCCTTTGCTTTCCTCTAGGGTTGCGGAAGCTGGAAGCCTTTTTTGGATTCCTTATTACGGTTATGGCCTTGACCTTCGGCTATGAGGTGGGAAGCCAAAGCCGCCACACCCTCCACCAACGCCATTCATTCTGCCATTCATTGGGGCAACCCTCGGAGCCTGAGGGGAGGGGGGCCCAGAGGAGGGGCCGAGGCCTTTAGCCACGCCCCCCAGCGGCCAGGGTCAGGGTGGATGGTGGGACCGCTGCACCTGGCCGGCCTGACGAGGCTCCTCCCCACAGTACGTGGTGGCACGTCCGGCCCAGGTAGCGCTACTCCGGGACCTGCTCCTGCCCTCGTGCTCCGGCTGCGGCAGGCCAGAGCTGCTGCAGGCCGTGGGCATCGTTGGCGCCATCATCATGCCCCACAACATCTACCTGCACTCAGCCCTGGTCAAGGTGAGCAGAGGGAAGGGGAGGGAGAGATGCCTGCTCCCCCCAACCGCGCTCTCCTGGCCTCCCAGGCCTGGAGCCCCGCCCCTTTGGCTCCTGCCTTCCTGATTTGGGCAGGAAGGGAATCTTCTCTATTCAATATGCAGTAGTAGAGCGGTTACTGTGCGCTGGGAAAGGGGGTCGGTGATGAAAAGGCAGACAAGTCATCTGCCTTTCTAGGGCTTGCATTTCTAGGGGGGAGACAGACCATGAGCTAGTAAACAGAAAGGAAAGGATTATGGGGGCCCTGGGTGGCTCAGTCCATTAAAAGCCTGACTCTTGATCTTGGCTGGGGTCATGATGTCAGGGTTTGTGAATTCTGGCCCCCCCCCCAACGCCGGCTCTGCCCTGATAGCACAGAGCCTGCTTGGGATTCTCTCTCCCTGTCCCTTTGCCTCTCCCCTGCTTGTGGGCTTGCTCTCTCTCTCTCTCAAAAAAAGGAAAGAATTTAAAACTGAAAAATTTTAAGAATTAAAAAAAAAAGGAAAATTATGGATTGTGAAAGGTGCTTTGGGGGCGCCTGGGTGGCTCGTGGGTTGGGCGTCTGACTTCGGCTCGGGTCATGATCTCAGGGTTCCTGAGTTCAAGCCCCACGTCGGGCTCTGTGCTGACAGCTCAGAGCCTGGAGCCTGCTTCTGATTCTGTGTCTCCCTCTTTCTCTGCCCCTCCCCTGTTCACCCTCTGCCTCTATGTCTCTCGAAAATAAATAAACGTTAAAAAAAAAAAGAAAGAAAGAAAGGTGCTTTGAAGGAAAGGAAACAGAGAAGTATGATAAAGACTAAGGAGGGGGTCCTTTAGAAGAGGTAGTCGGGAAAGGCTTTTCTAAGGAGGTAATCTTTGAGACTCAAAGATGGAAAGAAAGATCAGAGGAGAAGATATTCCAAGCAGAGGGAATGGCAAGTGCAAAGGCCCTGAGGTGGAAATTAACTGGGCATGCAGGAATGCAGCTGACCAAGGCCTGTCCCAAACTTCCACGGGGAGGGCTTTAGAAAGAACTAGAGTTTGGAGGGAACATTGGTAGAGGTGTGACGGAGAATGTCGGATAGCTCTGAGGAACGTTGGCTTTTCCCTCCCCTCTGACCTTCGTAGTCTCGAGAGATAGACCGGTCCCGCCGGACAGACATCCGAGAAGCAAACATGTACTTCCTGATTGAGGCCACCATCGCCCTGTCTGTCTCCTTCTTCATCAATCTCTTTGTTGTAGCAGTCTTTGGGCAGGCCTTCTACAAGCAAACCAACCAGGATGCGGTGAGACACACCTCCCCACACGGCCAAGGCAGGCCCCACACGCACATGCCCTGCAGGCTTTGCTGGGGACTCCAGGCAATGCATCTAAGCCCCTGAGTATCTGTGTGCACTTCCGGCACTGATAAGGGAGGGTGTCTGTGACCTGGCCTCTGGCTGAGACCCCTTCCCCACTCTGCTGGGGAGTCACAGCTCCCCCCTTCCCTGGGCAGGCTCTAAGAGGGTCAGACCCACCCCAGGGACTGCAGGGCACAGACAATCCAGGGAGGCAATTGGGAGGGAGGAGCTGAGTTTTGGAGGACCCAGGATTCCAGGTGCTCCTCAAAGGACGGACAAGATCTGTCCGGCAAAATGCAGGCAGGGCATTCTGGGAGTAGGTGCCTGCCTGAGCATGAGCAGAGAGTTGAGAATTCTCCGAGTCCTCTCTCTTGACAATCTTCATTCATTCAGCAAGTATTTACTGAGCATCTGTTATGTATCAGGCAGCGCCTAGACACTGGGGTAGAGCAGCCTATGATACGAAGCTCCTCCCTGGCTCTCTGGGGTTTGGCACCTGTGCCTGTCTCTTTTCTCAGTGGGTCTCTCACCCGGCTCTAACAGCTGCTAGCCAGTGGTGAGTGCTTACTGAAAGCCGAGCACTGTAGGGGAGGACTGGCCAAGCCTCTTGAGACTTGGGCATGGCCACTGCCTTGCTATGTGACCTTAAAGACCAGCCCAGTCTCAACGTTGTGGGAAGTGGGTCCAGTGTAAGGGAGAGGAGACCGTGGAGCAGCTGGATTTACTGCCAGCCGCTACAAACGCAACAGAACCCTGGAAACTGGGTTCCCGTGTGAATTCTTCTCAATTTTAGATGTCGGCAACAAACGCACATTAAAGAGAAAAAACATTTGTTAGTCAAGCAAAATATATCTGGCCGGATTCAGCCCGCAGGGTCACCACTTTTCACCACTTCCCTGGTCAAGACCTGGCAGTCTGATTTTCTGAGACTGTGCACTTCACATCTCCCCCATACTGTCCCGGTGTCCACAGTTCAACGTCTGTGCTAACAGCAGCCTCCACGACTACGCCAAGATCTTCCCCAAGAACAACCTTACAGTGGAGGTGGACATTTACCAAGGAGTAAGCGACGGGCGGGGGCGGGCATGGAATGGAATGATCCCGCCGGCTTCGTCGCCACGCCCACCCAGGGGGCGGGGCCCTCGCGGGGCGGTACCACGGGTCTAACCACACCCCGCCCTGCAGGGCGTGATCCTGGGCTGTCTCTTCGGCCCCGCGGCTCTCTACATCTGGGCCGTGGGTCTCCTAGCGGCCGGACAGAGCTCCACCATGACCGGCACCTACGCGGGACAGTTTGTGATGGAGGTGGGGTCTGGGGAGCGGGCCGGGGAGGCCCAGGGGTCCGAGGTCAACAGGCACACCACTTGGGCTCGGATACCAGCCTCGTGGATCCTTAAAGCAGCCCAGAGGGCACTATTGTAAGCCCCGCTTTACACTTGAGAAAACTGAGAGGCGGAGAGGTTGAAGCGACTGGCGCAAGACAGCAGACCCAAGACTAATAGCAGCCTCCTTCCCAAAAGCTTAGTCTTAAGCATTAAGCTGTGGGGGGGACCCCCTATTTCTCCTCATCCATCTTCTCCACCAACCAGGGTCAGAACCTCCCCTATTTCAGAGATGGAAAAACAGAGCGTTCCCCCCGTGCAAGATGGGCTGAGGGACGACAGAGGATCCCTCCTCTGGAATCCCTAGTCCTGCACCCACCACCAAGATGCCCACTCCACACCCCAGGGCTTCCTAAAGCTGCGGTGGTCACGCTTTGCCCGCGTGCTCCTCACTCGCTCCTGCGCCATCCTGCCCACCGTGCTCGTGGCAGTCTTCAGGGACCTGAAAGACCTGTCAGGGCTCAACGACCTGCTTAATGTGCTGCAGAGCCTGCTGGTGAGCCTGTGGTCCTCAGCCCTCCCCCCAACCCCTCCGTCCCCTGCAGAGCTCAACAGGAACCACAGCAATCCTTCAGAGGGAGCCTGCACACCACCTCTCCCTCCCTGTCCCCCAGCGTGCCTTCCCGTTATTCTAAACACACTTGCCCTTAAGGCTCACATAATCCCCATAGACATCCCAGGGGGTAGGAACCACCCTTGTCCCCCTTGTGCAGATTGGAAAACGGATGTCCACAGTTAGTGATCAGTGGCAGAGTTGAGACTCAAACTCAGGCAGCCTGGGACCAGAGCCCCCAAACGCTTTCTTCTGCGTTGGAGCCTCACAACCCGGGAAGGCCTTAGAGGCGGAGAAACCTCCGAGTGATTAGTGGTGATTAGGAGACGTGTCCAAGGGCACACAGGCCCAGGAGGAATGGAGCCCTGCTCCATCCCTCCCTTCCTTACCACGACCCTCACCCCATCCTCCCGCTCCTCCCCAGCTTCCCTTTGCTGTGCTGCCTATCCTCACATTCACCAGCATGCCAGCCCTCATGCAGGAGTTTGCCAACGGTCGGTGAGTGCTCCCCCCCCCCGCAAAACGCCATGCTTGCAATTCTGCATCTGATCCTCACAACCACCTAGAGGTAGGAATTACCATGATCCGGATAAGCTCATAAAGGTTAAGGAACCTGCTAGCAAGTATGGGGAACTAGGGCTGGAATCTGGAATCTGCGGTTGGGGGCTGCTTCTAGACCCTGAGCTCCTCACTCTTGCTTCAGACTCTGCTCTGGCCAGATCCGGCCAGTGTGGAGCCTGGGGGGCCCAGGAGACAGTAGTGGGCAAGGGGCCTGCTTCAGGCCCCTCAGCCTGGGGAAAGTGGCTTTGTGTATCCCCTCACTCTCCTCCCCCCACTCCCCCCACCCCCTGCTCCAGGCTGGCTTTGGGCGGTGGAGATGTGGCCAGTCCTGAGCCTCCCTCCTTTCCCCCAGGCTGAGCAAGGCCATCACCTCCTCCATCATGGCGCTGGTCTGTGCCATCAACCTCTACTTCGTCATCATCTACCTGCCCAGCCTCCCCCACCCTGCCTACTTCGTCCTTGTAGCCCTGCTGGCTGCAGTCTACCTGGGCCTCGCCACCTACCTGGTACTGTAGGGCCAGAGGGTGCCTTGGGGATGGGAGAGGCGAGGAAAGGAGGCAACAAATGGAAGGCATTGGGTGAAGGGATGCCCGGGAAGCGGGGGAGGGGGCTTCCCCAGAGGTCTTGTTCTCTCCCAGACTCATGGTCTCCCCTCCTCCAGGTCTGGACCTGTTTCCTTGCCCACGGAGCCACCGTTTTGGCCCACAGCTCCCATCAACACTTCTTGTATGGGCTTCCTGAAGAGGAAGAGAAGGGGAGGCTCTCTGGATGATCTCCCACCAAGGACCTGGCTGGGGGGCGGGTGGAGTGAGTGGGGCAGACGGGCCTGCTGGGGTGGATTCAGGCCAGCCAGTCTTCCTTAGAGACTTACTGTTTCCCAGCTTGGACAAGTGATTAACCTCCAGTCTGTGTTCTCACCTGTGGAATGAGGAAAACACCAACCTTGCAATGAATGTAAAGCACTTTAACACAATGCCTGGCACTTGGGACTTAAAAATAATATTAATTCCAAAAATATTTATTGAGGGCTTATTGCAGTGTCCTGACAGACTGACCCAGTTGGAGGTGGGACACAGGCTCCAAACTGGCACTTAAGACAGTCTGATTAGTTTGATGAGTGCTCAACAAATTTTAGTCCGCTTCTCATCCAAAAGCGCAGCAAAGCAGTAACAGGTAAAGAACAAAATCCTTGGACCATTAGAAGAGCTCCCTACTCAATGTCAGTTCCTACAGTAGCCTCAAACTAACCCACTTTCCAGACAGTAAAACCGAGGCGCAGATTTCTCCTCCTCAGGCGCCAGGTCATGGAACCCAAGAGCCGTGCCTCTGAGGCCCAATTCATTTGCCATCTCCCCAGGGGACTGGGCGGCCGGGACTCCCACGCCGCGCACTTAACGCTCTCTGGGCGCTGACTCCCAGCTCCCCCTAGGGGCAGGGACGGTCCCGAGCGCCGTCACTCCCTACCGGCCTAAGAGGAGGAGGCAAGCGCTGCGGCCTCGCGCCCTAGGGCCTCGGAAGGTGGGGGGAGGCGGAGGGTGGAGGGGAGCTGTGTGGGCGGGGAACCCCCTCGGCCGCTGGGAGCCGCCCGGCACCCCTTCGCCCAGTACAGGGGTTGCACTTTACAGACGCTCCCTGGGCTGTTTCTAGGCTCCCCCAAGTCCCTCCTCCGGCCTCTTCGGGTCCCTCGGACCCCTGTCTTGGAGCTGCGGAGAGCGAAGACCAGAAGGGGCCCCCAGGCCTTTACCCTGAGTTGAGCCTGGAGCGGGCTTTGTGCCTGGAAGCACCCTCAATTGCCCTCGGATCCGGCGGGGCAAGCTCCGCGCTCCGGTTGAGGAGCTTGTTTATGAAAAGAATTTCCTCTTTCTTAAAAGGGCAATAATACGAGTGGGGCCCTTAAGGAGGGACGGGATGGGACAGGTCTGGCCCAATCAGAGAAATGGTGGGAGAGGGTATCTGAGTTAGAAGGCCGCTAAACCTCCCTCTCGGGGCTTGGCCCTGGAGAAGATGGGACCCTGGCTAGCTGAAGAGGGGGCCAGATGGGGGCCAGATAATGGGAAAAGGCATTTTCCATACTCCTGTCCAGCGTTCTGGAAGTGTCCCCAACTGTACCTCTGCACTCGCTAGGTATTAATTGGGTGCCATCCCTCCACTAGACAGGGGAGGGAAGCAAAGTCCCGAATGAAAGATATCAGCCCTCCTAGAGTTCACACTCCAGTAGGGGGAGACTGCTAAGTAAATGATAAAAACCACTCCACTGTGGGCAAGGGAACGAAGTGTGTGTCAGGCGCACCTGCAAACGAGAAAAAGGAGAGGCAAGGACCAGAGAAGGTAACTCCTGGATAGAATTTAGAAAGCTTTTTTTTTGGGGGGGGGGCCACAGCCAAAGGAGAATGAACTTGCCAGAAGTGAGGGCAGGTGTGTGCAACCTTGTGGGGAGTTCTTGGACCTTGTGGAAGCAGGGGGGCGGGGGGGGGTCCCCAGAAAAATGAGCAAGCCGGTCATCTGCATACTTGAGCCTGGCACTGACAACCTGGGGACAAGAAAGGCAGGGAGGAGAGGAAACCAAAGGCTCAGCTGCAGGGCTACCCTGGGCCTGGGCAAGGGGTTAGCAATGAGGTCAGGCCAAGGTCAGTCATTTCTGGGAAGGGAAGCCCTTTCCCTAACAAAGGGCTGTCCTCCACCCCCATAGTACTTTGGTCATCCCAGGGGGAGGCAGAGGATGCTTCCTCAGCCCCTCAGGCAGGAGGGACCCGCGGTGGGCACTCTCCCTTTCTACACTGACCCCCCTACTTCGCTTGCCTAGGTTGGGCTCTGACCAACCCCATGTGGCAGTTGAAGAAGCCGAGGTGCTGAATAGAGAAGACACTTGGCCACAGTTGCCAGACAGCAAGCACCCAGCTGAGTCCTGGTGTTTCTGGACCCACAGCCCCTAAGATGTGATTCCTCCTGGGATGCAAGGAGAAAAAGAAATTGTGGATAAGGTGACCTCCCACTGTTGGGACAGTGCAGTTAAGGGATGGCAGCTAGGTGTGGACACAGGGAGGAAACCCAAAGAACCCGCCAGAACCTGCAGAACACTTTTGCCAGCTCCTCTGTCCCCACAGACCCCCAAGACCCTGTGCTGCAGGGGGCCTCCTGACACGTTCACTGGCCACCATCCCTCCGGGGGGGAAGGAGCCTGGCACTGTGTCAAAGCCTGGAAAGTTCTCCCAGGGAACGAGGCCTTGGACAGGACTAGTGTTAGGGACGGGAGGTGAG
Source organism: Paguma larvata (assembly GCA_030068075.1). NCBI lineage: Eukaryota > Metazoa > Chordata > Mammalia > Carnivora > Viverridae > Paguma > Paguma larvata. Next base: position 18,876,217 of record CM057825.1, on the reverse strand, counting down.
GTGAACAGGGGCGGCGGTGGGCAGCGACCCTGCCCGGTGCCCTATCCCTTCCTTCAGCCACTCTGACTCTGGAGAGTTCAGCCGGCCAGCTTCCAGCCTTCAGACAGGGAGAAACGAAAGGACAGGAAGGCGAGCCGCCCTGCTCAGGCCAGGAGGTCACTCAGTCCTCCACCACACATTTCCTTTCGGGGTGAGTGCAAACTGACATCCCGCCCCCGGGCTCGCTCGGTGGATCCCGCCTCTACCCTCGCTGGAAAGCTGCGTCTGATCGCTTCACTTCTCGGAGCTCAATTTTCTCATCTGTAAAGTGGGAGAGGAAGAGGGTCGTTCTGAGGAGTGAGCGAGATTAAGGGGCGCAGCCAGAGCAGGACCCAAACGAAGCGTTCGCTACACGTTGGCTATTATTAGTATTAAATGCAATGATGGCGGCGGTGTGGGCGCCGAAAGGGAAGGAAAGGCTGGGGTCCGGCCCCGGGCAGGGTGGTGGTGGTGGTGGAGGGGCCGGGGCCACCTCCTGTCTCCCCTGTCACAGGGCACAAAGCTGGCGCGCCTCGGGACCGGCGCCGCTCTCCTGCCCGGCCGCCCCGGCGCGGGGCCTCTCCCCTCCCCGCCTCCCCCCTCCAACCTACCCCGCCCTGGGCCTGGAGGACGTGCGCCGCGCTCGCACCACAAGGCTGGACGGGACAAGACGCGCCCGCTCCGCCCCGCCACTGAGGCCCGCGGGGGAAGGAAGTGCTGAGGCGTGTTTGTCAAGGCTTGGCGTTATTATTATTTTTAAAATTGTGAACGCAAAATAGTAAGGACGAATGGAAAGAACTTCATAAACCGGAAACACACACACATACACACACACACCCGTAGACCTCGCGGCGCAGAACACGGGAGTTTCCCTCGTGAAGAATCCGCGTGGAAACGCGGCTCCCGGGCCAGCTGGTGTCTCTGTACACCCCAAATGGAACGGGTGTTTACAATCTTCCAAACAGTTGGTGTCTGTGGACTCCTACGGTCAGAAGTTGGGCCCGCAGGCATTGAGCGCCCACTGTGTACGGGCACCGCGTGAGCTCCCCGCCCCAATAATCACAGAGTGACCGGCATGGGGAGTAGAGGAAGGGTCTAGGAAGGTCTCTTGGAGAAGGTGGCATTTCATAGATATCAGTGGAATTCGGCTCCAGGAAGGGGCTGGAAACGCCTTCCAGGCAGAGGGAGCAGCGCAGTCGAGGGCCCTGAGGCACTTGGTGCCCTGCCTTGGGCACCAGATGGGGCTATTGGGCGAGATCAGCAGGGGGCATTCTGGGGCTGGGAGTAGTAATTTTCACGCCCTGCGGGTCCGGATCACTCGGCCTGAAACTGCGGTGGGTGTTGACAGTCACAGTCCGGTCAAGAGGACAATTCTGCGGATCTACACAGCCGTTTGGGGCTGGCTGGCAGAGAGCCTTCCGCTCGCTCAGGACTTTACCGCGAGGTGGCCCCTGCAACCACTGAAGACCCATTTTGCAGACCAGATAGCGTTATTCTCGTTTCCTAGATGAGGAAATCAAGAAGCGGCTAGCGTCCGGCCCTTGAAAAGCGCCGAGGTGGAGCCGAGCCGCCCTCGGGCACTCCCCGGCGTGGGCGCTCGGGGCGGGTGGGGCGGGCCCTGGCCAGGGGCGCTCGGCTGTCCGGAACAGTGGGCCGGGTGCCGGTCCTGCCACGCAGCCGCAGAGGCTCGGCCCCGCGGGCGGGCGGCAGGAAAAGAGGCGACGCCCCCTGGAGCGCGGCAGGAACCCGGCCGGGCCCGCCTCCCAGCCAGCAGAGCCGCGCCGGCCCCAGCGGTGATGAAAGCGGCGGCCGAGTCCAGGTCACGCCGAAGCCGTTGCCCTTTTAAGGGGGAGCCTTGAAACAGCGCCCGGGTTCCATGTTTGCATCCGCCTCGCGGGGAGGAAACTCCATGTTGTAACAAAGTTTCCTCCGCGCCCCCTCCCTCCCCCTCCCCCTTAGAACCTGGCTCCCCTCCCCTCCGAAGCTCGCGGGGATCCCTCCCTCCCACCCCTCCCCTCCCCCCCGCGCCCCGATTCCGGCCCGAGCCGGGGGGGAGGCCGGGCGCCCGGGCCAGAGTCCGGCCGGAGCGGAGCGCGCCCGGCCCCATGGACAGCTCGGCCGTCATTACTCAGATCACCAAGGAGGAGGCGCGGGGCCCGCTACGGGGCAAAGGTACTGGGGCCGCGCGGAGGGGGCTGCAGCCCGGGCGCCGCGGAAGGGGCCGGGGCAGTCGCTGCCGCTGCCCCGGGCGCCCGCCACTGCGGAGCTCTGAGCTTTCTAACCCAAGAGCGAGCGGGGAAGGAGTTTCAACTAGCCAAGGCTCAGAGACGTGGGGCGGGGCCTGGAGCCACTGGGGCGCTCCCGAGTGCTCGAGGTGGGAAACTGAGGCAGAGGTAAAGGGTGGGTTCCTTCCTGGTCTCTTGGGCTGGCATAGCGTGTGGCCCGACAGTCGCCCCCTCCCCCCCATTGGCGCCAATGAAGCTGAGAGATGGGGGGGTTGAAGAGGGCGCCTTCAGGCCACCCGCTGAGGCTCCGCCCCGGGCCGCGATCCGGTCGGGTCGCCGGAGGGGGCGCCGAGGTGACAGTGGGCTCGGGAGGGTTGGATCTCCCGCCAATACACAGCAATGATCCCAACAAACTTCCGCGTCACGCGTGGAAGCCCTGAGCCTCTCAGAGGCGCAGAATGGGGCAGCCACTTCAAAGGGTTGCTAGCGCGCTCGCGGGGTGTCCTGTGCGTCGGGTCGGGCACTAGGCGCCAGGGCTGCAGGTCCTTTGGCGCCAGGTCTGTGCACACACGCACCAACCGGGTGAGCCGTGCCGCCCGCCTCGGCCGGGCGCCCAGGGGCTGGAGGGTCTAGGCTGGGGGTCTGCCTCTCCCTGTCGGTGTTGATCTCAGAGGCTAGGAAGTTCATTCAGGTCTGCACAGCTCTGGCCTGGTCCTAGCTCGGTCCGAAAACAGGGGGCCCCGGAGAGGGGCGGTGGAGGGTGGGCCCGTCAATCAGGCGGCGGATGCCCCGCTCTAGGTCGGAGGTCTGGGCGGGCCGAGGGTGGAGGAGGCGGGGCCGGCAGATGGCTGCGGGACACTGGTTCCAGCCAGGCTCCCACTCCCAGCCTCTGGGCTCAGCCGTAGTGAGGACTTTGGACCCACGTGGGCGGAAAGGATGGGAGGAGGGCGAGAGTGGACGGCAGGGCCCCAGGCTCCAGCCCTCCTTGGTTAGGGGCCGACGGAGTAGGAGCTGCTCAAGTAAGGTGGGTGTCAGGAAGCGCACCTAGTAGGACTGATCCCTTAGGATCAGGCTGGGAGAAAAAGAGAAAGCACTCTCAGCAGGCCCCTTCCAGGCAGCCCACTTCCTAATGAGGGTAACTTTGTGCCCACACTAGGAGAATTTCTGGGTACCACAGGGGTGACCTGGAGTCAAGGCAGTCAGGAGAGCCTCGAGCCAATTTAGTGTGTCTCCTTCACTGAAGGCGGGGCCAGGCCCTCTCACCCAGGGGTTCGCACCTGGGCACCTACACCCGACTCTGCAGGTTAACGTGCACACCCCCACCTTGGACCTCCCTGCTGCAGGTGACCAGAAGTCAGCAGCTTCTCAGAAGCCCCGGAGCCGGGGCATCCTCCATTCGCTCTTCTGCTGCGTCTGCCGGGACGATGGAGACGCCCTGCCTGCCCACAGTGGGGCGCCCCTGCTGGTGGAGGAGAACGGCGCTGTCCCCAAGGTGCGTGGTGGTGGCCAGGTGGGAGCCGCGGGGGCACGCCTGGGCTCAGCCTGGAGGATATTTAAGGAAAGGGGCTTTTCATGACCCTTCTGCAGGCCTTGGAAGGTATGGGAGAGGGTGGAGTCTCCCAACCAGGCCTGCCACCCTCCCTGCCAGGTCCCTTCCGGCCGGGCCCTGAATACCCTAAGACTGCCACCCAAGTGAGAGCCCCTCGGCGAAGGGAACTCTGTAAGGTGGAGGCTTTCTCTACCTTGGTGTCCCGGGTGGGACAGTGCGGTCCAGAGCCGGGCGGCCTGCCCTAGGCTCCAGTTGGCAGGGGCGAAGCTGGGAAGGGGGTGGTCTCTCCCTGCTATCCCTGTGCCTCCCGAGGTAGAGGGCTGGGGGAGGGAAGACCTGCTTAGGAGAAAAGACTGGGGTTTAAGAGAGGTGCCCCAACTACCTCGCCCGTCCCTGCAGCAGACCCCAGTCCACTACCTGCTCCCAGAGGCCAAGGCCCAGGATGCGGACAAGATCTGTGTGGTCATCGACCTGGATGAGACCCTGGTGCACAGCTCCTTCAAGGTAGGCCCTGCCCAGCAGCCCTCAGCCCCGGGTCTCCGAGGGGGCCTGCCCTGGACTGGGGGATGGGCTCTGCGGGCCCCGCCCCAGCAGCTCCTTTTCCCCCCACAGCCAGTGAACAACGCCGACTTCATCATCCCTGTGGAGATTGATGGGGTGGTCCACCAGGTGAGGGGCTGGGTGTGGGGGGGAGGCGGGGGGCTTGGCATCTGCCTTCCGGACCCTAGGCTCCTCTCACCAATCCCGAGAACCCCAGGTGGGACTTTGATAGATGTGGAATGTAAGGCCCCAGAGGGTGTGAGACTTGCTGCCCGAGGCCGCACAGACCCTGAGGGACTTGGCCCACCTCCAAGGCCTGCAGGGAGTGGGGTTCCTCCTCGGCTCCCCCTTGCCCCACCTTGCCCGGGACCCAGTTCAAGTAATTCAGGATAGGTTGTGTGCTGTCCAGCCTGTTCTCCATTACTTGGCTCGGGGGTCGGTGCCCTGCAGCCTTGGGGTGAGGGGGCTGCCCCCAGGCTCCTACATTCGGCTGAGGCCAGAGTGGGGGAAGGACTGGGAACTAGGCCTTGAAGCCAGAAGTCGGAGGTTCATTTTGATCCTCTTCTGGAAGGATAGTGGGAGTGGCCGGCCGGCCAAGTGGAGCCCGCAGGCCCTGGGACCAGCCTCCCTTCTGTCTCCTCTGCTCTTCCATCTGCTCCCTCCCAGCCCTCAGCCACCCCCCCCCACCCCGGCCTGCAGGCCCGCAGGCCCCTTACTGGCCCACCCCCCAGGTCTACGTGCTGAAGCGGCCCCACGTGGATGAGTTCCTGCAGCGAATGGGAGAGCTCTTTGAGTGTGTGCTGTTCACCGCCAGCCTCGCCAAGGTGAGTGCTCCCCACACACTGACAGGCTCCCGGGGCCACCAGCCTCCCATTCGCCTCCAGCCTGCAGCTGGATCGACCTCCGGGTCACTCACCGTTGCCCCCGGATGACCCGTCTTCTGCCCCATAGTATGCAGACCCAGTAGCCGATCTGCTGGACAAGTGGGGGGCCTTCCGGGCACGGCTGTTCCGTGAGTCCTGCGTCTTCCACCGGGGCAATTACGTGAAGGACCTGAGCCGGCTGGGCCGAGACCTGCGGCGGGTGCTCATTCTAGACAACTCGCCCGCCTCCTACGTTTTCCATCCAGACAATGCCGTGAGTGCGGGCAGGGCCGGGTTGGGGGCCGAGAGCCAAGAGGGTCAGCCATCAGGACCACCGGGGCCTCCCCGTTCCCAGGCTGGGTGCTGCTCTCCAGGGTCTGGTGCCCTCCCGTTCCTCCTTCCTGCCCTCAGTGACCTGTGGCTGCCACCCACTGCCACATCCCATGGTGATCATTCGGGTCGTTTGCTTGTGCGGAGCAGGGGCCCGGCCGGAGCAGTGTCACTGCTGGCTGTGACCTCTGAGTGGGTCACAGAAACGATGTGGTGGGTCCCAGTTGGGATTTTTAAAAAACAAAATAGAATAGAAAATATTAGAGTGTTTTGCCCACAGATTAAGTGTCATTTTGTAGAAGACTTCTATTGCATACGAAGATGCGATTTACTGTGGGTGCCGTCAGAAGTGCTTGAAAACTGCGGGTGAGGGGCTTCTGGGTGGACCTCCTGTGCCCAGAGCCCCGCCCCCCTCACTGCCCCACATCCATCTGCCCAGGTACCAGTGGCTTCCTGGTTTGACAACATGAGTGACACAGAGCTCCACGACCTCCTGCCCTTCTTCGAGCAGCTCAGCCGCGTGGACGACGTGTACTCAGTGCTCAGGCACCCGAGGCCCGGCAGCTAGTGAGGCGCCCCGGGGCCAGGACCTGCCCCTGACCCGGTGCCCACACCCCTCGCACGTGGACTCTTCCCTAAGAACACCCAGCGGCCGCTGCTGCCACCTCCGCCTCATGGGGAAGTGGGCCCGCCCCACCTGCCTGGCCGGGCTGTGAAAGGGGCAGCAGGCTGCACCAAGCGTGACGAGCCCCTGGGCCCCTGCGTCAGTGCCTTAGAACCTCCTCCTCCTTCTTGGGGGACCTGTGGGGCCCTGCGTGCAGCTCCCCCTTTCTCTCTCTCTCTCTGCTGCCATGTTTCTCTGCTGCCAAATTGGGCCCCTCGGCCCTTTCTGGTTCTGCTTGGGGGAGGGGCAGGGTTCTTGCTGCCCCATGCCTTGGGCCCCCAGCCTGGGAACGGTGGATACCAAGTGCCTTGCATAGAGCCCTTTCCCCTGCCCTGTTTTCCCAGGGCCGCGGTCAGGCCCGCTCTTGCCTGGAACAGCCTCCAGATTGCTGCAGCCGAGCCTGGTGGGGGAGGCACCAGTCTCCCCACCTCCTCCCTTGGGACTGACACAGACCCCACCAACCTCTGCCTGGGAGGGCAGGGAGGGAAGATCTGTTACTTGTGAAGGGAGCAGGGTGTGTCCTACGGGACCCCAGAGTCCAGCTTCTCTAGGCTCCTCAGCAGCTGAAGGCTGCTCTCCACGCCAAGACCTGACCCCCTCACAACTGCCTTGACCCCCCCAAGGCCCTGGGGCTTGGCTCCCCTAGCTCCTAGTGGGGGGCATAGGCAAGACCCCTCTGTGGTGCCATATAAATATGTATATGTGTATATAGAGTTTTAGGGGAAGGGGAGAGGGAAGGGCTGGGGTAGAGACGCCCCTCCTTCACCCCTTTCCTGGACCCATAAATTGGGGGGAGGGAGGGAAAGGATTTTTACATTTTTTAAACTGCTATTTTCTGAATGAAACAGGCTGGGCCGAGAGGTCCCAAGCCCTGTCTTCTGTCCCTCACACCCTCTTTGCTCCAATTATTCATTCAAAACACACTAGCACCTTCTCTGTGCCCGGCTCTGTGCTAGGCCCACCAGCTGAGTGTGTGGGGGTCTCTGCACCTAATCAGTGCCTCCCCCACCCACTCCATACTTCACGGGTGCCTTTAGGGGAGCTGTAGGAGGTGGGACCCTTCTTGTGGGGCTTGGGGGTCTCCAGGAAGCCTGGCCAAGCTGTCCCCCCTCCCCAGTGCCAACCCATCCCGTCAACCCCAGCCTCACCCCCTGCTGGCTGGGGGCAGCTCCCGGGCCGTCCTGACTTCCAGCTCTGACTTCTTTACCTGGAACCCCTTCCCCCAAATGCTGAGTCTGTAAGTCAAGGTCTTGGGCTCTCTCCAAGGCCTAACGGTTAAGGGGACCCACGTAGCAGTGCCAAGGGGGATGTCAAGGGGAGATGTCATCCTTCCCCCCCCCCAGAACTGGGGGTGGGAGGGGGGACAAAGTTGGCCTGAATCGGGTGACCTTCCCATTTAAGTGCCTTCTCTGACTGAGCCCCACAATATGACAAGAACTAAAGAGAACGCCAAACCCCCATCCCGCCTCTGTGGTCTTTGGGGGGACGTTGAAGCGGGGAGTGGTTGTGTCCCGTGAAGCCACGCTCTTCACAAAGTCTTTTGGCGGTGGAGTGGGTGGAGGGAGGGGCTGCCCCAGGTTTGGGGCTTCAAGAGTGCAAGTGGGAGGTTAGTGCGCAGCGGTCGTGGGTCCGAGCGCCTCGCTGCACGATTTAATTATTCTACCTCTCTTAGTCTCAGTTACCTGACCTGCAAAATGGAGAAATGCCCTCTTTGCAAGTTGATTAAATGCCTGGACGCGGAGGACTCGATAGTATTAGCTGTAGAGCTGAGCAGCGTCCTTAGGGGAGGCCCCTGGAAGGTATTTGCAGGCGGGAGGGGTGTAGTCTCCGTCCTGGGGCAGATGGGCGGGGCCCCAGAGCGGGGGGGGGGGAGGGGGCGGGGCGAGTTCCTGGTAAACCAAGTTCATCTCCAAACGGAAGAACTTTGGCCTTGGCTGAGGCGGGCCTCCCAGGCGTCTGGGGTGAGGGGACGGGCCGGCGGAGGCGTCAAGGTCTCTGGGGAGACGGTGGGCCAGGCGCTCGGTCTTTTGGACCTCCGCACCGCCTTCCCCCACCCGCCCCTCGGCGGCCTCTCAGCACCTACTAGCCGCGCCCTTGCACGAGCCTCCGGCCCACTTCCTGCCTCCGCCCCTCCGGCCTTGGCAGCACTTCCTTTGCAAAACTGGGCAGCCCCAGGCCCTGGCAGGAAGTGCCCTCCCGGCCCGCCCTCTCCTGCTTCCCACGGCGGCCACTAGAGGCCTCTCTGGCCTCGCGGACGCCAACCTGCCCCCTCCCCCACCCCGGGGGCTGGAAGGATGGGGGGGCCAGCATCATTCGCCCGTCTCCCGGGGGTGGGGCAGCCTTCCGCCTAGCACTCACAGACACACTGGGGAGAAGGGAGATTTGCCCCTCCGAAACTTGGTCCCTGTCCCCCCAACTCTACCTACCCTATCCCCTCATTCCCCTCATCCCCATACCTTGTGAATCCAGCCTCAAGTCGACCTCCTCCAGCCCCAGATGCTGATCTGTCCCCGAAGTCTCAGGGGGACCTACAGTGTGTGAGATAGCTCATTCCCATCCGTCTTCCCAGATAGCGCTGGAAGAGAAGCCCAGAGCTCCACCAGCTCCACTCTGAGCTGGAGCCCACTCTGGCTGGGTAAATACCCAGCCCTCCCTGCCTCTGCCTTCCTCCTCCTCTCCCCGGGGCACTGCTTGATTTCCTGCTCTCCCGGTAAGCACTGGGTCCCCCACCCCCAAGATTTGCATCCCAGGGGCCCTGACACGCCAGGGAGTCACCAAGGTTTCCAACTTTGAATGAGACACAGTCAGCCTCTCCCCACCCCCGCTCTCTACACGGCTTTGCCCACATAGAGTTCAACTCAACCACATGTATCCGCATTTCCAGTATGCCAGGCACGGTGCCAGGGCTCAGGGACACCCCATGACTGGGCCATGCCTCTGCTCTCAAGGAACTCACACCCTAGTGCAGAGAAAGACACCTGAGCAGACTATCTAAAACCTGAAAGGTTGCAGATGCACAGAGAGAGAGAGAGAGACGTGGAAGGTGGGGAGCACAGGGGACACCTCACCCAACCTGGGGCGGCCTGGGAGGTTTGGGAAATGCTTCCTGCTGGCTTGCGTCTTGGAGGATTTTAGGAAGGGGGAGCATTCAGGTAAAGGTGGCCTGAGCAAGGAGGTGCACCCGGGAATGAAGCAGAAGCATGGGGGGGTGGGGGCTGCCACGGTAGGGAGTGTGGGAAATGACCATTTGGAACAGCCCACAAGGGAGGAAGCTGCAGAAAGCAGGAGGGGCCAGGCACTGCGGATCTTCCGGCAGTCCAAGAGAGTGGCCTTTTTCTTGCAGGCTGTGGGTGTCATCGAGGAACACTGAACAGGAGGGCACAGTGCTCAAAGCCAGCCGCTGTACTTGGGAACCTAAACCAGGGGCACGGAGACAGGAGACGGGACGGGGAGACCACAGCCATGGTCCCGAACATGGAGGGTGGAAACCTGAACTGAGGCAGAGGCGGAATAAAAGCAGAAGAGGGTAGACGGGCTGGACGTGAGAGAAGAGAGAAACTTGGTGGGAAGCTAACTAACTAAGGCTGGCTGGCTTCCGGGGTGGAGGCAGGGATGGCCGGGAGGGAGGAAGACTTTGGAGATGTCAGCTGTGAAAACATTGAATGGAACCTAGTCTGGGCAGATACTCACTGTTGGCAGGAGGAGAGGGTGTAGGGGGACAGGCACCAGATAAAACGGTGCCGGCAGGGGTGTGAGCTGGTACAGCCCTTTTAGAGAGTGACTTGACTATCAAAAAAAATTTTTTTTTGGTTTTTTAATGTTTTATTTATTTTTGAGAGACAGAGTACAAGGTGGGGAGGAGCAGAGAGAGGGAGGGACAGAGGATCTGAGGCGGGCTACTCACTGACAGCAGAGAGCTCCATGAGGGGCTGAAATTCACAAACCCTGAGATCATGACCTGCACCAAAGTTGGTCGCTCAACCAACCGAGCCACCCAGGCACCCCTTAAAATTATTTTTTAAATGCAGATACTCTTTGATCCAGCAATTCCACTTTTAGGAATTTCCGCTGTATATAAAATGTATAAACATATAGGCTCGTCTGTTTAAGGGTGTTAATTGCATCCTTGTTTGTAATAACAAAACACTTGAAATAACCTAAGTGTCCATCAGTGAGAGACTGGTTAAATACTGCTTTAACTATAGCAGAGAACACTGTGCAGTCTTGAAAAACAGTTAAGTTGGAACTATTCGAGTAGATATAGGATGATCTTCAAGACAGACACCCAGTAATGAAACAAAACAGGAGTTCTAACGGTGGTGATGCTGTAGCCCCACAGAGGAGAAATATAAAAACAGACACAAACGTATACGTACTTTCTTGTCCTTTCGTATACTCCAGTCAGGTACCCAAGAAATGAGAGCCGTTGCCAGTCCTGGGGAGCAGGGCTTGGGGGCTGAGCGGAAGTCATCTTAGATGGGAGGGACATATTTTATTATACATCGAACTCAAATTATTTTTCCAGGTATATTTATTAATTTTTAAAATAAATAAATATTTAAATAAATACATATTAATTTAGTAATATTTTTAGGGGCGCCTGGGTGACTTAGTGGGTTAAGTGTCTGATTTTGGCTCAGGTCATGATCTCACAGTTGGTGAGTTCAACCCCCATATCGGGCTCTCCGCTCTGAAAAATAAACTTTAAAAAATTATTTTAAAAATTAAAAACTAAAACTCAGTTTAAAACTTAAAACACAGCTTCCTAAATGTCATATCAAAGAGAGAAACATCAATTCCATTCCTTTCCTTCAGCATTCATTGCGTGCCTACCATATACCGAGCACTAGGGTTCAGCAGTGAGCAAAACAGACACTGTGGGGAATTCAGACGTTAAAAAAGTAATTACAGAATGAATATTATAAAAGAAGAGGCGCCTGGGTGGCTCAGTCAGTTGAGTGTCCGACTTTTGATTTCAGCTCAGGATCCCAGAGTTATAGGATCGAGCCCCCCCCACGCAACGCTGAGTGTAGAGACTGCTCAGGATTCTCTTTCTCCCTCCATCCCTCTCCCCTACTCTCTCTTGCTTTCAAAAATAATAATAATAATAATAATAATAATAATAGTAATAATAAAAGAAATAAAAAGTGGTAAATAAAGAATTTAAAGTCTTTGTGCTTCTAATACCAAACTGTCACCCCAAGATGGCTTCTCATTGCAAACGGGAGAATGTGCCCGTACAGTGGGGATATCTGGCGGTCACCATCATAACCAAGGGATCAAACTTCACACCACTCATGCTAGGACAACGTGACATTTTATATCTCCTAATGCTGTGCAATGTGAAACTGCAACACCTTTGCCCGGGGCTACTCAAAGTGGGGTCTGCAGACCGGTGTGGTGACATCACCGAGGAACCTGTGAGGAATTCAGTCTCAGGTCCTAGACCTATTGAATCAGAATCTACGCTTTACATAGATTCCCACGTGATTCTTACAATATTACAGTTTGAGAAGCACTGACCTTTTTCAAGTATCCTTGTAAAGAGTGTTTAACCAGCACCCAATCGAGATTTCAGGTGTACTTTCGGTTTGTGGGAAACACTGGGGGCAGAGGAAAAGATTAACTAATACACAAAGAAAGCCTCAAGACAAATTCCACAATGTGAACACACAACAGGACATCAGTCTTTGACTCAGGTAAGTCAATATAAAATATATATATATATTGGAGGACCGTTCTAGATTTACGAAATACTGAAGAGCTGTAATACTCAGAGAAAATGCATGATCTTAATTTGAACATGAGTCGGTAAAGCCAGCTGTTAAGAGTCCTCGTGGGGACAACTGGTGAAATTTTTAACTCTAGACTAGATAGAAGATGATATTAGAAATTTTTCTCAGATGTGAAAATCATATTACAGTTATGGAAAGTGTCCTTATTCTTAGGATACATGTGATAAATATTTTGGGTTCAAGTATCATGATATCTACAAATTACCTCCAGGTATAATTACTTCCATTAATCCTTGAATCCGTGAGTGTTTATTATTGTACTGTTGTACTATTATTTATGCTTTTCTATTTGTTTGACATGTGCCATAATAAAGAAATTGGGAATGATATTTTTAAAGGGGCTCCTGGGTGACTCAGTCGGTTAAGAATCCGACTTCGGCTCAGGTCATGATCTCCCAGCTCGTGAGTTTGAGCTCCACAACGGGCTGTGCTGACAGCTTCCAGAGCCTGGAGCCTGCTTCCGATTCTGTGTCTCCCTATGTCTCTGCCCCACTCCTGCTCGTGTTCTGTCCCTTTCTCTCAAAAATAAATTTAAAAATTTTAAAAAATTAAAAAAAAATGTGTTCTTCCAACAGGAACCCTTGTGCATTATTGGCAGAAATGCCAGCTGGTATAGCCATTGTGGAAAACAGTATGGAGGTCCTTCAAAAAAATTAAACATTGAACTACCCTATGATCTGGTAATCACGCTACTGGGGTATTTACCCAAAGAATATGAAAACACTAATTCAAAGGGATCCCTATGTTTACCGAAGCATTATTTATGATAGCCAAATTATGGAAGCCACCTAAGTGTCCATCGAGAGATGAATGGATAAAGAAGATGTGGTATGTATATACAATGGAATACTATTCGGCCATAAAAAGAATGAAGTCTTGCCACTTGAGACAACATGGATGGAGCTAGAAAGGATAAATGTTCAGTAAGCCAGTCAGAGAAAGACAAATACCGTATGATTTCACTCACATGTAGAATTTAAGCAGCAAAACAAATGAACAAAAGGAAAAGAAAGGAGACAAACCAAGAAACAAACTCTTAACCCATAGAGAACAAACATGATTGCCAGAAGAGAGGCGAGTGGGGTGAGGGGTGAAATCGGTGAAGAGGGGTAAGAATACACTTATCCTGGTGAGCGCCGAGTAATGTATAGAATTGTTGAATCCCTATATTATATACCTGAAACTAATATAACACCGCAGGTTAACTACACTAGAATTAAAATTAAAAACAAAACGAAACAAAAAAAAAACCACATGTTCTCCCCAAAATCTTGAGGTTAAATTAAGAGGCAAGAAGCAAACTGGAGAAAAGTACAGCATTAATGACAGGCAGGTTGCCAAACTTAATACATTATACATATAAACGACTAACGCAACAAATTAATTTAAAATTCACAAAAGAGGGGCGCCTGGGTGGCTCAGTAGGTTAAGCGGCCAACTTCAGCTCAGGTCATGATCTCACGGTCTGTGAGTTCGAGCCCCGCGTCGGGCTCTGTGCTGACGGCTCAGAGCCTGGAGCCTGCTTCCGATTCTGTATCTTCCTCCCTGTCTGCCCTTCCCTTGCTCACTCTCTGTCTCTATGTCTCTCAAAAATAAAATAAAAATGCTAAAAAAAAAAAATTTAAAATTCACAAAAGAAGACATAGCCAATATATTTTTAAATGGTCTGTTTCACTGGTGATCAAAATAACAGAAGTCAACGCATACGATGATTTTTCTTTTTGGCAATCAGACCGACAAGAGATTTTCTTTTTTTTTTTCTTTTTGTTTTTGTCTTGATTTTAATGTTTATCCAATTTTTGAGAGACAGAGACAGAGCATGAGCCGGGGAGGGGCAGAGAGAGAGGGAGACACAGAATCTGAAGCAGGCTCCAGGCTCTGAGCTGTCAGCACAGAGCCCAACACGGGGCTCGAATGCACAGACTGTAAGATCATGACCTGAGCCAAAGTCGGACGCTTCCGACTGAGCCACCCAGGCGCCCCGAAAAGAGATTTTCTTAAAAAGCCAGAGCCCACCGCTGGAGAGGCTATGGAGAAACAGGAACTTTCCCGTGCTGTAGGTGGTTCTAGAAATTAATGGGACTTTTCTGGAGGCTGATTTGCCCTGTTCTCATCTTTGATCCAGCAATGCCAATATTAAGAAATAATAGGGGCACCTGAGTGGCTCAGTCGCTTAAGCGTCCGACTTCGGCTCAGGTCATGATCTCACGGTTCGTGGGTTCGAGCCCCGCGTCAGGCTCTGCGCCTGCTTCAGATTCTGTCTCCCTCTCTCTCTGCCCCTTCCCCACTCATGCTCTGTCTCTCAAAAAAAGTTAAATAAACATTTAAAAAAAAAAAGAAGAAAGAAATAATAAGGGATATAATTGAATGGCGAGTTTAGCAACAAGAATACTCATCACAGCATTCTTGGTAGTATCAAATAAATGGATGTACTTCGGAAGTCAAACAAAGAACCATTGGTCATATAAACTCTGCTATCTACCTCATGGATTGTTGTGGGACATTGAAAATGCGGTCATGGGGCGCCTGGGTGGCTCAGTCAGTTAAGTGTCTGACCTTGGCTCAGGTCACGATCTCACAGTTCGTGGGTTTGAGCCCCGCGTCGGGCTCTGTGCTGACAGCTCAGAGCCTGGAGCCTGCTTCAGATTCTGTGTCTCCCTCTCTCTCTGCCCCTCCCCCACTCACGCTCTGTCTCTCTTTGTCTCTCAAAAAATAAACATTAAAAAAATGTATAAATGTAGTCATAAAATAACATATAACCTGTCACAGTAAGAAGGATAGATGGAAAAGTAGATCCATGTAGATATTATATACATATAGTGTACACACAACGTGTGTACTGAAAAATGACTTGAAAGAACGACTCCAAAATAAATCACTGATGTATTTGTAGATTATTTCTGTAGTGAAATTATAAATGAGTTTTTCTTTCCTTTTCCCTTGTCTGTACAATTGAAGGAACCTAGACTCTGTTTTACGCACGAAAGATGTTTGTTTTTAAAAACAAAGGACCCCAAACAGAGGTTAAAAAATATACATAAAAAACAAAGCAGCACCTGCCGTGTGTTTACTCCCCTTCCCAGACTGGGCGTGAGCATGCTTCCACGTGCTCACACCTGCACACGTGCGCGCGCACACACACACAACTCTTGGGAAGTGTGGTCAGGAGGAGGGGCTGCCCTCACCCAGCCTGCTTCATCTCGGCCCCACCCCCCACCCCCCACACACACCAGGACCAGGTTCAGAAAGCCCGGAGAATTTCCGCAGGGGCGGAGGCTGGGGCGCAGCTGCCCGGAGGTGCTGAGTTTACAGGCGAGGCCAACTTCGGAGCAAGGCCCGCATGTGAAAGGGCTGCACTTCTCTCCGGTCCTCAAGGAGCTGGGCCCCCTAGGCTCAGGGGTCAGAAATCGAAGCCTTTGGCATCTGGGAGAAAGTGGCAGAGCAGAGTCCAAAGGCACTGGTTTATGGCAGCTAATAAAAACTGCAGGTGGAGCCAGTGCCCTTGACGGGGGTCGGGGGACAGGAAGAGCACCTGGGCCTCCTCTGAGTGTCATGCCCAGTGAAAGAGACCCTTAAGGGTGCCAGGGTCCCATCAGGCCCAGAGGGGCCCCAAGTGTGAGCCCCTCCCCACCCCTGCCCTGCATCCCTAAGTCCGGGGCTCTCCCGCTCTGTGAGTCGTTCTCCCGGGGAAGGAGGGAGGGCGGCTGAGCCTCTCATCTGGGTTGGTAGGAGGAAGGGTCTAGGCCCCCCTGCCTTTCCTGGGGCTGGTGCTGTCCCCCTGCAATGAAGGCCTGGGCCTTGGGCAGAACCGTGCCCTATCCCTGGGAGCGTGCTCTCTGGGAGTCAGGGGTGGGGCACATTGACTCCTGCTGTCAGGCTGTCGCTGGGCTCCCGCTCGGCTCCCAGGGACCTGGCGGGCACCTGCCTCCCCACCCCCTCACCCATTCTCGCTCTCTCTCTGGGGCCCTATCTTCCCTTATATGGTGAAGGCAGTTCCTAGAGGAGGGGGGGTGGTGGGGACAAAGGTCGCTCTCCCGCAGCCAGCTTGCCACAACTCTCTGAGACCTCCTAGGTGGCAGCTGCCTCCTCCAGACAGGTAAGGCAACCCTGCCGGACACACCGGACAGACACTCTCGGACGAGATGGTAGGTGCCGGGGAGGACGGGGCAAGGGGCCCTGCTTCTTGCTGGCAGCCTGGGGCTCCCTGTAGCACCTTGGAGCGGACGCGAGGGAGAGGTTTGGCATTCTGGAGCGTCTGGAAAGAGCAGGGAGCCCAGTGTGGCTTCCCGGGCCTCCAAGGAAAGAACTGGACAGGTTTCACTTCAGACAGCTTTCCTTTCAGGCTTACTCTTGACACTAGCCCCTACCTGACTTCAGGTGTCAACCAACCAAGGTCGCCCTGAATGGGGAGATTCTGGAGACACTGGGCTTTTAGATTCAAAACTTGGATACTCCTGGGCAAACTGAGACTAGCTGGTCACCCTAACCTCACTCCGCCTCCCCCTTCCCGCACCCACCCCATCTTTTTGCACATTTGTTGCTCATATGAAATGGTTTCTTTCTTTGGGCTGCCATTCCCCCTGACACTCCTGGGGCCTCACAGCTCCTGGGTCCTAGGGTGTGAGCAACAGGCATCAGGAATTGAATGGGCAAAGGCAGAGAGAGGCAGGAGCTGGTGAGGCAGGGCCCCTTTGGCGCCAGTCCATGCTCCCCGGCCACCCTAGCATGCACCTCTGTCCCCAGGTCCAGTCCTCAGGCCTCACCAGCCACTGTGGCCCCATTCAGCTGAAATGGGGGGGAAAGAGGTAGGAGCCAAGTCCAGACCAGGGTCTTGGGACATACTGTCCACTCCTTCCCAGAAAGCCTGCAAAGGCATTCTCAGGACTGTGGGGACAGAGTCTGCAGGTCGGGATGCTGGGTTGTGTCCTCTCTCCCTGCTCTCATGGGCCTGGGGAAGCAGGAGGGAGGGTGTCCTGGGTTTCAGGAAGTGTCATACCCCTGTCCAGCTCAGACCCGCATGGCTGGGGACTGAGAGCCGGCGTGACAGCACCCTTTCACTCTCTGGAGCCGGAACACTGAGGACAACAGAGCAGCAGTTAAGAAATGAAAGGCGGGACCTGGATGGAGCAGGAGCCCTAACTCCCGCCAGAGCTCCGACATGGTCCACCCCTTCCGTCCCACGGTTCCGTCTTTAAGCTTTGTGAATATTTATTGAGCACCTACTATGGGGGCTACGCAGACAAACTGTCTAGGTCCTTGACCTCGGAGACCTGAGATTTATAAACAGATCCTTTCGTCGCCATGTGGTCAGGGCGCCAAGAGAGACACAGGTCCAGGATGCCTTGGTGCCCTCGAAGGGGGAGCCTTGTCTAGCCTGAGGATTCTGGAAGGTCTCCTGGAAGAAGTGAGACCTAAACAAGTCTAGGGGAGTACGTAAGCGAAGGCTGATGGGGAGGCCATTGGGTATAGGGAAGAACAGGAGCAAGGACATGGTGGGGAGTGGGAGAAGCCGCCTGGGGGGCCGGGCAAGCCAGCAGCTGGCATCACTAGAAGGCAGCTGTGAGCACGGAGAGAGGGGAGGGGGTGTGGCAGAGGGCCGACAGGAGAGAGGCTCTGGTGGACAGAGGGGCAGGAGAGGGAGGGGTCCAGGGTGTCGCACACATCGCTGACTCCGGGGTCTGGGAGTAATGGTGTCCTTCCTCGAGGTGGGGACGGAGAATACTGGGGATCAGGAGTGAAGGGGGCAGCCAGCAAACTCAAGTGGAGGGAGAAGGTGGCCCATCTCCAACCCTGGGGCCGTGCTGTGGGTGTCGGAGGGGGAGTGAGGAGCCCATATCCCTCCCCCAGGTCAGGAGAGACAGCCTCTCTGGGGAGAGCCCACCAGGGGTGGGGGGGTGGAGGGGGCAGAGGCGTCTGCTCTGACTGGCAAGGGCAGGACCAGGAGCAGGGCAGTATCTGTGGGGATACCCTTGCAGTATCCCCTCCTCAGGATCCCCTTGCCCCCCACCTCTGGCCCAGTGGAGGCTCCGCCTTCCCAGTTCAGGCTGCTGGAGGTTCCAAATCTAGGAGAAGGAGCATGCCGGCCTTTTCAAGTCCCTGCTCCCCCAAATGTCCACTCATCTGATGCGCAGAAACTGTCTCCTCCTCTCTGCCCTCCGTTCCTCTTGCTGCTCACTCTTAAAATTCAGAACGTGTCCCTAGAGATCATCTAGTTGACCACCCCCACCGCATAGATGAAGAAACAGGGCTCGTGTTCCTACAGCTAGCGGGTCAGAGAGTCTGTCTCAGAGAGGTGAAGACGTAGACCGAGGTGGCAAATGAAATCACACAGAAAACACTTTTCTCCTTTGTACCCAAACTTGTCCAACTGACCCAGGTGTCCCGGGGGCCCTGGGGTCTCTGTGAGTTGAGAAATACCTTGTGAAGGGGCCATGGCCGACAGGGCATCAAGGACCGAGCACAAGGGGCTCCTAAAGGCACCCGAAGGTGGCCAGATGCGGCCCTGATCTGCCAGAGGGGCCGCTAATCAGAGGCTGGGCAGGGAGACCTTGCCCCAAACTCCAGAATGCCCGAGAGAGAGGTCACCCCTCAGGACTCGGAAGAGGGAGTTTCCCTGCAGTGAAGGAAAACGCCAGGTCATTGTTCCAAGAGGTGATTCAGAGTCAAGGTGCCACCGGAGATTAGATAGCGAGGTTTCAGGCTGACAGCGTGTGAGGCCTGACCCTCCGAGCCCCGCGACCTTTCATTCACTGTTCATCAGTTCAAGGAGCATTCTGAGAGGGCAGCTCTGTGCCAGGCTGGGTGGTAGGCTCAGTGGGGAATGGGGGTGGGCTCCAGCCTGATGGGGCAAGGCAGGAAACCAGGGATGAGAATCACTGGGGACAAGCCGTCCTCTGCCCTTGCTCATATCAGAATCTCTGGGGCGTTTTAAAAGCACCCATGCGGCGCTCCCAAAAGTCAGAAAATAAAGTACCCATGCCCGGGCCCCACCCAGCCTAATTAAATCAGAATCCCTGGGGAGAGACCTGAGCAGCAGCAAAGCATTGGCCTCGTTTAAAAGCTCCCTAGGTGATTCTGATGAGCAGCTGGAGTGGAGAACAGCGCTCCAGGTGAAAATGGAAAGAGCCATACAAGATACCATAAAAGCAGCTTGGCGAGGGAGGTTTCTTTCAGCTCAGTGGTTAGAGGTTGGTTCACACTGGAGAGTTCACTCTGTCACTCATCCATCCATCCATCCATCCATCCATCCATCCATCCATCCAACCATCCATCCATTCATCCACTCACTCAGCAAAGTGCCCACATGGTTTTAGGTGCTGGGGATTCTGTACTGAGCCAACGAACACGGTCCCTGCCCTTGTGGGGTCTGTATCTTGAGCGCCACCAGAACAATGACTGAGGGCTGTTGGGGGGAGGGCTAGGAAGGACCAGGAAGCCGCTGCACATACTTTCTCTCTTGTGGCAAAATACACATAAGATTTACCATTTTATATAATTCAAGGGCATTCAGTGTATTCACAACGTTGTCCAACCATCACGGCGGTCTAGTCCCAGAATTCTTTCATCATCCCAGTGGAAACTCTACACCCACTAGTAGGCATCCCCCCTTTACCTCTCCCTCTAGCCCCTGACAACCACAGCTCCACTTGCTGTATGCGTGGATTGGCCGGTTCTGGATGGTTCATGAAAACGGACTCGCCAATACATGGCCTTTTGTGTGTAGCTCCTTTCACCAAGCATAATGTATTCAAGGGTCATTTGTGTTGCGATGTGTATTAGCCCTTCATCCCTTTTTATGCCTGAATAATATTCCATCGTGGGGATATATACCGCCTTTTGCTGATGGACGTTTGGACTGTTTCTACCTTTTGTTTATTGTTAGTAGAGCTGCTATAAGTTTCAAGTTTCAGTTTTTTTCGAACACCTGTTTTTTCTTAGGGTGCATACCCTTTTGGGCCCACCATTTATTCTTTGCTTTCCTTTCTTTAAATTTTTTAAAAATTGGGGGTGCCTTGGTGGCTCAGTCAGTTAAGCTCAGGTTCAGCTCAGGTCATGATGTCGCAGTTCGTGAGTTGGAGCCCCACAGCGGGCTCTCTGCTGTCAGCTCAGAGCCTGCTTTGGAGCCTCTGTCTCCCTCTCTTTCTGCACCTCCCCGCCTTGTGCTCTCAATCTCAAAAAGAAAAGTAAACATTAAAATTTTTTTTTATTTTGGAGAGAGAGCACAAGCGGAAGAGAGAGCAGAGGGAGACAGAGAGTGAATGTTAAACAGGCTCTACGCTGAGCGTGGAGCCCAACATGGGGACTGATCCCAAGACCCTGGGATCATGACCTACGCTGAAATCAAGAACCGGACGCTCAACTGACTGAGCCACCCAGGTGCCCTTGCTCTCCTATTTTTTTTTTTTTTAAGTCTGTATGATTTTATTTTCCAGTCAGCATGGCTTCGATAGAAAAGATTTTCAAAAAGAAAAATTGTTTGGGGCTAAAAAGAAAAAAGGGCTTTGAATGGAAAGCTAAAGAGCGAGGGCTTTATTCAGTCGGTAATAGGGAGGGTAGGGGTTTGAGCAAGAGAGTGGCAGGATCAGAGTTGGGTGGGAAGACTGGAGGCTGGGCCCTTGGCCAATCAGGGCCAGGGTGGAGTGCCAACCCCTCCCCTCCCCAAGTGCCTGAGCCCTGGCCTCCTGGTGGTATTGGGAGCTCTCCAGAGCTGGGCAGCAAGGGCAGCTCCTGAAACCCAGGGAGCTCCCAGCTCCTCAATCCTTGTTCCCGCATCTCCCTCTCCTAGACTCGTCGCCATGACCACACTGAGCGCCCAAGTCAAAGGCTCCCTCAACATCACCACCCCCGGCGTGCAGATATGGAGGATAGAGGTGAGGTCTGCCTGGGTGTGTGTGGGCGGGGTGTGGGATGGACGAGGGAAGGAGGGAGCCTGAGATGACTCTGACTGTCCTCAAATCCTGCTCTCTGATGGGCGAGCCCCTGGTGCCTGTCCCCAAGGCCACCCTCTTCCTCCTACTGTTCCTCCTCCCATGGTCCCTTCTTCTGGTCCTCTTCCTCATGCCCTCCCCCTGCTGGTTCTCCGCCTTTCCCAGCTCTCCCTGGGGTCAAGGGAGGCAGGGCAGCGGGGGGTTCTGGGTGGTCCAGGGCAGCCCTTCTGAGCTCCTTCCTCTCTCTAGAACATGAAGATGGTGCCTATTCCTTCCAGCACCTTCGGCAGCTTCTATGATGGCGACTGCTACATAGTCCTGGCTGTGAGTGGGGGCGGGTGCCGGAGGGGCCGAGCAGACAGCAAAGCCCACTGTGGCATCAGGGAGGAAACCTGAGGGCAGTAAGGAGGGGTGGCCGGGCTTTACCCCTAGACAGTATTCACCGGGGGTGCCCAGGTGCCCAGCCTTTGGTAGCTCTGCAGGGTCAGAGATATAAGAGGCTCTCCCTGCCCTTGGTCACTGAGCTCCCCTACCTGAGGTCAATGTCTTTCAATGTACAGTCTTGGGGATGCTCTGAGCCAGCGGGACGTCACCCTACCTCAGGCCCACATTTCCAGAATCCAGAGTCCCCTTCGTATCGCCCCCTTGGTTTTTGCCACATCCTGTACCGTTAATGTATTTGTACCTTTCCTTACACTGACTCGCTTTTAAAATTTAAATCTATTGATTAAAAACATAACTCTACATCATTACCATAAATGGAAAGCAGTGTCCCATGTCACAAGCAGAAAGCAGCTATACAATTTCTACATAATCATTTCCTATGTACATTTGTACACCCCCTAATCACCTCGCAGGCCTGTGATGGTCCACGCACAGCACTTTGGAAAGTGCTGCTAGGTGCAACCCACTTGTTTCCAAGATGAGGTGACCAAGACCCAGAGGGAAAGCCGCTCGCCCCATGGCTCGGACAGTCTGTGGCAGAGCTGGAGCCCTTACTCACGGCTCCTGACCGCCAGGGCCGTGCGCTTCCCCGACGCCAAGCTCACCTGTGGCCCAGGCCCCATGGGTGTGACAGACCATGCAAAGCAGGGAGGCGGGGAGAGGGCTGTGGAGCCCAGGGCCTCAGGCACACCGCACCTCCCCTCTCCCTAGATCCACAAGACGGGCAGCAGTCTGTCCTATGACATCCACTACTGGATAGGCTTGTCCTCGTCCCAGGACGAGCAAGGGGCGGCTGCCATCTACACCACACAGATGGACGACTTCCTGAAGGGCCGGGCCGTCCAGCACCGCGAGATCCAGGGCAACGAGAGCGAGGCCTTCCGAGGCTACTTCAAGCAGGGCTTCGTGTATGGAGGGGTGCACTGCTGGCGGGGAGTGGGGCCTGGGCTGGGGGTGGGGGGGGAGCCTGAGGCTGTCGGGAAGCCTGCAAGGGGGACCCACAATGCACTTTTGATGACTTTTTTTCTTTCCACTTTCCCGCCCCCATTTCTGCTGCAGCCCTGTCCTTGGTCTTCGTCCCTCTGAGTGTCTTTGGCCGCCCCAGGGGCCATTCTGCAATTAGGTGCCCCATGATTTTTTTGTAAATCAACCCCTGTTCGAATGTCCTGGAGAGCTCGGTGCCAAAGGAGGCCTTCCAGGGCATCAAGGTCAAGTCTTCCCTCCGGCGAACGAGCAAATAACTGCTCCTCCATTCTCTAAAGCAGGACTTTCCCACTAAGTACCCAGATAGCTAGCCTTTCTTGAAAAGTCTGAAGCTCTGGCCTCCGGTTTTCTCCTGGAAACACACAGTCAAAAGCCACGTTGCCTCTGACCAGGAGGATAGGCTGGAATCTGTCCAATTAGCCACACTCCTCACCCCTCCCTTTTGTCTTGTTCCTCTTCTTCCCACACTTCTAGCAACAGTCCATCCCTTTGGGCATTTGAGCTGGCACCTCTCCTGTCTTAGTGTGCTTGGGCTGCCCTAACAAAATACCATAGAATGAGTAGCTTAAACAAGAGAAATTAATTTTCTCACAGTTCTGGAGGGTTGGGAAGGCCAAGATCAAGGGGCCGGCTGATTTGGTTGCTGGTGAGAGCCTGCGTCCTGGCTTGCAGACAGCCGTCTTCTCACTATGTCCTCGCATGGCGAAGAGAGCGAGCAAGCCCTCTGGCGTCTCTTCCTATGAGGACCCTAACCTCATCATGGGGCCCCACCCTCAGGACCTCATCTAAACTATATCATGGGGCGCCTGGGTGTGTCAGTCGGTTAAGTCTCTGACTTCGGTTCAGGTCATGATCTCACAGTCTGTGTGTTCGAACCCTGTGTCGGGCTCTGTGCTGACAGCTCAGTGCCTGGAGCCTGCTTCGGATTCTGTGTCTCCCTCTCCCTCTGCCCCTCCTCCACTTTCTCTCCTCTCTCTCTCTCTCCCTCTCTCTCTCTCTCTCTCTCTCAAAAATAAGCATTAAAAAAATTAAACTGTATCAACATCTATTACCTCTCAAAGGCCCCATCTCCAAATATCCCCACACTGGGGTTAAGGCTGCCACACGTGAGTTTGGGAGGGGACACAATTCGGTCCACAGCAACTCTCCTCTTGCCCCCACTGAGGTCCCCGTCCACAGGACTCCACGTTACCATGTACCCTTCTTAGTGGGCCTCTGGGCAGGGCAGGGACTAGGAGGCAGTGAGTGAGGCATCTAGGGTGAAAACTCTAAGGAGGCTGAGAGGGTCACGCACATGTTGGCAAAAGACCTGATCTCGCACTTGCATGACCCCGAGAGCGAGTGCCTCCTTAGAGTGGGTTCCCGAGATCCCTCTTGCACCTCATCCTAGTCCCAGGCCCAGCCGTCAGATGGCCCCAGTGGCAGCAGGCACCCAGGCTCTGTCACCCCTCCCAGCCCACTCCCTCAGGTCAGCTCCCTCTCTTCTCAGGATCCAGAAGGGAGGCGTGGCTTCTGGCATGAGGCACGTGGAGACCAACTCCTACCAGGTCCAGCGGCTGCTGCATGTCAAGGGCAAGAGGAACGTGGTGGCCGGAGAGGTGGGCCTCGGCCAGGGGCCTGGGCATGGCCTCCTGTCTCCCCCCGCCCTGGGCCCCCACTAGCCCGGGTGGCGGGCAGAGGCCCAGGAGGGGTGAGGGCAGGGAGGAGGCGGGGACGACATGATGGACCGTGGAAAGTATCTGAGTGGAGGCCGCACCTCCCCTCTGGTGTTCCAGGTGGAGGTGTCTTGGAAGAGTTTCAACCGTGGGGATGTTTTTCTCCTGGACCTGGGGAAGCTTATCATCCAGTGGAACGGGCCAGAGAGTAACCGCATGGAGAGACTCAAGGTAAGCCCTCCCCGTGCAGCGCCCCGCTTCCCAACCCCGCCCTGCCCTCACCTGCCCCTGCACACCCTCTCCTGCCAATCAAACTCGCCAGACATCTGCCGCACCCCCCACCCCCCACCAGCCGGCCTCTCCGGGTCTCAGCTGACTGCCCTGGACAGTATGTTGGGATACGCGTGTGTGTTCACACAGCTGATCCCCTGAGGTTTAATACATCCCCGCTGTGTGGTAGACCCTGTGCCAAACGTCAGGGAGCCAGTGGTGAAGGAAATGGGTGGACCACGGCCCTGGGTCTGGCTGTCAAGTGGGGGAGGCAGACAGGAGGAGGATCATTGAGAAGTGAGGGGTGGGGGTGGTACTGGGGGTTCTGGGAAGACTTCTGAGAGGAGGTGGAGTGGGAAGGAGAAGGCCTAAGGCCGGAAGGAAGTGGCTGGTGAGGCGCCTGCCGGAGCACAAGATGGGAATTACAGGGAGCCTGGAGAGCAGAGACCTTGGAGAAAGCCTCGCTCGCAGGGCATGCTGTGTGGCCAGAAGGCTGTGTAAGAGGGTTGGGTTTTGTTCTCGGTGCCCAGGAGGCCACCAAAGGTCGTTCTGACTTCGGAGTGGAGAAGGAGTGTGGGGGCTGCGGGGATGCAGGGAGCCCTGTGGCCATGTGGGTGAGGATGGGAGGAGGCACCCTGGCCCCTTGGGCAGGAAGGCGGGGACCCACACGCCTTACGTGCGTGCCCATGTGGCTGAGGAAGAGGGGCGTTGCGCCTGAGCCACCGTGGAGTGGATAGAGTCCCATTGCCTGAAATGAGAAAGAACAGACTGGGGGAGGAACTCGAGTTCAGTTTGGGGCATCTGAAAATGGGGCTGTGGCGGATGACATGAGATGACAGCAGAGAGCTGGAGACAGAAATACAGCCTCAGCAGCCTGCAGAAGCCCTGGGACTGGGACTGCAATGCCGGGACCCAGAGGTACCCGGCCACTGGGCTGAGGTGGGGGAGCCAGGGTGTGCGCCCACGAGGCAGTGTGCTGCATGTGTGTGTCTCTGCGGGAGCGCATGTGGACGGTCCGCCCTGGGTGTGTGTGTCTCTGTGTGAGGACGAGAGACTGCTGTCTCGGCGTGTGTGTGAGTGTGCATGCGGTGTGTGAGCACACGTGAGGCCGTGTGTACACACGTGTGTGCGGGCACACTCGAGCTCGCCTTGGGGCAAAAAGACTGAGTTCTGTGAGAGCCGGGCCTCAGCTCTTGTCCAAAACTGTGAAATAAAATCACAAATTTCAAACACCCTCTTGCCAACGAGAAACCTGCTTTCCCAATGGGGTTCACTTGGTTTCCTCACTTGCACCTTAAAAGCTTGGCCCCCCGCCGCCCCTCCCACCCCTCTCACAAGGGTAAAGGCAGGGCAGGCGCCTCACCCGTTGGGACCGCCACAGGGTGGGCTGGGCTCTCCCCGCATGGTTTGGAGTGGCAGACGCCACCCTGGCCCCCACCAGCCTTCACGCGTCACCGGGGTCTCCCTGCAGGGCATGACACTGGCCAAGGAGATCCGAGACCGGGAGCGGGGCGGGCGCACTTACGTGGGCGTGGTGGACGGGGAGAACGAGAAGGCGACCCCGAAGCTGATGGAGATCATGAACCACGTGCTGGGCGACCGGAGGGAGCTGAGGGCCGCGGTGCCCGACAAGGTGGTGGAACCGGCACTCAAGGCTGCCCTCAAGTTGTACCAGTGAGTGTCCAGCTGGGCTCTTTGTGGGTGCGGGGGCTCCCTGGGGGCGGGGCACCTGGGTGACGGCTGCGGGACCCCGCTGGTCTATGCCATGCCCTTGTCCCACAGCGTGTCTAACTCAGAGGGAAAGCTGGTGGTTAGAGAAGTCGCCACAAGGCCGCTCACCCAAGACCTGCTCAATCACGAGGTGAGAGGGTCTGGAGACCCCCGGCCCCACCTCTTGGCCCCCAGCCCCCAGCCAGCTCTCCCCCGAGCAAGTGAAGTGCCTGGTGGGAAGGAGCCAGTTTTGTGCCCGAGTCTCTGTAGCCCAGCCCCGCCCCGCCCCTCAGGCTCCCACCACGGTCTTTCTCTCCCATTTGTAGGACTGTTACATCCTGGACCAGGGGGGCCTGAAGATCTATGTGTGGAAGGGGAAGAAGTCCAACGCCGAGGAGAAGATGGGGGCCATGAATCAGGCACTGGTGGGCATGGGGATCGGTAGGGGGAAGGGGAGAGAAGCAGATAGAGCAGGGAGAGAGAAGGGGGATCAGACCGTGTGTCCCACCAGGCAGAGGCCTCCAAAACTGTGGAATAAAATCACAGCTGGGGGTGCTGAGGGTCTGCTCTGGAGCCCTCTTGGGCAGGGGGGTCGCTGCAGGCCACCAGGAGCCCCGCAACAGGCAACCTGGGGGCCTCCTCAGGACGTGAGTTTCCACCTCAAACTCAGTTCAGGGAAAAGGGAGAAATGGAGGCTGGCCTTTCTACAAGAGGGGATTGGGCCAGCAGGGGGCTAGGGCTAAGTCAGAGTTTGGGGTCATTACTGGGGCTGGAGTTAATAACCCTCGCTGGCTTGGGGTCAGTGTTAGACTGAGGATTGGGTTCAAGGTTGGAGATGGCAGCTAGGGATCAGGTTCAGAATTGAGGTAGGGTCAAGTCTGAGGTCTCATTTGGTTTTTGAGGTTGAGGCCAGGGCAGGCCTTAGCTTTGGGGTCAGCACTGGGACTGGGGTTGGGTTCTAGTTTGGGCTTGGGACCAGGGGTAGGTTTGGGGTTGGGTCTGGTTGGGGTTAGAGCCAGGCTGTTGCTTGTACTGGGGGGCTATGGGAGTCCGGAGAGGGATACGGACCCAGCCACCGCTTTCTCTCCCTCCCCAGAACTTTATCAAAGCGAAGCAGTACCCCCCGAACACGCAGGTGGAGGTGCAGAACGATGGGGCCGAGTCAGCTGTCTTTCAGCAGCTCTTCCAGAAGTGGACACTGCCTAATCAGACTTCGGGCCTGGGCAAAACCTACAACGTGGGCACCGTGGGTGAGGGCTGGCCTGAGGCAGGGTGGGGCTGGGAGCTGGAGCGGGGCTGCGAGAGCATCTGCGCCTGCCTCCCGACCTCCTTCTCTGATACGCTTCTGCCATGCGTACTTTTCCCGCGGCTCTGGGCTCCCAAGTAGGGTAGGGACACAAGGGCACATGGGGAAACTTTAGGAGCTGTCACAAAAAGGGAGCTGAGAAGCACCCGTCTTTCCTTTGAAATGGGGTTGAGTCTCCCTGGAAACCAGACGCTTCGGTCTCTCACCAGACAACAGTTGCTGAAGGCAAGCTCAGTGCCAGGCACCTGCAGGAGGGAAAAAGGGTTGCCCCTCTCCTGGCTCCTCTGGGAGGCCCTGACGAAGCCGGAGTCTTAGGGGTGGGAGATAGGGTTTCACATTATAACTGCCACTCTCTAGCTCTGTGACTCCTCTAGTCTTGGTTTCCTCATCTGTAAAATGGATCTAAGAATTAGAGCTATCAGGGTTGTTGAGGAGACCTGGGGACCTCGGTTTGTGACGGCCGGTGTCATGATTCCCCCTCCCTCCAGCCAAAGTGGAGCAGGTGAAGTTTGATGCCACATCCATGCACGTCCAGCCTCAGGTGGCTGCCCAGAAGAAGATGGTGGACGATGGCAGTGGGGAGGTGCAGGTATGGTGAGGGCAGAGAGTGGGTGCTGGGTGGGGGTGGGGGGTGGTCAGCGGAGCCATCCTGGCCCTCACACCAGCCTGGTACTGGCCCCAGGTATGGCGCATTGAGAACCTGGAGCTGGTGCCGGTGGATTCCAAGTGGCTAGGCCACTTCTACGGGGGCGACTGCTACCTGCTGCTGTACACCTACCTCGTCGGCGAGAAGCAGCACTACCTTCTCTACATCTGGCAGGTCAGGCCCCACCCCTCCCTGCCCAGAGCACAGCCAGCTCGGCTCCCACTCTGCTCTACCCCTGCCGAGTGGCCAGGGGTACATCACCCTTGAGTTGAGTATCTCTGGTGATGGGGAGCTCACCCTTTTTCCATCCTGGGACTGCTTTGGCTATGAGATCCCACCGGCACAGAGTATGCCCATATACAACCCTTTCCCCTTCTCTGAGTTTTCAGAGCCTCCCAATTGCCATGGCTTCCAGCACATTCCCTTCATCTGGGTTTCTGCGTCCAGATGAGAGCGAGCAGGCTGCTGCTTGGGTGCTGGGGGTAGTGGTATGGCAGCCATGCTGTTTCCCCCAGTAAGAAGGAGAGGAGGTCTGGGGTTAAGGCCAGGCATTGCAGGGGAGCTAGGGTTGGGGGGAGGGGTTCTGGGAAAGGATAAGGTATGGGGCTGGGATCAGAACAGGTCCGGGTCAGATTGGGGTTTGGTGGGGTGGACAGTGGGTTTGGGGCCAGGTGAGAATCAGAGATGGAGTTGTTGCTGCAGCTGGGGACGGGGTCAGAATTGGAGCTGACTTCACCCCACCCTTTCCATCGTGCTCATCCCCAGGGTAGCCAGGCCAGCCAGGACGAAATAACAGCCTCTGCCTATCAAGCCGTCATCCTGGACGAGAAGTACAACAATGAACCGGTCCAGATCCGGGTCCCCATGGGCAAGGAGCCCCCGCACCTCATGGCCATCTTCAAGGGACGCATGGTGGTCTACCAGGTGTGGCTGCCGGCCCCAGGCACCTGGCAGTCCCCGCCTTTGTGGTGGGGTGGGCGTCAGGAGACGGGGGAGGGGACCCGGGGGGCGCGGGACTGGAGGTGAAGGGCGATCTTCATGGGGGAGGACTGTTTGAGGTCCCATCAGCTATGTGGACCTGGCACAGAAACCACCTTCCAGTTCTTTAAGAGCTGGATGAGTAATGAGTACGCGGCAGGCGCAAGTGCCGTTTCTCTGCCCATCCCATTTCCCTGGATCCTCTACGTGAGAAAGGAAGTTCTTGTGGCTAGATTTGCATATCACCTGTTTGTTGAGCACCTATGAAGCCTACAGCCCTCTGCAATGGGGCGCATTGCTGTCTACGGTCCTGTTGGGAGAGCAGTGAACTCACAGCCCGAGGCGGGGTGCTTAAATGCCAGAAGCACAAGTTGAGTTCACAGGAGAGAGTGGATACAGTAATCTGGGATAGGCAGGGAGTTCAGGGTAGAAAGGCGGTTTGGAGGAGGTCTTGACATCAGGGTTGGAGCGGAAGGGCTCAGCAGAGGTAAACTGAGGTCGTGTAGCACAGGAGGCACAGCAAAGACAAAGGCCCAGAGGAGGGGACCCATATGGGACAGTGAGAAGCCTGGCTGAGCTACAAGGGAGGGTTTGGAGAGAGCAGAGTGGGTCTGGAAGGGTAGTTTGCGCCTGCATCATGGAGGAGCTGGGCTGAGGAGCTGGTTCTAGTCTAGAAGCAGTGGGCAGCACTGAGGATTTCTGAGCAGGGGAGTGCCATGACCAAAGCAATGTTCGGGAAAGGCTACTCTGGTAATGGTGCATCAGAGGACCTGGGGGCGGGCAACCCCCACCCCCGCCTCCAGCCTCTCTTCAGCTCTGTTCTCTGGGCCCTTCTCGAATCTTCCATTGTCTGTACTAAGTTGCTCCCCACCTCTTTCTCTCTCTGCCGTCTCCCCACGCCCTACAGGGAGGCACCTCAAGAGCCAAAATCTCGGAGCCAGAGCCCTCCACACGGCTGTTTCAGGTCCAGGGAAGCAGTGCCAACAACACCAAGGCCTTCGAGGTCCCACCCCAGGCCAGCTCCCTCAACTCCAATGACGTCTTCATCCTTAAGACCCAGTCCTGCTGCTACCTGTGGTGTGGGAAGGTGTGTGCAGGGCCTAGTGGCCTCCCCTTCTTCAAGTGGGTCTCAGGGGTCCCCCGGCTTCAGGCAGCCTCTTGCCAAGTAGGTCCTTCTTGTTAATTTCCTAGCTAGTTTCCCTCCTCTGCCACTCTGGGTCTGGCCACCCTCACATTTTCTGCCTCCATATCTGGGTCAGTCTCTCTCCTTCGGTCTCTGGCTATCCCTCATCTGTCTCAGGGTTGGTCTGTCTTTGTGTCCAGGCTTTCTTTCACCATCCCTGTGCCTGTCGCTGCCTCTCCATTCATCTCAGCCTCTTGGATTCCTTCTCCTGCTCTATAAGGGTTGTGCAGACTTCTGTCCCCTCTGCCATTCTTTGGAGTGTCAGACAGAGGATGGGGGCGCATGGGGTCCTGATCCAGGCAGGAGAGCCCTCTCAGATGCAGGAGCTCTGTGCCAGTGAATGTTATGGAAGGGTGGGGGTAGACATAGCATTAGGCCTGGTGTCCCTCAACACAGCTGACCCTCCTGTCCCCAGGGCTGTAGCGGGGACGAGCGGGAGATGGCCAAGATGGTTGCTGACACCATCTCCCGGACGGAGAAGCAAGTGGTCGTGGAAGGGCAGGAGCCGGCCAACTTCTGGATGGCTCTGGGTGGAAAGGCTCCTTATGCCAACACCAAGAGGTAACCACGGGGTCCCTCTGCCTCCAGCTCACCTTCTGAGGCTGGAGAACCTCCCAGCATCTCCATCCCCTGGCCCAGAACCTGCAGCAAGCATGAATTGAGGACTCTGTGTAGCGGGTCCCCAGGGCTACAAGATGAGTAAAGGGCAGCCCAGGTCCTCAGAGCCTCTTGAGCCCAGGATGTCTGTGTGGGTGTGCCTCGGGCCTAGTGGGGCATCTTCTTGGCAAAGGGAGTTCACAGCCATAGGAAGCAACTCAAAGAGAGGGGCAGGGCTTGCCCTTTGGGAAGAGGATGGCAGAGCCCTACCCTTTAGCGCCGACCCAGGACCTGGAGGCTGAGAAGCCCCAGCTGCAAACACTCTTTCAAATGGTTTTTCTGAAGAATACCCATGATCCACTACTCCCCGGTTCAGAAGCAAAAGGTCATGTATTGCAGTAGTGGTAGGAGGGCACAGAGGGAAGAAGGGAGAAAGAACTTCCCACCGGGCCCATAGAAGAGCCGCCGGAATGGATGTCCTAGGAAGGCAGTGGGGATTTCTCCCTTGGAGCGCTCTTAGACTCTTGGGAGGAGGGTGGACATTTTTTGTGTGAGCAGAAAAAAAAAGAGTATTTTCCTAGAAGGTAGGCTTTCTGCGTCAGACTTCTGTGTCCTCTACTCTTCTTTCCCTCTACCTTCTTGCCAACACAGTTTTCGCCCCATCCTACAGACTGCAGGAGGAAAACCTGGCCATCACCCCCCGGCTCTTTGAATGTTCCAACCAGACCGGGCGTTTCCTGGCCACGGAAATCCCTGACTTCAATCAGGACGACCTGGAAGAGGATGATGTGTTCCTGCTAGACGTCTGGGACCAGGTAGGATGGAGGCCCGGGGAGCTCCCTTCCCATCCTCTCAATCCCCAGAGCCACGAAATCGTGGCTTAACGGACAGACTCCTCATACGTTCTTCCTGGGAGTAGTATGATGAACAAGAGCCTGAGGGAGAAGGAGGCAGATAGAGAGGAATGGGCCCAATGGGGCTTGGAGGGCAGGATGTATTTTCCCCAAGTCCAATTTTTTTTCGCGTGGCAAAAGCATGTCTGTGGCTGTGGGGAGACTAGGAGTCACGCATTGGCAGTATACCCCAGTACGGGACCTCTGTCCAACCTCTTCCTTTCTCAGACACAAAGTCAAGACCAGATAGGGCCTGCCCCAGGTCACTCGGCTCCACCGTCGGCCGTCGGAGCCTGGGTGAACTGAGGCAGAGCCCTGTGGGCCAGGACGGACAGAACTCTGATTCTCCTGAACTCTGAACTATCCCCAGGTCTTCTTCTGGATTGGGAAGCACGCCAATGAGGAGGAGAAGAAAGCCGCAGCCATCACGGTGCAGGAATACCTCAAGACCCACCCCAGCGGCCGTGACCCCGAGACCCCCATCATTGTGGTGAAGCAGGGACATGAGCCCCCTACCTTCACAGGCTGGTTCCTGGCCTGGGATCCCTTCAAGTGGAGTGTAAGTGGCCAGCTCACCCTGATCCTTACGGCTGTCACATAGCGTTCATGGTACCCCTCATATTTGTCAAGGGGTCTGAGGGGGCCTAGAATAAAAAGTAAGGCTGCATAAAATCATTAGCCTCCCTGGTGCGGGAGAGAGAAGGAAGGCTTTCAAAAGCCCAGGCCCAGTTCAGTGCCTTGCCTTATCCATCGGATGTAGCTCAGAGAGGTTGGACATTCCTGGCAAGAGCCATACTGACTATTTAAACTTAAATTAACTACAGTTAAACAAAATTAAAGATTCAGCTGCTCACTAGCCACAAGCTAAGTGCTTCGTAGCCGCATGTGGCTAGTGGCTCCCCTATCGGACAGCACAGAAAAAGGACATTTCCATCATCGCAGAAACTTCTCTGGGACGGCGTTGGTGGGTTCTGAAGCCAGGTGAAACGAAACATGTTGGTTCTCAAGGACAGACAAATATCTTCCCGGGACCGAATTCTAAGCAAAACAGGTTGTACACGTGGTCCTTACCCGAGGGACGGGGAGTCAGACTTCCACAGGCTTGTCCGGAACTGGCCGCGCATAGAAGCGGAAGGCAGGTCCTCAAAATGGAAGGTTTTCTGCAGGAAGGAGGAAGGCTAAGGTAGGGAGCGCCTGCCCAGTGGCTTCGGGCGCACGGAAGTGGCAAAACAAGAGGAGTTTAGGGAACCAGAGCTTAGATTCATTGCCTCAAATACATTTTTTGAAAGCATTCGCTCAGTGGCTGATGGGTTGAATTTAGCTTTGAGGATAAATTAAACAAACCTCAAGGCTGCAAATCTAGATGCCAGACTTTTTTTTCTTTTCGAGCAGCAGGCAAAGTTTATGAGAGTATAAAATCAGGAAGCAAAGATAGTAGGAAAACTCTTTTTACGGAGAGGGGACATTCGAAAGTGAATGTCCTGGCTCTAGGCGAGGGTCCTTGTTTTATAAGGTTCTGGTCACTCCCCACCTCCCTTCCCTCTCGTTCCTTCTCAGGTTCTCCCCTTACTGGTTGGATAACTCTAGGTGCCGCTTGTCCAGTCCTGACTGGCCCAATTCCATTGCGTGAGGGGTGGTCTACAGCCATATCACTCCTTGAGGGTCAGATGTTTTATAGGCTACTAGTTACTTTTAGTCAGGTCTTTAGTCAAATTCCTGAGAGGGACCTGAGGGGGAGTATGTGGTGTCTGGTACACTCTTAAGAGGAATCTTAGGCCTGAGGGAGTAGATGCCAAAACTTCCAAATTCATATCAGCGTCCCAAGTCAACACCTTTGGCGGCCCTGCCCTCCCTCCGGTCTGCGCTGGCTTCTCTCAGACTCACACGTGCATTCACTCCTCCCTTCAGCATAACTACAGTCGGGATGTGCCATGCTTGGCGCCAGGCCCTGGGGATATGGAGACGGGGCTCCTTGTGGAGCCAAGGTCCCTTTTAACTTCCTTCACTTTTTGACAGCAGGGCCCCCCCCCCACTCCAGGCTCTGGGAGGAGCCCCCCGGCTCTCCTGGTCCCCCGTGTTCCCCAGAGCTGACAGGGTGTAGGCAGGTTCCCAAGGCTGCACGTGACTGCTTGTGCTGCCTCTGAGCATGGCCTCCATTCCCACGTGGGGCTGAGCGGGGCCTCTTCTGACTCTCAGCCCTTTGGGTGCCCATCCTCGCCACCCAGCCTCCTTTTTCAGGGTCCCCTCCTCCAGCCCCTAGCTGAGCGCCCTCTTCCCCTTCCCACCCCCAAGCCTTAGACCAACTTTCTTTCAACTCTTGAAGGAAAAAGTTCTTCCACCTCCTCTGCTGAGAACCGGGTCTAACTTGTATCCTTTCCGTGCAGAACGCCAAATCCTATGACGACCTGAAGACGGAGCTCGGCAGCTCCCGGGACTGGAGCCAGATTAGCGATGTGAGTATGCGGCAGGCGGCCGGCTGACAGCTGACGGTGGCCAGCCCGGTGGGAGCTGAGAACCTTCCAGAGGGGATGCCAGCATCCTGGGTTTTCCTTTCCACCAGGCCCCCCCACCCCCGGCCCTGCCCCACACTCCTTGTGGAAGTTCTTGCTGTTTAACCTCAAGGCCATCAGCTATTTTTTCTTCTTCTCCGTTTCCTAGTGAGCGGTGGCCCCCCCTCCCCCCCCACCCGCCCCGTCTGATCATACACGAATCTGACCGGAGCTGGGAGTGAGGGGTAGGGGCAGCTGATTAAAACGCAGATCTCAAAGTCCCACTCGCTCCCGAACATTCTCGCTTGTGGAATTGGGTTGAGCCCCAGGACTGCGGCTGTTCTAAACAAAGAGCCCAGGGGATCTGATGCAGTTAGTCCATGGACTACACTTTGAGAAAGAATTCTCTGCTGCGGTCACCCTGAGAGAGCCTTCTCCAGATATGGACTTCGGTCTCCGAGTTAGTTAACAGAAACGCCTTTAGCCTGTCAGCCTGGGTTGAGGAAATCCGAAAGCGAAACCTTTCCTTCGAGAAGTTCCCAGGCTTGCAGAGGAGCCAAGACCAAGCCGACTCTGCAAAAACGTGTCCCGAACATGAGAACAATTTCACAAGCACGCAGGGGTAATCAGATAACGCCCCTGGCTTCTCGGCCCCACCCTCAGGATGAGTACCCCGTGACACTCAATAAACCCTTCTCCCGGACTGATGGTGCGTGCATGCCGGAAGGCACAGATAGGTCAAGGCTAAGTGAATTTACTGATGACAATTCCAAAACCGATTAGAGAAAGAGGATCATAAATCATCTGTGAGAAGCCATGGAGAAGTGCCTAAGTC
Source organism: Paguma larvata (assembly GCA_030068075.1). NCBI lineage: Eukaryota > Metazoa > Chordata > Mammalia > Carnivora > Viverridae > Paguma > Paguma larvata. The sequence goes on along the minus strand of CM057825.1, from coordinate 18,841,316 downwards.
AAAGCACAAAATAATCGTCTTGGACCAATTGGCTTTGGTTGGACACAATCCACCAAGTTTTAGCTCGTGGGTCCCATCAAATGCTGTGTATCTTACGAGGAGTGTGTGTAGGCGGTGGGGTCATGGCAGACTTCGGGAAGGAGGTGCCCTAGAGTCAATGTTGACTCCAGAGAGATAAGCGGCCTGGGAGGCAGCCACAAGCCAGCAGAATTAACCGGTGGTTTCCTCTTTGTCCCTAGGAGATCAAAAACGTTAAACCGGATGTGTTCAATGCTAACACCAGCCTCGATGTTGGGCCTCTACCCATCTTTCCCTTGGAGCAGCTGGTGAACAAGCCTGTGGAGGAGCTCCCTGAGGGCGTGGACCCCAGTAGGAAGGAGGTAGGTCAGACTGGAAGAGGAGGATGAAGAGGTACGGCTCGCCAGTCGCTGGACAACACTAACTGAGCCCCAGCAACACTAACTGACGATTAGGTGCTGGGGGGGCGCCAGAGGACAAAAACAGACCTGGTGTCTGTCTTCATGTGAGGTGACATCTCAGTGGGGAGAGAGGGCTCAAAGGCCCCTGATTACACTGTTATTTAACTTCAGTGATGATAAGTCCCACACAGGTGAAGTACCAACAGCATGAAAAGCATTCCAGGAGGAAACCTGATTTAGTCAGAGACGAGTTCCTTCCGAAAGGTGGACAGGGATTCTTCAGGCAAAATGGGTTCTTTCTGGAGCAGGGAACAGCACAGGCGAAGCCCAGAGGTAGGGAATAAGCACGGTGTGGGGGTGAAATTGCACGGTGGCCAGAGTGGCCATGGTGTGCAGAGCTGGGGAGCAGCAGGCTGGGGGACTGTGGGCCCAACTGAGCAGAGCCTGCTACGTCGCCTTAGGGAATGTGGTGTCTGGTTTTGTTTTTTTAATATTTATTTTTGGGAGAGCGCAAGTGGGGGAGGGACAGCGAGGGGGACAGAGGATCTGCAGCCGGCTGTGCGCTGACAGGCTGACAACAGTGAGCCTGTTGTGGGGCTCGAACTCAAGAACTAGGAGATGATGACCTGAGCCAAAGTCGGACGCTCAACCAACTGAGCCACCCAGGTGCTCTGGGAAATGTGGTATCTTTTTTAAAAGTGGACAGAAACCATTATGGCTGAAGCAGGGAGTAGCAGTCAAGTTTACACTTTTAAAAGATCACTATAGGGGTGCCTGGGTGGCTCAGTTGGTTAAGCATATGTCTGACTCTTGATTTCGGCTCAGGTCATGATCTCACAGTTCGTGAGTTCGAGCCCCACGTCGGGCTCTACACTATATCAGCGTGGAGCCTCCTTGGAATTCTCTCTCTCTCTCTCTCTCTCTCTCTCTCTCTCTCAAAATAAAGGATTTATTCTCAAAAAATTTTAAAAAAAGAAAGATCACTATAGGGGCACCTGGCTGGCTCAGTTGCCCCTGCTTGTGACTCTTGATCTCAGGGTTGTAAATTCGAACCCCATGTTGAGCATAGAGATTACTTAAAAATAAAATCTTTAGGGACACCTGGGTGGCTCAGTCGGTTAAGCAGCCTACTTAGGTTCAGGTCGTGATCTCATGATTCGTGAGTTTGAGCCCCATATCAGGCTCTCTGCTGTCGGCTCAGAGCCTGCTTCAGATCCTCTGTCCGCTTCTCTGCCCCTCCCCCATTCGTGCGTAATTGTGCGCTCTCTCTCTCTCTCTCTCTCTCTCTCTCTCAAAAATGAATATTAAACAAAATTCCTTAAAAAAGAAAAGTGAAGAATGGAGAGTGCAGAAGCAGCAGTCCCGGGCGGGCTGAGTGATGGTGGGGGGGAGTCTACAGTAGGTGGTGGCTGGGGAAGTAGAGGGAAGGAAGTGGTTTAGAGAAGTATTTAGGAGGTAATGTCAAGGACGCCTGGTAATTACTGGATGAAGGGTGTGAGAGAGAGGGGGAGATTGTGTCATTTTCCGAGATAAAGAAAAAACAAACCCTGGGCCAGCCTGAGCTTAGAGGGACCAAGCATGAGCTGGGTGGTAGCCGTGCCATTTCAGGCACCCGGGAGACATGCGAGCTGATGCAGATTTGGTGGGCGGGCGATTCAGAGGAGCGCCAGGGAGAGACTCCCCAGCGCTTAGTGCCTCTGGTGGCTGCAGCTGCAGGCCCGCACGGGTCACCTGTAGGGACAGAGTATGGCAAAATGAGCTCGTTAAGAATACATTTCCAATATTCATTCCCTCTATAGGAAGATCCAAAAGAGAAGGCAAATCTAGCTTGGTCGGGTTATTGAGAGAAAATGATGGGGGACCTTGGGTATAATAAGCCATAAAGAAGTCTTACAAATGAATTAAGGAATCTACAGAAGAGAGATGCCCGATTTCTCCGAGAAGTCTGTTAGGGGTTCGGGCCCGATATACGTTTAAGTATATTGTTCCCAGAGCATTTGTATCCTGCCCTTCACCTTGGAGACCGTGTTCGTGCATTCTCTCCCGGATCTGCCCACCATCTATGTCCTCACTTGTAACAGTGGGATGATCCTAACATGTTTTCTGCAATAGTAATATTACGAATATTACTTGCCCAGCACCTGGTACATAGAAAGTGCTCTGTAAATGTAACCTGCTATTTTCACTGCCTGCTCTACACCTGAGGAAACTGAAGAGCAGGAAAGTGACTGGCATACCTACTTAGCAGCCAAGTCAGAGCAAGAACCAGGTCTTTGGAGCCCGGCTGTCACCCTCGTATCATCATGTGGCACAAAGTATTTCTAAAAGGAGGGGCAGCCAGTGTTATTGAACCAGGTGATTGATGGGAGGCCTGGATGGATTGCAGAGTTTGAATGGGACAAACAGCATCAAGACAACCTTACCATGGTAGACACAGTCTACAAAACCTAAGATCCTTTTAAAAAAATTAGTTGTCCGTTGCTGATTTTTTTCATTATGGGAGTACCAGAACGTTGTGGGAGAGCTACAGGTTCACTGTCAAGTGGGGAGAGTAGGAGAGGTCCTGAGGCCTCTCTGGCTGCTCCAAGCTCGGAAGGGGAGCCAGAGACAGTGAATAGTGGGGCGGTGGGTCTGGCTGCAGACAAGAGGATAATCCGAGTGTTTGAGCACAAATGAGTAAACCACGGAGAGGCGGATGTGGGTATGGGTGAGGCCAGCAATCAGCTGGCAGGACCACAGAGTCCAAGAACAGGACTAGTGGAAAGATGCAAGTCCACTGGGATGGGCAGTTCCTGCTATCTAGCCTAGGGGTCAGAGTCCAGCAGTCCCGGCCGAGCTGTGGAGCCAGCCTGACTGGGGCCAGAGAGGGCACCTGTAGCCACAGCTACAAGGGACCTGGAGTGGGCGTTTGCTACAAACCAAATTGGGGTAGGCGGCTCTTCCCCATCCACTGATGCCCAAACTGCCCACTTTTTACTCTCTTCCTCCCTGCCTGGGGGAGTGGGCAGGGCTCTCAGGAGCCTCGAGAGAATGCCCAGGGGCGGGAGGCAGATCTGAACACGGGTGAGAGAACCGAGGCCTCGGACTCAGCTGAGCTTGAGGTCCATCTGTGGATGTTTTCCAAGCTGTTCCATTAAGGGCTCTCTGCAGGAGTGGATAAACACTCTCCTAGGGTGGCAGGGTGGGCTAAGATTGAAAAACGAAAAGAAAGCCCCAGCTCTCCACCCATCCCCTCTTGGTGCCTGGGGAGCAGACATGAAGGTTGGGAGATGCTGTTTTAGAGCAGCTTCAATTTGGGGTTCCCACTGAGTGTGCCTTGATGGTACTCAGCTTGCCTTAAGCAGTTATCACTACTGTATCTCGTGAGCTGGGAGCAACGGTCATTTCAGGGAATCCCCTCATCTTATGGAGAAAGATACACACCCCAGACCTAGAAAGGTGTCTCCCGGTCATGAATCTCCACATCGAGAGTAAAAAAGTAGAATTGTGCTATCTAACCTTCTAGACCCTTCTCATAGGACTGGAGAAGCTAGAGTAAATCATTTAAATGTTTTGTCTTCCGCTCAAAATAGTCAGGTGTTTTGGCAAGTGCCATGGCTGTACATGTAAGTCAGACTGCTGCTTGCTCTGCCCATTGGGCTGGGGTAGCTGCCGGGCGAACTTGAGCCTGAGCAAGGTAGGGCCCAGGAGGGCAAGCCTCAAGGGCTAGAGGCTCCTGCCAGAAGAGCTGTGCCTCCCGTGGTAAAGGCAACTTGGTCTCCTAGATGGGACCCGGGTAGACTCCCTTCTGTGGCTCATCTGCTTCCTCTGTGGGCAAGACTCACAGAAAGAAGGGTCCACTCGCTTAGGTTCACTGCTTAGTGAGACAGCTGACCAAGATCCTTCGTTTCTTATGGAAACATATGCCCTTTCATATGCAATAGAACCTTCATCCCCATAAAAGCATTACAAAGGAACAAATATTGGCCTTTAAAAAATTTCCCCCAAGAGGAAAACTAAGACGGTCCCCCCAAGTTAGCTAACTCCTTAACCCAGGAATTATGGGTTAAGTCAAATGTCCTAATTCTTATTTAAGAGCTAGGGTCAAAAGAAAGGAGCTCAATCTACTTCATCTTGAACATGTTCCAAATTCAGGGGTCAAACCTCTTGGACCTCAAAATGCCACCTGACTCCTCCCATTTCTTTCCTGGTTCTCCTGTCGCCCGTGTTTGCTCTTCACTTGCTCGCCATCCCACACCCATACGACTCATCAAAGTAAACCCTGGGGAAGAGTGTGAACTTTGTCCTCTGCTTCCTCTCTCCTAGGAGCACCTGTCCACTGAGGATTTCACCAAGGCCTTGGGGATGACGCCCACTGCCTTCGCTGCTCTCCCTCAATGGAAGCAACAAAACCTCAAGAAACAGAAAGGCCTGTTTTGAGAAGCCAGGGTAGCTGCTAGTTGGAGGGCAGTACCCTACCTTGCTTGGTTTGTTTTCATGTCTGGGATGTGAGTCCTACAATGATTGAGGTGAAATTTTAGTTGCCTGAGGGCGGCCTTCTGTGGCACTGCCACTTTATTGAGTAACCTACCGATTCTTCCAGAATGATACCTCTGTAAAGACACTGTGATCCCGATTTCAGCCATGAAGGGGGTCACACTGTTTCTATCCTCAGGTGTTACGTCACTTTTAGCCATCCTGTTCTAGAGCTTTCCCTCTTGAGAAAAGCCATCACTCCACAGGACATCAGAATTCTGAGGAGCCGTCCCTAGCTTTTTCTCTCTTGTGACAAACTTTCATCTACAGAAGTGGGCTGAAGCCTTTTGCAGTTTTACATATTTCCCAGCATAATGGCTTTTCCTTTTCACTTTCTTCACTGATTTAGGCGGGATGTTAAAGGGGACTCTTCTTTTGCAAGAGTTGAATGGCCTGGGAAAAGGTCCTGTGAGGCGGTTTGACAACACTAACGGGTACCCAGCGAGAGCAACATTTCCACTGGGTCTGGAATGCAGGCTATTCACCCCCCCACCCTTTGGCACGAATAAGGCAAAAGAGCTTAGCAAAGGCTAATGCCGGGTTTACAAACCGTTATCCAGAACCTCTGTAAAGTTTCACCGGCTCCTCGAACGAAAACGAGAACTCAGGGCCGACCACAGCCACCTGTTGGTTTGCCCTTCCGTTTCCTTTAAGGTGGAATGGTGCTGCACGGAAATCCGAGTCAGAAGGCCAACAGAAAGTACCCTCATCACTTCAACAAATGATCGGTTAAGTGTCTGCAAAAATATGTCCTTTTCAGAAATAACAGTCGACCCAACAGAAGGTTAATAAAGGCTTTAATTTCACACACAAAAAACTCTATGCATAATTTAAAAAGGAAACAAAAACAAGGAAAAACCGTAAAGGATACAGAGGAACAGTTCTGCTAAAACACAGATAAAGTGCCGCTCCATACAAAACAACGTAAAGAATCAGAATCAGGTCACTCTGAGCACAAAGAAAATCACCTCACAAATAATGTGGCCAAAGCTGCCCGCAAATCTGGTAGTGGCTCAATTAGGCAAAGTGTAGGGCCCTTCTGTTTTCCTCGCTACGCCATGTCAGCGACTCCGACGATAGGCCAGAGGAGTCGGGATGCAAGGACAAACTCAGAGAGGGCGGGGAAACCTAGGGAGGAGAGGTGTGTGGTCTCACTTCCCGCATCTCCTCGGCTCTTGAAATAGGCCAGGTCGGCTGACTGCTCTTCCTTGTTCTGGCATTTGACCTACCTCGAACTTGGGTCTTGATCTAGACCCTCGGGCCCTCTATAGGTTTGCCAGTGAACATGCCTATAATTCGAATCTCTTACTGTACTTTAAGTCCAATGTTACTAAAATCAACTGCTTATATTCATACTGGCACACTTTTTTATTTAAAAACTTCAAAACCTCAGACATATAGCACACATGGGAAGAAAAGTTTACTGTGTATAAATATGATACAACGGAAAAGACTGCCTGAAGTCTAGTAATCAAAGCATGCCGTAAAGGAGTCAAAGATTGTGGTGACACACAGCAAAATAATGGTCACAAAACTCTCAAAGCCTTACAAACTCTAGTATTCCAATCAAATACATGTTTTTCAGCTGTTGATAAGACATACCAATACAGACAGAATTTTGAAGTGATGCATGAGGAAGATGTTAGATGGCAGAAGTCTGCTGAGGTTTGGTACACACTTAAAGAGAGCATTACTCAGTGTTAAAGCAAGACGGAGAGGAGGCGAAGGACACACCTGTTTTGGGGGGACGCTTATGTGACTTGCATCTGTACCGGGTCATTAATTTTTCTAAAAGTCTCATATATATACAAGATCCAAATATACTTGGGAGATGTAGCTGTTTCCCTGATTTAAAACAAAAGACCACCTAAGGGGAGGGGTCAATTAAATCAAAGAGGAAAAAAAAAGTGTGGATGACTGCGAGCGTCCACTGCAGTCACTTCAGAGAACCAAAAGGGAGGAGAGAGCCATGTTTGTTTGTTTTAATATAAACGCTGTTCAGATCACAAATGAGTTTACAAACTACTTTCCTTCTGTAGGCTTCCAAGCTCCACGTCCATGCTCTCTCTACACTCATAATACTCAACTATTAGTGACACTGCGAGATATCTCTTTGCTTTAGGTGTTTCCAAATAATTTTCATTATACAACTCTATCTGTAGCTGTACATGCGTCAAACTATGTTTACAGAGTTACATAATGGTAACTGCAATATGGAAGAATAAGAAAACTCACAAATTCACTTGCTGAGGTTTTAATTCTTAAAGTTTCTCTTCTGGAAGAATTCTACACTTGAACAAGGAGAGAAGTAAAGAAATGTATAGCCTAATATTTGCCTCCCAGAATCAATCAGCAGATCTAGAAGTATCACTGTATACTTTTAAAAATGTAAACACACTTACATTTGTTACATCTGTTACTGAGCCATTAAATTAGGCCTGAAATTAACAGACCACAGCAAGTAAACATAGCTTTTGGAATCAAAATATAAATAGAAGAACAATTCATGGGCTTGCTTCCTACTCTATCCTGCTGAGACAAACTTACTGAGTGTGCACACACATATAAATACCCCCACAAAACAGAGGCTATCTCCTCATAGGCCTAAATTAAAGTCATGGCTATTAAAGGGACAGCGGCCACCTGGCCACATGCAACTTCCAATTCTCCATAATATTAGGTGATAAGAATCAGTAAGTTTGAATTTTAAGTTTAGTTTTCCCTTCCAAAAAATTTCAGTTAAGATTACTGTCTGCAGAACTAAGTGCTGTCAAGTTCCAATTCAATGTCATTTAAAGTAGTGTAACCCCATTTGGTAATTTTCAATAGAAAGGTTACTGTGTAGGCTGCCTGGGACTGAAGCACTCTGTCCCTATCTGACTTATCCCTTCCTGGACCCAACACCCCAAATGCCCCATCCCCCTGATTGTGAGCAAACTGATCAGACTGTGCAAAAAAAAAAAAAAATATATATATATATATATATAATATATTATAATTTTTAAATATATACATTCAGCTCAAAAGCCCAATAAACCCTTTCAATGTGGTCCAGCTGAAATCTCCATCTGTAGTCATGAACCCTTCACTGAACCTGAATGAGAAGTAACGTGTCGTGAAGGGGGGATGGATAAAGGAGCGCAGGGAGAGGTGGAGGCCGAACAGGCCATAACGATGTACAGCTACCGAGAAAACTCAAGTCCCAAACTTCCAAGCATACAAGCGGTGAGATAACTTATCTACCTCAGTAACCTATTTCCAACTAACAAGTCCAGCCCAAGAAATGAAGGTCAAATCAAATCAGGTTTCTGAGCCACATGTACTTCTAAACCACACACACACACACACACACACGCACGCACGCACGCCAAACGAGGGCACTTTGTGGGCACTCAGGCTTACGCATCATTTCTACTTTTTTTTATGCCCTAATGCATCCATCCCCCATGTCAAATCATTTCCAACCATTTTTAACAAAGCTCTCAAACACATGGAAAAGAAGTCCTAAATAGCTACAGAATTTGATCACCACTTCACTCATTTTTGAGAAAACCAGTTATTTTCCAGCAAAAGCTATAATTTTTAAAACAAATATTTTCCTCTGCTCTATACTACTCTTGCACAACTTATCAGCATACCATTTGGAACGTTCACTATGGTAATGCACAGGTAAATGGTAGGCGGCAAAGCTTTCATCAGTAGTTAACCAAAAGTGCTGGGGCCATTTACAACTTGGAAACTGAACATTTTAGAACAGGTTACTATGTCAGAACACGTCCAAGTGTGGGGTTGGAGCTCTCATACGGCCATCTTCCAGAAAAGATGTTGCACCTTCTGTGATGATGGACTTTTAACATGTTTGCTTCCCTTGAAAAACTGATGTTGTTTCGTCCCTACCTGAGAACTAAGAGTTATCTTCTTGTTTATAATAAAAGAAAAACATGAAAGAACACACTGAAGGTTTCGTTTTACACTTAACTGTGTGAACCTAATGATTCCTGGGCTTACAAAAATTATTTTGTAGACAGAATTCTCCTCTGAAACTCATTCTTCACATGGTTTCACAAGCTGCTTAATAACCAAGCTGGTTGTGGTGGCCAAGTGACTAATGCAGCACTCAATGCTGCACTCCCATTTGGCCCCAACTCAAAGCACCTAAAAAGATAAATCTATTACACACCTATGTTATTTTTTAGTTCTTGGGATTACCTAAACCAATCTCATTCTAACTCTCACCTGGTTTCAAGGGCAAAGCCAGACAGCAAATGAGTTAAATGTTCGAGCTTTATCCAACAGCTCATGTACTTAATATCCCACTTGCAGCAGGGCTTCTAGTGGTCCATGTTTTTAGCTTTAATGCAAGAATCCTCATCTTGACTTCTGTATGTATGAGGGACAGATGCTAGCATTCTTTCTTATCCCCAAGTATCCTTGCCGGGGAATCCCAACCTCTTAAAGTTTTGGTTGCAATCTGTTAGGGTAATGCTTGCTCCATGGAAGAATGATACAGAAGAAAAAAGATTCTATCTTCACTATAGTAATACAGATGATATACAAAGCATATACTTTGTGAAGGAATCTCTTTAAAGAAAATACAAAGGGTACAATGAATACCAAATGGGGGACCAAAACACATTCCAAAGCACCAACAATCCATTTCTCGGGACTGAATGTAAACAGCAAAAGCATTACAAATCCATGAAATAACTTTTTTAAAAAAGCTCCTCATATCAGGTGGCAGAAACGCTTCTCCATCACAATGAGGACAAACTGTCATTAGTGTAACACGGAGAGTTGGCTTTCCAGTGAACTTTACTAATAAGAAACACACACGAAGGAGTACAGACTCGAGTGAAACTACTCAAGGAACATAAAAGCTAAATGCCAACTGATATGTATGTATATCTTTAAACATTTCTCAGGTGAATGGACTCTTTGACACCTTCATTTCTTCTCAAACTGCTGTGCTATTAACTTTGAGCAGGCATACTCTGGTGACTCCTCCTAACTCTTTAAGGCTCCATTCACTCCACAAATACGTGTGTGGATATGTATGTACATATGTATATATTTACAATGGGTATTCCTAAGACAAAAGGAAGTGCCACTACTGTAGAAGAAAAAGAGAATAATCAGCTACAGATGTGAGACCAAAGTTTCCGTAAAACAATTAGCATGGAGCGTTCCACATAATTGCAATTTTCATCTTTTGGTTTGGCCCTGAGCTGTTTGTTGCTCCCGCATCAAGTAGAACTCCAAATTCTCCTCAGACGGAGGAAAGGAGAGGCGGGCGGCAGTAAGAGGGAATACTACGCAGTGCACACTGCCAACCCAGGAGTTTGTTCCTCACGAGGCCTGACGAGTGGTCTTCCCCACTTCCATGCTAAGTGCCTGAGAGTTCTTTTCTGTTTCCAGCAGCTCATCGAAGATCTCCCTTAAAATAAAACAAACAAGAAATAAAATAGGATATTTAGTAAGCAAAGGGATAGAAGACAGGATAGCGATACAGCCTGCATAATCCCATTTGGTGTCTAAATTTTATTAAATAAGCAGCTCATTCATTTGATCACTATCTTAACCCCACGTGCTGATTTCTGAGAAAGCCGGGGGCGGGGGGGGGGGGGCAGCAATGGCACTAGCTAGCCCTTGACAAGAACGCTATGTAGTTCCCATCCACGTGACTCAGATCTTCCAGCTGATATAACTGGAAGACCAAGAAGGTTTATGATAGGACAACTTTATCATATAACAGTCTTAAATTCCATACTTAGATGTTACTGTGAGATAAGTAATTAACATGGAGTTAAGATATCAAGATATAAGCCCTAAGCAAAGATAACAAAAATAAAAAATTGTCAACCAGTAAGTGATGGGGATACTCTGTCCTTACAGGGGGAAAAAAGTAGTTTCAGAGATTTTTCACCCACAGCTCCAGAGCCGGCAACTTCTTACTTGTGCATATAGAAGAAGATGTAACCACTCCGGTCCCGATCACTCTGCACGGAAGCCTCTTGGATTTTAGAGACCTCGAGATCATTGTAAGTGAACCAGGCCTGCTTCTTAATGTCGTACACATCACTAATGTAATGACCTAAAATAAATAAAATCTTAAAAAACTGTGTTTGTTTTTTGAAAGCCCAACGTGGGGCCTGAACTCATAACCTTGAGATCAAGACCTGAGCTGAGGTCAAGAGTTGGACGCTTAACTGACCAAGCCACCCAGGCACCCCTTAAAATTGTGGTTTTTAGAACACACTGCATTTTTCTCAGGTACAGGAAGTTTTGGAGAGAGAGAAACAGCCTTCCCATCTTCCCTGTCCCCAACAATGTTTCTAAAAACCATTCAGAAAACATGTACGGAAACTTAAGGGAGTAATATAGTACAGCAGGATAACTTTTTGGGTAGATATAGATATATGTATGTATATGGGAATTTGGGTCATTTATAGAGAAATAAAAAAGTTGCACCTTAAACACAATTCACATTTAGTGTGATCAAAGAAAAGGTTTAAAACTTGTCCCTGATGCATTCAACCTATGACTCATGAAGCTAGGCACAGAGCAAACTAATCGGGAGTCAATGCTGGCTGCTTCATTTATAAAATGCAGAAATCACAATGTTCATTTACCTGAAGAAGAGGTGCTACCAATGTGGCTGACAACACTAATGAGCCGATAAGAATGAGGAAGATTTCCTGTCTGGAAAACAGAAGTGGGCATGATTTTTAACTCTTCATTTGAATAAAAGCAAAACACTAAATTTAAATGTGCTATCAAAGCTGACATGGCAGAGTTTCAGTGTGTGTAGTCAAATTCAATAAAAAAAAATCCAGGGGTTGGTACTGTTCACATCTCTTGACCCAAGAATTCTACTCCCAACTAATATCTATTCTAGGAAAATATTCACAAGGAAAAAAGAATATATGTGTAAAATATTCACTGTAGCATCACCTATAATAATGAAAAGTTGGAATTAACAAAAGACTCAAAAATAGTTGAATGATTAGTGGTATATCAACTCAGTGCAATATTATTCAGTGGGTCAGCACGTTAACTTGTTTTTCCAACCCACATGAATGCACACAATAATTACAGCTCTATAAAAACCAGCATGTTAATCATTAACTACTTGAAAACAAAATGAACAAAATGAAAACAGTTGCAGTGGTGCTGCTGAGATTATGGGTAAACTTTTACATTTTTAAGTATTTTAAAATATTGTTAGTAGAAAAATGTAAAAAACCCTGAAAAGTGACATTCATGCACTGCAGGGAGCACTAGAAAACACAATTTTGGGAAGGAATACAGCTATACATAAACCAGAACCATTAAAATGTTCATAAACTTTGAGGCAGTAATTTACTTCTGGGGTTTACTTAAAGAAGAAATTCTTAAATATAGAAAACATTGCAATCATACACAGTTCCTCAATGTATTATTTATCACAGTGGAACAAGAGAAATTTAAATGCTCATGGTTAAAACTTAAATGAAATAAATAGTATGTTGATTTGAGGGAATATAGTTCATTCAACCATTAAAAATAAAATGCTTATAAATAAGTTTTAATAATCAAGTAGGATGAAGAATGTATTTATGACTTTTTTTAAAGCACACTTGGAGGCAGAGATGACAAAATATGTCAAAATGCTAACAGTAGTTGTGCTAGGATAGTGGAGTCCTACATAATTAAAATTACAAAATTGGAAAATGGAAAAAAAGCAATTATTTCAGAAAAAAGAAGGGTCAAAAAAAAGGTTCCAATGTGCTCTAATTTAACAGTTTTTACTGAGTAATAACCAACTAGTTTTGGTATTTAACTTTAAAGACAATATAGTTTTGGCAGAACTAAAGGTGAATTATATTAGTATATGACATCAAGAGCCATGTTACTCAGCACACGAGGGAGTCAGGATGTATTTCTACTTTTGTTTCATTTTGTTCTGAAGCTTGTGTGTAAGAAATGAGGAGCAAAGGACAAGAGAAAGTCAAGTCCATCCGACAGCTGCCACCGGGCAAAAATGAACCCACAATGGACACGGACGGGGAGGCCTTTGAAAACAAACAGCAGGAGGAGTAACCCTGACAACATGACTGGTTCTACTCAGGAAGAAGGTCACCTACCTCAGCATTTCTCTTCAGCTCCTCAGCCTCGGCTTCTGTGTACTCCATGTCTAAAACATCCTCATTTCCAGAGTCCTCATCGGAACCCAGGGAGTCCAGAAAAGAGTTGTTAAACTCTGAAGAATACAAAAGTGTTGTAAAAGTTCTTAGCACAGACACAAAGGGAGAGGATTAGAAAGATAAAAAAAACCAGCTAGGTTCCAATTTACCCAGCCCACTCTGAGGAATAACAATTCAGGGACCAAGTATCTATAAAAGAAACGTCCCTTTTTGTTTTAAATATATTTAATGAAAGGGATAGGACCCTAATAAGAAACAAATAAAACTGAACGAGAAAATATGACTTTACAGATAACCCAATTTCACAAAATTTCACATTCTATAAACTATATGTTAGATTTGAAGCACTTGGTGGCATATTGCGGACACCCCAGCAAATGCAAATTACCTCACAGAAAAGAGACCATAAAAAATTAGTATCCTTTCACATTCTTCAACATTACATCTTTTGAAATTTAATATAATGGAAATTTAACTTTTAAGTTAATGTTCACTTAAAATACACTACACTAACAACTAAATCCAAGATCCACTTTTTTCTTTAATAATGAGTTTCTGAAAGACTCCATCTTTAATAATAACTTAAATAAAGAATCCCAGAAGCATTTGTATTTAAGTGTCTCTTTGCTTTAAAATATAACTAATCCCACTTAAAATCACAGTATAGAGTCATTTAAAAGACACGAACACTTAAGAATGGGAAAAACAGGGGCGCCTGGGTGGCTCAGTTGGTTAAGCGGCCAACTTCAGCTCGGGTCATGATCTCACGGTCTGTGAGTTCGAGCCCCGTGTCGGGCTCTGTGCTGATGGCTCAGAGCCTGGAGCCTGCTTCAGATTCTGTGTCTCCCTCTCTCTCTCTGCCCTTTCCCTGCTCACGCTCTGTCTCTATGTCTCTCAAAACTAAATAAACGTTAAAAAAAAAAAAAATTAAAAAAAAAAAAAAAAAAAAAAGAATGGGAAAAACAGAAAGAGACTAGAGCATCAGAATCCTGAAAGCTAGAAAGTTAGCAGACCTAGGAAAGCCAAAGCCAAATCCTAAGCCAGTAACAGACAAGTTGAGAACCAATCCAATTTACATCACACACTCTTGTTCAAAAGACACACAACCTGGAAGTACCAGGTACCCCTGAAACTGGAGGCTAAGGAGGAGATAAGGAAGGAAAAAAAACCAAAATCAAAGGATTTGGTGAAAAGTGTTTTGAGAAACAGACTCCCAGGATCCCCCCCACCCCCCCCACTTCATGCTGCTGAGCAATGACAGTTTCTGGAGTTTCATCCTCTGGAGGGAGTAAAACACTTTCTGGACTGGGCGACGCCAGGCACACGCTGCAAACAGGGAAGCAGGCAACAGTTTGCACAGTAAACCCCTCTACCCCAGCCCTATTCCTATACTTGGCTCTCAGAACTCTGGCAGCCTCATCTTTTATCATTAGGCAAAGGTAAGAGATTAGAAAACTCTTTTAGGAGTCTGACCAGCCCATGAGAAAGGCCTAAAATATTAACATCATCCTCAAAACAGTCCCACCCTACAAAACTCAGAGTTGACAAGCCCTAACTATTCATGTGCTCAGAGCTTCCAACTATCTTTTTATTTATTATTTTTTTAAGTTTGTTTATTTGAGAGAGAGAGTGCGTGCGTGCTTGAGCGAGTGTGTGAGTGGGGCAGGGGCAGGGGCAGAGAGAGTGGGAGAGAATCCTACGCAGGCTCCATGCTATCAGGCTGTCAGCAGAGCCTACACAGGGCTTGGACTCAAGAACTGTGAGATCATGACCTGAGCCAAAACCAAGAATTGGACACCTAACTGACAGCCACCCATACGCCCTCAATCATCTTTTTAGTCTCCTTTTCTTAATAATGAGCCAGGGGCGCCTGGGTGGCTCAGTTTGTTAAGCGGCTGACTTCGGCTCAGGTCATGATCTCGCGGTCTGTGGGTTTGAGCCCCGCATCGGGCTCTGTGCTGACAGCTCAGAGCCTGGAGCCTGCTTCAGATTCTGTATCTCCCTCTCTCTCTGACCTGCTCAAACTCTGTCTCTATGTCTCTCAAAAATAAATAAACGCTAAAAAAAAAAAATTAAAAAAAAAATAATAATGAGCCAACAGCCAAAGATTACTACATACATATTACATACATACATACAAAGCCTCTAATAAGGAATATACAGACCATAACAACCACGGAGGACAGAGCAGTTAGAGGAAACAATCTATTCAGGGAGACGAAACCCTCGAATAAACAAACAAATCAACTATATTTAATATCCTCAGAGAACTGAGATGGTATTGCTTCAATGACCACACCGCAAAAGCTTACAAAAAAGGGAACAATTACAAATCAGTTCTTGAAAATTAGAAATATGATAGAAATAAAACACTTAAAAGGAGGTTTGGAGGTAGAGAGAAAGTTAGGGAAATTTCCTAGGGAGCAGAGCAAAATTACCCAAAGATGAAAAACTAGAAAGGAGAGATGAGAAAATTTTAAAAATCAGACCAGGATGTCTGGATAATAGAAGGGTCAAAGAAAGAAAAGAGAGTGAAAGGGAGGAAGTCAGTGAAAATTTCTTATAACCGAAGGACACAAGTTTCTCTATTAAAATGATCTTTTAGGTGCCCAGTAAAATGGACAAAACAGACCCACATCAAGGCACGTCACTATGAAACTTCTTCATACTAGAAATAAAGAGAAGATCCTACAAGCTTTTGGACAAAAAAGAGGTCATATCATGATAAAGAATGGCTTTCATACAGCAACTCTGCAAGTAAGACTTCTATCATTGCTCAGCAGCACAGAGTTGCAGGGAAACAGTGCTTTCACAATGACTGCAAACCCAGAATTCTAAATTCAGCCAAACCATCAAATACTAGGTAGAGTGAAACTTGCAAGGCCTTCGAAAAATCTAAGTCACAACCTCTGTTTTCTAAGAAAACTACTAGGATGTTCTCCATCAAAGCACAGTAGAGGGGCGCCTGGGTGGCTCAGTCGGTTAAGCAACTGACTTTGGCTTGGGTCACAATCTCATGGTTCAAGAGATTAATAAGCCCCACATCGAGTTCTGTGCTGTCAATGCAGAGCCCGCTTTGGGTCCTCTGTCCCCCCTCGTTCTCTGCCCCTCCCCCACCTTCACGTGTGCGCGCTCTCAAAAATAAACATTAAAAAAAAAAAAGCACAAGCACAAGTAGACCAAGAACGAGGAAGGGTGAGATACAGGAAAAGAGAGACTCAAACAAAGGAGAGAAGCAGAGGGAATCCCCAGGAGAATGGTTAGGGAGCTGTCAGGGTATCTGTGCATGGATGTAGAGGGCAACCGGTCCAGACCGGAGCAATGTGACTTGAGACAGCCATTAATGCCACCACTATACCATCTTTCTTATAGAGCACAGAATGCCTGGGTGAGTCTAGCTTCAATTCTTATTTGTAATTGCCTCAACTAAGTGCCAGCGAAATTCACGCTCTCTCTCTACGCCCTGGTGTCTAGATCAGCCTAGGGCACTCAGTTTGTATCACCGAAGTGTTCTGTTTTGATCTGTTTCTGAGAACCAGAGAAAGACTAGTGATCTTAGAAAAGAAAACTTAGCCCACTTCCCATGACTACGTGTCCCTGTGGGCCTCTAGCATCTGGTCCACATGTTAGTTCTGCCAAATGCCACAACTATGGTGAGCATTACATTTCTAAATACTCACTCATTATTTTGCCCACTGATTTTCCAAGAGTGAACTCTTATAAATTCACAGGGAAACTGAAGCCATATTATCTTCCTAATAGCTCTAACCATGGTGAAATACTCTTTCATATATCCTTGCTATTTAATTTAAAAAAAAAACAAAAACAAAAATTGGGAGGATATGGATAGAGATGACAAAATTATTAAAAAAAAAAAAAGCTACTGATGGATACAAACATTAGAATAGTGGTTTTCTCTGGGGTGCAGGGAAGATATGAGTACACAGAAAACTTCTAAGGTTCTATTTTTTTACCTTGGAGGTATTCAAATTTGTTATTGTCATTAAAATAATACTTTACATGCTTTTCTGGATGTGATACTGTTCACCATAAAAACAATGTAATTAAAATAATCTCCACACCTTGAAGACTTAACTCTGTTGCTCTTTTGAGGTCATCGTCTTCTTTCTGTTCCCAAGCTTCCTAAAGGGACAAGAACAAAACTAAGGTATTTAAAAAGGTACTGATTAAACTTATTTAACAAGTATAAGACCAGTTGCGCTAGAAATATTTGTTAATAATGTTTTCCATAATCTTACAAATGTAAAAGGAGTATGACTTTTTGAGGGAGGTGGAGAAATTCTTTATTTTTTTCAATGCCGTTTTCCTAAAACACACCTTGGGGATTAAAAAGACTTACATGCTATCTCTTCTAGTCAGTCACATTCGGCTTGCTAACCAAAAGCCATTCACTGTGACACTATGACATAATTAATTCCCTTTCTTCTTGTATGTATGAAATGCCTGGCACACAGCAGAACCTACTTTTAGCAAATTGCTCTGTTTTCTTTCCTCTGATTTACAGCATCTGCCCATTTCCATGATATAAATACTCCCACTGTGGCAAAGTTTAAGCTACCAACGTGATACTGAGTGCACAGCTGGGAAGAGGTGGGCACACCTGAGCTGACAGTGAGCTGGCTCCAGTTTATTGCTGAGCCTAAGTCTATGACAGCAAGAGAAACAATATTTCCACAAGATGAGTCTTCAAACATTTCTATTTTATTCTTTTTTTTTCTATTTTTTTCTTGCTAAAAAAACCCAACACACATAATAGATACTTGGTGAATACTAAATGAATGCTGCTGACTATTACTTTTCTAATACATCTGAGGTTCTCTTAGAAAAACAAGAACCTTTGAAAAAGTCAACTTGATGACTAATTATAAAAATAGGGAAATGTTGACTAAAACTTTTTCCCTCTCATCTGCAGAGAAAATATAATCTACAAACTTCATGCATAAATGAAGAAAAAATGTAATTTAAGCAGAACCGTTTTATACTTTTCTCAAGTCTAGACTTGTTTTTAAAGTTACTAAAGTATATAAGAAGCTTAAATGAGCTATTCTGCATTACAGTCCTGGGAGCAATAATGCTGTATTCAGGAAAGAAATATATTCTCTAAGAGGAAATATGATTACTTAAACTTATCCAGCATATAAAGTCTATGCTGAAACCCGGATGGTAAATGATTCTCTTTTAGCTGTTAACAGAATGATGCAGATATACCAAACTGGAGAAACCTCATATTCTATTTCTCAGATGTGAAGATAGGTTATAAGACAGTTTTAACTGGGTAGCGGACAAGAAAGAGAATATATATCTTTTGTGTACGAAAAAGACATATGCTGAATTTTTTTTCTCTACACTATAAGAAACTATTGTTAAGAAATCAGACTTTGGTCTTTGAAAAGATTAAAAATAAGTTTTCTAAAACAAATGATTACTATCCATTATTTGCAAAACAGCTGACATAAATACATCTTGACAACGAGGCAGCTAGGGAGGTACTTCTCATAAATGAAAGGACAAAGAATAGCTGGTTCTGAAAGTATTTTAAAGCAGCAGTTCTCAACCTTGACTGAACACTAGAATCACTGTGGGAAGTTTTAAAAAATGAAGGAAGAAGTAAGGAGGGGGGAGAAAGCAAGGAAGAAGAAAAGAGAGAAGGGAGGCTGAGAGAAAGGAGAGGGGAGGCTGAGAGAAGAGAGGAGGGAGAGGGGAGGAGGGAGAGGGGAGGAGGGAGGGAGAGAGAAGGAAAGAAATCTAGATGCCCAGACCACACCCCAGGATCCATTATATCAGAATCCTAAGGGGAAGAACCATGCAAGCATCAGTATTTTTTAAAGCTCCCCAGATGACAGTAATGTACAGTTAAGATTGAACCCCATTGTTCTAGAGAAATAGATTTTAAGATTTTATTTTTAAGTAATCTCTACACTCAATGTGGGGCTTGAACTTACAACGTGGAGATCAAGAGTCACATGATCTACTGACTGACCAGCCAGGTGCCTCCAGACAAATTAGATTTCTTAATCTGATTATGTGCAAACACTAAAACAGTGTGCTCATTCTAGGGAGTATTGGTAAATTTTTATTATTAACATGACTTGGATTGTATAGGATTACACAACCATGAAAACACCACCTTTTAGTCAGATAGGTAACTGCAATATCTCAGGCAAAAGCAACAGCTCTGGCAAATATAAGCACGAAGAACTAGAAATGTAAGGTTAGATTACTATATAAGAAAAGAGCAGATAAATGTTAGTCTATTTCAGTCTGTGACTGAAATCTGAAATTTCAGATACTATTCAGATAATATTCCTGAGAATTTTATGCCCAAGTAATTCATAGGAAAGAATTCATATTGTGAGAAAGTGACCAGAACAAACGATGCCTTAAAATATTAAAAAATCATGGTGGTATGCTGGATATTTCTACAGCCTGCAAAATAAAGTTGGACGGGAGATGATCTCTAATAACCCATCTGCCTTAGCATGCAATGAATTACACTAATGGGAAATAATCAACAACACATTTTGTTGTGTTTGGATTTTCAAAAAAAAAAGAAAAACCATCACTGTTTCTGTTTCAAACCCAAGGCAAAGCTTCAAACAAGTTTGTTTATTTCGGTGGACCAATGACTTAGTGTATGTAAATCACCTGGAACAATGCTTGGCACACGTAAGTGCTTAACACATGTTAGTTGTTGTTATTGGGGAAGCCAGGTATGGAGAAAATAGCAATATAAGTATCTCTTACCTGCTCCTGAAGGCTCTGGGCCAATGCCTGCTGAAGCTCTTGCTCTTCCCTTTCACGCTCCATATCATATTGCTGGAGCCAATCAACCTCTCCTTGAGATCCTTCTGGAGTTTTGTTTTCTTTATTCTCATCACAGTCTTTAGTTATCTCAGTAAAACTGGCCGGATCTGAGGAAGCAGAACACAACGTACCTCGGAATCCTCTCTAATAAACTGAAATCTCTGGACTAGAGTGACATCTGCTGTTCAGAGAGTAATTGACGTGAACCTCATACATAACTTGCTTGGGACATACAATTTCATCTTGCTACATTTAGATCATGGTTTCTCAATCACAGCACTACTGACATTCCGGGTGGGATAATTTTTTGTTGTTTGAGGGGGCTGTCCCATACACTGCAGAATGTTTAGCAACATCCTTGGCCTCTCTACTATATGCCAATAGTACCCCCCTTCCCTAGCTGTGACAACCAAAAATGACAGACATTGTCAATGTCCCCTGGTGTCACAAAACTGTCCTTGGTTGAGAACCACTGATCTACAGCAATGTTCTGAAATGTAACCAATCGTCAGAAGCACTGTGGTTAAGGATGGAGAAAAATGAACAGCCATATTCACAGGCGGCTATAATGTCACATGGCCAACTACTAGGAAGAAAGTATTGTTTAGAGTAAATGAAGTAAGAATTATGCTACAATGATCAAGCTAATATTGAGATTTTTCTCATCACTAAATTATGTCAAATGAGTGTGTTTTCATTAATCAAATAAGCCTTGTACATATCCTAAATCAAAAGAGCTACATGAAACATGTAATTTAAACACTTTATGTACTGCACAAGTACATGACTATGTTTAAAACATTCACCCAAGGAGATAAAGAAAAAAAATCTTCATTTCTTTCTCTTCCTTCTCAATCTCTAGACCATAGCTAGCTGGGATAAACAGTATGGTCATGATTTTGTTCTGGTTATTTGAACTGTGAGAACAACATTTCATTATGATTTTTAATATAGGTAAGAGTGGATGGACAAAGAGTTCATGCTTTCTTTCTCTCAAACACTACAAAAGCAAAAATTATCATCTTAACAAGTTAGGGAAATTCTCATAAAAAGAATTTAACTGGTAAACAAGAATTACCTTTACCGATTCATTTTATATGGATTGTTTTAAAATTAGTATATGCTCTTTATCTGCACTAATACTGTATCTTAACCACTTAAATGATAGATTTTCTACAGCACTACCAATTAATCTGAAGCTTACAGCATCTTGGCTTTAGACTCTAAATCAGTAAGTTGTCATCATTTTAATTGTATGGTGAATTGCTGATGGAATATTTAATATTAAAACTGAATACTCATTAAAAGAGAAAAACTCAGAATATATTAAGTGTAAAAGCAGTATGATCTCAATTAAAAAATTATTTTATTATAAAAGATGTAATTTCTGGGGCACCTGGGGGCTCAGTCAGTTAAGCATCTGACTTGGGCTCAGGTCAGGATCTTGTGGTCTGTGAGTTCAAGTCCCGCATCAGGCTCTGTGCTGACAGCTCAGATCCTGGAGTCTGCTTCAGATTCTGTGTCTCCCTCTCTCTCTGCCCCTCCCCCACTCACATTCTGTCTCTGTCTCTCTCAAAAATAAACATTAGAAGATATAATTTTCCTCCACTCTTGGAGAAGGTTATTTCCATAACCTGGAAGGGGAAGCTCTGAAGTTTCTCTGACCCTGCCTGTCCCTCTGGCCTTATCTTACTGGACCAGGAATGGATATTTGAGTCAACCAATCTGATTACTTCTGGAAATCTGAAACTGAGACATTCAAAGTTAGCTGATGTTGAACATTTCAAGTGGAAGAAAGATTTGGGAGTTGAGCCTGTTATTTTAGGCCTGAGATAAATATTAGTACTTTTATCACCAAAAAATACTCATTACAAAAACGTGACAGGTAAAACTTTTCTTAACCAATAATTTTCAGCATTCCTGGTACCAATGTGCCCCACACAATCCTAAAATCATACTACCAGTTAATCCATGTGTTAAAAAAACCAATCAAGAAAGTTTATTTTGAGGTGTTAAAATCAAGACAGATTTGTCATCAGGACAAGATTAGCAGATGGATACAAACATTATTTAAGATCTATGGGAACAAATATGACCATGAATAACAACACACTTTTAAGGAACTTGAACGATGGATAGAAGGAAAGCCATGTGTCAAAACTTAACATTCTTACACTGAACACTTACACTGAACGTTATCCTCTGCTTCTTCCCCTTCTCCATATGAAACCTGCTCCTTTCCTACAGTCTATATTTCAGTGAGTGGGAGCACTATTCATACAGTTTGGTTTTTTAAATATTTTTATTTTTTGAGACCTGGCGAGGCAGGGGCAGAGAGAGAGGGAGACGGAGGATCTGAAGGAGGCTCTGCACTGATTGTAGAGAGCCCAATGTGGGGTTCAAACTCACGAACTGGGAGATCATAACCTGAGTCAAAGTCAGAAGCTTAACTGGGTGGGCCACCCAGATGCCCCATGGCCTTTTTTAAAGACAGAAAGCTGATGTCATTTTTTACTTACCCCTCATATCAGATAAGTCATTATTTCCTAACTATCTCTTAAATCCATCAACTTTTCTTTCAAATGCCAAAACCTTGGCCTTAGGCACCATTAGTTTTTGATCTGGACAACTGCAGACTTCCTATCAGGTCTCACAGGGTCACTCTGGATTTCTTCTCTAATTTATGTGCAATACTGCAGCCAGAACGATCTTTTTCATTTTTTAAAAAACTATCTTTTTTTAATGTTTACCTATTTTTGAGAGAGAGAGAGAGAGAGAGAGAGAGGGAGACCAAGTGTGAGTGGGAGAGGAGCAGAGCCTGACATGTGGCTCGAACCTACAACTCCGAGATCATGACCTGGACACTTAACCAACTGAGCCACCCAGGCACCCTTTCTTAAATTTTTAAAGAAAGTTTATTTATTTTGAGAGGGAGAAAGAGCTCACACGCACATGCAAGTGGGGGAGGGCAGAGAGAGAGTGAGAGAGAGAGAATCCCTGGCAGACTCTGTACTGTCAGTGCTGAGCCTGATATGGGGGCTCGAACTCATGAACCATTAGATCATGACCTCAGTTGAAGTTGGACGCTTAACCCAGGTGCCCCGAGAATAATCTTTTTCAAATATTAATCTTTATCAAACACTTGTTTGCTTAAAACTATTCAATAACTTCCTAATGCTTCTGAAATAAAAGTCCAAACATCTAAAAATGGGTTTAGGCCATGTAAAACCTAGAGAATGCATAGCTCTCTCTCTTGCTTTTCTTCCTCGACACTACACTCCAGTCATGAAGGTGATGCCAAACATTTCTGCGGCCCACTAACTTGCTATAGCCTTTCTCACATCTCAGTCTTTGCATATACTCTTCCTTTTGGCTCGTGTCTGGAGACAGTGAAACCTTACTTGGCAGTCTTCTTGCCCCTCCTGAGTTGATTCATAAGACAATCTGTTGGGCCCCAAATAATTACTGAGAATCTACATGCACCAGGAAACTGTTGTAGAAGGTGGGACTATAGTGACAATTAAAGCAAGATGGCCCTTGTCCTCAAGGAGCTTAAGTGCAAAGGCTCTGAGATGAGAATGAACTTAGTATATTTGCAGGAACTAAGAGAGACAAATCCAGTATGGCTAAGTAGAGTGAAAGAGGGGGAGAGTGGAGATAGGCCATGGTAAGAAGCGTGAATGGGGGTGCCTGGTTGGCTCAGTCAGTCAAGTGTCTGACTTCGGCTCAGGTCATGATTTCATGGTTCGTTGAGTTCAAGCCCCATATCCAGTTCTCTGCTGTCAGCAGAGCTGGCTTCGGAGTCTCTGTCCTCCCTCTTTCTCTGCTCCTCCCCAGCTTGTGCTCTCTCTCTCTCTCAAAAATAAACAAACATTAGGGGCACCTGGGTGGCTCAGTCGGTTGGGTGGCCGACTTCGGCTCAGGTCATGATCTCATGGTCTGTGAGTTCGAGCCCCGCGTCAGGCTCTGTGCTGGCGGCTCAGAGCCTGGAGCCTGCTTCAGATTCTGTGTCTCCCTCTCTCTCTGCCCTTCCCTCGTTCATGCTCTATGTCTCTCAAAAATAAAATAAAAATGCAAAAACAATAAATAAATAAACATTAAAAAAAAGAAAAAAGAAGCTTGGATGAAGTATAATGGCAAATCATAATAAGTTTTAAATGTTTATTTATTTTGAGATGTGGGGCAGGAGGGGAGGGGGAGAGAAAGAGAAGGAGAAAGAGAATCTCAAGTAGGTTCTACCCCATCAGGGCAGAGCCCAAGGCGAGGCTTGATGACATACACCACGAGACCTTGACCTGAGCCAAAATCAAGAGCTAGGTCCTTAACTAACTGAGCTAGCCACCCAGGAGCCCTGCCATTTTAAGTAGGCATTTCAGTACAGAAGTTTAAAGCTCAGTGGAGGGGCGCCTAGGTGGCTCAGTCACTTAAGCACCTGACTTCGGCTCAGGTCATGATCTCACGGCTTGTGAGTTCGAGCCCCACATCGGGCTCTGTGCTGACAGCTCAGAGCCTGGAGCCTGCTTCAGATTCTGTGTCTCCCTCTCTCTCTGCCCCTCGTCCACTCATGCTCTGTCTCTGTCTCTCTCTCAAAAATAAACATTAAAAAAATAATAATAAAGCTCAGTGAAGAGATCCAGGCTAGAGGTATGAATTTGGTAGTTCACTGGTATGTGAGGCTGTGGTAAAAAACGAGACCACTCAGGGAGAGAGCTTCAGTAGAAAAAAAGACAGCTAAGGATGGTATCCTGGGAATACTCCAACAATCGGAGTTCTGATGAGGGGAGGGAAACTGAAGTGAGTTGGTTTAGTAGGAAGAAAACCCCCTGACAAGTGTGGTGTCATGGAAGCTCAGAGAAAAGTTTTGAATATTAAGGAAGGAGTGGCGAATTATGTGAAATACTGCTAATGTAAACTTGATAAACACCATTTCAGTGGAGTGACGGGGAAGAAAGCCCACGTGAAGAGGGCTGATGAGAGAATGGGTGGTGGTAAGAGAGTAGAGAGAATGAATAAAACAACACTTTCAGGGAATTCTGCTATGAGTGGAGCAAAGGAAGGGGGCAGTAGCAGTAGGGGAATGTAAGGGCACAAGAGAGTTTTTTAAAGATGGATTTTTAGGGGCACCTGGATGGCTCAGCTGGTAAAGCATCTGACTTCGGCTCAGGTCATGAACTGGAGGTTTGTGAATGGTTCATGAGTTTGAACCCCACATCAGGCTCTCACCTCTCTGCTGTCAGCACAGAGCTCACTTTGGATCCTCTGTCTTCCCCTCTTTGCCCCTTCCTCACTCTCTCTCTCTCAAAAATAAACATTAAAAAGAAAAAAAGACAGGCTTTTTAATCATTTTAAAGATTAAGGCACACAAGAGTAATTTAGAAGAGAGGGAAGACGCAATGCAGAAGAGAAGGTATAATTTCAAGAGAAAAGGTCAAGACACAAGTGGATGAAATTCTGAATATGAATGGAGGGACTGGCCTAAATAAAAGAAGGGCAGGGATATTTCTTCGGTAACAAAAGTGAAGGCAGAGTTTTCATCTGATTGCATCTATTTTCTTTCTTTCTTTTTTTTAAAGTTTATTTATTTTTGAGAGAGAGAGTAAGCCTGAGCAGGGAGGGGTAGAGAGAGAGAGAGAGACAATCCAAAGCAGGTCCATGCTGCAGTGCAAAGCCCAATGTGGGGCTTGATCCCACGAACTGTGAAATCATGACCTGAGCCAAAATCAAGAGTCGGGACACTTAACCGACTGAGCCACCTAGGCACCCCAGGACTAGAAATTTTAATGAGATCAAGTCATCATTGAGAAACAGAACAGGACACTAGGTTAAGTTGGATGGAGAGAAGGTATTTGATATCAAGATTTCAAAGGTGGTATTATGACTGATGATGACAAAGTCAAGGGAAGGAGTTCTCAAATGTTAGCATGCATCAAAATGACTTGAGAATCAAAGCACAGAATGCCAACTCCTATATCTGGAGTTTCTTATTCAGTAAATCTGGGCTGGGGCCACAAATGGCATTTCCAGTAAGTTCCCACGTGATACTGATGATCTAGGAAAATACTTTGAGAACCACTGGTCTAGAATAAGACTTCTGTCAGTGATCAAGACAGGGTAGGAAAAAGGATGTTTGGAATTAAAATCAGGAACTGAGAAACCAGGCTGTTGAAAGGACCATTCACGAAGATACTGAAGACTCTACAATGTTGACGCGAGAACCTGAAAGGTAAAAGACAGCTCTAGGAAGACATTAGAGGTGGCAAAGTTTGATGTCTTATACTTCGAGGAGCTGGGATTTTTGTAGAATAAAAAGAGACAGAGGGTTGGAGATGGCAGTGGGTGGCAAGCAGAAAACCTATCCCACCTCCAGAGTCTGAAGTTTTAGAGTACAGGAAAAAAATATAGAGCAATCCACAATGGGAGCTTCTCAAAGAAAAAACTGGCCTTGAATACATACTAAAGACACCTAACAATCAAATGCAGTGGGTAAACTCTGGGTTCTAGGTGGGGGAAAAAAAGTATAAAAAATACTTTGGAGAACAACTGAGGAAACCTGTGTGGCCTCTATACTGGAAACTATATGGACACACTGTTAATATTCCCGTGATAACTGTTATGTAAAATAATTTCCCTATATTTAGGAGATTCAGGCTGAAGTGTTTTAGGATGAAGTATCATGATACCTGCAATTTCAAACAGCTCCTTTAAAAAAGAAAAGTGCATGGGGTCCTGGGGTGCTGGGGTGGCTCATTTGGTTGAACGTCCAGCTCTTGGTTTTGGCTCAGGTCATGATTTCACGTCTGTGGGTTTGAGCCTCACATTAGGCTCTGTGCTGACAGTGCAGAGTCTGCTTGGTATTTTCTCTCTTTCCCTTTCTCCCTGCCCCTCCCCTGCTGTCTCTCTCTCAAAATTAAAAAACAAAAAAACAAAAAAAAAATAGTGCATACATACATGTTATGTAGTCTGTAAAGATGGCCTCCAATGAACTACACAGTACTCTTACTACTGGTATTCTTACTCCTGTGTAGGCACCCCCACAGTGAACTGGGAGGGCTCTAAGCAACAAAATGTGGTGGAATTGATTCTGTGCTAATTTTAATCGTAAATATAAAGGAGACCTGGTAGGTTCTTCTCCTTCTGTGCTTTTGGGAGCCCTGAGCTATAATATAAGAAGCTTAGCTATCTTGTTAGAGAGAGCACGTGGCGAGGGAGAGGCCCTGAGATTACACGAAGAGATGAAAAGATGAAGAGGGGGAGGGAGAGGGAGAGGGGAAGGAAAGAATGGAGAGGATATCTAGCTATCCCAGCTGACTCTTCTAACCAACATCACCGAGGTGCCTAGATGAGCCATCTAGGATGTTACAACCTAGTCAAATTCCAGCCAACAGCCCAGGAAGCAGAGGAGCTACTAGCTTTAAGACCAGTTAACCCACAGAGTTATAAGATATTGTTACTATTGTTTTAAGACACTAATTTTGGGTAACTGCTGTACAACCATATACACACAGACACACACATGCACACACTGTGAGGGAAGAAAGCAAATGTGACAAAATGTTAAATAATGAATCTATTTAATTTCTCTCTAGATTTGAACATTTTCAAAGTAAAAAACTTATGGAGGATTTGATATTTGATACTGCTAATTTTTTAAAGTATAATGGGATTGAGATTATGTTTTCTTAAAAAAGAGTTCTTTTAGAGGAGCCTGGGTGGCTCAGTCGGTTAGGCAGCCAACTTTGGCTCAGGTCATGATCTCATGAGTTCGAGCCCCGCGTCAGGCTCTGTGCTGATAGCTCAGAGCCTGGAGCCTGCTTCGGATTCTGTATCTGCCTCTCTCTCTGCCCCTCCCCTGCTCACAACTCTGTCTCTCTGTCTCTCAAAAATAAACATTAAAAAAAAAAAGAGTTATTTTAGAGACATTGATATCTTTACTGATGAAATGATCTAATATCTTGGATTTACTTCTAGGGGCACCTAGGTGGCTCAGTCGGTTGAGTGTCTGACTCTTGATTTCGGTTCAGGTCATATCTCATGGATTATGAGATCAAGCCTCACGTCAGGCTCCATGCAAACAGCGCAGAGCCTGCTTGGGATTCTCTCTCCCTCTGCTCTCACTCTCTCTCAAAATAAATAAACATTAAAAAAATAATCTAGGGGATGGGGTGGAGAAGGAAGACGGGGTACAGATGAAACAAGATTGACTTTTTGATAATCACTGTTGATAATGGGTACAAGGGTAAAGATTCATTATACTCATCTCTCTACTTCTGTCCTTATTCTATATTTTCCAGAAATTAAGAAAAAAAATTAAGGAAAAGCAATGTCTTTGGGTTTCAGTTATGGTAAGAAGGTGAATGGAACTGTGACATTAAAGAAACAGGAAACACAACAAAGGCCTGCCTCTAACTTGGGAAGATAGGAGCTAGAGAATAGAGAGTTTTATAAAAAGGAAATAAAGTACTAACAAGATTGCTCTCCCCAAAGATGCTATATGGCTGCAAGCCACCTGTGGTTATTAATGATCTTGATAACTCAAGTGTTCTCCCTCACTGGCACAGATAGTAAGATAAAACTAACTGTATAGAAAAATAGCTTCTTTTGTTAATTTTACAGAGATGTAAGACTAAGCAAAGAAGTGAAAGGAAGAGCTGAAAGCAGAAATTACTGGCGAAAGGCAAAAGTGCTAATATTAACCAATGATATCTAAGGGTGGTGACTATAAGAAAAGAGATTTCCTAAGGATACTTGCATCAAGAAAGGGGAAAAAAAAGGAACACTTAGATCCCCAAACTATCAGCTTTTTGTTTCCACTTAAATTGAGAATATTCTAATTCTTACTTTCACTTGCACATAAACTAACTCACAACTGATGAGGCTTAACCCCAAGAATACAGAAAATAATTGTGATATACCACTATTCTCTTCATCTCCAAAATTTCAGGTTTGATGTACTGAAACACATCAGCTACACAGATAGATACAGATAATATGGGTATCAGGAGAAAAATATTAGATTGTTACAGGAAGAGGCAGTAAGAAGTTTTATACCTAAAAGTCTTAAAATACCCACAGTGCAAGGCAAGGAGGTTAGGCTCTGTTGTTACAATTGACAGATTTGAGAAATAACAAAATATGAATAATTAGCACAAAATAATTTTCTATCCATATAGCCCTTTACAATATATGTGTATTTGATCTAACATTCTACTCACAACCTTCCAAAGCATGCCGGGTGTATCCCCACAGAGTGATCAGAAAACTGTCAAAGTGGTTAAATCTCCTATTTAGAAATTCATAGCTAGTCAGTGGTACAGACAAGATTAGAGGCTCAGGGGCACCTGAGTGGCTCAGTCGGTTAAGCATCTGACTCTTGATTTCAGCTCAGGTCATGATCTCAAGGTCGTGAGTTTGAGTCCTGTCAGTACAGCACAGAGCCTGCTTGGGATTCTCTCTCCCTTTCTCCCTGCTCTTCTCCTGTTCATACGTGCTCTCTCTCAAAAAAAGAAGCTTAAAAAAAAAAAAAAAGATTAAAGACTCAAAACCTGACCTCTTAGTTCAGTGGTCTATCATTATAAAGGGATGAACCCAAAGAATGGATGGGGCGCCTGGGTGGCTCAGTTGATTAAGCGGCTGACTTCAGCTCAGGTCATGGTCTCGCAGTTCGTGGGTTCAAGCCCCGCGTCAGGCTCTGTGCTGATGGCTCAGAGCCTGGAGCCTGCTTCGGATTCTGTGTCTCCCTCTCTCTCTGCCCTTCCCTTGCTCACGCTCTGTCTCTATGTCACTCAAATAATAACGTTAAAAAAAAAATGGAGAACTCGATTTATACACTAAAACTCAGTACAAATTCAAATACAGGAAAATGAGGAAAGAATAATACAAATTTCTGAGAGCAAAGTGACCAAGAAATGACATATTTACATAAATGCACAAAGGAATTCTAACTTTTCTTTTGATGTACACTTAAAGGGATAAGATGTACTTTACCACCAGCCTCTGGATACTACTCAAAGTATTTACTTCTCATTTTTTAAACTGCTTTGGAAAAAAAGCATGTAAATATTACTAGCCTTGTTATACAGATCCATTTTACCTCCTATTCTTGGGAAGCTACTTGTCCCTACGAAGCTACAGAACACCGCTGTGCCTTGTTTAACAGGTGATTCTTTTCATTAAACCTACCAGGCTCTGCAACAGTTTTGGGCTTCTCAGTTTCCACAGGGTCTTGATTTTCAGGCATTTCTTGAGTATCATCTTCTGCAAATCCAGTATCTGGGCTGCTGGTTGGTTTATCATCATCTTCATGACTCAGGGATGGGGAAGCTTCTCTCTTACTGATCTCTAAAACAGCTGCTAGCAGCTCTTCTTCACTCATCCCATCGAATCCGGAGTTTTCCAATTCAGACTTATCAGGCTCTATTCTGCATGATTTGGAATCCTGAAAAAGAGAGTTACTTTTAAAGGAAACCAGAATGCCTATGAATATAGCAGTCTTAGGGTTTAAAGTGAGAAGTCTCCTTTCTTTCTAAAAAGTTTCCTTTCTTTGAAAGTTTTGGGTTATTTAACAATAAATAACCAATATATAAACTCACTGGCAAGCCTTATTTTCTTTTAAATAAATATACACGGGGATACAGGTTTATTTTGAGTATGCTCTTTGCAGAAATTTGGAAAATACCTAAAAATAATAAAACAAATTCACTCAAAACCCATCACCCAGAGATAATTCCTACAGCTATCTTTGGTGTATTTTTTTCCAATTATACATGAACTACACTATAAATATTTTCGCTACACCTAATAATTACTTTTATTATCATTTTAAAAACAACTTTTTTTAATGTGTATTTATTTTGAGGGAGAGTGTAAGCACGTGTGCATGCACAAGTAGGGGACGGGCAGAGAGAAGGGGAGAAAAGGAAACCCAAGTAGCCTCCACACTGTCAGCGCAGAGCCCGAGGCAGGGTTTGATCCTATGAACCACGAGATCATGATCTGAGCTGAAATCAAGAGTCGGATGCTTAACTGACTGAGCCACCGAGGCGCCCCTAGTACTTCTTTTTAAATATTATGTTGTCTTTTTTTTTCTTTTCAAAGAAAAGAAAGACAAAAATAAAACATGACATCAAGATTATATAAATATGCAGAAATTATTTTCTGAAGGACTTTCATTTCTGAGAAAATTTCTGACTTTCTGTCACTTCCTCATTCAAGGTGAGCAATCACGCACTATCTTTAGCTTTGAAGTAAAATGGGAAACCAGTCAATAAAAAATAACTATTAAATTAAGTGTTATCTTACCAAAAGGGAGATTTAAAATCAGTCACACAAGATGATGCAAACTCCTAGGGAAGCCTGTATCTTCAACTATTATTATGTGTCAAGATAGAATATGATGAAGTTACACCTTCTCACATCCATTATTGGCCTGTTGATGTAAAATGCTCACTAGAGTCTCCCATATATTAAAAATTAGTATTAAATAAAATGAATAATTATTTCGGGACCAATATATGAAATCGGCTCTGATGATTAACAGGAGAAAAGTGCTTTACTTGTAACAATTTTCATTTCTTAAGTTTCAATCTTGGAAACAACCTAAGTATCCATCAATAGATAAATAAAACTGTGGCATATACAAGGGAATACTATTCCACTACAAAAAATGAATGAAATCTTGCCATTTGAGACAACATGGATAAATCCTGAAGTTATTACAATAACTGAAATAAGTCAGAGGAAGTATCATATGATCTCGCTTACACGTGGAATCTAAAAAACACGAAAAACTTCCCACCAGGCTCACAGATGTAGAAACAGACTAGTGGTTGCTAGGGACCGGGGGGTGGGTGGGTGGGTGGGTGTGTGTGTGTGTGTAAAGCAGGCCAAAAACTACAAACTTTTAGTTATAAAATAAATAAGTCATTAGGATGTAATGTACAAAATTAGACTACTGTTAATAATATTATACTGTGGGGCAACTGGGTGTCTCAGTTTGTTGAGTGTCCGACTTCAGCTCAGCTCACGGTTCGTGAGTTTGAGCCCCACGTTGGGCTCAGAGCCTAGAACCTGCTTCAGACTCTGTGTCTCCATCTCTCCCTGCCCCTCACCCGCTCACACTCTGTTTCTCTCTCTCTCAAAAACAGATAAACATTAAAAAAAACATATGCATCTTTCAAAGTTGCTTAAGAAAATTGATCTTAGGGGCGCCTGGGTGGCTCAGTCGTTAAGTGGCCTACTTCAGCCCAGGTCATGATCTCACGGTCTCTGAGTTTGAGCCCCGCGTCGGGCTCTGTGCTGACGGCTCAGAGCCTGGAGCCTGCTTCAGATTCCGTATCTCCCTCTCTCTCTGACCTTCCTTTGCTCACGCTCTGTCTCTATGTCTCTCAAAAATAAAATAACAGATGTTAACTAGACTTACAATATTACAACTGCAATACATACAAATATTGAATCATTATGCTGTACACTTGAAACTAATATGTCAATTATACTTCAATTAAAAAAAAAATCCCAGGGGCACCTAGGTGGCTCAGTCTGTTAAACGTCCAACTTTAGCTTGGGTCATGATCTTGCAGTTTGTGAGTTCGAGCCTCGTGTGGGGCTCAGTGCTGTCAGCTCAGAGCCTAGAACCTCCTTTGGATTCTGTGTCTTCTCTCTCTCTGTCCCTCCCCTGCTCTTTCCCTCTCTCTCTCAATAAATAAACATTAAAAAAAAAAAAAAAGAATAACTTAAAAAAAATCTCAATCTACTTTTAAACAGACTGGTTTTGTAGATACAGAAGTAGACTCTAAAACTAGTGTTTCTAGAATCCAATTAAGTTTATGATCTACCTTGTGTGTTTATTACGTTTGCTGATGCTGGTTATAAAGGCATGTGTTTGGACAGTAAGAGCTATACAAATATTTGTCAAGTATTTTGATGAGAAATTACTTACTTTTTCTAAGTCTTCCTGTTGTTCGCAGCCTGACACTTCACAAAGTCTCTGGCTAAGGGCCACAGAGCGTTTTAGCTCATCTTCGCTGTCGGAATCAAGGCATAAAGCCAAGGAACTCTTGGATTTGAAAGTGAAATTCCTGTAATTTAAGAAAAATAAAAACCTGTATGAGTCTGACAAATAAACACTTGTCCTTGTTATTTCCTTGATGCATAAATACCAAAATAAAACAAAAAACTTTTCCATTATGGAAAATGATTTACAGAGAAAAAAAAGATACAGAAGAGGTATATTTAAGCATTACCTTTGCCCCACTCCAAAACAGCCATGCTTTGAAAATTAGACAATTATTCTTATACCATCATGTATCATTCATAAACCAATCACTTTGTGCCTTTTTTTTTTTAATGATAAACCCCAAAGAAGTTTTTGTTTTTATGAAGCAAGTACTCTACTGAATGCATGCAGACATGGCAATGAATAAATGTTTTTGACAACTTTGTGCATGAGGACTAATTTTTGATCTTTTTATGATCCATGTACTTTAAAATTAACAGTAACATTCCACTTATCCAATTATATGTAGGTGAGACTTCCAGCAACCTCTAGTTTCCAGAACATAGGGATTCAAAACTAAGAAAAAAGGCTTCTCAGGAAAGCAGTAGTTTCAAAGCCCATGCACTTTACTCTTTAGACAGGGACCCTTTCTTTCCCAGAAAATGGTGCATAAAATAATGTAGCAAGTTCGTCAAGAAATGAGAGCTAGGAAATGAGAGAGAATAACCACACAAAGGGCAACAAAGAACTATAAAGTCATTTAATATAAACTGTTCTGTAAGAACTAAAAGCCTCTGAGGGCATTATTATATTAAAACACAGTGCAATAGGTGATACTCATAATGCTGATTCTAAGTCATTAAAATATATTTAAATTACATTCAGTGTATTTTATTTAGGAATACAAGGAATTCTGTAAGGTTATAGAGTATAGAACCATCTAAAATGGTTAAGCATTTTAAAGGTGAATGCTTAAAAAGGCAAGCTTCGACTACAGAAAAATTCATATGTGGAATATCAAATATCATTCTTCAATGATACCAGATAAGTAAGGTGTTACTGCGTTGTCTTCTAAGTGAGCTGAAAATAAACTAAAAAAAAAAGTGGTAAAGGTCAAAAAGCATGAACTTCCTTTGATGGAGGTTAAAGTAAATTCATATACTATACTAAAAAAAAAAAGTAAAATGGAAATTGGAAAAATGCAATTCATCTAAATGTAAAAATTGTAAATAAACATATAGAATGATGGCACCAAGAAATAAGAGGCCACAATGGAAACCAGGAGGATTGCACAGCAATGTAGATCAAAGAAAAGAGGCAAGTGGTCAGTGATAAACCCGAACATAGTCTGTGGCTGAGAGCACCCAGGATATCTCTGCACTCCAGCCTACGCACTTGAATAGCCTCCCATTAGGTGTTCAAAAGGGTTTTTAGTATAATATAACTTAGAAATAGCCAATTAGCCGTCTTAATTCCTCATTTCTGATTTCATGCTCACCAAGCAAAGCTGAATGTATTAATTTGTTTATGCATGTAAATACTTTGCCAAAGGAGGGTGACACCTGGCTACTAAGATACCAGGGTCAAATGTAACAAAGGACATTGTAGAAGATCCAATGATATTGTTATTCGTAACTCAGCCTCTTTTAAGTTTGATCGGCATGACAGGTCTTCTAGGGCCTAATTAATTATCCTTTATGGACCAACTCTCAAATTCTCACACCAGTAGACCCTGGAGAACAGATGACCATGCCAAATATAATGATGCCCAATGAAACCATCTCTTTCTTGAAGCTATAGTGATTTGGTACATAAAGAGTGCATTCCATTAAGAATTACTATATTCACAGAAGGCAGCTTGCCTGTGGTAAGGAAAAATATTCATCCTGTAAATGCATCACTTGCTCACTTTCTAAGCAGCCAAGTGGTATTGCTCATTTGTATCTTGAGAACGGGCAAGAGTATTCATATCGGTACCATTTCAGATTTCTAGTCATGTTAGTCATCTGGTTTTAATTGCACTGAAAAATAATTAACAGGAGGAAAAGAAAATAGCAGTTCCCAAATGTCATTTTATGGTTATATTAGCCCCCCAAAGCCCTTAAACAACCAAAGTGTTTAATTTTAAAGATAAATGACAACCAAGTCATTTAGAATTGTCTAATCAGGAACTGTGGTTCAAGTTAAATCACAGAGGAAATATATTTTAAAAAAGTGTTCTCTTCTTGGACAAACTTTTCCATCTTAAGTAAAAAAATATAAAACATTTGTAGAGTAGCTACATTTCACTGTGTGTTTGTTTTCTTGCTCCCTTTCAGGACTGCTCCGGTTCAGTGTCTACAACAGGAAGTCCCAGACTGGCCAACAACAGGTGAAAAGATAATTTGGGATTTCCATGTGTATCTTTGAGGAACAGCGCCTTATACCAACAGGGGTTATTTTATCTCTTCAATCCTTAAAAATCCCTTGTCATCAGTTAATTTCTACAGTTGTAGGATGAAGATATTACATATTAACAGATGATTTAAGGAGTTTAAAAACAAAATTTTGAGAGGATCATCTGAACGTCCTTCACTGTTAAAGATTTGTTATATCCTAGATTATAGTTTAAGGCCGGTTCAGAAAAATTACAAAGTATAGTAATACAGAGCAGTTATCATGCAAAGAGAAACAAAGAAAAGGGGAGGGGATAATCTCAGAAATTAGGGCAAGCCAAATCCTTAAAAATACAAATTTTGGGTACATAAGAAATAGAACTCACTTTGAAGGTGTAGAAGGGCTGGTGATGCAGGAATTCACCATTTGAGAGGCTTTCAATGGTCTAGAACTATCAGAAAATTAGAAAATATATAATGTATATAATTACATTATTAATATATATATTTAACTTATAAAATGAATTATTCTAAACTAAAGTCCCTTATGTATCTTGTGAAGAAAAGCAAACAATTATAATACTTCTACTAGCAATAGAAGCCAAAAGAGAAAACAAGATACCATCTCTAGGCTCTTCCTGATCCAATGATCTAAATAAACAGCATTGGAAATGAAGTCAAAGGTAATGCAAATGAATAGGACAACTTTGGAAAAATTATCTCGTCTCTGTTCTTTTAAGCAATAAAATAGTAATAGCTCTCATTTATTGAGGACTTACTATCAGACCCTGTAGTAAGAACTCACGTATATAACCTCATATAATGTTCACAACCATCCTGTTCTATGGTCAAAGAATTTGTCCAAAGTCTTAAAGCTATTCAATTATGGAGTCAGTCATACAGCCTGGATTCAGGCCTGTGAACATAAACTGTCTACGGTAATGGCCAGAAAGAATAACCGTTCTACCAGCAGAGGGCAGTTTGCATTAAGCAAAAACAAATTCTGAAGAAAGGCTTTAAGAGAAAATCCAGAAACACTAAGATTCTGGGGAAAATGTCTTTATTAGTAAGCAGATCCATTGAGGACTTTAGTATAAAGTTACATGATGTAGTATATGTCAGTTACTAATCTGAGGGAAATACATTTTATAAAAGAGCATCAATTCACGTTAGCAAATGTTCATGCACTTTCTGAAAGGTCTATTCCAATTTAGCCAAGAGACCTGGCTCTTCCATTGCTAACTGCATAACCTTAAGCAAATCACTTAATCTCCCTGGATCTTCTCTGTAAATTTAAAGATTTAGACAAAATCTCTATGATCCTTTTTCACCTCTAATGTTTGAAAACTTTATGATTCTACCAAATTAGAGTTCAAGTATAAAAAAGAACTATAATACATGGTTCCAAAGTAAAAGTCAAGTATGCAGAAGAAAGGGCAACATTCAGAGAAGTCCTATGGTTTTCCCAGCATATGTGATGAAGCAAAATCAAAAGTAAAGGTTACTTCTTTTCTCATGGAAAAATTTCTAGGAGCCACAGAAGTTCTTCACTCACACTGGTGATGATACATTTATGAAGATACAATCAATCTGGGGGGCCCTGGCATGACATTGAGTATAGTGTTTCTCAAACTTGCATATCCCAAAGAGTCAGCAAAGGCATTTTAAAAAATACTGATTTCAAGTCCTATCTCAGATCTACTGAAACAGAACTTCTAGAGAAAGAACACAGGAATTGGTTATTTTTTTAGTGTTCAGGTGACTTTTATGAACATGCAATTCCAATTTATATTCCTAAAATGTATCAAGCTTGTCTTCTAGTAATCTAAGAGAGTAAGTGTACTCTCTAAAAAGGTAACTTATTATGAAAGGCAATTAATGTACTTGGAAAATTTTTGTTTAAGCATTTTATTTAATTACTTCCATCAGGCAGTAACTTAACACACAAAATCCTAAAATAAAGCAAAATTAAATAAAGTCTCCTTCTTGGTCTGATTTTACCAGGGTGTCATGTTATCTAGTTCAGCCATTGTTTTGATCAGGTACTAAAGCCCTTCGACTTCAAAAGAGAAGGTAAAGAAATTCTCTCTCAAGGACTTACATCGCCGTATGTGCGCTCCAACCGAGGGTGAAAGGTGGTTTTGTACTTTCAGTGCAATGAGAGGACAGGGTCAGGTATCTTGGAATGATGACTTGCTGCCCAATCTTGTTGTTAAGTGAGAGAGTGACATTGAAGCTATATCGTTTCAAATGAAGAATGAGAATCCTGAAAAACAGGAGATGATGACATTACTAGCTGACACCTAACAGATACTAGCTAGCTCTCTTAAAGGTGAAAAGAGATCATTGTAACTAATCATGTTAGATAGCTTTTGACTTGAAGAATACATTTGGCTAAACTAAAGACCCTTCAAAGAACATTTACTGAATTATCTGCCATGTGCTGGGCACTGGGCTAGGTACCAAGGATATAATTAAAAATAAAACATGGGCTTTGGGTGGATAAATGAGGTTTGGGTAAAATATTTATATGTTCCCAGAAAAAAAGAAAACAAAAACACCAATAAAACATATTTTATTTTAAAATGTTGGTACTGGGTTAAATCCTTATTTAGTTCAATGTTATGTAGTTTACAAAAAAAATACGTATTATATAACCATTTCAGTAATTTAATTAAAGTGTTAAACTGCCCATATGTTTGAGGGTGAACATTAAATTTTTCAAAATGATTTCTGACAAGAACTACTCTTATTTAGGTGTAGCACTTTCTCTGGAGAGAGCCAAGAAAGAAACAGAAAAGTTTTCTCCACTTACAATAAGTTCTACAAAATGTACATGCCAAATCTGGTTTGTGGGTCTAAAAAGGCTTTTTAGCTCTGTAGAAACACTTCTTTTTAGTTACTTTTGTGCCAACCTTTTCACCTCTGACACAGATCATAATCTCTGCTTGATGAACTAAATATATTTCATAGCCCACAAGAACACTTTAAAATTTGAATTTCAGAACTTTTATGGGAATAAACCTCGATTTTAGGCAAAATGTCTGATTTATGGAAAACTGTTTCCTTTCTTACCATACACAGCTTTTCACAGAAGCCACAAAGTAAAAAAATTGTGAATTAAAGTTACTGACTGTATTTCTCTTTAAAAAGTATGCTAGAACTCATAATCTTCGAATTCATAACCTGAGATAACACAAGGATCCAAATGATATAAAGAAATTAAAACTAATGTCAAATGTCAAATATTTTGACTAAATTTTCAAATAATCCTACCAAAAAAAGGTACTATGAAACAGATAGATGATAGTCACAATCACTGATCTTATAAAGATAAGGTGGACTAAAATTGAACATATTTGATAAAGACACCAAGTACTTCAAGAATAAAAGTAGATTGGCTTTAATACTGAAATGAACAAAAACAGAGCAAGTCCAATAATCCAGATTTATGCTGCAAAGGCTTCTAAAGTTCAGCATAAAGGGCGCCTGGCTGGCTCATCCTAAAGTTCAGCATAAATTAACCTCTAACACAAGTGATCTACCAGAAGAAAGAGAAAACCAAGGAAAATAATTCCCTTACGTATTTTTTTTTCTCCCCTAAAAGACCAAATTAGCTAGCCACTGGAAAAGGGAACAGGCATTCAGCTTGTCAGGTCAAATGAGTACTTAAAATTGTACACTGCTTTCCTTAGTTAATGACAGCTGATAACAATCAATCCCTTGCCTTAAGGTTTCCCCCTCCCACCTCCTGCCTCAAAACACTCATGAATAGGAAAGACCAAATCTCTTGAGTAAAAAAATGGTCAACATAACAATACTGCTGATTCAGAAAGTCATTTCTTTAAAAGAAACTCATTTTCTAGAAAGGAGATTATGGAATGTAAAAGAACTAGTCTCTAGTCTCTAGGGGCTAGGTTCCAGAAATCCTACGTTCACAGAAAAGTGAAGCTAATAAAAGAAAGTAAAGCACTGTGCAGGCAAAGTGCCACATTAATAATAATAACCTTGTTTGTGGTTGAGATCTATTCTCGGAAAGAACTACAAGCTGCACTATCGTCACATCACATTTTGTCTAACTAGTTTGGTTTTATGTATGTTTACACAGAGCTAGTATCAGTTCATTTCATTCCTAATTCAGAACTGTTTAGATTATAGGAAACTTACTAACTTGGAAAATCCTCTGGAGAAAATTACTCTTGTTTTATTTTCACGCACACACTATTATGTGTTTGTGGCAGATTTTTACTGAAGGCTCGGGATAAGATAAGGAGACTAGCACATAACCAAACAACAAATTACAACTGAATGTTATACATTACCAAATTAAAAATGTACTAGCTAATCCCTACCGTTGTTCCAAAGTCTCACCAGCCCCATCCTCTTGTGGCCATCTTCTGGAGACTCTCAAGTGACTTCCCTTCTTCAGCATGCCAAGTCTTCTTCCTTTCTTAAGGAAGAGCATTCTAACTTCCCACCCTCTACCCTCTCACGTCTCAGCTTTGCTTTACCAATCCATTCTGGTGAGCCTCACTTACTCAGTAACATCTATAAGTACTTCAAAGAAGAAAAACTAAAGAGCAATTAATTTTACCTGGGTAGCCTGTTAAATTTGTGCCTGACAAGAGCACACTTCCCACCACACTTCTCACAGGAATACTCAAGTTCTTCTGCCTGAAAAAGACAAGAGGGAAAAATAAAGAAGCGTGAAGGTGAATCAGCATTACCCCATTCA
This sequence comes from Paguma larvata, assembly GCA_030068075.1. Taxonomy (NCBI): domain Eukaryota; kingdom Metazoa; phylum Chordata; class Mammalia; order Carnivora; family Viverridae; genus Paguma; species Paguma larvata. The sequence continues at coordinate 18,801,273 of CM057825.1, read as the reverse complement.
ATGCTAATACGCTTCTCTAGTCATACTACTAGTTCAGTGTAATGACAACTCCGACCAGTTTAAATTTTGTGTCTAGAGCCACAAGTCTTACTAAATTAAGACCTAATCCTCAAAACAGTTATCTTATAGTATCATGCCCTATTTCAGAATTCCTAATTTCCTTTTTTACGATGGAAACATCTCAATTTATGATAGCAACTAAACTCTACAGTAGCAGATTCTCAACCTTTTCCCCATGGATGCACAAGAACCACTGCCAAGAGTATATCCAGATTTTAACATTTGGCCATAGCAGAGATAAGATCACCTTCAGGTTAGGCGGAGTTCCTGGTCTGTTAGGTGTAACTCTACCCCTTTCTTATAATGGAACTCAATCTTCTGGTGACAGCCCACTAAGAACAACTGCTCTAAAAGGACCAAAGTTTGGGGTGGATATCATTACCTAGAGAAAACTGAAACAAGAAATCCTTAAAAAATGGGGGTAAAAGATACACAGGAAAAGCTTCAAATTCTATGATAATTACAGGAATAGTAAGAAATGATAAAACAAAAAGAAAAACAGAGTATTTGTCTTTGGAAGGAGCTGAATGTTCATCATTTAAAGAACAGAATTTTTTTTTTTTAACCTTAGGAAGACAACCATGCCCGTTTGCTACAACAAAACAAGAACCACTATTAAAGTAGACAAAGGGTGATCCTGGCAAATTTCCATCAGTTCTAAGGACAGCTACACAATAGGTCCGATTATGCCCCCAAGACTTGCTGAATACCTATAATAGTATATCACAGAAACATATTTATCTATAGCTTTGGATAAACATGACTTTTCCCTTTTGTTTCGAACAGGGTACATACCACCTAACGAAAAGCAAAGGGTATTTTTTCATTCCTCAGATCTTAGATACAAACTTACATTGTGTCTTCAATTTTTCCCACTACCACCAAGTTTTAGCATATGCTTCAAGTTAGTATTTGTTTACAAACAACTGCTTCTAAATTGTCTAAAACACCTGCTATTGAGTTAAATGTATAATCTACTTAAACAATCAACAATCTTCTTCAACAAGTTAACAATTAGGTTTATCAAGCTTTTAAAAATACTTGTTATAAATATTTCTCATTTGTTTTCCTTTCATGTAATTTTGTTGAAACTCTGCCTTAAAGAAAACTATTTCAAATACTATTATCTGTGATATGTAAAACTTAGTTATATGAAAATACCAAAAGATATTACTTACCCTAAAAAAAAGATCAAGAGAATCTTGAATTGAACGAGGAGGGAGTGGCTTTTTCCTCCGAGGAAGGTCAATGGAGAGGTCATTAAACTGTTCTCTTTTGGGAATAATCTCTCCACATCTGTTAAGAATAAAAGACAAATGTAAGCATTTAGAAGTCTAACTGTGCAATACAAAATAAATACAACTACAGTTCAGAAACACTGTTCCCTCACAGAACTCATCAGATACCGACACACTAGGATTAGGCATAAGCAATGTACAATACGGCACACTTCACCTTTATGGAATCACACAGAACCTCAACTGCAAGTGTTTAAGTACTTTCTTAGAACGCTAAGATTTTAAATTTTATTAAAAAAAAAAGTCCCAAAAGTTAAAAAAAAAAAAAACCCTGAAGCATAACATACAGAAAAGTGAACCAAAGCTGTACAGTTTCACGAATGATCAGTTAACCCCACTCAAATCAAGAAATAAAATAAGGTCCCTAGAAGACCCTCACATGCTCCTTTCTAATCACTATCACTTTCTCCAAAAGGTAACTATTATCCTAACTTTATTTATTTTTTTTTTTTAATTTTTTTTTTAACATTTATATTTTATTTTTGAGAGACATAGAGACAGAGCGTGAGCAAGGGAAGGGCAGAGAGAGAGAGAGATACAGAATCTGAAGCAGGCTCCAGGCTCTGAGTCATCAGCACAGAGCCCGACGCGGGGCTCGAACTCACAGACCGTGAGATCACGACCTGAGCTGAAGTCGGCCGCCCAACCGACTGAGTCACCCAGGCGCCCCTATTATCCTAACTTTAAACACAATAGATGGATTGTGCCTGTTTTTGAACCTTATCTAAATGTTTTCTTTAATTTCCCTTGTTCGACATAATTTTAAGATTCAACCATGTTTGCTGCATGTGGTTACAACCCATCTTCACTGCTGACTCACATTAACCTGTTCCGGGCATGCCACTATTTATCCACATTACTACTGATGGACATTTGGACTGTTTCCAGTTTTTGACTACACAAACAATGATGCTTCAAAAATTCTACGTGTTCGGACACTCTTTCTGCCCGCAGGTCCTGTCCCTGTGCTTCAATAAAAACACATTTTTGCACTGAAAAAAAATAAATACAATAAATAAAAATTCTATGTGTTCTTGGTGAACTTCTGTTAGCAGTTATGTTTGATTACTGGATATGTATATTTTTTAATATTTTTACTTTATTTGGGGGGGGCAGAGAGAAAAGGGGACAGAGGATGTGAAGCTCTGTACTGAGAGCAGACAGCCTGATGAGGGCCTCAAATTTGTGAACCATGAGATCATGACCTGAGCCAAAGTTGGACACTCAACCAACTGAGCCACCCAGGTGCTGCTACTACTGGATATGTTTCTACAGAATTTAAAAAAATGGGCTCAGAGATCAAAATACTATATTTAATTTATCTGGAAGCAAATTCACTTCTTTTAAATAGTTTTAGTTGATGTTTTTCCTTCTGTCTGCATATCAGCATTTTTAGTAATATTCAATCTCCTGCCCAAATTCTCTACTGCCATAGTTGAAGACTGGAGATCATCAGAATATATTGTTCACTTAACAAATATTTGAGTGCTTCTCTAACAGGCAGAATTCTAAGATGACCCTTGCCTTTGTATAACTCCATCCCCATTAAGAGAACGTGTGACTGTGATGAGCTGTCACTCCCACGATGATGTTCTTCTACATGACAAAGGGATTTTACAAATATGATTAATGTTACTAATCCTAATGTTGAGTTGATAAAAAAGGAGATTATCTGAGTAGGTCGGACCTAATCACATGAGCTCTTTCAATCTGGATCTAGAGGTCTGAAATAGAGGAAGCCAGGAATTCAAAGTCAGAGAGATGTACTGCTGACCTGAAAGAAAGCAAAGAGCACTGCTTTGAACTGCCTGTGAAAGCCACAGAGCATGAAATTACAGGCAGCCTTTAGGAAATTAGTGGTTCCAGCCAACAGCCAACAAAAAAATCGGACTTCACTGCTACAATCACAAGGAACTAAATTCTGCCCACAACCTTAAAGAGCTTAGAGGGGGATCCAGATGAGAATATGCAATACTTTGATTTCAGCCTTCAGATACCATGAGCAGAGAACCTGGCCACACCCTGCCTAGACTTCTGACCTATGGAGCTGTGAATTAGTAAGTAGATATTGTTTAAAAGCTGATAAATTTGGGCAATTTCTTATGCATCACTAAATATGCCGATCTGCCAGAAACTGTTCTAGCAGCACTGAAGTTACAGCAATGAACAAACCCAAGACAGAATACCTCCCTGCACAAAGCTATACTGGAGGAAAAAGACAATAAAAAGTATATAATATGTATAGTATGTTAAATAGTGATAAACGCTAAAGGAAAAGAAAACAAAAGTAGTGAAAGATCAGAGTAGATGGTTAGAATTTAAATATAGGGTAAATTCCTAGAAAATGCCTTACTGACCGAGTGGCTTTTACATAAAGATATGGAGGAGAATATGGGGAAAGAGAATTTGAGATAAAGGTAACAGTAAGTGAAAAGGCTCTTAGGTACCAGGATCCTGGCATTTTTTGGGGAAACAAACAAACAAGGAAGCTAGTTTTGTTGGAACAGAATAAGCAAGATGAAAGACTGGTAGGAGATGAAGTCACAGTTAACTGGGGGAAAATGGGCTGCTGAAAAACAGATCATATGGGATTCTGCATATCACAGGGAGAATTTCAGTTTTTATCTTGTAGGTTATGAGGAAAAGACTAACACGAACTTACTTACTTCTACTTCATATGGATCACTTTGGCTAATGTGTTTGAACTAGACTACAGAGAGACAGGACAGAAACAGAGACCAGTTTAGAAGATATTCCAACAATCCTGGCAAGAGATGATGGTGGCTCTGATCAGCATGGTGGCAGGTCAGATCCTGGGTGTACTCTGAAGGAAGAGCTGAAAGGATTTCCTGACATATGAGATGCAGGGATGCAAGAGAAAGAGAAGAGTTAAGAAATACACCACACTTTTGGCTGATAAATCCTAAGTATGGAACTGTTATTACTGAGATAGGGAAGACCACAGAAGGTTTTATAGATCATATTAAGCACTTTTAGATATTTTAAGTTCTTTGGAGAATTCTTCATATTCAATATATTACTATATTGAAATACCTTATATAATAACTGAAAACAAGTCAATTTAAACTCTAACAGTTTAAAAAAATAAGTACTTTTGGCAAACTGGCCACACAAACCTACAGCAAGATGTGACAGAGGCTAAACAATGATAATTACAATCTGAGGTGCATGTAATCTTCCTTCAGCCAAAAACTATTTTGTGTTTAAAGAATGGTCCTGGGGCGCCTGAATGGCTCAGTCGGTTAAGCATCCAACTGTGGCTCAGGTCATGATCCCACAGCTCATGGGTTTGAGCCCTGCGCTGGGCTCTGTGCTGAAAGATCAGAGCTTGGAGCTTGCTTCAGATTCTGTGTCTCCCTCTCTCTGTGCCCCTCCCCTGCTTGTACTGTATCTCTCTCTCTCAAAAATAAACGTAAAAAAAATTAAAAAAAAAAAAAAAAAAAGAACGGTCTTAAAGAAAAATCCTAATAAAGCAACTAAAGCAAGGCTTTTAAGGAAGTAGTTGTACCAGGGCTGTTTTGGCCTCATAGAGCCTTACTGCCTCCCAGACTTGCCACACTCTTTGGCCACTGTTCAGCCTGGCTACCTGGAGAGTCTACATCCCATGAGATATTCACTTCATGCATGGTGCACACACCTTAGGTGTACTCCCAACGTCTGGATGCTGCACAAGTTAAGTGCCTGATTGCTATCGTTGGTACAGTGCAGTAGCCACTGCTCTGATATGGCTTCTTTCTTCTTGTGATACCTGTAGCCATTTCTATCAGAGGCAACTGAAATTCTCCTAAAGAATTCTCAAAAGAAGTTTGGATGGCACCCTCACAATTAAATGATACAATCACAATTAAATAACAATAATCAAAATTTTGTTTCTCTAACTTGAACAGATTTTGTTTGGAAAGTGCATTAAAGAAACAGAAAGATGACTGTCTACCATATTATTAACTGCTGGTGGGCTCTCTAGTTTGTAAAAGGAGATGGACTGTATTTATAAAACCTGGACTTTTTCTTTTAAAATAATTTATCCACTGGGGAAAAACAATTGAAGAAATTATAAAGGCAAAAAATGTCACACATATTAGTGATATAAAAATTATCTGTATAGCGTCCATCTGAATGTTCAGAATTCTAGTCCAAATTACTAAAATGTTATAGCTGGAAGAGACCTCATGAACAGTCTATGAAAAACAGAGCTATGGAAGACAGAATGGATAGTGGATAGCCAATATATGGGTGTTGAGTATTTCTTTTTTTTTTTTTTTTTTTTAATGTTTATTTCCTTTTGAGAGAGACAGAGAGAGGGAGGGAGCAATTGTGTGCACGCATGCACGCACATGAGCAGTGGAGGGGCAGAGAGAAGGGGAGAGAGAGAATCCCAAGCAGGTTCTGTGTTGTTAGTGCAGAGCTCGATGCAGGTCTCAAACTCACAAACCGTGAGATCATGACCTGAGCTGAAATCAAGAGTCAGACGCTTTAACCCACTGAGCCGCCCAGGTGTCCCAGATGTTGAGTACTTCTAAAGAAAACTCCAAAACAAATGGAAGATAAGCACTATTTAGAGAACAGTTTCCTTGAGCTGAAGAAAATCCCGAATCTTCAGATGAAAAACCTGGGTCGTGTTTAAGGCAAAATTAAACAAAATACTTAGATATAAACTTGTGAAACTATGAATTTCAAAAATAAAGAACACCATGGATTTTCAGAAGAAAAACATTACCCACAAAAATCAGGTTTCTCCTAAATGTCACGGAGTAATAGGACACAATGGGAAAGTGTGTGTAAGATATTATAGGGGAAAGGCTATGTGTATTCAATAGTTCTGTATTAAGTCATGTGTGAAAGCCACAAAACTAATTCTTACCTTATAGAAGAATTCCACTCTCTGAAAAACATTCAGAGATGTACTATCAATAACTGGGAAATTAATCAAAATAGAACCTTTTGGTGTAAAGTACAAGGTATAGAAGTCCTGACAATGAGTATGGAAATTAATTAAATGTGGAAAGTCAGTCTGAATAATGAATGGAAACTGGTTAAAAAGCACTGCAAAGTTAAAATAATTCAAATTTTGATCCTGTAAGAAAAAATCCCATTTTTAATAAAAACAGTTTGGTTTCATAAAATAAGTTTGGTTTCAACTAATAAGAGGGAGTCTTTCCGGGGAAAAAGATGAAGTATTCCCAAAGTACTCAGTATTCCACACAGAGATTAAAAGAAAAAAACCAAACCAAACTTACAAATCAAAATTAAGTGCTCAGTCAGCACCAAAGCACATGACAAAAGAGCCCAGTTCTCATCAGTCCTTACCCTACAAAGCATTTTTATAGAAGATACAGACACTGAAAAGAGATGTTTGGTAGAGTCTATGCATTTATATGTCCTTATGACACAGAAAGGAAAAGAAGAATTAAAACCTTCTAGAAGAATTTTAATCACTTGCCATAAAGAATTAAAAAGGCAAAGAGTTTTCTTAGAGACTACTTACGCTTTACAGATGATGGAGTGCTGAACCTCAAATTCCAAGTTAGTAATAACAGGGCACGTGTAGACCCTGGTGGCTGAAATATCTGATGAATTTTCTTCTCCAGGAACAGGTTCAGTCTTCCAAGTTTTATTTAACTTTTCCATGTCCTCTTTCAGCTGGTCTAAGCACTGACTTAAAAATTCATGAGCATCCTAAGAAGGCACAATATCTTTAATTACAAGATCAAAACCTTTCCTGTCACAAAATGGCTTGCTAACATTGTGATTTATACAACTAAAACATTTGGAGGTTAATAACAAGAAAAAGGTCAGATATTCTATCAATTTGGGTGTACATATTTTGTGAATAAGAACAAATGACAGATTTAAAATTTTTAACTACCAGGTGGACTAGCATGAATGAATAAATGAATCACTTCTTACTTTATGAAAAAGTGTCTTAACTTTTGTAGCTAAAATAGCCCAACTTCCTGTAATGGCAAACAATATCTATATAATTAAAATATGATAAAATACACAGAAGAGTCATATTAAACCTTACCGTTAAGTCTTCAGGTTTTTCAACCTGTGATGAACATACGTACACAAATCTCATTTTAAAATAAAAATCAGGTAACACCTGAAATCATGTCAATTTCCCTTATCTCAAAAGTGTTTAAAAACAATGAGTACTCACATTCTGCATATATCCAGAGAATCTCTCTGCTGTAGCTGAAATGGCATTTTTAACCTTCTTGAGTAAATCTTTTTTGGTCTCTGAATTACAGATGTCTTTTTTAACAAGTAAGTGTGCGAAGCGTCTGTTAAAACAAAAGACAAATTTAGTGAAGTTTTACAAAAGTTTGGATAGAATATCTTAAAGACTGTTAACAATAAAACTTTAAACCTTAACTTTTATTTATTTTTGAGAGACAGAGAGCATGAGCAGGGGAGGGGCAGAGAGAGAGGGAGACACAGAATCCAAAGCAGGCTCCAGGCTCTGAGCTGTCAGCACAGAGCCCAATGCAAAGCACAAACCCATGAACCGTGAGATCATGACCTGAGCCGAAGTCGAATGCTCAACTGACAGCAACCCAGGTGCCCCTAAAACGTTAAATTTTTTTTAAATGTTTGTTTATTTTTGAGAGACAGAGAAACAGAGCACGAGTAGGGGAGGGGCGGAGAGAGACACACACACAGAATCTGAAGCAGGTGCCAGGCTCCGAGCAGGCAGCACAGAGCCCGATGTGGGGCTCAAACCCACGAACCACGAGATCATGACCTGAGCCAAAGTTGGACGCTTAACCAACTCAGTCACCCAGGTGCCCCTAAAACTTTAAATTTTAAGTATCTAAGGCACATAAAACTTTAAGTGTCTAAAACTGTTATTCTATAATTAATAAGGTAAAAGTTTATTTAGTAAGTATGTAACAATTACCTGATCAGTGCATTCAGTGGAATTTTCTTCCACGGGATACCTTGCTTAAGCAAGTCGTTCGCAAATGATTGGAGTGAAAACAGAGATTGTAAAATAGCATTCATATAGCAGGTATTTCCCAAATTGGAGAAGCTGAAAATGAAAAGAAAAATAATACTCTTGAAGACAACAGTAGTTCCTGATGTATGTTCATTAAAGCAGCGGGTTCTCCACTACAGCATGCTTCAGAATCACAGAGAGGGCTTGTTAAAAATACATATTGCCGAGCCCCAGCTACAGTTTCTGACTGTAGGTCTAGACAGAGAGGGTCCAAAACTGCATTTCTAACAGGATTCCAGTTGATGCTGATGCTGTTGGCCTGGGGACCATACTCTGAGAACTGCATTATAAGATTATAACAAGTAAAATTGTATATTTTCAAATGAATGCTAAAAAGAACTGGGGGCTTATCCAAAGAGTTATCTTTTCTTATTTATAATTTTAACTTTTCATTAAGATACTACTTATTTCTATTAAGTGTATGCCCAGAAGTAGAACTGCTGTAATGGATATTGCCAAACATTTTCTGAAGCACATATTTCTTAAAAACTTCTTTTTGAAAATATTCCCAAACTGTCAAAAAAGTTGCACAAGAATATTCTTTATCCAGATTCATCAACTGTTAACCTTCCGCACTATATGCTTTACCATTTAATGCATCTCTCTCTGTATTTCTCATGAAGTGTGTGAGAGTAAGTTGCATAAATCATAACTCTTAAGCCCTATATATACTTCAGGGTGTATTTCGTAAGAACGTTCTCTTATATAACCAAGGCAGAGTTACCAGCTTATAAAATTTAATGCTGATATACTCTTATCTAACATACTTCAATCCAATTTTGTCAACTGGCCCAATATGTTTATAGCATCCGCCCCCTGATCCCCTTGGCTAAGCACAAGATTCAGTCCAGAATAGGATAATGCATTTAGTACTCATGTCTCTTTAGTGTTGTTTTTTTTTTTAATCCAGAATACTTTTTCAGCTTTCTCTTTCATGACATTGACATTTGTGAAGAATACAACCTCCCTCCCACCTCTATTTTTTAATGGATTGTTCCTCCTGTTGGGTTTGCTATTTCTTCATGATGAGATCCAGCCCAGGCTGGAAAAACACACAGTGACACATAGTGATGATACTGTCTCCTTCTAAGGGTATTACATTCAGAGGTACACGATATTACTGTTCTGTCACTGGTGATGTCAATTTTGAATACCCTGTAGAACTTCCACTTCAGACAAGGAGGAAGCATCAGGGGCTGGAAATTATTCTACCACCATAAACAATGGGAAAAAAAAAAAGGACAAAATATTGGACAACAGGCAGCACAGGACTGTGACCCTTAAGAGAAGGGGAGCAGTGTGAATCCGACCATTATGCAAGGTTTCTAGCTGCAGGCAATTTGTGAACTGCAGTCCAGGGAGGGGTACCCAAACAAAGCCCAGGGATCACTTTGAACTGAGTTGAAAGAGATTAGAGTTTGACAGGCTGAGATTACTTAGATTTCTGGGACAGAGTACCTGAGAGGAGGGAGCTGTCCAAAAGAAAAGTTCCAGAAATATGCACAGTCTGTTGGGTATTCGCCTGAATACCAACCTGTGCATGCTTAGGGTGAAACCCTGTGACACCAGACAAGAACTTCAAGGAAAAGAATGATTATTGGGGAACTCCTAGCAGAATAATTCTCAGGGCTCTTGCCCAAAACTGACCCAGTTCCAACCAGAGGAGAGAGATCTAGATGAACTCAGAGGGCATTAGCAGAAATCCCAGAAGACCCATGCTTTAGGAAATGAATTAAATTAGCCTTAGAATAAAGTCTACTCTAGATTTGACACCAAAGAGCTTAAACACACATCTCAGAATAATCAAACACAAGTTGGAGATGTTAAAATAGCTATTATAAATATACTTTAGAGGTGCCTGGGTGGCTCGGTTGGTTAAGCGTCCAACTCTTGATTTTGGCTCAGTTCTTGATCTCACGGTTTGTTGGTTCAAGCACCGCATCAGGCTCTGTGCTAACAGTGTGGAGTCTACTTGGGATTCTCTCTCTCTCTCTGTCCTTCCCCAGTCATGCTGTCTTTCTTTCTCTCCCAAATAAACTTAAAAAAAAAAAAAACACACAACACTTCATGTGATCATAGGTGCAGAGAAAAACATAAAGAGGAAAGAAATGGAAGATATAAATAAGTCCCAAGTTAATTTTAGAAATAGAAAACACAGTAGATGAAAATATTGAATGAGATTAATAGCAGATTAGACACGGAAGGAAAGAGCAATGAACCTGAAGACACAGCAACTTAAAACATAAAATTTATATTTAAATATTGTATTATGTTCTAATTTAAATAAAATATAACATTACATTTTATATATCCTATTTTATATATTTTAAAATATTTTATGTATACATATAAACAAACAGGTATATTTTTATTTCTCTTATAAAAACAGAAGATAGTGGGAATGCTATACAGTATATACTTAGTAACTTGTTTCTTTAATCTATCAACACATACTTCGCTATTTTCAAGTCTCTTTTTAAAATTTTTTATTATTATTATTTTTCATTTTAGAGAGAGAGAGAGTGAGCAGGAGAGAGGGACAGGAGAGACTCTTAAGCAGACTCCACCCTAAGCATGGAGCCTGACTTGGGGGCTCGCTCCCACAATGCTGGGATCATGACCCGAGCCAAAAGCTCAACCAACTGAGCCACCCAGCCTCCCCAGGTTTCTTTTTTACTACCACTAGCTATGAAACAGTAACTCATTTTGGCTATGAATTTATAAATTGTCTTCAACATTTTACACTTTCTTTTTGCATAGCTGAACAATTCTTTGTTTCTAGAAATCTATCCATTTCATCTAGTTATCTACTTTATTGATGTAATCATAGAATGGTCTTAAAATTCTTTTTATTTTGGTAGGGTTGGTAGTAATGTACCCACTGTGTTTCTGATTTTAGTAATGTGAGTCTTTTTTTTTGGTCAGTTTAAAGATTTGTTGATTTTGCTGATCTTCTCAAAGAAACGGCTTTTAGATTTGACAACTGTCTCTTGTTTTTCTATTCTTTATTCATCTCTTCTCTAATCTTTACTATTCTCTTGCTCCTGCTAGCCTTGGGTTTAGTTTGCTCTTCTTGTGCTAGTTCTTTAAGGTGTAAAGTTAGACCACTGACTTGAGATCGTTTTTAAAATACCATGAGAAAAAACACATAAAACTTACCATTTAATCATTTTATACATTTTTTTAAAAAGCGAACTCTATACTGAATGTAGGGCTCGAACTCACAACCCAGAAATCAAGAGCTGTATGCTTTACCGACTGGGCCAGCCAGGCACCCCACCATTTAACGGTGTACAGTTCAGATGCCTTAAGTACACTCGCATTGTTGTGCAACTATCACCACCATCCACCTCCAGAACTATACTGTTTTCCACAGTAGCTGCACTATTTTACATTCCCGCCAGCATGGATTCTTATCTTTCTCACAGCCTCACCAGTTTCTTTTTTAATGTAGGTGTTTCTTGCTATAAATTTCCCTCTGGGTACTGCTTTTGCTGCATCCCATTAATTTTGGTATGCTGCTAGGACTTTCATTCATCTTTAAGTATTTTTAAATTTCCCTTGTAATTTCTTCTTTGACATCATTAGTTAAGAGTATGTTGTTTAATTTCCACATATTTCCAGTTTTCCATCTGTAACTGATTTACAGCTTCATTCTATTGTGGTTGAAGAAGGTACTTTATATGATTTCAAACTTTTAAAATGGAGACTTACTTTGTGGTATAACATATAGTCTCTCCTAGAGAATGTTTCATGTGCATTTGAAAAGAAGGTATATTCTGTTGTTGATGGGCAGAATGTTCTATATATGTTCATACATCTAGGCAGTTTACAGTGTTGGTCAAATCACATGTCTCCTTAGTGATTTTTCTGTCTATATGTTCTATCCATTACTGAAAGTGGAGTATTGATGATCTTCAGCTATTATTTTATAACTTTTATTCTCTGCAGTTTATTTAAAAATTCTGTCTATTAAGTCCAATGTCTAGGCTTCCTTAGGAACAGTTTCGGTTAATTTCTTCTACCATTGGGCTATACGTTCTTATTTCTTTGCATGTTTTTAAATTTTATGCTGAACATCTTGAATATTATAATATGGTAACTATGGAAATCAGATTCTTATCCCTCCTCAGAATTTGTTTTTGTTGTTTACTGTAGCTATGTGTTTAGTGAGTTTTCTAAACTCTTTTTGTACAGTAATTATTTGTCATGTGTGGTCTCTGAAGTTGCTGTTCCTTTGGCTTCTGTCTAGCTAATGTTCTGATAGATTTACTTGAAATCTGGAGGAGAGAAAAAAGAAAAAAAGAAAGAGGAGGAGAGGAGGAGAAAGAAGGTAAAAAGTAGAAGTAGAAACAACAAAATGAAAAAACTTCTCCTAGGCTTTGAAGATTGGCACAGTGCTGGGGCATGCTTTGAGTGCTTATCTGGGTCATTTATAAATTCTGTCTTAGCCTTCACTTCCAGCTTGCACTGATCCTACAGACTGGCCAGAAGTGAAAGCTTCATGTCTCCTTAGTCTTTTCTGAGCATGAGTCCCGGGCATGTGCGAGTTTTTCAAAATTCCTCGGCATACATAGGAGTTTTAAAATGTCTCAATTTCCTATCATTTTTATTTTTAATTAATTAATTAAAAAAACTTTTTCAGGTTTATTTATTTATTTTGAGAGAGCGTACGAGCAGGAGAGGGGCAGAGAGAGAGAGAATTCCAAGCAGGCTCTGCACTGTCAGTATGGGGTCCGATGTGGGGCTCAAAATCACTAACCTTGAGATCGTGACCTGAGCCAAACTCAGACGCTCAACCGACTGAGCCACCCAGGCGGCCCCCTATCATTTTTTAAATTGCCTTTTTCTTGATTTAGTGTTTGCTTGGTTGCTGTAATCCTCTGTTTTCCATAGAGTTCTGACAAAGTTGATTCTGACAGTTTTGCTTGATTTTTTTAATGTCTCTGAAGGAACGGAACGTGGGAGCTCCACCACTTAATTGAGGTCTTCTTCCCCTATCAATTTTTAAAATTCTTTGTATTTTAGAGAGATCAGCACTATATTGATGATATACGTTGCAAATATTTGCTTCTAATTTTTCTTAGTTTATGCTTTTGGCCATGAAAATTCTTATTTTTTTTAATGCTTATTTTCGAGAGAGAGAGAGAAAGAGAGATTGCAAGCTGGGAAGGAGCAGAGAGAGAGAGACAGAGGATCTGAAGTGGGCTCCATGCTAACAGCAGAGAGCGCGCCCAATGTGGGGTTTGGACTCACAAACCGCAGATGGTGACCTGAGCTGAAGTCAGACGCTTAATGGACTGAGCCAATCACGGTCCCCAAGTGTAATTTTTATGTACACAAATTTATTGATCTTTTATTGAATCTTGATTTTGAGTCATAGTTACAAAGCCCTTCCCTACACTAAGATTATAAAACCATTAATTAACTCCCAGTTTCTTCTAGTATTTAAAGTTCCATTTTCATGCGTGCCTGGGTGGCTCAGTTGGTTGGACATCCAACTTTGGTTTAGGTCATAATCTCATGGTTCGTGGGTTTGAGCCCCATGATGGGCTTTGCACTGACAGTATGGAGCCTGCTTTAGATTCTCTGTCTCTCTCTCTGCCCTTCCCCTGCTTGCGCCCTAACTCTCTCAAACATTAAAAAAACACCGTTTTAAGAAAGGTCCAATTTTAAAATTGAGGACTCTAATTTTGAATTTATTCTCCTGTACAGTTGAGAGATGAATCGAACTATATTTTTCAAAATAGCCATATAGATATGTCAACCCCATTTATTAAAAGAAAAATACTTCTTTGTCCCTGGACTTTTGATTCTGTTCCACTGACCTGTCTATTCGTGTATCAGTATTAAGCCATTTTGTTTTTATTTAAAAAAATTTTTTTTAATGTTTATTTATTTCTGAGCGAGAGAGAGAAAGAGAGAGAGAGAAAGAAAGTCTGAGCAGGGGAGGGGCAGAGAAAGAGGGAGACACAGGACCTGAAGCAGACTCCAGGTTCCATACTGTCAGCACAGAGCCCAATGCGGGGCCCAAACTCACAAACTGTGAGATCATTACCTGAGCCGAAGTCGGACACTTAACCAGTTGACTGAGCAACCCAGGTGCCCCAGTACTAAGCTATTTAAATTATACTGACTTTATAATATTACAAATATAGTAAGACTCTTCCCCTCCTTTATTTCTTCCTAGTATTTTTCTAACTATTCTTCTGTGTATTTTTCCATACAGACTTTTTTTTTTTTTTTTAAAGTAGGCTTCATACCCAGTGTGGAGCCCAATGTGGGGCTTGAACTTATGACCCTGAGATCAAGACCCGAGTGAAGAGCAAGAGTCAGATTCTTAACCAGCTGAGCCACCCATGCACCTCTCCATATGAACCTTTGCACACAAAAACATCAACTAGTCTAGCTCCATAAAAAAGCTTTTCAGTCTTTTTACTTGGATCGCATTAAACTTACAAATTATTTGAGAGAGAACCAGATCTTGATCATTCTAAGATGTCCTCCACCCCAAGAACATGGATGTTTTACCTGTATTTAAGTTTACTTTATATCTTTTTGAAGATATAAAGTATATTTTCAATCAATTTTAAACAACTCTTGTTAAGTTTCTTTATATATATACGTGTACATGTATATATATAAAACCGTTTTTTGTTGCTACTGTACATGGGGCCTTCTGTTCCACTATCTTACATCTGATTATCTGTATTAATATGCCAAATTGTACTGTAAGTTAATTTCCAATCTTCCTCTCTGCATAAAGCTTTGAGGTAGTTTCACTATGGTTTATAGGTCTTTCACTTCCAATTCTTATGTCTTTACTTCTTTTTCTTTCTCTTGTCTAACTGCATTGATTAGTACTTCCAATACAAAATTAAACAGAAATAAAAATAGAAGGCATCCTTGATTTTTTTCCTGACTAAATACTGGTTTTCTTTTTTTTTCTTTTATAATAGTTTATTTTCAAATTGGTTTACATATAACACCCAGTGTTCATCCCAACACCTGCCCTCTTTAATGCCCGTCACCCCCTCTACCCCCTTCCTCACTCCCCTAAATACTGGTTTTAAAAGTGAGGTACATATATAATCAAGTTAAGGAAGTATTCACTGATTTCTGTGTTTTCAAGTGTTTTTACCAGAAATGAGTGCTATATTTTTGTCAAAGATTTTTTCAGTATCAACAAAGAAAATTATGATTTTTTTCTTTGGCTTAGTAAAACAGTGAATTATAATTATAAGTTCCTAATATTGAACTATCTTGCAATCTAGGTATAATTGTTTGGTCATTGTTTATTATTTTATGTGATATTGAAATAGAATATGTCAATATTTGACTTAAGGTTTTTTTGCCTCATATTCATAAATTATACCGGTTTGTAACTTTTTGTGTGTACCACTTGAACAAACACATACAGTAAAACCTTGGATTGTGAGTAACTTGTTCTGCGAGTTTTCCAGAAGAGCAAACATTTCTAATAAATTTTAACTTGATAAATGAGCAATATCTTGCAATATGAATAGTACATGATGCTGAAAGTCACATGATCACAACTGAGCCAATGGTTCTCTCTTTCTGTCTCTCCTTACGGGATTGCGAGTGATCGTCTCCCATGCTCGATGCTCAGTCTCAGGCCGCAGTGTTTGGCAGAAATCAGTGATTACAGTGATTTTTCAGAATGTTAGAAGGTGCCCACAACTGATACTAGTGTATTTTTTGTCACGTCAAAGCACCTATGGATGGTCCTTTGCTTTTCCGTCCAAGAGTAAGCTTAGTAATGCTTTGCTTCTTTCTAGGTCAGGCTGCCTGCAGATACAGACCCTTTCCTCTGATGCCTTATTGCCAGTTATATTAGATACAGTAATGACAATAGTTTTTTAATACTGTACTGTAGTCAACATCTGTCAGTGACAGTGAAAGTCGTCCTACACAATAGTCCTTCTCTCTCTTGTCTCCCTGAAACCGCCATGAAGGTTTTCAAAGAAAAGTGCAAGTTAATTTATTTTTCTTTATATTTTGATTTTTCTTTATTATTTTGTATTATATTAATAATTTTTTAAAGTTTATTTATTTATTTTGAGAGAAAGAGAAAGAGAAAGCATGGGTGGGGTATGAGGTGAGAGAGGGAGGGAGAGAGAATCCCAAGCAGGCTCTGCTCTGTCAGCACAGCACCTGATGTGGGGCCTGAACTCACTCAGCACCTGATGTGGGGGTCATGAGATAATGACCTCGGCTGAAGTTGGATGCTCAACTGACTGATATACCCAGGTGCCCCTGTAATCATTTTGTATGAATATTTTTGGGTTGTGGGTTGTAGAACGAATCATCTGAGTTTCCATTATTTCTTACGGGGAAATTCACTTTGATATACAAGTGCTTTGGGTTATATTCATGTTTCCAGAACAAATTATGCTCACAAACCAAGATTTTACTGTACTGTTCATTGTAATAGTTTATTAGAATTGGAAAGTAAAAATAAACAAGTTGGAGTATGTCAAACTAAAGAGCTTCTGCACTGCAAAGGGAACCATCAAAAAAAATGAAAGAAAAGGCAACCTACTAGATGGGGAAAATATTTGCAAATCATGTCACTGATAAGGGGTTCATACTCAAAATACAGGGGCGCCTGGGTGGCTCAGTTGGTTAAGCATTTACTTCAGCTCAGGTCATGATCTAGCAGTTCACGGGTTCGAGCCCTCCATTGGGCTCTGTGCTGACAGCTCAAGAGTCTGAAGCCTGCTTCAGATTCCATGTCTCCCTCTCTCTCTGCCCTTCACCGACTTGCACTGGCTCACTTTCTCTCTCTCTCTTCCTCTCAAAAATAAACAAAACATTAAAAAAATACTCAAAATACAAAAAAGAACTCCTACAACAGCAAAAAAATAAATAAAAAATGGGCAGGGCATCTGAATAGATATTTTTCTTTCTTTAAAAAAATTTTTTTAAACATTTATTCATTTTTGAGAGACAGAGCATGAGTGGGGGAGGGGCAGAGAGAGAGGGAGACACAAAACCTGAAGCAGGTTCCAGACTCTGAGCTGTCAGCACAGAGCCCAATGCGGGGCTCGAACCCACGAACCATGAGATCATGACCTGGGCTAAAGTTGGATGTTTAACTGACTGATCCACCCTGGGGCCCCTAGATATTTTCCAAAGAAGACATACAGATAGCTAAAAGGTATGTGAAAAGATACTCAACATGATAATTAGGGAAATGCAAATCAAAACCATAGCGAGATACCACCTCACACCTGTTAGGATGGACAAAAAAACAACAAGAAATAAATAACAAGTGTTGGTGAGGATGCAAAGGAAACCTTTGGGTACTGATGATGAGATAATAAAATGGTGCCGTCACTATGGAAAACAGAATGGAGGTTCCATAAAAACTTAAAAATAGAACTACCTTTTGATCCAGTAATTCCACTTATGGGTACTCAAAAAAAAAGAAATTATTATTTCAAAAAGATATATGCACCACCATGTTCACTGCAGCATTATTTATAACAGCCAAGATATGTAAATAACCTACGTGTCCACCAATGGATGAATGTGTGAAGAAAAAGTGGTACATATACACAGTGCAAATGTTATTCTGCCATAAAAAATGAAATCTATTTTTGACAACATGGATGGATTTTAAGGGCATATAGTACATGAAGTAAGTCAGACAGAGAAAGACAAATATTGTATGATCTCGCTTATATGTGAACTCTAAAAAAACAAAACAAAACAAACTTAGATACACAGAACAGATTCTCTAGACGGGCAGTGATGAAGGTGCAGGGCCGGGAGTAGGCAAAATGGGTAAAGGGGTCAAAAGGTACAAACTTACAGTTATAAGACATGGGGATGTAATATACAACATGGTGATTATAATTAATATTATATTCCATATTTGAAAGTTTTACTGGGAGTAAATCTTAAAAGTTCTCATTGCACACACACACAACTTTGTTACCTAGGGTGACAGATGTTAACTACACTTACTGTGGTGATCATTTCCCAGGATGTATAAATACCCAACTGTTATGCTATACACCTGGGATTTTCTGATATCTGAAGATTTAACAGAATTCTTCTGTGAAATCACTTGGG
Source organism: Paguma larvata (assembly GCA_030068075.1). Taxonomy (NCBI): domain Eukaryota; kingdom Metazoa; phylum Chordata; class Mammalia; order Carnivora; family Viverridae; genus Paguma; species Paguma larvata. The sequence continues at coordinate 18,782,793 of CM057825.1, read as the reverse complement.
CCTTGTGTGGGAGATCCCTAATTCATTTTGCTTGGAGAAGTGCAAAATAGTCCCAAATAATTCTATTATCTTTCCCTTTATTAATAATTATTTCTCCATTGTCATACCATAGTCTATATACTTGTTTCTTTTTTATCTCCACAAAAGGGTAATGAATTACCTACGTTGTTAATCCTTTCAAGTATCCATACTTTGTTTTTTATACGCTTCGTATAATTCTAACTTTTATCTTTATTTTCTTGCGGCAATTGCTGTCTTTTGGTTTACTCTGTTCTATTTTTCATTCTTTTCTTTTTAGTTTACAATTCATGTATTTTCACTCTTTATTTGTATTGATACAAGTGCTTGCAGGACTATGAATTGTTCTCTGATTATTGCTCTAGTGCTTTCATCATCATTCATCTCAGAATTTCTCTTTGACTCAAGGATCATTTACTAGGGTTTTGAGAGTTTCTAGTTGGAAGGTATCTTCCTCTGATATTTAGTTTCATGTTTAATATCTAGTTTTATTTTTAAACTTTAAAAATCACAATACAAGGGGCGCCTGGGTGGCTCAGTCGGTTAGGCGTCCAACTTTGGCTCAGGTCATGATCTCACAGCTCGTGAGTTCGAGCCCTGCATCGGACTCTGTGCTGACAGCTCGGAGCCTGGAGCCTGCTTTGGATTCTGTGTCTCCCTTTCTCTCTGCCTCCATTCATTTCTCTGTCTCTCTCTCAGAAATATAATAAAACATTAAAAAAAATTTATAAGCCAATTTGAAAATATTTTTTCTTTTATTAGATGTATTAGCTCATTTACATTTCTTGATATAAGTGATATATTTGGACTCAACTCTGTCATGTTACATTATAATTTTACTTATTTGTGTAAAAAATATTCTTTTGGTCTTAAGAAAGTTTGTATTTTTGTTTCAGTGGTTCCATTTATACTCTTTTTTTAAGTTTGTTTATTTATTTTGAGAGAGAGGGTGCACGAACAGGGGAGGGGCAGAGAGGGAGAGAGAATCCCAAGCAGGCTCCAGGGTGTCAGTGCAGAGGCAGAGCCTGACAGAGGGCTCGATCTCACGAACTGTGAGAGCATGACCTGAGCTGAAATCAAGTCGGACGCTTAACCAACGGAGCCACCCAGGTGCTCCTGTTTATGCTTTTTTATAGTGCCATTAACTCTTGCTTCTTAAGCTTTTTTACTATCTAGTCTGTCCATTTTAAAAGGCATCCTTTGACTCACACCTATTACCTCTGACACAATTACTTTATTCTACTTTCTCTTTTCTCTCCCTTTCCACTTCCTTTCAGATGCAATTATACCCCTTTGACAGAAGACATGTTTATATACCAACTTTCCATGTGTCCCCACCATCATTTTAGTCTTTGCCATACAACCAAACACATGAAATGTTCACCACCTATCTCTTGTCAATGTCTCCCTTGTCACCTCTTTGGTGGATGAAGCTCACACCCTGCAGAGTCCTCACCAAGAGCATATGTATGCAGTTTTTGGAGTTCTTGAACTTCAACGCTTACTTTCCCTAGCCTGCATATTTGGCAGCCTGGATTGGCACAATCTTTGTTCATCCTTTCTTTCCTCAGGTTTCTTGAAAATTACGTTCTTTTCTTGTCTTGCTTTGAATGATGACTTAAGAAGTCTGGTTATTGGTCTTCTCTTGCCCTTGCAAATGATTTCACCTTTTTGACTCAAGCACTGAGGATTTCTCTGTATCTTTAAAGTCTAATAAAACTTAACAATCTAAAGTCTAACAGTTTTCTTATCTTTAAAGTCTAGACTATTAGACTCTAATGGGACCTTCCTTGCCTGCTTCCCAGTTTAACCCCCTTCTCTGTTTAATATTTACTTATTTATTTATCTCTGATTGTTTATATCATTGATCTCATCTCCACTCCCCCTTGGGTGGTTTTTGGTTTTCCTTCAAAGCCCCTTATTAAATTTTCATGTAAACTTTAATTTAGCCTTTTGATATGATGTTGTCTTTTTCTTTTCTGAGCATAAGCAACTGCCATTTCTTCTTGTTTGTCCATTTTGATTCAGGGTTTGAATTCCTGATCTATGGTGTTTTTTTTATATCTTCAAATGCTTGTCTAAGGATATTTAATTTAGTTTTGAGTGCTACAGAACAGTTTTCTAATGGTTCACAGTGATTGTAGGGGTACAATTTTTTGGTCTAAATATTTTGAATCATGTTTTTTTTTTTTCTTATAATTTTGTATGGATGTGGCCTGCTTTTTACATTCCTGTTCATTTCACGGACAGGGTTCCTAAGCATACCTTCTTCTGTTAGTTTAGGAAAAAGCAATGTCTTTAATGGACGATGGTAGTGGTGGTAGGGAGAGAAGGCAGGGTTGGCATGTCTTGTTTGCCCTTTATTTCAGTACAATGCATAATGTTTCTCTCATTTTTTTTCTTTTGCTTCTAAACCAAGTCTCCAGGTTTGGCTGATTCCTGCCCCTACAAGTAATCCTTCTTTGAGACTGTTACTTCTGATACCAATTCCTTTCAAGTCCCTTTCCTGTAACCAGAGCTGTGAACTACCAAGATCCAGACTTCTATTCAGTATTTCAGCAGATGGTATTGGAATTTCTCTAACAGCGATTTTTTTTTCCTGTGCTTCATCTAAGTCTTCTAACGCCTATATACTTTTGTTTCATGGAATCTCTAAAGCCTCCTATCTCCAATTCAGCACTCACAGGCTTAAAGCAGTGGAAAATAACACAGGAATTTGGTTTGCTTCTCTACCCGGAAGGTAGTTTGAAGGGGACAGTATTCTTTCTCTCTGAGTAAAGCTAACGGTTACGTGTGATTTTCTTTGCACCACTCATTCATTTTACATTTTTTTGAGGATTTAGAAGGAACACTGGAATTAGGTGGCCTCCTTTAACCACTAGGTCTGGCAGTTTTCTACTGTTTGTTGTTGTTGTTTTTAAGGAGCCCTTAGTCCTGAGTACTCAGTCTACTTGTAATACTACAGTCTAATTCATGAAAGAAGTCTGAAAAAAGGAAAGCTATATTCCTAGAGATGGGTGTAGGTATATACCAAAGTTAAAGAAACACTGGAAGTAGACAGGAAGTCTGGAGCATCAAGAGTGGGTAACTCATGAGAATTTCAAAGGACTCTGAAGGAAGCAAATGACAGAGACCAGAAATGGGAACAAAGACCAGAAAACAAAGACCTCGTAAGGGGAAACAATAAGAAAATGAGACAAATAAGATGAAGATAGAGACAAGATCTGGATGCAAAATGGTCACAAGATGGGACAGGTATGAGTAATATAACAAGAATGCTATCCAGTAAGGAGAAAACAGGATAATGAGGCAGACCAAACATTTGGGGGGAAGAGCACAGGAAAAAAAAGCTCAGGGAAAAGGAAGAGGCAAGCAGAAAAGAAAGTGAAAGGTCTTCACTGTAAATTTTACATTATCTGCTAAGACATGAAGCATATAAATCACTACAGATAAGCCAAATTGGGAGATGGCACTCATTCAAGTAAAAAGATTACCTTAAAGCCGGTAGAAAAGCGGTAATTTGAGCGACACTGAAAACAAACTGATAGATGTGAGGAGGGCAATTTGGTAAGAGTAATAAAAAATTTCAAAGTGCTTTCCTTAGTCTTAACAAAAATACACTTCCAAAAATTTATGCTATAGAAAAGTTCCAATAAATATTAAAAAGATTTGTATGAGAATATTCATTCTAGCCTACATGGTAATGGGAAAAAAGGGAAATATAAATGGACACTAAAAAATCAAGGAACAGAGAAAAAATAGAGCACAGAGGTTAAGAATGCAAGTGGAGCCCAACTGACTAAATTTACTACTATTGTTCCACTGACTATATCACCTTGAGAAAGTTAATTACCTTGTCTAAGCCTTAGTTACTTCATTTGTAAAAACAGATTTTTTTAAAAGATTGTTTACTTCGAGAGAGAGTGAGAACACATGTGCGGGGGCTAGGGGCAGAGAGTGGAGAGCAAGAATCCTAAGCAGGCTCTGCGCTGTCAGTGCAGAGCCCAATAAGGGGCTCAATCTCACAAACCAAGAGATTATGACCTGAGCCTAATTCAAGAGTCAGACACACTTAACCAACTGAGCCACCCAGGCACCTCTATCTAAATGCAGATTTTTGATACATCTAGCTCACAGAGCTGCTATGAGGATTTAAAGAAAAAATATCTATTTAAACACTTAGCACACAGTATTTGGCATATAACACACACTTCGGTTAAGACTGCTATGATTATTATTACAGTTATTATATTGTGATCTCTCTTTTTAAGTTTGAGAGAGAGTGCATGTGCGAGCAGGGGAGGGACAGAGACAGAGGGAGAGAGAGAATCCCAAGCAGGCTCTGAGCTGTCAGCACAGACGCAGACCATGATGCAGAGGTCGGTCTCACAACCATGCAATCATGACCTGAGCCAAAACCAAGTTCGGATGCTCAACCGACTGAGCCACCCCAGGTACCCCTATCTCTTTTTTATGTGTTTAATAAAAACATAAGCATGAAGAGGCTGGGGAGGATATAAATAAAATTTAGTGTTGAAGTATCTCAGGAGGAGGATGAAGTGCATGCGATTGGAAAATACACTTTTTCTGCTCTATGATTAGTATGTTATACATATGTATCTTTTTCAAAGTTCAAAAACAGAAGACCAGATAACGGCCTTATCATTACTAATGGATATGATAAATCTTTAATAGTGAGTATATATTTTAAAACTATAATTAATATCCTTTCATTTTTTTTACACCAAGCAAAATACACATCAGTTATCACTTTATAAAAAGAAAGCAAAATACAAGGAATTTACCTACCCCTGCAGTTGTTGCTGTTGGTGCGAGGAAAGGGGCACTCTTGGTTTGTTCCAGCCAGCGTAATCCTGATTACACCTCAGCTTTTTGACAGAAAGAGGAGCTGGCTGTGGAAGAAACCCCAGACTTCTTTTAGCAGAGGGAGTTTGGCTTGAAACATTAGTCCTATAAAAAAGAGCAGACAATGCAGAGAGCAAAACAATTTTGAATATTATTTTTCCCCCCCAGTAGATTCAGAGCAGTCAATATCTGAAAGAAAAAAAAAAAGCACTGAAATTTGGGGAAATATCAGTAATGATGATCACTTGGGAAAAATTTCACAAATGTAAATTATCAAGTCTGTCAACAGGTAGCTGAAGAAGCACGTAATACTGTACCTACTTAACCTATAATCAAAGCAATCAAAGTTAATGGCTTGAGAAAAACTATAATACAGTTTTACTTTACTATTTACTTTTATTCACTTAATGGATATATTAGTTTACCTAGTCATGAAAACATTTAGGCAGTTAACTTTTTCCACTATTACAAATAATGACACAACAAATATTCTTACCCAGTCTCCTGGAGAACTTCCTTTAATGTATATGCTTAGAAGTGAAAATGTCAAGAATAAGTATTTTCGATTTTAATTTTTAGTTTTCTGAAATCTTGTCCTTGTTTTCCCCAAAGGCTGTACCAATTTCTGTTTGCACTAATAGTGAATTTCCATTTCTTCACATGGTCTCCATCACATTACCGAGTGAAACAGGATCTCGTTACTTTATTTTGTGCATCTTCTGGTTACTACTGAAGTTGAACATATTTTTATAACTGTTCTTCTCTGAACTGCTTTTGCATACCCTTCGTTTTATACTGGGTTCTTAATGATTTGTAGTTTTTTAAATATTCCGCATTCTAATCCTTTTTCTATTGTATATTCTAAGTTTTAAGCTTTGACATAGCCAAATTTATGAATCTTTAATAGTTTCAAATTTTTTCTTTCATAATTGAGTTTTTATTGGTTGTTTCTAGGATCAGTACAGACACTTCAATTCGTACACAATTCTTAATGTATGTACCAAAAATCTATAAATCATATAGTGTGATTCTTTTCTAAAAGTTATTCCAGTGACCTTCCAGCCTAAAATTTGGAGGCAAATTTCTCTTCACTCTCTCTCTGTCTCTATCTCTCAAAAATAAACATTTAAAAAGTTAAATAAATAAACAAATAAACAAACAAATGGCCAAGACAGGGGCACCTGGGTGGCTCAGTTGGTTAAGGGACCAACTCTTGATTCTGGCTCAGGGCATGATCTCACGGTTTTTGAGACTGAGCCCCTTGTCAGGCTCTGCATTGACAGCAGGGAGCCTGCTTGAGATTCTCTCTCTCCAACTCTCTCTCTGTCCCTCCCCTATTCGCACACTCTCCATCTCTCTCTCTCAAAATAAACACTAAAAAAACGTTCAAGCCCTATTACAGGCACATCTGACTTCAAACCACTATTTAGTATGCTTAGTATTATAGTATATAAAAACGCCATCTATGGAATGCTAAACTGATACCCAAGACAATCAAAGCCTCTCAAATTTAATATCCTATTATTTTCTGGTTTTACCAAAAAATAAACAACCAGCAAATGATTTTACCTCTTAAAAAAAAGCATTTACTTAAAAATTGGAGAAGATGGGATTCCCTCCTCCTTAAAAATGTTTCCAGAGCTACCAAAAACCTCACATTTGCAAAATAGTTGATAAAAATATTCCTCTGGATTGCACAAGAAGGGAGACAGGGAACACTGATAAGACACGGTAATGACATTAATACAGACTTGGCTTCTTTCTCTCCTGCTTCATCAGAGGCTGGAGTCTCCTCATTTTTAGTTTCTCCATTCTCTGCAGGTAAGTCTTTTGTTTCTTGGTTCGCCACTTCGGCCTGTTTTCCCTTTGCTGCACTTTGTCTAAAGACTTATCCTTTCCTCACTTTTTGGCTTCGTTTCCACTTTTGCAGGAGCAGGTTTTTCCTCCTTTGCTGTCCCCAGTGCGGAGCTTCCTCTGGGCATCATGGCAGTGAGCCATGGCCCACCAAGCGCCTTCGTGAAGCTGGGATGCCTGGCCGCAGCCCTATTAATTTTATAACTCTATAATTTAAGGTCACAGAAATATTTTCCTATTATTTTCTCCTAAAAGTTTTAACTCTTATTATTTTCTTCCTATTTAGGTCTTTAATCTGCCTAGACTTCTTTTTCTTTTTTTTAAGATTTTAAGTAATCTCTATACCCAACACGGGGCTTTAATTACACCCAAAGTGGGGCTTTAACTCACAAAACTCCAAGATTAAGGGTCACATGCTCTACTGACTGAGCCAGCAAGGTGCCCCCTACTCTAAAATTTATCATTACCTTTCCATCAGTTGTATCTCTTACTATGCACTCCTAAACACTGTAGTTGAATAATGCAAAGTGTATTTGTTTCCATCCTTTTGCTCTCAACGTTTCGTCATCTTTACATTGTAGTTGTTTCTTTTAAATAGCATATAGAGTATTTTTCTTCCTTTAACATCCAGTTTTTCTCTTTAACTGGAACATTTTGTATTTGTATTTAATGTCATGATTGATTTGGACTAATAACTTTTAACATCCATATACTAATTCAATCACCTGTGTCAGTTCTGAGTCAGTATTAATTTTTCTCCTCAAGAGTTGTACTTTCCTGCTTTTGTGTATGCCTAGTAAGTTTTCTCCGATGCCAGACATTGAGAATTTAAGAGAAAGAGCGTGTGCAAGTGGGTTAAGGAGGCTCAGTAGAGAAAGAGGGAGAGACTCTTAAGGAGGCTCTGTGCCTAACACAGAGCCCAATGTGGGGCTCAATCTCATGACCCTGATATCATGACCTGAGCCAAAACCAAGAGTCAGATGCTTAACTGACTAAGCCACCCAGGCCCCTGGATATTTTTTGATTTTTATAAACATTCTTGAATTTTGCTGTGAGATGTGATTAGGCTACCTGTAAACAGTAAGATCTTTTTGAGTCTTGTTTTTAAGGTTTGTTATGTGGGAACACAGCAGCCAGGGGTGTCCAGGGATGGTTCTTCCTCACTAACGAGATAAGGCCTTTCTTAGCATGCAGACTGATGCTAACAGGAACAGGAACTATCTATAATTTTATGTGAACTCCAAGTATTATTCCCTTAGATGCCTGGGGTGATTCTTTTCCAGGTCTTGGCTGGTTTCCTCACCTGGTTGATAAGCTGATCAATAGTCAACTGAATACTCGAGGGGAATCCTCTGTAGAGCTCTGTAATTCTTTCTCTGTGCAGCTATCCCCTCTGGTCCTCTGCTCTGTGAATTTCAGATGCCTTCACCTCCCAGGACTCATAGCTTCATTTCCTCAACTCAGGAAGAGCACAGGACTCTGATAGGATCCCCCTCCTTGTGTGGCACCCTGAGAACTTTCTCCATGAAGCAAGGTGGGGCAGTCATAAGGTTAATTTCATTGGTTTCCCAACTCTCATGGATCACTGTCCTTCAATGCCTCATGTCCAAAGTCATGAGACCCATAATATTTCATATATTTTGCCCAGGTTCTCAGTTGTTTCATGAAGGAAGGCTTTAAATCTGGTCCCTGTGACTTAGCCAGAAGTGGAAATCATCATCCGCACTCCTGTATTTCTCCTTAGTGTCTTAAAGTTTTTAATTTTTTTGCTTTCAATCCTATTGTAGCCTCATTTTATAAAAACTACCAAACTGTATTTAGATGTACAGAAAAACCCTGAAAGGATATTAGCAATAGTAGTTGCCTCTGGAAAGATAAAATAAACAGCTGGGAATTAGAAGAGAAAGAAAGATTTACTTTTCACTGTATGCACCCTGTAACTTCTGAAGTTTCTACCGTATGCACTTATTAATCACACAAAAGAATAAAATTTAAAAGTATTTAGATTTTTTAAATTAAAAAAAAATTTAATGTTTACTTATTTTTGAGAGACAGAGAGAGAGAGAGAGAGAGAGAGAGAGAGTATGAGTGAGGGAGGGGCAGAGAGAGGGAGACACAGAATTTGAAGCAGGCTCCAGGCTCTGAGTTGTTGGCACAGAGCTCGACTCGGGGCTCGAACTCATGAGCCATAAGATCATGACCTGAGCCGAAGTAGATGCTTAACCGACTGAGTCACCCAGGCGCCCCATCTGCATTCTTGAATTATAATTTAGCTGGGTAGAGACTTCTTTGATGCTATTTCTCCAGTGTCTTCTGTTTCTATTGTTGCTAATATCCATCTCCTTTCCTTTTATAAATGACACTATTTCCTTCAAACAGCTTTTAAAATTTCATCTACAATGTGGGATTTTTTTTTTTTTTTTTTACTTTTTTTACTGTCTGCTGTTTGGCATTTATTGAAGCTTTTCAATGTGTGGACTTTCATAATTTTCATCCATACTTCTTTGACAAATTCTTCATCTTTATTTTCCTTAGTCTTTTTTTTCCTCCAAAATGCTATTAAGACATGGAGGACAGATCAATGGAGCCCAACGTAAGTCTCTTCATTTCATTTACATTTACCAATTTCTTTCTGTGCTGCATTCCACAATCCCACATTCTTGACATGCTTAGTAAGTAGCTGCCTCAGTGTGGACCTTTAATTGCATGGGACTTTATGTTAGAGATTCAGAATTCTTGCCCCAATGCAGGCAACATTAAAATAGATGCCAATCATTAAAATTCCCATTTCTGTGTATTTGATCTCTGTTCGGGGAGCATCAGGGAAGCAGCACATTTAAGGTTCCAAATCCAGGTAGTTCTGCAAAAGTGTTTTGCTTTGATTTATTGGCACAGAAAGCAGTTCTAGATATGTAGATTCATATAACAAACCAAGTTCTGGCCCAGAGTCATGTTCAGTTCCCAGTCTCATGCTAGTTTTGAAGACCCAGACTTAAATACTTGACTCTAGTCTGTGTTTTCCATGTCCTTTATGGCTTCAGGCTTTACTCAGTATTAGTTTTTTTCTCACTGATTTGGAAATTTTCACCTCATCTTTGCAGCTTTACACTAAAAATGTTTTTTCTTCAGTCATTCCTATGTGTAGTAAATATATACATTCTATTCTCTTGAGAAAAAATTTGTACTTTAAGTGCTTGAAATACCAGCCAAGGCTGAATATACCTTAAAATACAGGATCAAATTCTTTACTTCACCTCATTTTATCAAATAATCAAAAATTTTTTGGGGCACCCGGGTGGCTCAGTCGGTTAAGTGTCCGGCTTTGGCTTGGGTCATGATCTCACGGTTCTTGGGTTTGAGCCCTGCATCAGGCTCTGTGAAGACAGCTCAGAGCCTGGAGCCTGCTTCAGATTCTGTGTTTCCCTCTCTCTCTGCTCCTCCCCCACTCACACTCTGGGTCTGTCTCTCAAAAATGAATAAAGGTTAAAAAAATTTTTTTTAATTTACCACTTTGAATTAAATTCTACTAAAAAAACAAAATATCACTTAATAGATTATATAGCATATTTTTTTTATAAACCACCATTACTCATTATCCTTAACTTTTATATTTACCACTGCCCCTCCAGGCTATGTTCCAAGATAGTGCCTTCTTGACAAGTACTTAGCAGTTGTCTAATATATTTATCTTCAGTAAATCTCAAAAAAAAATTCAATCTGTATAGGATCAGGAATGAAGTTTCTGACTAGCCTTTCCCAGTAAAAAATACTAATGTGCGACTTGTTTTTTTAAAGAAAATGTCTTAACTTTTGGTAGTACCTTAATATACAGGCAACAAAGGCAATTTAAAAATGTCCGAGGAGGCACCTGGGTGACTCAGTCGGTTAAGAGTCTGACTCTTGATTTCACGTGAGGTCATGGTCTCACTGCTCGCCAGTGAGTTCAAGCCCCCTAGGCTCTGCCTCTGTGCTGACAGCACGGAGCCTGCTTGGGATTCTCTCTCTCCCTCTCTGCCCCTCCCCTGCGTGTGTGCACACATGCTCTTTCATAAATACATAAATAAGTAAATAAGTAAATAAATTGCCTCAGGAGAGATCTTAATATGTTCATCACTTAAGATGATAGAAAATACTCTGGTCTAGAATCTGATCACATTGCCAGTCACAACCTGTGGTCTCAGTATGTTTATTCATTTGTTGAACACATTAAAAAAAAAAAAAGTGTCTGAAAACTAAAACATTTCCAGAGTAGTTTTTTTAAATAATTTTTAAAAATTTATTCATTTTGAGAGGGAGCGAGTGCATTCATGCATGAGAGAGGGAGACAGAATCCCAAGCAGGCTTCATGCTGTCAGCACAGAGTCTGATGTGGGGCTCCATCTCATGAACCGTGAGATCATGACCCGAGCCAAAATCAAGAGTCAGATGCTCAACCAACTGAGCCACACAGGCGCACCTCCACCATACTTTCTAACTAAAATGTCACGAGTCATGATTCTCATCAATTTTGTTATTTTAAATGAGGATATTCACTTAGACCAATAATGTACAGCCTAAACCATCATTCGGTATTCTGAAAAAGAGAGCTCTTCAAGTTCTTCACAAGGCTTATAACCAACGCATACCTGTCTAGGTTAGTGCTACCAGAAGAGTAGTCCTTGGATCCAGCTCTGCTGCCATAAAAGGAAGAGGATTGTAAAGGTAAAAGCCCTAAAAATAGGAAAAAAAAATAGGGAAATTTTAATTCCTAAATCAATTATGCAAATTCATTTAATAAGAAAATTATGCATTAGGCCTATTTATATTTAACTATTTCTCCCCCTTTCTTTGCATCAAAGTAATATATATGCATGTTAAAATATCAAACACTGTGGAAAGGTTATAACAGCAAAGAATTCTCTCCTGCCCTAAAGCTACACAAATTTTGCTTCTAATTTGTAACCAGTTTTTAAAATGTAGTTTTCCTCATTTCCTTCATAATGCTAGATAATTTTTCTACTATTTCTTGACTTACTCATTATAAACAATATCAGTTATCTCCGTTAAGAAAAATTAGGAATTTCTCGTTTACATCACCCATTCTTGTTCTCTTCTCTCCAAGTATTAGTTGTGTTAACTTTACTGATTAACTCTGTAACTTTAACATACTTAAAACTTCTACATTTTGTTCCATGAACCTTATCACTTGACCACTTCATTCTTTCTCTCTCCTCCTCTTCCCTACCAACTTTTCTAAGACACACCTTAACTTCAACACTGTCGAGGTTTATTACAACTTTAAGCACTGTTTTCTAACTACGGGTTGATTATAAAAGCTGAAAACCAGTAAGTGGATGTTACAAAATGTATTATTATTTCAGAGTTAAGAGTTATATTGGAAGTATTTCTTTCTGTAGGAGTCCAATGTCACAACTCTGAACCACTAAAAAAAGAATGTACCTAAAGTCCTGATCAAATGAATTCTCTTAAACTCAAAATCATGCATATTTTAGCTTGCCTCAATTTAATTTCCAGTTGACATAATATTCAAATCAATACCACATAGCTGATTCTTCTAAGGAGTTGAGAGGATCACACAGAGATGTTAAATGTGGGAAACACCAACAATCCATGGACAGTGTAACTTTTAGTTTTCGTAAAATAGGGTACAAGCTGAGCTTAAACTGCTTTAGGCAATAATTCCAAGACCTTCTGAACTTCTAAGAAGCAGCAACACTGATCAAATTCAGTTTCAACCACTTTAACCCTTGAATTCATTCTATGGTTCAGGTACTTTGACAATAAAAAATCTTAATTGTAGGCAGTTAAATACAGAAGAAGGGTAAAGGTTAGATTCTTTCTTAAAAGAATAAAAATTCCTTTATTTCTAATACTTTAGCCAATTACTGGATACAAATTGGCACCTGATAACTAGCAATGAATCATGCATTATTCCTGAATAATGTAGAGATATGTCCCAGTTTAGGTTTTTATTTCTAGTAAAATACAGTATATCATATAATAAGTATTTTATATGAAGACCAAATACTTACCTGATGTTCTATTCTCTTCTGACTGTTTCAAACTCAGCTGCTTCTCTCTACTGCTGGTTAAATACTTTCTGGAGGGATCTGTCATAGCCTTGTTGTTCCTATAGTTAATAATTCAATTCAATATATATATATACATATATATATATATATACATACACACACACACATATATATAGGCGTATAAAGACAAAGTTCTTAATTTTAAATACTTAACCATTTCAGAAAATTTACATTTCACACACAGACCAAAATTTCTTAAGAGGCATTTCTCCCACTTATTCCCAAATACCTAAACCTTTCTAGTGGAGTGGGTTTAGCTGGAGATATGCTCATGTTTTGATTAAAAATGCTAATTTTAGGAGATCCATCATGCATAAAGCCTGTAGCACATAACGCAGATGCTCTACCCAGATTCCCTCTGACCCCGTCTTTGTGTCTTCTCCGCCACACCAATTTAGGTATGTTTCTGACAGCCAGTACCTAGGGTTCTTTTTCACAGATTATCCTCAAGCTACCAGAGAGACTTTGCTGACACTTTGAGAGAGTCACAAGTAAGGTCAAGAACCCCAGCTCCCTTGCCTTGTATGAGAGAACAACTTTAAGGTGAATTTTATAGAACAGATTTTCTCTCTGGAATTAGGATGAAGCCTAACCTCTGCTTGATTTTTGTATGAGATCACCCTCAAGCTTCACCTCCTATACTCACTGACTTGCTTTCCCTACTCCCCTCCTGGTATCTCCTGGAAGTACTTTCTTAATAAATAACTTGCACACAAATCTCCATTTCTGGAGATTCTTGATCTACAACAGCTGGTTCTAGAAATGGGCTTAGGAAGCACACCTCTAAGGACAAGATTCTGGAATTGGACCACTTGTGTGGCAATGGCAACAGAAATCCCACTGCTGGTGATAATACCTCTGGGACCCTAACGACTATGATCATTAAGATTTTCATCTGTAGTTAATTGGGATGGGATAAACTAGAAGGGAATACAGCTCATGCAATATCTCCAGCATTTGAGAAACGTGGTAGATTACACAATGGATCTTACTGGGGTTATAGAAATATTCTAAAACTAGATTATGGTGATGGTTGCACAACTCAATACATTTACCCAAAATTATTGAATTGCACATTTAAAATAAGTGAATTTTAGAATATGCAAATTGTATCTCAATACAGTTTTTAAAGATATGTCCCAATTTATTCCTTTCCTTGTACCCAAATCCCCCATTAAGAAATGCAGTCTATTTTCCCATGCCTTAATGGGTCTGGCTTTGTGATTTCCTTTTCCCAAAAGAATGCAACAGACATAACAGCATGTAAGTCCTGATCCTAAGGCTAAAGGCACCTTGCAAATTTACACTCACTCTTTCGGAATTCTGACACTGCTGTGTGAATAACTCCAGCCTAACTTGCTAGATGATGAAAAGATGAAAGACACATGGCCCAATCACCCTCTTCAACCAACCAGTAGGCAGCCAATGGCCAATCATGAGTTAGGCCATCCTGGAGCAATTAACCACTAGCCAACTCAACAACTGACCGTGGATGCATGAGAAAACATGAGTACCCAGCTACAATTGGCCAATTCTGGCCCAGATGAAGCAGAATCACTTAAGTCACCATCAACTCATAGGCAATAATAGTTACTATTTTAAGTCACTTAGTTTTGGAGTGGTTTGCTATTCAGCAACAGATAACTAATAAAAGTGATATGGAATAATAATAATTATAAAGACTATGAAATTGGTTGGTTGTTGCTATAAATACTAACATGCTCAACAGAAAAAAATGATAGATTTAGTTGAGCCAATTACCAACTTGAGGACAGAGACAGCATGTAGAATTGCTCACCCAAAGAGGACTGCAGCCTGGATCTTTGGGACTTGAGAGCAAGACAATGCTGTCTGCAGCAAAAAAAGTATACATTACTTATGAAGTATTGCACACTACTCCTGGCATGTTACTAAGGCCTGGAAGAGACAGAATATCTGATTCTGAGTCATCAAGGGATTACAAAACAAGAGCTGGCCATCATGAGCTGGGTGCTATCATACCCCTGAAGTCATCAGACCAGGAAGTTACAGCAGCAATCCGTCATAAAATGAAAGTAGTATATCTAGGATGAGTTCTAAGTAAGCAGGAATAGATAACAGGAACAGGCCTATGGGTACTCCCTATAACCAACCTGGCATGATTCATGGATAGATCATCTTGGTATCTTGGTACAGGATGAAAATGAACTGTTGCTGCACTGTAGACCCATTAGTGTAGCCCAAAAAGACAGCGGTGAGAGGAAATCCTCCATGGTGCAGAGTTTGAGAGATACACCTCTTTATCCACTTTGTGTAGAGAAAAAAGTGGGCCATGGATTCTGGGACAGTGGCAAATGGTTTGGATGTACAGTAAGGGGCCGGCGAGTAGCAAGCCTGGAAGATTGGGGAGAAATGATTTATGGAAGAGGTATATTAACGGCCATACAGAAGTGTGTACAAAGCGGGGGGGGGGGGGGGGGGTGTCTGTTTCACATATTAATGCACATCAGAGAGCTCCACTAAAGAGACATTAAACAAGTAAGTTCTGGTTCCCAGAAGGGGAACTTTTTCACTCGTGGGGACAGTAAGAGGCCCATTTAATCTAAAGCTACGGCTGCTACTCAGTTTGGGCTCCTCATGTTGGCAGAGGATCAGGCAAAGAAAGGAAATGCCATACTAGCAGGGGTAACTGACTTTTTGTTTTGTTTTGTTTTGTTTTGTTTTTTCGATAGGGAGAGAGAACGAGCACTGGTGCACATGTGAATGAGCGGAGGAGGGCAGAGAGAGGGAGGGAGGGAGAGAGTCCCAAGCAAGCTCCACACTATCAGTGCAGGGCCCAATGTGGAGCTCAAACTCACAAACAGTGAGATCATGACCTGAGCTGAAATCAAGAGTTGGATGCTTAACCAACTGAGCCACCCAGGCGCCTCTGACTTGGACTACTATAAGGAGTCAGGGTTGATGCTATATAATGAGGGCATGAAGAATATCTTTGGAATAAAGGGGATTTACTAGAGAATTTCTTAACACTGTCATGTTCAGTTTTAACTACGAATGGGCAATTTTAGCAACCATGGCCTACACAGGTATGTAGTGACCAGGGGCTCATCCCCACAGGGATGAAGACCTTAGTCATACCACTAGGCAAATCACCCAGACCAGCAGAAGTATTAGTGGAGATTGCAACAAATCTAGAATGGATGGCAGAAGAAAAGATGATAATACCAGTTATAGCCTCAAGGCTACTTATAGCAAGAAGGACAAAAGGGACTGCAGCTCATCCCTCTAACCCTCCTTTTAAAAGATTTTCACCCAGAAATTGGGCAGCATCAGTGTGAAAGGATCTGTGATACCATGGAATGAACTTAATAGTTATGCTCCATCAGAGCCCCTCAGATTCCTTTTTAAACTTTTCACACCTTCAGATTGTGTGTTTTCAACAGCCAGCACCTGCAGTTCTTCAGAGAACTGCCTTTGGGCTACTTAAAATACTTTGCCCATATGGGCAGAGCCACAGAACCAAAGACCATGTAGTATAGGAACATAAAAGCCCTTCTTCCTCACTTCAAGTTGGAACAGGCCCAGAGTCCCCTGCTATATCAAGATAAAGCCTACTTTCTGTGGGAGTTTTAGCTAGGATCACACCCTTGGTTGGCTTCCTCTCCTTCCCAGTCCTACTTTCACCACTCTGGTCTCTCCTGTGAGCACCTTCTTACCAAGTCACTTGTACACATGTAATAATCTAGACTCTTCTAGGAAACCCAAGCTTCATAAAATCTGACTGTGATGTTGTAAAAAGTATTATCAGCCCAGAACAAAGATCAGAAATTTAGGGCTCACTACAGAGAATTCTGAGTAGAAAAAGTGAGACGTCCCCAAAATATGGTGTATGGTGAACTGGCATGCAACAGTCCATTATAACCACCTTTTAGTGTATCTATCCTATAAAAGCCAAAAAGCGAAAAAACTACATTTCCTAGTTAGTGTTCAGAATGTGAATTAAAATAAGGTAACTACATGTAATTGTACAGGATCTGAAAAGTGGAAGTAAGGCAGAGGTAATGTGTTCTGCTCCTTGTGATGGCAAACATCATTTTAGAGGTGTCCGGTTTTTCTGTAGAGATATCTAATCTTGGCAATGGCAGCATGGTTCCAGAGATGATGGCTTCCAATGCAGCCGTTAGCTTTAGTGATAGCCAGGGGCATCTTTGGTGACCGATTTGGGGCATAGTTCTTAAAATCATTCTAAAAGCTTAACCTATAGCCTATCTTTTCAGCTTACCTAACAATTCCTTAAGTCTTTTAATACTCTCCTTTGTGTATACACACTAGCTAAAATGAATTTTGTTTCCTCCAACTAAGACACTGAACACACAAATTTTGTTACTAGAAGTGTGGTACTACCCTAACAAACCTAAAATCTATAGCACTAGCACAGCTGGAAGGTAGAGGGTCAGGACACAGACATTACAGACTGGAAAGCTGGTGACTACTGCTACATCTCAGCAAATGTTTATAAAACTGTAATCTGTAACGCCTTGCACATCAAACCTATAGCTCTAAAGGAAAAGACTGAGACAATAAGAAGGTCTGTGTTTCAGCATGGTCCTATTCAAGACAGATAAATTTGGGCAAGTGCTAGCCAGCTTACAATCAGGGATGAAAAGGAATATAGCTCTCTGTACCAATGGCCTAGAACTGAAATTGTCTATTTGAGACCATACAGAACCAAATAAATCCAATTACTTTAGACTGTCGAACTTAGGCAATGATAGAAGGTAACTGAGGTAGTAGTTTATGAAAAAATCAACTTGACGTTAATACCAGGGGAAACTGGGTGAAGGATATACAGGAACATTCTATATTACTCTTGCACCTTTTCTGTAAACCTGTAATTATTTCAAAACTTAAAAGTTTACTAAAACAAAAAAACCCAGGGCACCAGGTGGCTCAGTCGACTGGGTGACCAACTCTTTTTTTTTTAAGACACTTTTTTTTCTTTTCAAATTTTTTATGTTTTATTTATTTTTGAGAGAGAAAAAGAGAGAGACAGAGTACGAGTGGGGTAGGGCAGAGAGACGGGGGAGACACAGAATCTGAAACAGGCTCCAGGCTCTGAGCTGTCAGCACACAAAACCATGAGACCATGACCTGAGCCAAAGTCGGACATTTAACCGACTGAGCCACCCAGGCATCCCTTCACTTTTCTTTTTAATGTTTATTTATTGGGGGGGGGGGGGGCGGGGGGAGTGACAGAGAGAGGGAGACACAGGATCTGAAGCAGGCTCCAGCTTCTAAGCTGTCAGCACAGAGTCCGATGCGTGGCTTAAACCCATGATCTGTGAGATCATGACCTGAGCCAAAGTCAGATGCTTAACTGACCGAGCCACCCAGGCACCCCCAACTCTTGATTTTGACTCAGGTCATGATCTCATGGTTCATGGGTTCGAGCCCCACGTCAGGCTCTGTGTTGCCAATGCAGAGCCTGCTTGGGATTCTCTCTCTGTCCCTCCCCTGCTTGTGGGTGCTCTCTCTCTCTCTAATAAACACTAAACAACAACAACAAAAACCAAACGACAAAAATATTGGCCCCAATTCTTCCTCAAGCCTATAAAATCCTGCTTATTCTATCTTTAAACAAACTTATGGATTTCTAAAACTCCTAGATTTCTGGACATTTCTACATTTGATCTTAGCCAAAAGGCTGAGAAGCGATAATTTCTGGATGTTTCTAAACTCCCAGAACTTTATCAGCAGGACGTGGTATATAAGAAAAGTGCACAGCCCCAAGAAAGAACACAGCCTTCAAAACCCACTTTAGCTATGACCTTGAAAGATAGAAAACAAAGGAAATCTATTAGAGGGCAAATCAGGAGTCGAATGAAGTACAATGAGGGAGTTTCTCCCAGAGGATAGAACACAGACTGCTTGCTACATGGGCTCACCAAAAACTTACTCCACCGCCTTCACTGTCTTCACAACTTCAGCCTACCAAGATTTTATTGCTGCTGTAGAGCAGTGACTCCTTTAGTTTCCTATTCTTGTCTTTCCTAAATAGAAATTTTTATTGTGGTTATCTTATGCCTATGCCAGCAATGTATAATGATACATGCATGTATGGAGTTGGGAGTGGGGAATATAGATTAACTCGCCTTTTACTTTTTAGGTATCAGACCATGAGGCACATGGAACAAGGCACACTTAAACCTTATGGAGAGAACTGCACATCACCCAGAGATCCTGGTCTCTGAACTGGATACAATGACTAAAGGTATGGGAAGAACGATAAACAGATATATGTCTATGGCTGGAGAGGTAAACTACAGCAGACTATTAGTTGTCCCCAAATAACCATTGTACCCTTCTGTCATAATAGTATAATTTGGGCTAGTCTAGGCATATTTCCCAGAGTTTCTCATAATTTGGTATAACCTTACGACCAAATTCTGGCCAATGTGCACAGAAGTGGTGTGTACGATTTCCGGCCTAAAGGAAAGCAGTATGCCCTCCCTTTGTTCCTTTTCCCATCCCCATCAACAGGCATGCAGACATGAGAGTGGAGACTGAAGCAGCCTTCTTGGTTCACAAAATGAAAACTACTTATTAAGAACTGTAGATCAATCAACAAGATAGAAGGAATCTGAGTCCATGGAGATTGTAGTTTCAGTGCCACACCAGTCCTGTATCACCCACCCAGATTTCCATCTGTTACAGCAGCAGAACCAAGATCCCAATAAACATATAAAGTTTCTTTAGCTTTTTCTCAACTCCCTTCTGGTGACCCTTGACTTCACATACTAGTTAACTATCAACTGATTTCCATCAAGGTATTAATTGACCATTTGCAATGATGTGGACGGAGCTAGAGAGTATTATGCTAAGGAAAATAAGTCAATCAGAGAAACACAAATACCATATGATTTTACTCATATGTGGAATTTAAGAAACAAATGATCTAGGGGGTAAAAAGAGAGAGAAAACCAAAAAACAGACTCTTAACTATAACTATAGAGAACAAATTGATGGTTACCAGAGGAGAGGTGGGTAGATGGATTAAATAGGCGATGGGGATTAAGGAGTGTGCTTGTGATGAGCACCGGGTGTTGTATTGCTAAACTGTACACCTGAAAACTGGCATTACACTGTATGCCAACTAACTGGAATTTAAATAAAAACTAAAAAGGTACTAATTGACGTATTTCATAACTGTGTAATAAGTATTCTCCCCTAAATGACAAAAAAATTAACAAAAACCCTCCCATGATGAGCAAGAGACTTGAGCTGGTGACTGTCCTGTGGCAGATCTATCATCTCTTGTTCAACACAGAAAATACCTCTAAAAAACTGATGTCCTTGCCTAGACCGTTTATGGATTCACATCCTTTTACTCCCAGGCCAATTTTTCACATGAATAGGGTGAAAAAAAAAATTCACAGATAAAGGGAAGGAACGCATTCACACCAAAAAAGCAGCCAAGAAGAAATATCTGTTTAGAGTTCTTCAATTCTATTCTTCCTCTAAGTATTGCAGGTAATAAAAAAGCTAGGATGGGAGAAGGGCAATGATCAAAGCAACAGCAATGGCCAAATACTCTCTCTATGGAGTTTATCATCTCCTGTCACCAAAATACTTTAAATTCTGTTCTATCTTTAGAATTCTCATAAACTGAACACCTCTCCCCCAATCTTTCTTAGTGAGTGTAATTACCAATATATAACAAACACTGATCTTGTGCCTTAAGTGTTCATAAAGCAACTTACGATGATGAATCATTTTCCTTAGGGTAATCTTCATTCAACTCTGATCCAGATGATAGCATTCTTTTCCTCTTTTCAGTCCTACAGAGGACAAAGGAAAAAAAATTATTTTAAAAAGTTGTAATTCATACTGTTAAGAAAAATAAACCAACATACTCAAGGACAGAATCTGTGACTACTGCCACTTAATTCTCTAAACCACATTATAATTAATATATCGTACAACTGCGTGCTCAGTATGTGTCACTGACATAAATCAAAAAGCCAATACTAATTACCTACTAAAATATATACTGTATACTTTCTTTTTCTAACATATTTTGCTCAATGGACAATCTCTTTTAAAGACATTCATAAACAGGCACAGCTAATGACTAAGAAAAAAAGTCTTTCATACCGATTTTCTAATAACCCTGATCTAAGAGGTGTTGATGTAGATGTCAAAGAGGGAATTGTTCGGGTGACAGTTATTCCACTTCCTGCTGCAGTCTTAATCGATCCTCTACCGGGACTACCAAGAACTTTTCGAAATGGAATATCATCTTTAGTTTCCAAACTTCCTCTTTTTGAAGGCGTCTGTAAGAATAAAGTTTAACATAGCTAAATATTCAAATTAATTGGCATGCTTTTAGATCATTGATTCTCACATGGAAAAAATTTTTAATTCTTTTAAAGTTTATTTACTTGGGGGAGAGGGGAGTGTCGCGCATGTGGGGGAGGAGCAGAGAAAGAGAGGGAGACAGAATTTGAAGCAGGCTCCAGGCTCTGAGCAGTCAGCACAGAGACCGATGTGGGGTTTGAACTCACAAAGCGTGAGATCATGACCTGAGCTGAAGTCAAATACTTAACCAACGAGCTACCCAGGTGCCCCTCACATGGAAAATTTTTATAAAAAAAAATTCACAACTAGAAACCCATCTCCAGATAGTATAGCCTAATTGCCCTGGGGTGAGGGCCATTCACCAGTAGGCCTTCTGAGAGCATTCTAGCTGATTCTAATGTACAATCTACATCAGGAATTGAACTTGACACTTATTTTCTTCTAGCACTCCCATAAACTTAAAATTTCCACAACAAAACTGGAGGCTGAATACCTGACTTTAAAACAAAAGACTCAATAAGATGTGATTCTAGGGATTAGCATGAAAATAAATCTTGAGAGAAAAAAATTCAATGATTATGATAATGTGACATAAATGTGAGAAAAAGGAGCAATGATGACATTTGGTTGCCACAACTTATACCTCATATGACTTTTGAGGGGGTTCTAGTCTGGAAGAATGAAACAAATACATGCAATGATGGGGAGAATGAGAGTGAG